>CM032332.1:20006669-20606669 GCA_019022515.1 Quercus aquifolioides | reverse complement strand
TAACGAAGCTGAGTATGAGGCTCTGCTAATGAGAATGGCCATGATTCGAACAATGGGTGGAAAAGCAATAAAGATATTCTCGAACTCCAGATTGGTCGTCGGCCAAGTGAAAAGGGAGTTTGAAGCGAGGGATGAGAGGATGCAGGGGTACTTGAGCTAGGTTAGACACCTGCAGTCAGGCTTTGAATCCTTCAATCTGTTGCATATTCCTAGGAGTGAAAATATTCATGCTGATTCCCTGGCCACACTTGCAACCTCCTCAGCACAAGGCTTACCCCGTGTCATCCTTGTAGAAGACTTATGCAAGTCCACAGAGGTGTACAGAGAGCCGGTTCATGTCCACCAAGTTAGAATGAGGCCTAGCTGGATGAACCCCGTTATATTGTTCTTAAAGGAGGATACTCTGCCCGAAGAGAAGTCCGAGGCTGATAAAGTGCAAAGAAAAGCTCCTCGGTTCTGGCTGTCCAAGGATCAAAAATTGTACAAATGGTCCTTTTCTGGGTCATACCTACTATGCGTACACCCTGAGGCAACAGAATTATTCCTCGAAGAATTACATGAGGGAATTTGTGGAAGCCACAGTGGGGGTAGATCTTTGGCACACAAAACCATCACTCAAGGCTATTGGTGGCCGAACATGCAAAAGGAAGCACAGGAATATGTAAAGAAGTGCGATCAATGTCAAAGGTTCGCGCCAAACATACACCAACCAGGAGGAGTCCTTAACCCTGTGTCCAGCCCTTGGTCGTTCGCGCAATGGGGCTTAGACATTGTAGGCCATTTCCCTAAAGCAACAGGAAATAAAAGATATCTGTTAGTCGACACATACTACTTCACCAAGTGGGTGAAGGTCGAGCCCCTAGCAAATATCAAGGACGTGGACGCTAAGAAGTTTGTTTGGAAAAATATTGTCACCTGGTTCAAGATCCCTAATGCCCTCATCTCGGACAACGGCCTTCAGTTTGATAGCAAATCCTTCAGGAAATATTACTGTGAGTTGGGAATTATGAATAGGTATTCCACCCTAGCTTATCCCCAAGGGAATGGACAAGTCGAGACTGTCAACAAGGTCATAGTGAATGGACTCAAGAAGAGGTTGGATGATGCGAAAGGAAAATGGGTGGAAAAGCTGCTGCATGTCCTCTGGACATACCGAACCACACCTTGTAGATCCACCGGGGAAACCCCATTCTTCATGACTTATGGAGCTGAGACTGTTATCCCCCTGGAGACTGGCTTGCCAACGCTAAGGACCAACTCATTCAATTCGAGCATTAACAATGGGCTACTGGAGAAGAGCTTAGACTTGATTGAAGAGAAAAGGGAAAACACAATGGTTTAATTGGCGTACTATTAACAAAAACTCAAGCAGAGTTATGATGCCAACGTGAAGTTGAGACCATTAGAACCTGGTGATCTGGTGTTGAGAAAGGTTCTGGGTACTGCAAAGAACCCAGCATAGGGAAAGTTAGGACCCAACTGGGAAGGACCATATCGCATCACCTCGGTGGCTGGTATGGGAACATATTTTTTGGAAGATTTAGACGAACGTGTAATACCAGGCCTAGTGGAATGTAAACAACCTGAAAAAGTATTATTATTAAAGGAAAGTCTCTTCTGTCAATATGTTCATTTACCTAAGGCGTTATTTTTATCATTATTCAACTTTTATAAGTGTTTAAATTGAAACTCAATCATGCTTGAAGTCTTCAGACCAGATGATGTGAGGAGGTTAACACAATGACAACTTTTATAAGTGTTTAAATTGAAGCTCAATCATACCTTAAGTCCTCGGATCAGATGATGTAGGGAGGTTAACACAATGACAACTTTTATAAGTGTTTAAACTGAAACTCAATCATGCTTGAAGTCCTCAGATTAGATGATGTGGGGAGGTTAACACAATGACAACTTTTATAAGTGTTTAAACTGAAACTCAATCATGCCTGAAGTCTTCGGACCAGATGATGTGAGGAGGTTAACACAATGACAACTTTGACAACTTTTACAAATGTTTAGAGTGAACCACGGTTATGACTGAGGTCCTCGGATCAGATGCTATGGGGAGGTTAACGCAATGACATCTTTTACAAAATGATTAAACCATCCTTAAGATCTCCTCGATTGGCAACTCTGAGGAGGTTAAAGTCCATAACTATTCATCCAAATATGAGTTTATTACCTATCTGCACTTAGTTCAGCCCTCATTACAGAAGGAGCAGCTCACAGTGCAAGTATAGGAAAATTATTCGTTGATTGCCACCTCCCCTTCCTCCAATACCTCCACTGGCCTTTTCTTCTTTAGATTTGGGTCAGCCTTCAGTTCGAGATCTTTTGGGAGCTGAGGAGGAGGAGAAAGGAGATTAGGAGTGACCTGGGTCTTGGGGGCTTTTTTTGAAGTAGACCCCCCTCTATTGGCTATTAGCCCCTTTAAATAGGGCCTTTGCCTCAAGTCCATGACTTCATCATCCTCAGAACTGGTGTCTGGTCGAGCAACTATTAGCCTTGGCTGATAGACGGCAGAAAGCCTTTCAGACTCAGTCTCGGAGTCTGACAGCTCCACGGGCCTTTCTCGCACCCCTTCCCCTTCGTCAAAGTGGAACTAGTCGATCTTAGCGTCTAAAGAGTGGTGGGACGAGGCTAACTCCTATCTCAAGGCAACTACCGGTTGAGGAGCAGGTTGAGGTGGCAGCACAACGGGGGGAAGGTCCCTCCAAGCCAAAAATCTTGGCTTGGAAACGTCTATCCTAGCCAACTGAGAACTCCTAGCCCTTATTGCCTGGCCCGCGTCCTAGAATATGCGGGACAAGGGCCCATAGTCCAAGATCAGGTGAGCGGCCTGGAGCTGTTTGTCCTCACTCACAAATATCTCCGACCTTAGGAGGTAGTTGAGAGCCTGAACGTTAGTCAGGCTGAGCTTCGGAGCGACGTGGTTCTTATCTGCAAAAACATCAAAGAGGAAAATTGTGGTCAGAACAGCGAAAATTATCGTCAAACAAGGATTAAGTGTAAAAAATGAATGAGACTAGAGGGGCTAAACCCCTTGCCTACAGAGACTAACCCTAGGGTACCCCACCTGGCTCTCCCTCCCGAGTTGGGCAAGGAAGTCCGTCGTGCCATTCCCCGGAGGCGACCAGATAATCATCCTTTAAGCCCTTGTTGGACTAAGGAAGGCAGGATATCAACCTAACGACGTCGGATTGGGACTTGAGGTAATATCCTGCAGTAGCAAGGGAATGGCACTCGTACATGTGAACGACATCGTGCCATGTCAGCCCTAAGTTCATCTGGTTGTTCAGAGCTTCTACACACCCTAAGACTCTAAACGTGTTAGGAGCGCACTGATGGGGGCATATCCTATGGTTGAGCAAATAATCCCTGGTTATCCTACCCATAGGAAGCGTCATCCCTCCCTCTATAAAAACAATCATTGGAATGACGACTTCACCCACCTCTCTATCAATAAGTATCCGGTCCGGGGGACAGTACTGTAAGCCTACTCCCTGTGGGATATGGTACTTGGCCCTAAAACCCTCCATACTGACCGAAGAATCCACTAAGTGTTTAAATCTACCCATCTACGCGAATGTGGATGATGAGAAGAAAGTTTTCTAAAAAGAAGACGGACGAAGAGCTTGGCCGAGGAGAAATAGAAAGTTTGGAGAGATAAATACTTACAAGAATGGGTGTACCAAACCCTGAACCTACAGGAAGAATCCTTGGGAGATTTCTTAGGTAAAGAATTTAGGGAATTTTAGTGACTGAGAAAACTCTGTGATTTTGAGTGCTTGGGATCTCTGGAGAACTTGAAGACTTGTAAAATGGGAGAAATGAGTTCTCCGAGTGGTTTATATAGAGGGCAGGATTGAGTGGAAGTTGTGCTACTCAAAACCCAAGAAAGAATGTCTGCCATTGGATTTGTGCCCCGCCGTTGGATGCAGGGAACATAAAGCCACCTAGAGCAATTAATGATACCTCGCAAGACGCGAAGCGTCAATAGCAATTATGGGGCGCATAAAACGACACTTCCACACGTGTAAACTAGAAAAATAAGTGGTCTTGTCTTCTAAAAATCAAAACCCTACTTTTTTTTCTCGGATAAGAAGGAAAAATCGGAGTTTTAAAGGACTATTGTGGGAACATGGGCCCAGAATCATATATTGGGCCTTGGGCCTTATCTGAGGACGTTATCGTGTCCGAGGAGGAACCAATGGTTAAGAGTGATTCCAGTTTAAAGCCTCATAAGTAAGAAAGAAGAAAAAGGTGGTCCGAGGAGAAATCCCTCCTCAAACATAGCATACACAGCCTAGACATGCGCCCCAATGACGAAAATAACCTCCCTGGAAGCCCCAATGTTAGAGGTGTGCCTCAAGAATACACAAGAAGAAAGAGAGCCCAAAAATATCTAAGGAAATGCTGTTACCGCCGCATTGAATGCACTGCAGCTACTTTTCTAACCGCATTTATGTGAAGAAGACTCCTGAACAGTGCTGTCTTAGCTATCACAACTCACAGAAAGCCAAAAGAGGCGTCTGATGGGACAGACACTCAAGTGAGGGCTCAGATGACCGACAAGTGTAGGATCAAGATGGTCCGAAGAGAGCTATATAATGTGATAGACTCCTCATGAGATAGGGGATTGGAAAAAATAGAGAAAAAACACTGTAGCAACTAGAATTGCATCTGTAATCAGTTCCATTGATCTAGAAGAATATTTGCCTCTTCGGACAATACATTCACCTAACCTTAGGTGTTTTGCTCTTGTATGGTGGTCTTTCAGGCCTATCTTAGTTGTTGTTAGATTCACTAGGGCTCAGTTCTTTGACCCACTCTTTACAAATTTATTGTATTGGGCTCATTAACCCATAATCTCATATATATTGGGTTTGGGCTGTAAAACGTGTCCCTACAATTCTTTTTTACCATCTTAAAAGCTACTTTATCTATTATATCATACCATTTTATAACACACCTAACATCCCAACTTTTATTTTCCCATACAACACATTAAAATAATATAATCAATAAAATAAAAATATATCTCACTTCTCTCTCTCTCTCTCTCTCTCTCTCTAATCTCTGTTTCTTTTACTCTCTCTCAACCATCCACCACCGTTGCCACCAAGCTTCCTAATCACACCACCCACCATTGAAAGCACCACAAAGAGCTAACCTTTGGTTATCTTGCCCAAGAAAGCAAAGAATGAGAAACCAATAATAGAAAGCATGCACTTGATAACCTCACCACAACCAAACACAACCCACCAAAACCCACAGCAACCCATCGATCAACCACAACTCAGTAAACCCAACCCAGCAAAACCCACTGCTCATTCAAACTTAAACCCACTGCAACACCACCGATCAACAACCTATAACCACCAATCCTAAAACCCATTAGACCCAAAACCTCTCAAATCTGGAACCTAGCTAAACCCACGAACAACCCATCAACAAACCCATCAACCATCGATCAACCCATCAACCACTGATCAACCCATCGACAACCCAGAACAACCCGATCTTGAAACCCATCACAGGACCCACCAAATCACGTCCCTAGAGAAACATAACAACCTCGCCATGCCATGTTGGTCGTCGATCTAGAAACCAAAAACCTCTACGCCATGCCACCACAAGACCACACCCCCACCAGACCCATGCCGAACCCACGACCCACGCCAGAGAAGAAAAAAAAAAAACCACCATGAGAGAGAAAGAGAGAGAGAGAGAGAGAGAGAGGAGATGAGAGATTGATGAAAAGAGAGAAAGAGGCAGATATTTAAAGGTAGGGAATAAAAAATATTATATCGGTTTTGAACATTGCTACAGTACCATGATGGTACTGTAGCACAATTGCAAATTTTTTTACCATTAGAAGACCGAGTAATGCTTGGATTCTAAATAGTACCAACATATACCATTTGCATCACCGGGTACTGATGCTCTTAGAGGCAAATCTAGAGAATACATTAGGTCCGTACCTGGCATAAACTCCATATTTTATGCCCTCCAATTGCAAGTTGCCACATCAGCGATTCACTAAAGAATGAAAAAATCTGCCACAGAGAATCAAATCTCCAAAACCCAATTTCAGTAGAAACCCACCCAAAAGAACTAATCACCAATTCGGATCAAGTGCTTTACGTCGAAACAAAGGGTGATATGGCAGATCTGGGACTAAATGGCGAGATCAGCGGTGGAGAAGTGAAGGCAACTTGGAGTTGGCTTGACAACTTGGGTTTGCAGCGATGGCTTGAATAGCTTGTTGGCTGTTGTTTGATGGGTTAGTGTCGATGGTTTGAAAGAAGTAGATCTGTTTGTTGGGTTGCTAGCATGTGGGTTTGGGTGGTGGTCTAATGTTTTGACAACGGAGGAATTTATTTTTGAGAAATACCTTATGGATTGACGACAACAAGCAGGTTAGGCAGCTTCCTAGTGGGTTTTTTTTTTGTTGTATCTGATTGGTGGTGGGATGGTTGCAGTGGGGATGCGTTCTTTTAGGTGGTGTTGAAATTGGGTTTTGGAGATTTGATTCTCCATGGCAGATGTTTTTCATTCCTTAGTGAATTGCTAATGTGGCAACTTGAAATTGGAGGGCGTAAAATAGGGAGTTTATGCTAGGTCTGGACCTAATGTATTCTCTCTCTTTTTTTGGTTGAAAATCTTTAAAGATCAAATCATGGTTCTGCCACTAGAGACAACATTTAGTTATAACTAGTGTATCTTTTTTTTTTCTTTTTCTTTTTTAATCTCTTGTTTATGTTTTTATTTTTTATATTGTGTTTTATATATAATTGATGCAAAAATACTATAATAATAATTTGATTTGAAAATAATTAGCCTTTACTTTTAAGTAGTGGGTCATTCTATGTTTTAAATTAATTAATAAATAAAATATAACAAAACATTTAAGTGTAAAACTCACAATTGAATAACAAAATGTCTAGTTTAATGTTATTGTCTTAAACCTAAAATTATATCAAGCTGTGATTTTGCAAAATATTTTCGACTTGATCATCCAAATTCCATGGGTGCTTTTTACACTTCATTTAAGTTTATAAGCAAAGAATCAGTTGTTGCAGCCTTGCAGGGTAGATGCAAATCCAGAAGAGCCCAACTCTGTTGCACACTACAAAATTGAAGAAGACATAAGAGTCAGGTGATACCGGTGTTAGGCTCTTTTGTAGTGGTACTTTGTGTAAAGTAATGTGTTTGAGTTTGGTGATAGAGTGTAACGTAATTAAAGTGTGTGCGTGTGTTTAGCAATTAGTTTCTTTCTCAAAAAAAAAAAAAAAAAGAAGAAGAAGAAGGTGATACCGGTGTGTTGCCGACTTTAAGATCCCCCAAAAATCAAGTTATAAATATTCTCCCTCTAAGTTTTATTGAATTTTTCTCGTACATTGAGTACTTAGCTAGCTGGATCCTCTATTTATTGGGCCTTTAGAGCGTTGATCTGATCTGATCATGCTGATCATTTATCCTTGAGATAATTAATCAACTTAATGCTTAATCCCTTCTTTCTAGGGAGATGACATATTTGCATGATCTTCTCGTAAGAGATCCGTTATTTCCTTTTGTGGTTTTCTGTTTGAATTTCGAATTGGAGCGTTGGTGTCTTTACTTGGCACTTCGTCTTTTGAGGTTGTCTTTGTCCTTGATAGGTTAGGTGGATGATTTTGTGCTTCATCAATAAGTGTTAATGTTTTAAAGTTTAAAATGGAAAAAATTAAAATACATGACAGGTTGTGATGACAAGTTGTGGTGTACCTTTATGTTAGAACCCCTTTCCCTCTCCCTTGTGTGTGTGTGTGTTTGTTTCTAAAAAAAGAATGGGTAATTGTCCCACATTGCTTAAGAGAATGTGTTGTGTGTAGTATAACTTGTCACACCCTCTCTTAAAAGTTATCATAACTTTTGAGTGGAATTATGATATGTCTTTATGTGTAGTCTTTTTGTGGACCGGAATGTAGATATGAGTTTAAATGCCTTTTTTTTTCCATTTTTTCTTCTCTTATTCTCTTATCATTTCTTCTCCTCCACGTTTTTATATGTACTCCATTACTCTCTCCACAAACAACACCGGAATGTACATTAAATATAGAGGTTTTTATAAATTAAATAGCCATGAGCCCACGATGGCGATATGGTACTCAATGAGCATATAAATAATTATCCATCTGAAAAGTATAAAGCTATTCATCATTTTTTTTTTCTTCTCTGGCTACTAGTTCATCAAAGGAATCCAATAAGAAAGAATTGAAACTTTGCACGTAAATGTGCTAAAAAAAAAGGGAAAAGATTTGGCTCTAAACATGTTTGGAGCACTAGACTTCAACCACTAACAAAAAGATTATGTGTTTCATTATGTGCAATGTACATGATTCATTTTTATTTTTTTTGAGAAAATTTACATGATTCACTTGGTGTGAGGCATAGACATTTATTTAATTTTTTGCAATCTATATAAGTTTTAAAAAAATCTTGGGTTTTTTTAAATATCATAGATCTTACATCCGAACTAAAATAGAAGAAAATGGCAGAATCTTGATCCTTTCCCAATATATTCATATATATACATACTATTCTTAAACCTTTTTAATTCTTAAGCCAAAAGACATTACAAGTTATTTTTTGTAATTAATAAATCTCCAAATACAAATTTTTCACAATCTTTTTTTTTTTTTTCATAATGACTAATGTGGTATATAGTTATTAATTCAAAATAATAAAAAAGTTTTTTTTTTTTTTGATACCAACCAAAAACATCCATTAACTAAAAGGAGCATTACAAGAGATGAGCCTGACATTGGGCTTGGGTCCATGTAGCAAAATTGACCTCGACAGTTAGCATCTCTAGTAGCTAGATTAAGTACATGAGATATAACAAGTCTAGGAAAAAAAATGACATATATAAACAGTCTTTGCTGCTGCAACTGGTATAGGTCTGATAGGAGAGCTTGATCCAGCCAAGAGGGTTTGCTGGTCTGGTTACAAATCTGCACTAGTTTCCTGCTGTTGCACAATACCAGGATTCTGCAGAATCCTAAGTCTTTGGCTTTGAGAATCGATTCCACCAATGCTTCCTGAGTTGCCATGTAGATAGACTGCCTACCACTATTGGCTCCACCTTTGAAAAGAGTATTCCCATCTAGTTTATTGGCTTCAAAAGCAAAACCATATCTCCCAGCCTTTCTGTTTCTGTTTGCTGCCACCTTGATGAGAAGTTGCCAACTCTGATAGGGGATGCTTTTGGTTTGCTTTGGATTTGAGTTGACTTTCTGCATCTGGCTTTGATTGAAAGCTTCCTGATACCTGCAAGTAAGAGATTGAGAAATGAGAATAACTTCAACAAGGTTAGGAATCTTTCCTTGATGCAGAATCATATTTCTATGGTTCCAAATTGACCAAAGGCTGGTGAAGAGAGCTTGTAAGTAATTCATTCTGTTTTGCTCCAATGCTCTGCTTGAGGTTATGCACTGACTCAGCCACTGTTCTGCAGAATTGAACTGTAGCTCATAAATTCTCAATCCTAGGATTGAGCCATGCCAAATAGCTCTTGCAAAGGGGCAGTTTAAGAAAAGATTTGTTGTTGTTTCTTCCTCTTCATCACACATCAAGCATCTATTAGTAATATGGATACCTCTTCTACTAGGTAGGTAAGCTATTATGCAGGGGTTTCCAAATAAAGAGGAGTATTTTCAAGGGTAATTTAACTTTCCAAAAGAAACTCCAAATAGATGGGGCTAAGCTAGAGGTATTCTGTGATATTGTACTTGAATGGCTCTGGTTTTGGTGGATTAAATTGTAGGCCTTGTTAACTTTGTATTCCCCAGAAGTGGAGTGTTTCCAAATTAGCTTGTCATCATCGCCCTGAGTTTTAGGTATTGGAATCTGCAGAATCTCCTTAGCAATGAATGGATGGTAAAGCTTCCTAACCAGGTCACAATTCCATGATTTTGTTTGATTCTCAAAGAGATTAGCCATAGTGCCATTGGTGAGATTGTGATCCCTAAGGGTTTGGTTTGGGCAGTGAAACCAATTAAGATGAGAGAGGGGAATTTGGTGACCATTTCCAATCAACCAACGACCTTGATGAAGTGGAGCAAATTGGGTTTCTGTGATGTTTCTCCAGATCCATGAGTGGTGAGGTTTAGGTTTGTATTCTCTTAAGGAAGATCTAGGGAAATATTTGGTTTTGATAGTCCTGGCCATTAGAGAGTTAGGATTGTTCTGGATTCTCCAATATTGTTTTGACACATTGCTTGGTTGATAGAGCTAAATTTTTGATCCCAAGGCCTCCCATTCTCTTAGGTTTATAGATTGTTTCCTAACTTACCAAGTGTAACTTCCTAGTTCCAAGATCATGCCCCCACCAAAAGGCTCTTATTATGGCATCCAGCTTGTTGCACACAGATTCAGGAACTTTGAAGCAAGAAAAGGTATACAAAGGCATAGATTGAAGTATATATGAGATTAAGATTGCTCTACCTGTTTGAGACAAGAGTTTGGCTTTCCATCCTTTTAGTTTTGCTTGGACTCTAGAGGATGGGAGTAGTAGATGTTGGAATGTGAGATTTTTTAGGAATTTTCATGAGAGGGAATTTGAGGCTGCCTTCTCTTTCCTAAAACTCATTCAGTCTTGGATCCCACGAGGTTTTGGGTGGGATAGACCCCATTGGTGCCTTAATAGGAATGGTAAGTTTGATACTCGGTCCTTTTATCATAAGATCAAGGGTACAACTCCTTCTTATTTCCCTTGGAAGGGGATTTGGAAAGTCAAGGTGCCTAAGAGGGTGGCCTTCTTCTTGTGGACCGCAGCACATGGCCGGATCCTTACCTTGGATAATATCCGGGGCCTCCCTTTGGCAAATAGATGTTGTATGTGCTGCTGTTCTGCGGAATCTGTGGATCATCTTCTCATTCACTGTCCGGTAGCTTATGCTTTGTGGGTGCAAATGTTACAAGCTTTTGGGATTCAATGGGTCATGCCAAGTTCTGTGGTGAGTTTGGTGTCTTGTTGGAGTAACTGGTTGGGAAAATATGATTCGAACGTATGGAATATGGTTCCTGGTTGTTTGATGTGGGTTGTTTGGTTGGAAAGAAACCGGCGCTCTTTTGAGAATCTGGAGAGAACATTTGATCAGTTACAAGAGCTCAGCCGAAATACTCTTTTTGAATGGGCTAAGTGTTGGGGTTATTCAAACTGTTCTTCTGCTTTGGAGTTCTTTTCTACCCTTAGTAGTGCCACTTAAGTTGTTTCTCTTTTTCTGTTTTTAGTTGTTTTTGTTTGCTGTCTTCTGTGTTCACCATCATGAACACCTGTAATGGCTGTTTGCATTTTTCTTGTTGAATAAAAGTCTTATTACTTATCAAAAAAAAAAGTTAATGCCTAGGTACCTACTAGGATTTTGAACAAGGTTGACCTGTAAAGTGCTTGCTATGTTTTCTTGGTCATTTTGGGGAATGCTAGGAGAGCAGAACATGTTTGATTTAGGGTCCGTTTGGATACAGCTGAAAACTGAAAACTGAAACTAAAAACTGAAAAACACTGTAGCTAAATAATTTTTAAATGTGTGAATAGTATCGTGGGACCCATTTTTAATGAAAAAGTTGCTAAAAAATGAAAATTGTGGGTCCGTGAACAGTAAAATTTGGGTTGAAATGTCAAACTTTGCGGCTACTGTTCATTGACAGTAACCGCAACAGTACATAAACAGTAAAAAAAGACTGAAACCCGTGAAAAAAAAAAAAAAAAAAAAAAAATGCTGAAACGCAAACGCGTGTTTCAGCTTTTCCGCCCAAGCCAAACGTATCCTTAGTGAAGTTTATGCATTAACCAGAAATAGAGCAATACCACAAAATTATCTTCCTTACGTTGGCAAGGGAAGTCTTGTCATTTTGGAAGAAGAAAAGGGAGTCATCTGCAAAAAAGAGGTGAGTGAAGGAGACACCTTGTCTTCCAATTGTAATACCCTTGATTTGTCTTCTGTTTTTAGCTTGAGTGAGTGCTATTGAGAGAATGTTGGTACAAAGAAGAAAAAGGTAAGGGCATATGGTATCACCTTGTTTGATACCCCTAGTTGGATGGATGGTTTGTGTGGGGCTACCATTAATAAGCAAGGTATACTAGACAGCAGTGACACATTTCATGATCCAATTCACCCTTGTGTAACTGAAATTCATGGATAGCATGACAGCTTTAAGGAAATTCCAATTAACTATGTCATATGCTTTGCACATATCAATCTTCAAGGCCCCAAACCCTTTTTTCCTTCCTTTTTTCTTTTTTAGGGTATCAAAGATTTCATGAGCAAGAAGAATATTGTCAGTGATACTCCTACCTTGGATAAAAGCATTTTGAAAGGGTGAGATTAGTTTATCCATGAGTGGTTTTAACCTAGTCACCAGAATTTTGGAGATGATTTTGTATGTGACATTGCAGAGACTAATTGGTCTAAAGTGGGTTACCTCCTCAGGGCAACTAACCTTGGGTATAAGAGTAAGGAAAGTTTGGTTTAAGGATTTGAGAAGGGAACCATAATGAAAGAAGGCTTGGACTGAATTGAGGATGTCCTGCTTCATAATGTCCCAGTATTCATGGTAGAAGAAAGCAAGTATCCCATCTGGTCCAGGAGCTTTATGAGGACCCAATTGGAAGACTACCCTTTCAATTTCATCATCTATTATAGGCATGTCAAGGGTAGCTTGCTGATGTTGGTCAATTTTAGGGATAGGAAGTGTTTCTAGTTCCTTTATCAAAGTGTGAAAGGAAATTGTTCCTATTTCAGTAAACTGGTTATTGAAGTGATTGACTAAGATGCTTTCAATAACCTTATAGTCCTCAGTGATAATTCCTTCATCTGTTTTGAGGAGTAAGATTTTGTTTCTAGCTCTTCTTTGCTTCACTAGTGTTTGAAAATATTTATTGTTTCTATCACCTTGAATAATCCATTCACTTCTAGCATTTTGAGCCCACATGATTTATTCCCTAATCATCAAACTCTGAATCTCTTCTCTAAGGTCTCTTTCTTTTCTTACATCAGCTAAGGTTTGGATGGTGTTTTGAACTTCTTGAAGTCTTTGTTGTTTTTCCTTGATGTCTTTCTCTACCTTCCCAAAAACTGTTTTATTCCATTCAATGGCTTGCTTTCTAACATTACCTAACTTATGTTGAAGTTTGAAAGCTTTAGACCCTCGTGTATGGACTTTCCAAGCACTTTGAATCATTGCCTTATATTCAATATGTGTCATCCACATCCTCTCAAGTCTAAAGGGCCTTCTTCTAAAGGGTTGCTGCATTTCAAAATCCAACAAAATAGACCCATGATCTGATCTTAAGATAGGGTGATTATAAAGTGCATAATGTGGATATGTATTTATCCACTCCACAGAAGCAAAGGCTCTGTCTAGTCTCTCCATAACAAAAGCTTCATCCTCCCTTCTATTTATCCAGGTAAACCTTTGACCTTTAGCCTCAAGTTCACACAATTCAAGCTCATTAAGGGTATTTAGGAATAAATCAGCTCCTACTATGTTCCTATTGTTAAAAGAAAATTTGTCCTCATGTGACGAAACCTGGTTAAAATCCCCAATGCATAACCAGATTGGTTTAGCTATATGCTTCAATTGTTTCAGTTCCAACCAAAATTAAATAAAAGTTATGGAAAGAAGGGTACCTTTGTGGTCAAGAAGATTAGCTTGAATTAAGTGCTTTGAGCCATACTGAATGCTAAGATTTTGATTTGGTTGCCAACCAAGGAGTAGTCCACCACTGAGTCCCTCTCTTGGATATTCCCATCCCTCGCAGAATCCACATTTCTCCAAAACCTCTCTGCCCTTATTTTGTACCAACTTTGTCTCCATTAGAAATAAGATGTCTAGTTTATGCGTCTGGGCCTTTTTTTGGCATAGTAGAACTGCAGATGGGGTGCCCAGCCCTCTACAATTCCAACTCAAGATCCTCATGGCTGATTGGGAAGCTGTTGAAGGCCAGCTTCCCGAAGCCTTAAGTCAGATTCAACATGGAAGAAAGGGGTGCAAGTATCTATTGATATTTTTGAAGCTATCAAATTTCTCACCTGAAGAACTTCTTCATCAAAAAGAGCAGAGCATAACCTTTGTTTAATGTTTCTACCAAACCTCCGGATTTCCTTTCTGATTCGTTTCCTATAGCTCACTCTGATGGTTTCAATTTCTGTCGTTAAGTCCCAGGATTCATTATAGCTAAGGTATGTGGGCTTAAATCCCCTACTGTGGGCTCAAAATTTATGGGCTACCCCTCAAAAGTTGGGATTGCATGTTGGTTCTGCTGATAGGTTTCAGTGACAAAGGTCGGGTCATTGTTGTTGTTATTGGTTCCTAAATCAGCTCTATTATGGACCTCATTGGTTTGTGGAGCAATTAAACTTGGCCCATGACTTGAACCCCTTAGTTCAAATATGAATCTCCAATCGAACTAAAGACTCAATGAAAGAATCAGGGGATTCTAGAATGCATCCTTTTGCCCAACCTTGTTCCTACATGGCTTCTGGTCTCTCTTCATTCAGCTTAACCAAGTTAAATATAACTGCAGTGGTATCACTTTCAGTGTCAGGGTCCTCAAATTGGCGATGATGGCTTAATCCATTTCTTATATATGGACCAGTTCCTTTTATCCAAGTCTACTTGAGGTTTGATTCACCAGGTGGTAACCAAGGAGGTTTCATAGAAAACTTGCATTGTTTGAGCTAAAATTAGGAATGGTTCAGTGAGGGGTTGTGATTGTGCGCACCAGTGCTAACTCCTGGCCATGCATTGGAGAAAACCTCTGGTTCTCCTTCTTCAGTATTGGGCATGGATGAGTTGAAAGAGTTTGCAGGGGTGGGTGGGACTGTCGGAGCTCTGGTCAAGCTATTTGTGTTTGCAGTTCCATGTTGATTATAGGAAGGGACTTGGCTTATAGGTTGGGTGTTTGTGGTGGGGTTGTTCAAATTGAGGAGATTAATTTCTGAGTAAAGTGTGGAGCCATTAGTATGTTGTTGTTGGTTAACAACTGACGAGTGAGTGGGTGTGGGGTTAGCAACATTGTTGTGGGGCTGAAGATTGAAGGTTGGGGTTGCTGCATGTGGGGAATGTGGTGTGCTTGGGGTACTGGGATCAGGGTAAGCAGTATTAGGATGGGTTAGAGCTGCATGACTTGTTGGGTGGTTGAAGAGTCCATATCGTATCTGAGTAGTCCATCTTCTTCTACGATTATGGAAAGCGCGAAGGTCATTGGTGAATTGAGGTTGCAAGGCATCAACTCTGTATTGTACTTGGTGGAGGTCTTGAATTCTAAGTCTCTGGCGATTTAGCATGATCTCAATGTCCTCCATGCAATGAGTGCATTGTCCATGGGTGTGACCAATAAGACCACATTTGGTACACAACTTATGAACCCTTTCATATCTACACCTAATCCACACTCTTGATCCATCATCTAACCTCAACATGAACCCTACAATTATAGGAAGCCATGGATCTATTCTGACCTTCACACGCATGAATATAATGTTCCTTGGTATTTTATCCTCCCAATCAACCCTTTCCAATAATCCCATCATGTGACCTATTTTTTCAGCTAACTCAGGGTATTGGTATTCCAAGGGTAATCCATGCAACTGAACCCAAATGGATATGTAATTCAACTGAAGATGACTCAAAATCAAGCTCGGCCTCCACCTTTCTAAAACTAAACAAAGCACCATCAACAGCCCAAGGGCCTTCATTGCATATATGTAGGAGGTCCTCCTCAAACTCAAAATGAAAGACATAGAAGTAAGATTCTCTACCTACTATTGAAACTATCCCTCTCATTCTCCAAGCGTTATCAATGATGTGTTGTAAGTGACTTACCAAGAATTTTCTATAGTCCAAGATAAAACCTATTGCATAAAGATTCCAGAAGTTGCGTTGGATTGCAATTTCCTCAGGATCAGGGTCAACTGTGGGACCATGTCTTGCAAAGGGTGTTTCACTGTCTTCACTGGAGAGCAAATCTAACTCATGTTCTTTAGGAAACAGGTTAACACTGAAGTCTGAGTCACTACTATCCGTCCAGCCATATTCTCTGGCTTCAATGTGATTCTCCATGGTTAAGGTGGCGAAAGGAGTTACATGCACCAGTAGGAGTGCAGTGCTACTCTTAAATAGCAAATTTTGTGGACCACAAGAGTCACGAGTAGAAAAACAAGCAGTGTTTGGGGGAAGATGACAAGAAAATGTTAAGAAAGGATGAGAAAGAGAAAGGGACAATGGGAAAGGGAAAGGGAAAGGGTATATTTGTTTTTAGTTTGGTTAAACAAGGAGGAAAATTTCTGATTGTGGTTCACTAGGCATACAAAAGGACACACCTCAAGCATGCACAACCTTGGGATGGCAGGATGCAATGATGAAAAAAGCAGAAATAAACCAGTGGGAATTGAATGGAAAAGACAGCTAACCAACTAGGTATGTCAATAGTAGATGCACGTGAAAAGAATGAAACTCTAATTACAAATTTTTTTTTTTTTAAATTCGGTAGTTACAACACAAAAGAGAGGGAATTTAAAACTTTGATGTCTTGAATATACTAGTAGGTGCTAATTGATAACCAGTTGAACTACAAGCCTAAAAGGTTACGAGACTCTTAGCACTCTAATCACAACTTTTCCCCTTGACAAGTTGTTAAAAATAATAATAATTATCTAATAATACTATCATTTTTACTATAAATCAAAATACATTATCTAAAAGTTTAAATACCTTAAATTAATTTGGGTAAATTTCATTCACACCCCTCTTAAGATTTGGGATAATGCCAACCAAATTCAAGACTTTTCAAAACTAACCAATTTAGTCCCTAAAGCCAATTTAGTCCTTAAAACAATTGAGAAAAAATAACTAACTGTGTAGAGACTAAGTTAGTTTTAGAGACCAAATTAACTAGTTTTGAAAAATTTTAGACCTAGTTAGTGTTAGGCTATTAGCCTAAACCTCAGGATATATTAGCAAAATTTATTGGACAAATTTTAATCAAAAGAGTAGACCCATTGAAACAAAGGAGTGTAGAAGTAAGAAGCGTGTGTGCACATGCATAAAAAACAAAAGAAAAAGTTGGCAGGGTACATCTCAAGCCCCCCCAAAAAAAAAATGACACGAGAATGTTGCAGTTGGGTTCGATTCAGAAGGTGCATGGGCATGCACGTGGCAAGCTTCCATTGGCAATAAGATTTTGTGGCATTTGGAACCTGTGGGCCCAACAAAAATTCTCGCTTTCCGGCTAAGGCAACGTATCAAAAAGATTTTTTCTTTGCTTCTCAAAATAAATAAAATATTTTTTTCTTTTTTCTGCCTTTTCCTCTTCCACTTCTTTGCTTATTAATAATTTTGTATTTATTAGTCTCAAAGAGTTGGATGAGTGGTTCTTAAGGTCAGTATCTTAGGGCCATCTCATACGATTTTTCTCTATAAAAATCTGATGTCAAATACTCAAAAAGGTCTAAACTCTAAACAACCTCATATGTCAAAAAATAATAATAATAATAATAATAATAATTTTGCATTTGTTCACTCACAAAAAAATTAATAATTTTGCATTTGGGGCTTCTAAAAAAAAAAAAGACTTTATTTGGGATTTATCTCAAATATCAAGCTTTCATGGTCCATATTCACCCTTTTAATCGACAAAATGGCTAACATGTCATTAATTTTTTCTTTTTTTTTTGCGAGGACATGTTGGTAACTTTGGGACCCAGAAAATGTGGCCGACTTGCATCAAAATTGGCCGTGACCATTTTATATGGCTTACATTACACCTAAGTCATCAACCTCACTTTTTCTGATCAGTGATCACCTTCATGTTTTTTGCAAAAGGAGAATGGGGTAGATGAGGTCTATTATGTGACTCCAAAATTTAGTTTGCATTAAATTGATATATATATATATTGGCTGTAAAAGATACACCTTTGGCTTATTTAGCAACCCAAAAAAAAAGAAAAGAAAAAAAAGATACACCTTTGGCTTTGAGAAAGGAGAAAGGGGTATTCAGAATATCATGGGGCATGTATTTGCCTTTTTGTGTAACTTTCATGGTTACTTCCTCCAAAAAGCCACAAGATTATAAGGTTCAATTATTATTGACGTAGGCCTTTTTATATATACACTATTGTCAGTTTCTTTAATACTCCATTCCCTCTTTCCGTGTATATGTGTTAAATACTTAGCATTCTCAAAGAAAAAAAAATTATTATTGACATATTCAGTTGATAAATATATCTAAAAAATTTATTTTATAAATAAATATGACATTTGCTCTTATCCTGACATGATGATAAAGAATAATGACATTTGCTCTTATCCTGGGAATAATACATATTACATAGTGAATGTGTTATAAAGGAAACATTATGAAGATAATTTTATTAAGTATTTTTTTTTTTTTTTCCAAAATAAAAGTATTGCCCGTCTAAAAACTTACCATCACTTGATTTTTTTATTTTTTTTTAATTCGATAATTGAGGAGAGAGAGTATTTGAAATCTAGACGTTTCTATTAGAAATTCTAAGAAGCTATAAGCTATGGGCTATCATCACTAGATTCTATTAAAATCTAAACTAAGGGTTGAAAATTGAACAGCATCCATATTTCGTTGTCAAAAATACGACTTTGTTTTTTCCTTGAAAGTATAAGCATGTTTCATTTTGACTAGTTATAATAAGAAGTCCAACTACGAATCCCATTTTCACTTAGAATTGAAGATCAACCTTTTTTTTAAATAGAAAAATATTATATATATATATATATAATTTGAATCTATAATATTTGTTCCATTATCATTATTCTTTATCATCATGTCAAGATATCAATTGATTTTTGATATAGGAAAATTCGAACCAAGTATCCTTATTTGACGATAACTGTCTTTACTAGTTGAGCTAATGATAATAGAGAGAAAAATACTATTAAACTATAAGGACATAAATGAATAAATAAAAGAAGTGGAAAAATTACCAAAATATGCCACTCTTTTTTTCTCTCTTTTTATTTAAGTAACAAAGTGTTAGGAATTGTAGGAGAATGCATAAGAATTGTAGGAGAATTGACTTAATTCGAGGTAGTCACATTCTATAGAGAAATATTAAGAGAGAGGAAATGCAATAAATAACGAATTGATTTATTCTTTTTATATCTAATGTTGAATTACACTCATGTATTTATAAGAGATTAGTTCTAAATGTGTTTACTGCGTTATATGTGCTTAAATCCTAACTAACTCATCCTAATCATAACTAACTAACTAATTAAAATGATTGTAACCGTTATTATTTGATTCCTAACACACACAAGGGAAAGGGGATTTTTTTTTTTTTTTTAATGAAAGGAAATGAGGTTTTAGTATAAAGGCACACCACAAACTCTAAACTCTACTTAAAAATTAAAAGATGCCACTCTTTGACATACAGGACTGACCTATTAGAACATCAAGACAATTGACAATTAGTGGATATGGGTCATATACTCGTATGGGATAAGAAAGATAATTGGTAATAATCACATCCTTTTGCATAGTTTTTTTTTTTTCCTTGATTTTTTTTTTTTTTTTTGACAAACAAGGGTATCCAAATCTCTTCAAGTATCTAACAATTCTAGCTAACTTGAAAAAAAAAATACATATATATATATATATATCCAAAAAATAAAATAAAATGAGTAATTTAAGATATCGATATTCTATCTATCCAATATATATTTATATTTATATTTATATTTATATTCTAAATTAAGGAACAATTTATTGGATTCCCACAGAAAATTAAAAGAAATATATTATTATAATTAATTATTGATGTCACACTTTCAAAGTAAAAATAAATTCTTTACTAACACGTTTTTGCCTATAAATGTTTTACCTTATTGATGTCACACTTTCTATATGTTTCTTTTTTTAAATTAATGGAAAAGGTATAAATAATTTTAAGGGTAAATTACTGTTTAAACTTTCAAAATGTTTTATTTAAACCTCAGAGTTTTTAAAAACTTTTCATTCTAACCTTTTATCACTTTTTTTTTTAATGTTTACACCCTCAAACTGTCAAACATCACATGATTAGTTGGTTTAATGAAATTTATTTCAAAATATGAAGTTTGAATAAACTTACCATAAAGTCCAAGGTTTAAGTGAAATTATTTGAAACTATAAGGTCTAATGAAATGTTTTTAGAAACTTCGAGATTTAAAAGATACATATTAAAAGTTTAAGGTTTAAATAAAAACATACCCTACTTTTCTCAACAAAAGAATAATAATAAAGCATACCCAAAATTCTAAGATTTCAAAAGTAATTTACCCTAATTTTAATAGATATGTGAATATTAACATTTTATCAAAACAATGTTTCTATACAACCAAAAAATTTATTTCCATAAAAAAAATTTATATAAAGATTACTTGTATGATGTGGGAGTATTGGGTGGGGTAGTCATTTTTGCAACTGACCCAAACCTCATGCCTTATTTTTATTATTATTGAAAAAAAATGATTTAACAACTTAAAATTTAAGTGAGTTTCAATTAATTCAATTTGTAAAGTTTTTTGAATAAGAGTTTTGAATTCAAATTCTACCTACCATTTGATGTTTTTGATTTGACGATGAATAGCTTATAAGTCCTGCATTCAAATCTAATGGTTTCTAATAATAATAATTATAAATTATAAATTTTTTGAACTGAAGGTGATGGCAACATTTTTTTTTTTTTTGGGAGAATAGTGGCAACTGGCAACTTGACAAGGAAGTAAGACAGTGGGGAAATTTTTTTGTCACCCAAAATTTCTAAGAGAAAATATAAAATAATTCAAAACGAGAAGTGCTACGTCCACAATATTTTCACAATAAATCATAGGTGGTTAATTATTATTGGTTATAATTTAAATTTATCATTAAAATTACTTTTTTATCCTATTAATAACAACTTGTAATAACCTGTCACTTAAAATTTGTTGTGAAAATGCTATGAACAGAAGCTCCATTTGATACACCACTCAAACACATATTTTCAATTTTTAAATAATATTACACATATTTTTACACAATTTTTCATCTACAAGTCACATAGACAGATATCAATAACAGAAAAATCAAAGGAAAAAAATCTTTATCATCAATTAATTATTATTATTATTATTTTGTTAAACTTTAAAACATAAATTATTTCCTCCACGCGACTTAAGATGATTTTAAGCCTCCATCAGTCAAAGTACTGAAGCAACTCGGAGAGACAAACAAGAACAATTGTTCATTTGCAAGGGACCCACTGTCACTGTCGTGCGTGTCATACACGCATCCTTAAAGAGTGTCAGCTTCATGATTTTCACATAAATATTTTTTTTTTGCAAGAAAAGTATTAAAAGTAAAATGCTTTGAATACTGTGTTTTGAGACTCTCAGTGTGTGTTTTGTGCCTTTTGGATGTGTGTGCGAGTGTTCGAATTTATATTATATACACAAAACAAAATAGATGTGTATTTTGTTTTTCTATAAGAGGCCCTATATAGTCTGTAGCGTCTCTTGCTCTCCAGCTTTAATGGCGTGAGAGAGCGTACAGGGTGGTTTATCTACGGTCCCATATGGTATAACCGTATCTAATAATCCCTTCAATCTTTGCATGCTTCACCAACTCCTCACAAAAAGAAAACCCCAAAACCCAAACGACATGAATTTTGTTGGAATGAAATGTAATTGAAATTTCTCTTCCATCATCACAAAA
Organism: Quercus aquifolioides; assembly: GCA_019022515.1. Lineage (NCBI taxonomy): Eukaryota > Viridiplantae > Streptophyta > Magnoliopsida > Fagales > Fagaceae > Quercus > Quercus aquifolioides. Next base: position 20,584,906 of record CM032332.1, on the reverse strand, counting down.
AAGGAAAGAAAAAAAAAACCATTACCCAGATGATAAAAAGTGGTAATCTCTTCTGGGTATTTGTTATTTAGTCAGTTTGAATCGATATCTGATGTGGGTTTTCTGATTCTAGAGATTGGGATTTGTTTGGTTTGTGGTCTCTATCTGTTTGGTGCAGAGTTTTATGTGTATTGTTGTTGTTGTTGTTGTTCTTGTTTGATTGTTTGATTTTTTTTGGAAGAGTTTTGAGATTGGAGAGAAGATGAAGAATGATAAGGAGCTTGAAATGTTGTTGGATGAGATCCCTCATGCAACATCACACAATATACATAACCATCATCATCACCATCCTCATCCTCATCATCTGCATCAACAACATAATCATACTCATCTTGTTGGTCATGGCTTGAATGGTATGTATGTTGATGATCCTTCATGTCATTATAATAATAGTAAGTATACATGTGCCTCCTCTCCTGTGAGTATGTTGTCTTTGCATTCAAATGGCTCTTCATCAACATTGTGCTCAGGTGGGAATTCTTTCTCTGACAATGGATCACCTACCACACCTCCATCGGAAGAGCTTAAACCCCACATGCCCTTTGGAAATTCTCATTACCCAGATGGATTATGTTTGGGTTCCAAAATACCAGTTTCATCTGTTAGGAACAAAACCAATGAGAGTTTGATTGATGAACTGAGTCTGTGTAGGAATCTTAGTAATGTGTATATTAGCAATGGGAAAGAGGATTTTTCTAATTTGAGAGATTTCTCGGTAGACCGGGATAGGCTTCTGTATCGTGATTGTTCTTTCAGTGGGAGTAATCAAACCACTATTGACAAACACGGGGACTATGACAATGTCAGGAGAGGAGTTTCTGATTACATGAGATTTCAATCCCCTGTTCCATCAAATGCTATGAGTTTTGATGGTCAGATGAGTCCGGCATTGTCGGGATTGCAGCAAGAACATAACATGGGCAGTTTATTGGGGTCAAGGGTGTCCCCCCGACAGGCTGATAACTTTTTCCCTCAGTTTAATTACTGCAATAGCTCAATGAATTTTCCATGGCAGAATACAAAGGAGCAGATGGATAACTATTACATTGGAGGAAGTCCTGTATCCAATTTCACCACTTCTTTGAGTGGTCTTCCAATGGCTGAGTCTCTATTCTATGCTCAGCAAGACGGAATGAATTTGAACGAAGCGAGAGGTGTACTGAATCTGCTCAATACTCCTCAAATGACTAGCCCAAGGCCTCATTTGAGTGTTGAAAACGCGCTACATTTGGGCCTTCCACTATCCGGTGGGAGGACTAGAACACCTTTAAATATTAGAATTCCACAACCAGGTCTCGAGTCTCTTACTAGTGATGAGAGTTTCATCATTCAAGGTGAAGCTTTAAATCATTCAGTCAACAAGGGATTCAATCCTTCAAGGGGTCGGAGTAAGGTTGCCTTACATGAAATTGGTATGAGTAAGCGTCTAGGAAGGTCACAGCTAGATGGTTGGCACCAAAGTGCAGAAATTTGTGACAATGCTCAAAGTGCAAGGATAAATTTTCCATTCTCTCTACCACCTAAGTATAACTCTCTGGCAGAAGCTCAAGGATGCATATATTTGCTAGCAAAGGATCAGTATGGCTGTCGATTTTTACAAAGGATTTTTGATGAGGGTACCCCAAAAGATGTGCAAATAGTATTTAATGAGATCATCAACTATGTAGTTGAACTTATGGTGAACCCATTTGGGAATTACCTTATGCAGAAGTTGTTGGATGTGTGTAATGAAGAACAGAGATTGCAGATCCTGCTTATGGTAACTGCAGAACCAGGGCAGCTTGTTAGAATCTCTTTAAACCCTCATGGGTAAGTCATGGGCATATTAAAATTTTCATATCACTTTTTTTTTTGTCAACATTAACATGTCTTTTCTTTCTATCAGCACTCGCGTGGTACAGAAGCTGATTGAGACTCTCAAAACAAGGCAGCAGATTTCACTGGTTATATCTGCCCTTGAACCAGGGTTTCTTGCTCTCATCAAGGACCTGAATGGAAATCATGTGATCCAGCGTTGCTTGCAATGCCTTAGTCATGAAGATAACAAGGTGAAGATCTTAATTTTCTTTTAAGTTGCTTGAGTTTACACAACAGCATGCTAAACATGTATGTAATATTACCATGGTTGGTCTTCAGTTTATAATATATGCTTTAGTATGCCTGATTGCTCATATCTGTAATTTTTTTTAAATTTATGATCCTAATCATCATGCACAATTTTAAACTGTTTCACCTTGCTTTTCTGTATAATCTGATTTACTCTCTCCACCTAACAAACATCCAATTTTGTCACTACGAAAGAAATGGAAATCCATATCAATTTAATTGAGAAATACTACAACATCTGTTTATGATTTCATGTGATTGGTTTGTGATTATAAATTGTAGCCTAAATTTCTGTAATTCAATATCGTTGAATCTATTCTGTCACATTGTTTGGTGATGTTCTGGTCGTTATTGTGTGAAATGGGTGTGAATTAACAGCACTTTAATAATTTCAAGCTCACTTTTTCTTGGAAATTTCAGTCTTATTCTACTAATTGTAGATAAGTTAAACAATCGTCTCTCAATGTTTTAAGCTTTTGTGTTTATCCCTTATTTGAATGAATGGTTTTGTGATGTCATTCTTACACTTTCTGTGTTTTATATAAACAAACATTGGTGCTAGCTTTCATATTGAGGAACAAATAATAAACTAAAATCCGGTCAGATGTTTATTTAGAATATACTGTATAAGAAAAATATGCTCATGAGCTGCATTAAATTTGATTTCCTCCAACCTTGTATAAACAAGCCTGTGTATTTGTCGATTCTTGAAATAATTGATAACATTCCGCTTTCCTTTGTGGTGTTCTCTTATTATGCAAAATATTAGTTCAGAAACTGATTTAATTACATGCCAAGATCAGTTATTGGTGTGAAAAACATAATCTAAGATAGTTGAGTTGCTACTCCTCTGCTTTCAATACATTTTCATATTAACGTGTTTAAGTCATTAGATTTCACCAGCTCAGCAGAATATCCAAATATACCTGAATGGTCAGTGACAGTCCACTAGATTTCCATATTATGAATGCTTTTAGTTCAAAGTAACTAGACAAACAAGAAAATTAAGTTAACCAATAGAGCATTTGGACTGTTTGAGATTATTATTAATTGATTGATGTAATGGGGCATTTGTACTTGCATGAAGGACAATGACATGCCCTTTGGCTTTCTTCTAAGTGTGCATTGTTTTCTTATGGTCAATAATCATCAAGTTGTTTTAGTTACCTTATGGCTTCTAATCATGTTTGTTACCAATCTATCACCACTTATACTTCCAATGATACATTTATCAAACTAAATGTCATTTGAGAATAAATTATGATATCATTAATTGCTATTAAGGTGCACAATTTGGTCATTATAACTTACTGAGTTACCATGAAAAGATCATGGCATGAGAGTTCACAATTTGGTTGCAACATATAGAAGACTCTACATTAATTTTTAACAATTTAGTTGAATATTGTTTTGGTCCTTGCTAAAGTTTAACAACAACAAACCTTAGTCCCATACTTTGGTATTGCTCTTATGCATTCTTCTTTGCCATTCTATACTATCCAAAATCATACTTTCTGTTATCTTCTTAATTAACATGAACTATTTTACGACAAATAGTATTATTTGGGTCTTCCTCTACATCATTTTCTTTCCCTCGAAGTCTTACAAGATTTAAGTTCAGCTTTTAGCCATGATTCAGACCTAAGCTTTTGCAAACACATCAAAGCAGAAGTGTTGTAAACTAAAAAAGAAGAGTATTTTACAATGAAGAATTCAGTGGCCTGGTAGATGGACCTTCAAGAAAATAATTTTGTGAAGCATTCCTATATTGGTTCCCTTTTTTAATTTATTGCTAGGTACCACAAACCACTGAGGAATCCCTCAAACCCCTCTTATATTGGATACATTTCAAGCTGTTGGACCTTCATGACAGAAGTTTGTGAAGCGTTCCTATATTGGATACATCTTAAGCTGTTTTCAATAATTGGAGAAGTAGTGGATAAAAAATTAGCCATTGAAACAGAGCATGTCCTTGACAGAACACATGATATAGGATAATGGTTTCATATGAAAAGTAGTTTATATTTATACTAACAGAATCACCATTAGAAAATTAAATTTTACAATGGCTAGAGGAGGAACAACTATGGTATCCGTCCTATATTTTATTTGTGGTTCCAGCACAAGAGGAACTGGAATCCTCAAACCCCTCCTTCTATATTGGAAACATTTCAAGCTGTTGCCAATAATTGGTGAAGTAGGAGATATAAATCTACCCATTGAAACAGAGCAGGTTTTCATATGAGAAGTAGTTTATATTTATATTAACATAATTGCCATTAGAAAAATTAAAATTTTCAATGGCTAGAGAAGGAACGATCACAATTTGTTGCAGGAATACTAGGATAATCATGTTTTGTGTTGATTAGTTTGGCAAAAATTTTGACTCAATCCTGCCATTTTATGATTAAAAGAAAAGGAGGACTTTTCTTTATAGAATTCAATGGGCAAAACAGTAATCAGCCATATTTGGTTGCAGTGGTCAATTGGGCTTTTCCTTTGTATACTTCCCATATGTTAGGGTTGTTCCCCTTTACCTCTTTTCTTTTAATGGATTTTTATTACTTTAATAAAAACTTATATGTAGTTAATTGAAGTGGTATCTGCCTTTCAGGGTCATGTGCACCTAGTTTAATGCTCCTTTAGTTTTAATATGTAGTCTAGGAACACCCTCTTAATGTGTGCTAGACATTATGGGAATTGTAGCAACATAAAATGATAAAGAGCTTTTATCAATATAAGAAATGGAGTTGTCACAGCTCTGTCATGGCTTAAATGCAACTGCCCTGCAAGATTCTGCAAACAATCTAATTTAGTTTCTTAGTTCATTAGTCTGGTAAGGAATTGTATTAGATGTGGCATTAGAAAAAGGCAATTGCTTACCAGCAAATGTAATCTACTTTTTGTACCAAGATTGAGGCATCTAATCTGTTTAAGCTGGCATGATAATTGATAATAAATGCATGAATCAGAATGTATTTATTTTTTTCTTTGAATAAAATTATAATAACAGAAAAAAAGCCTTTAGATGCAAAAAAGGCATGCCTGTCTGTGTTTAGAGTAATAGACTCTCCCGTCCCCATATCCATGTGCCATTTTTAGTGGGAACAAATGAAATGGTGTTTAGACTTATAATTTGTTTGCCATTTCTGCATTTTCTTTAGTCATTCTTTCTCTTCATATAAATTTACACTTTCTTTCTTTTCTTAATATGTATCTGGCAGTTTATATTTGTTGCTGCTGCAAAGTATTGTGTTGACATTGCAATTCATCAACATGGATGTTGTGTTTTGCAAAGATGCATCAGTCATTCAATTGGGGAGCATCGAGAGAACTTGGTTGCAGAAATTTCTGCCAATGGACTTCTGCTTTCTCAAGATGCTTATGGGTAATCAAAGAAAATATACTGCTCTACTAATATCACTCAATACTATTTTTACTAGTAGTCATATTAAGAAAAGTTATTTTGTTCGAATATCAATAAATCAAATTCTTCTTGTTTAAGTTTCTCTAAGTGATGAAAATTGTATCCATATTTAACTATCATTAATTCATGATAGTTTGATCAATCTAAAGCTACACATCATATGTTCAAACTTTTAATGAAATGGAAATGTGGTAGACATGTACTGTGTACACTAGAAATATATGTTCAGGTTCCAGATTTAGGAGCTTCTGCATATGGCACAGATCTACTATTAAGCTAATGGTTGATAAATCACAACTTGTCTCAAAAGCTTAAGTTGTTAGGAAAGGATGAATTTAATCACTATTTATAAAAAAAATGGTGAATTTAATCATTTAACTATTATTCTAATATTCCCCTTCACGTGTGAGCCAAGACTTCCCCTCAATAAGTGGGCCAACACATGAAAATTTTAATTTCTTAAATGGAAGGTAGAGTGGGAATAGGGTTCAAACTCAACATCTCATCTTCGATTCCATAATAGATTACTGCTTGTACCAAAAGATTAAGTTGTTAGAAAATGATGAAGTTAATCATTTAACCATTATTCTAACATGGTGATAACTAAACTTTAGTGTGTGTGTGTGTGTGTGTGTGTTATCAACAACTTATTTTGAATCATTCGTATTCCAATCCAAATCCTAATTTGTTTGTAATAATTGTGAACATTATCGTCTTGTTAAAATCATTGTAATAAAATGTCTTATCATAATGCAAACATATTTGGAAAAAATATATATGTATATATATGTTTTGATCCTATAAAGTCCATTAGCTTTGATTGTGACCTTTCCTTGTGGACATGCAACTGGGGAATCATTCAGCTGACAAGCTCAATGAAATACTGAGCTTCAGGTTCATGATTTGGTTTATAACACAACTACCTTCTTATCTTTCTCTTCTCTTCCAACCCAACCTGCTCTTCTCAACTGTGTTTTTGAGTAAACTGAGCTTGTTTGGTAATTTGGCTAATTTGCTGTATATTTTAACAGAGAGCCTTTGCTATTGGTGGCCTGTTCTTTGGAAGGAGAAATATATATAGAACTAGAACCTTGTGGTCCTCAAAGCTTATTGAAAAGCAGAGGCAATTATTATTATTATTATTATTATTATTATTATTTTGACAAATGAGGGTATGCAGTCCCTCCGTCCCACACACACCAGGTTATTATAGGAAGGAATCCCATGGGGGTGGCTCCAAGATGTTGGCAAGAGCTTTCGAAACCAGGATCTCATGGATATCAGGAGACCTTAGGAACTACTAAGCCAATAATATCCATAGTTTGAGATAAATTTGAGACAAGTTGTGATTTATCAACAATTAGCTTAATCATAGTTCTGTGGCCCCAAGATGCAAATTGTTTCCATATTTAACTGTCATTAATTAATGATTGCTCACCTGTTTCATGTAAAGTGGATTGGTGCAATATATTTCCCTTTTTGTGTGTGTGTGTGTGGTTCTGCCCTTTCTTCTGAATTTAAATTCTGTGTTTTCTTTTTGGCAGAAATTATGTCATTCAGTTCATCTTGGAGTTGAGAATCCCTTCTGCCACCTCAAATTTAATCTCTCAATTTGAAGGGAACTATGTACACCTCTCGAAACAAAAGTTCGGCAGCCATGTGGTTGAAAAATGTCTTATGGTATTTAATGATGAATGCCAATCAAGACTTATTCATGAATTGCTATCTGTTCCTCAATTTGAACGGTTGCTTCAAGACCCACATGCTAACTATGTTGTTCAAACAGCTCTTCGAGTTTCTGAGGTATGGTAATCATTTACCTGTTATCAACATCTTTTTTTTAAGCAACTCCCTGTGATCACTCTTTAGTGTTGTTGCACATGATCATGTCCCCCCCTCTACCCTCCCTTGGTATACTGTATTCTTTTAATCTCTCTTGCCCATAAATATTGTTAGTCACATCTAAGACTTTGGTCATCTTATCCTTTAATAATGTCCTGATTTTTCCTTACGAACTAGGGTCCTATCCATAATGCATTGGTAGAAGCAATCGAGTCCCACAAAGCAATTTCACGCAACAGCCCATATTCTAAGAGGATTTTCTCGCAGAAGCTTTTGAAGAAGTGATGTACATTATTCTCTTTTCAGTTTGAATTAGTGTTGTTGTTATACACCATTACTAGCATGTTAACTACCACTATCATTGCAATCATCGGAAATTCTAACTGTAAATTCTGAAGCTGGTAGCCAGTCAGAGTTTGTCTTCTCAGGACTGCATAAAATATCCTCCACGTGCTCAGCAGAGTAAGGAAGATAAAGAAATTTTGCTTCCAGTTTAATTCTGGACATAATGTATTATTCTGTTGTGTTGTTGATCTTTGTGTTGGATATTACTATTCTGTTTATTGTGGAATTTTCACTGTATTTAGTATTTACTATTTAGTGTATAGAATGTTAGGATTTGGCTGCTGATACTGTACAATATAATGCGGATGCTTTTTCAATTATTTTACTGCATAATGTTTATGCATGTGGATGCATGATGTTTGTCCTCTTGCACTTCTTGATTTTAGTAATGTCAAATTTATTTTGATGTTTAAGAATGTAGTGGAAATATTGCCAATACTGAAGTGCAATTGGGGAGGGTGCCATATAGAAGTTTGAGATTCTCCTTACGTAGTATATGAAAGTTCTGAGACTGCTCCATGAATGAAGCTGCTTGTGGTTGTTTTCTTCAAGAAGCCCATTCAAACTCACTAACAAATCAAAATGCAGCTCTGATCTTCAAGAAAATCATATAAAGAACCTGGTAAACCAATCAAAGTCCGTAGCAGCCCCAAAATTTTGTTTTGGGAGTTGGGACTTCTATCTTAGACTGTACAAATCCATGCAAAATTGCAAATTGTGGTGGGACTAGTCGAGTTATGTTAATGCTTGTGCTTGTTGAAGTTTAACCAACCAAAATTTGCATAGTACCTGCGTTACTGAGCTTAAATTCATTTGATCTACCACTTGGGTCTGAACCTTTGGCAGAACTAGAAATACAATACAAGCTCTCTTTTATGAAATGGTATATGTTGTATCCAACATATGTAATCACCCTCTCACATAGGGGTGGGTACCATGCTTGTGAGGTTTGCCCTTAAGTGAGGGTGGTTATATATGTCCGATGCACGATAGGTTTTCTCATTTTTCAAATGGTTAACCAATTACCCAGCATTGACTGACAGGTTGTTATGACCTCCACTACCAGATGAAGCACCCCTTCTTCTGCCTTGTGGTGCTACGGTGAACTAAGGGGTGAAAATGGATTAACACTCTTCAATCAAATGAAAGAGTGTTCATTGAGGAAAGGCCAAGCCTCCTATAGCAATTTCTTGCTAAGTTTGGAAAATGTCTGATAACCTTTATTGGCTTCATCAATGGTTATATATATATATATATATATATATATAGATAAAGAGAATTTAAATCTACTGCAAATATTTGTAATGTTAAGCATCATTATATTTGTGATATATGTATATATGTATATGACCTTACGACCGTTAAAAGAGAAGAAGAGAATGTGACAGGACCTAGACATCTAACACACCAAACTTACAGTTATCATACCAATATGGTAAAATCTATCACAAAGCCAATATCAATCCTATCAAACTAAAGACTAAAGTGGATAACAATCCAATCCTAAGCTTTATTCAAATAACAGTTCGATAAACTAAAGGGACAAGGCAACTTAAAAGATTATTATAACAATTGTGCAACAATCCAAACTCTTCCCTGAAAACAATCCGCAACTAGGCTAGAGAGTAGGAGAGAGGAGATAACTTCTGATGTAATAATAACAAGAATTCAGGTTTGTGGTCAGCTGAGCATGTCCTCTGCATTAAACTGTAAATGGCTAGCAGGTGTCTTCAATGGGTTATGGGTAGTCAACTTATGCATATTAACAGTGGCTACAGTATGCAAGGGGAGGCACAGTGACAGTAGTTTATACTGATTGCTTCTGCAATAGCTACTTTGACTTATGTCTATGTTGTGATGACCAATAATTTCTACTATAGCGTATATGGTTGAATTTAAAGCTATATTGGAAAGAGTGATATTTTTTATTATCTGAAAACATAGAGATTGTGATAGACTTCTCTTCAACGGACTTGCCTTATATCCTTGCTTTGTAGTAATAAAACCAATGTTCTTCAGTTAGAGTAATGCTACAACTAATAGAGATTTTACAAAAACTTCTTTTTAAGTAGGGCATTGTGTACACTTGTTAGTGCACATTGTTGATACACATCATGCATTTTATGTATTGTGGATATACATAAAAAATAAAACAACAAGCATGAAATTATGGATACTGTGTGTACAAAAAGTGTACATTAACAAGTGTGTAAGAATATATTTCCTTCTTATGCATAAAGCATGGTGCGATATGCATGTGATGTGGCAAACTTTTTTTTTTTTTTGGGGGATGAGTTATTAGTTGCCACATCACTTTGTTCAACAACACATCACTTTATTTGTCAAGTCTTTACATACATCTGTTGACTATTGATTAATGGAGCTAAGTTGGCCAAAATAAGCTTTTATGCCAAATCAGCCCAAATCAACTAAGTAGTATTTTTCTTAGTTGTACATTTGTTGAATTTTTTTTGTGAAATGGCTCCTAGAATAAAGTGTCACGCCACACTATTTGTATGCTGTAGTTTTACCCAATGGGCAGCACCTACTATGCAGCAATGAAGCTTCTGTATAGCAATAGGTTGTTAAGTTTCAGCCTTTGTCTTGCAAGTCATTTCATCACCACACCCCACCACTAACCAATTAAATGCAAGTCCTTCTTTTTTATTGAAACTTATACTGGCCTTGAACTATTCATTCTACCATTTAAAGAAAACTAGCTTGGGAGTGCACACATGCCAAAAAAATTAGAATAATGCTAAGATACAAATTATTTTATAAAATTTTTTACAAACTGCTGATGTGGTGAGTGATTATTGGCAAATGAAAAAGTGATATTAATGGTAGGCCTAGATGAAAATCAATGAGAGGTTGGTCATATTAACATATTGTAAAAATGTTGTAAAATAGTTTGTACTTGTAGCATTACTCAAAAAATTAAGAACAATCACAATTGCACACTATTTATATTATTTAATACTTTTTTTAATTGCACTCATCGATTCTTTGTAGTGTTGTAAATAGCTGCAACTAAGAAATTGAGTTGGACACTTGGCAACAATTTAGACTTCAATTAAAATTTAATTTGGAATTGAATTGGATTTTTTCTTAATTTTTGGCTTTAAGAAGTTTAAGTGTCGTTATTGTGGTCCTCTTGGCTTCTATGTCAGGTGTTAATGCATCATTCATTTGGCACAAAAATTAAAAAATTTAGAAGGGACACATGATGCAAAATTAGCTATCCAATTTAAAATTTAATTGGGCTTTCTCTCAATTTTAGCTTTAATATATATATATATATATATATATTATAACAATGACGTATAAAATTGTGAGGTATCAAAAGTTTATGTACCAAAATATTATGAAGTTAACTAAAAGTCAGAATTCTTTGATTTTAGACAAACTAAGGAAAAAAAATATGGAATATGATGAAAGTGTGCTGCAAGAATAAAATTATTGTGCAATACATTAACTTGAAAATGAATCTATTTTCTTACAATGAAAACTTATTTGAATTCTGAAAACTAGAATAGTACTTCAAATTCTGATATTCATTCAAAAACTTCAAAATATTGCAAGGATAATATTTTTTGATCCAATGAAAGGTTTTGGATACAGTGAAATGTTTGAAAGGTAAGGGAACTTTAAAATTGAGGTAGGCTAATTTTTTTAGCCATGACCCCTAAAATTGGTACAAATGCCTTTTATAGGCTCACAAAAGTGAATGAGTAAAATTGCAATAAAACAATGAACAAAAAAAGTGAACAATACTAAACAAAAATGAAAACGGGGATACTGGACTTTTGCCCTTATTTTGTAAAATAATAGCAAAATGTCCTTATTTTGAAACTATTTAGGTCTATGTCCCCGTTTTTGAAATTCGATTTTAACAAAATCGAGTTATATGCATAGAACTCGACATTGCTAATGTCGAGATCCACTTGTAACTTGATTTTGTTAAAATTGAGTTTCAAATCAGAGACACAGACCTAAATAATTTCAAAACAAAAACATATTGCTGTTATTTTTGCAAAATAAGGGCAAAAGCCCCATATCCCCTGGCAACAGGTAGGGGTGTCCAACCAAACCCGTCAACCGACCCATCTGCCCAACCTGGCCGACCCGGACCGAGAACCAACCGACCCGACGCCGGCGACGGTCGGTGGCGGATCTCGGCTCCCAAAACTCGAGACCGGTGGGTCGGTTGATGGGTTAAAGCATGGAAAACCGATCTTCAACCGACCCAACCGAAAAACCCACCGGAAATAGATTTCCCCGCCCATTGAAGTAGTTCGCCGGTCTATTTTGTCCGATCTGTCAAGATTCGGCGAGATCTCATCGAGATCTGGCCTGATCTCGTCGAGATCTCGCTGGATCTCTTCGAGATCGGGTCTGATCTAGTTGGGATCTGCTGAGATTTCTTCAAGATTCGGCCTAATCTTGTTGAAATCCTCAAAGATCTCTTCGAAATCCGGTCAATCAAGTAAAAATATGCAGATTTTGGCAAAATCCGGTGACAATTTGCACAGTTCGAGCCTGACTGAAAACCGACTGGAAAATGATGACGTCCGACCACCCGAATTGTTGCCTCCGGTGGGTCGGCGGCAGGTCCAAGTTTAGGAGACCCGAAGTGATCGGGTCGGTTTCGGGTTGGGCACAAACCCGACCCGGACCGACCCGTGGACAGGCCTAGCAACAGGTGACCCATAAATATAATAGATCAAGTATCTAAATTAGTAGCTGTTATTTACACAAAATGAGCTATTAAGAGATAATTTTAATGGGTGATTTAGTCAAACAATATTCAAGCCCATTTATTTCTTTTTCTTTTTTTTTAAGCCCATTCTCTTATAAGCTTAACGGGCCTATGGGTGGCTAATAAGATAAAGACCAAGCCATACATGTGGGTGTGCCATCACTCGCCACTAAGCTTAGAGAGAAGAAGGGATACAATAAATTTCAAACAGCTTGTGGGGGTGCCATACATGTGGGCTTAGCACTTCGGCTTTTGGGTTCAACAGAAAAGAAGATTCCCCATGTTTTGGGTTGTAAACGCAACAATTTTCATATATTTATTAAAACAATAGATTGTAATTAGTGCCACGTTATTTTTACTGACACAACCATTAACTTTATTTTTATTGTAAGTCAATCACAATCTCTTATCTCAAGCTTGGACCGAAGCTCAATAAAAACAGAACAGTCCAATAACACCTAGCTAGCTCACATGTCATATCCACAAATATTTCCCTCACTCCTCTCGTTTTCAAAAGATTTTTTGTCTACCATTAAAAAGGAAAGAAATCATCATTCTAGCAAAAAGTCTAGAGACATATACTTTGTCACACATATTACCACAATTTAGACACATAGTAAGTAGGGATTGAATTACACCAAGTATCAATGGTAAACCTATATGTAAGTGATATAATTCAATCACAAGTTGACATTTATGCAAATTGTGGCAAATTATGTAGCTAATATTAATACCAAATTTGGGTGGTGCTGCGGTGGACTAGTGGTGGCGACGTGGTGCTGATCTGGTCTGCTACTCTGCTTCTGCTCTGGTTTGGTTTGGTTTGCTTCTGCTGTCGTCTGCCCAACCCTGCCCACTAATAAGTTAGGTTTTCTTTTCTTTTCTTTTTTTCTCTTTTATTATTTGTGTCTTGCTGCGTGTTGTGAGATTTGTGTGGGTGTTCTGTTGCTCCTGGCCCTCCTAGGCTAGTTAGAATCGGCTAAGTATTTGTGTGTTTGTGTTTGTTTTGGGAGTGTTATTTGGGCTTGGGCTAATATTTTTTTTTTATAGCTTTCAAAAATATCAATAATATTGTTGAGTGGGTAAAGTGCAATTTTATTAAAACAAATTGCTAAAAGTAGTATATTATATATATACTAAATTTTCTTTTTTTAAATCTGTGGGGGGCCACTGCCCCCCATGTCCAACAATAGCTCGGCTAAGCATATGGTCCAAGAAAAACTCTTACTCTAGGAGAGGATCATAGTGCTTGAACAACTTTCACAATTACTACCAATCAGTTAATACCCAAAGATCAACATGAAAGCCTCAAATTTCTTCTATTTGTTGATACTGTATTTTATCAGCTTCTTTTTGTGTGTCAAAATGGCAAAATCCCACATTTTTCACAAAAATTACCATTTTCATTACCTTCCTAAACAATATAATATTGTATTCTTGTATTGAGATTACTTTAATATAAGATTATAATAATGTAACATCACAACGAATCAAACGCTCCTAATTATAATGGCCTTGTTGTGTGATATACATGCAAAAAGGCTTCTCTCTCTGTTATATGGGCATTTGTAGTCTGCGCACACTTCATCCTACAACTAGCACTATTACCACTTTACTATTCCTTAAACCACCAAAAAGGAAAAGAAGAAAGGTACTGAAATAAGTCCACTCCATGTTGGATACTCCCAGATACCATTAGAGCAATAACTTGTCATTAGTTATTTATTCTGGTGCTCCTTTTCTTCTCTCATGTTTTCTTTGAAGCTTGATTTTGTGATACTTCTATGGTTGAACAGGTATCTCTTCTGTTGCTCTTATTCTCACAACGTTGCTCCAAAGGGAAAATTATTGCATTTGTTTCAACAGAGGCGAAGGCTGAGACTGAACTTAAGGCAGGGATTGACCTTCTAGTTCTAGGGCCTGTTGATGAGATATTGTTTGATATTTATGACACGTGAACCGACCGTGGACAATTGCTTTATACCGAGAGTAGGTTGATCTCAAATTGTTTTCTTAATGCTTTTCTTAATCCCACTCTTCTACCATGCATGTAGCTTTTACTAACTAATGCAAGCTGAACAAGTCCGATCGTTATGTTTGCAGAGCTACGGTGCAATGACACACTTTGAGTCAACTGTCATGGACGTACTCAACATGTATACCATGATAACTGGGAAGGTAGTGAATTTTTTATCTTGCTAAGTCAACTGGTTCCTCTCCTTTTATAAAGTCATCCTGCAATGTCCAAATTATTTCAAGGACATGCTTAGTAATCATTTTATCCTACACATGTTTACCATAAAGAGAGCACCTTTACATTAAAACAAAGTTTAATTACAATGTTGGTTATAAAGTTTCAGATTGAACTACTAAAATGATCATAATCAATGTTATGTTTGTCATACTATTCATCGTAAAATTAGTGCTCTCTTTGTAGTCATGGTCAAAGCAACAGCAGAAGCAGTTGTGCTTGATGTATTGCCTTTCGCGATGGAAAAAATAAGAAAAGTTAAAGTTTGGCAGACAAAAGAATTACATTTATGCTACTACTGAATTGAAATTTAAACCAGCTTTTCTGCATGCAAATAACTTTTTAAAACCAGCACCAGACAGGACGTTTTCCTTTATAGCCTTAAAAATAATTAGTTTTTGAAACGCAAACCAAGCATTACTCATCTACTGCCAATATATGCATAAACAATTATGGCAGTTGGAACATGCAGGTCTACCATCACCTTGACAAAGACTTCATTCGATTCAATCCAATACAAGAAGCAAATTAAATTATAGCACACCTTTGGATTCACTCAGTCCACAACAACTGAAGAACCTTTAAGTTCATGTGTTTAAGACATAAGCCACTCTACTGAGTCTGAAAGTAGACCAGGCACGATGAGTTATGGGAGGCCAATTTGTGTTGGACACATACAGAATACAACAAATGAAGAAGCTTCACAATTGTCAATCTTTGAAACATCTCAAATGCTATACTTAGAGTTTAAAGCCTCTTGAATAAATTAACACTAGCATATGTATTCTGCAAAATCCCTTGAAGAAAACCAGAATTCAAAAGATTTAAGACTTGAGCTGCATTTTATACGTTCCAAATCCAACTGTAAAATTCAGGACTCTCTCTCTAAATAGCAACTGAGGTTTTATTGATTATGAATGAATGAAAATGTACATTTAACTTCTAATCCTACCTTTATATACAAACTGATGCTAAAACAGAAAAATAACTAATTCCCCATTTGTAGGGAAGTTTGTTACAATCAAGAAACTACCTAAAGCTTACATGTGTATATCAATTACATCATCACTTGAATAGAATTAATCATCTGATCATAATGTGGAATTGATTCTATCAAGTCTTCTACAACTTCATGACTCCATCTTTTTGTAACTGCCCTTTGAGTCTTCTCCAGATGATGCAGTGCACACTGAGCTGCACTGGATTGCAGCTGTCCTCGATGCTGAGGTGCACTGTCTGTTGCACCTGATTGTACCCTGCTCTGATGATGAGGTGCACTCTGTGCTGCACATGATGGCAGCATTTCCCGATGACTAGTGCATGCTATCTGCTTAGCACCTAGTTGCTGCAGAGGAGGGCATGTACTTTCAACACCAACAGTGTTTTGTCACTGGATCCTGAAATGCGAGCAACTTCAAATTTCAACATTTCAATGTAAAAAAGTGAGAATACAGCACAACGTAGAGCAATATACAAGCAAGAAACTAGAAAAAACTAACAAATAATTAGATTAAAAGTAATTGCTCCTTATTATAATTTGGTGTAAGTACTTAATAAACCTGAAAAGGAAATGTCAAAAACACCAAAAACACTCAACTCTGTTAATCTTGGCCAAGGCCAAGTTTCCCATTTAATTGAGTATTGCTTGGAACATAATGGCCGGTTTTCATTTTTACAAAATATAATAAACCTAGTCTTTTCCTTCTCAAAAGAAAAAGTATGTCAGTGCTGCAAATTTTCTAAAAGGCTAAATATTGCTCCTTTAGCAAGTCAACAGATCTACCTTTATGGCTTGATGCATTCAGCATGAGCTTTCAATGCTACAAAGTTATGAGAAATAATATCAACACTGATTAGAATGAAGTTTCTGTCATTCTTCATTAAAAGCAAGGGATAAAATAAAAGGAAGATAAGGCCAACGCTAAACTGTTCTAAAGAATTTTAAAACTCCTTTCTCCTTAAAGCAATCAATGTGGTTAAGGGTAAAAAATATCTGTTCAAGCTAGATTATTCATCTCTTTAATGCGATTACATAATTAGCATGCATTTCGCAGCAAACAAAAGAAAAATGCAAACTACGTCATAACATTTATCTTGATCCATTCAACAGATTAAAAGCTTACTTGTAAGCTTTACAGGGATTGAAGTATAATTTCATAATCGATGACAATGCTTTCCTTGCGTTCTATCAATCCAATGACTGACAGGTCCTCTAATACCAATAACTGCTACGTCTTCAGTCCTCCCTCCTAAATAACCAGCAGAAAGAAATTGCACAAGTTAATAGACAAAAGAGGGTCTAGAAATTGAGTTACATAAAATTACAACCATTGTGTTTAGTTTGATCTAAACCTCAAATGCTATTGACTCAAACAGAAACACTACTTGTTAAATAAAAATGACATATATGTGAAATCAAACAATGAAACCTAGATCCAAGATGCCAGAATCAATTCCTGGGGAGCTAAAAAAACTGTCCTTTGCTGGGAGGCTGCAATTGCTATCCTTAGTGCTTATAGCATACAGGTATACTGATCAAACATCTGCATAATGCTTTAAAAAGTCATTAAGCTGATTGAGCAGCAAATTGGAAGATTCTATAGAGTGGAAATTATAACTGATTTACTAAGTAGCTTGGAATTCATTGTGTGTGACAAAGAGGGAGGTGAGTTTTGAGTTTGGGCCTTTGGGGCTCAAGAGAGTTGAGGATTGAAACAAGAAAACAATCATAAGGCATACATGGAATTTTTTTGCTCAAAGGGCTCAATTTGGGTGGCTTGGAATAAAGAAAACCTGATAAGAGGAAGATCCTTTTGGATAATTATTAAAATCTCTCTAAAATGCTCTTGGGGAAGGAGGAAACTCCTCAAGCTTAGAAAGTTAACAAGGCAACTTATAAGATCTTCTGTGGGGGATGGAAAAAAAAAATTCTCTTGTGGCTGGATTTGTGGCATCCTAATGATATTCTTTGCACCGGGTATGGTTACAGAGTAGCATGTGATGCTGCAAGAAATCTTAAGACAAAAGTTTCAACTCATTGAAGGAAAAAAACCATGTTTGGAACCCACTTAGGGTCCGTTTGGTTGGGGGATGGAAAAATGAGAGGATAGAAAATGGGGAGGGGATAGAAAAGTGGGAGATAAAAGAGATTTTAGTTTTCTCATGATTCTATATAGAGCAAACTTCCTCAAGGGGACATTGGAGAAGTAGATGGATCTATTTGGCTTCCTGCCAAGGTGAAAATTTATACAAGCTAAGAAACCTGGAATCAAATTTGATTGAGGTAGTCTGAGGTTAATCGATGGAAGCTAATCTAGTTTTATGATGTAGAACAGATAACACATGCTTTCTTGGAGTAGCAGGGGCACCAAAAGTCACAACGCAAGATCAAAGGGGCGCTACTAGATGCCATTAGGTAAACAGTGTCGAAATTGCATGAAATTTGGCAGGTTCAAGGGAAATAACATTCTGATCCAACCTCATAACAAGCGTCATGATCGTCACCTAAATTTAGGCAAATTTCTTCGTTAAGGCCCTGAAAACAGTGTTTTTGTTATTTATAGTAATATTTATTTTTCCTTAATAACTTTTAGTTTAAAAGTCAGAATAAGGTCCCGTCTTTTTTGGGACGTCTCTTAGAGACAGTATTTTCAATTTCTACAATTATCTAAATTTCCTATTTTTGACAAAAATCACTATTTTGCCACCTAATTACGTGATTAGCACAGATTAGGGTTTCTGGGCATTTTCATAGCTGCCCTAGAACAGACAGCATTTTCTACCGCCATTCCTAGTCGCATTTTATCAATTGGCTTGCTATAAGAAACAAATTATCTACTTAGAATAGAAGGCTGAGACCATTTTAAACTTGAATGTAGTTTTTCAAAAAAGATTGTGTAGAAATGAGAGATTAGTGTAAGGATGGTAGCTAGAGCAAATTTTAAAGACTCTAGTATGAAGAGATCTATGTGTAATGTCTGGAATATTCAACTAACTGTTCTCCAAGTGAAGCGAGGGAGTCCTACGTAGTAGTGCTGTTGTGTTTGAGCTACACGTTTTATTTTTCAGTTGTGTGTGGGTGTGATTGTGTTCGATGTCCTCATAAGAATCAAGATCTCATTAGGAAAAGCTAGCAAGTGTTTCTTTAGTTTGACAAGAGTTTTGTTCTGCTTCAAATCTATCAGTATCATGTCTAGTTGTTCTGTTGTTGCTACAGATATGCTGCATGTGGCCTTGTACTAAGTCTTCTCTTAATATATATTTTCATTCATTCAAAAATAAAAAAATATAAGGGAAAATAAAAGCTACCACTTTTACCAGGATTACTCTTCGTCACAATGAGAGTTATAGTGTCATTGTGTGCATAAATTCCAAATCCAATGTTCAACTAGATTAGGGTGCCGTATCCACTTTGAGTGTGGTACGTCTACGTCACAAGAGGATTAACACTAAAAAGTGAGGTCAATGATTACTCATCAAACCAAGGCATGTAAAAACTAGTTTCCTGCTTAGTGACAGAGTAAAAACTTAGGTAATCATCAATCAGTAGTTCCCAAAATTTTTATATTTTTTGGGAGAAATAAGCTAAAATGTGTGGTGGGACATCTTTCATTGATCCAAGAAAACCTGTGACATGAGTTGCTTGTTTAGCAATGTTGTGAGCTACAGAGCTTCTGTCATGATGTACATGAGAAAAAAAACTAATACTACAAAGATTGCAAAAACTATTGCATCTTGAATCAAGTGACCAAAAGAAGCCATTGAAAAAGACTCTTTCTTAAGAGAATTAACCACTATCTCAGAATCACCCTCCAAAATAGCTGAAACAATTTTGTATAGAAGAAATTTAAGTTCTTGCAGGCTAGGACGGTAAAGTATTATAGTCTCCTAAAAAAATGAAACAGCTAATTACCAAAAATTATCTTGCATGAACAAAGAACATATACTGAAAATAGAAAACAAAACATGAAAGTATCCTGAAACAACAAATCTATAATTGAGAATATCACACACATGAAATGTCCACAGTACCTTCATCACAAGTACATTTTCTAATTCACCAAACTCACTCTTTTACTGCCTCAACCCATCCCAGAACCTGTAAAAAAAAATCACATCAAGAGAAGGGTTCGTATATAATACTAACAAGATTAGCATCTCCAACTTTTAGCGCCCCCCCCCCCCCAAAAAAAAAAGAAAAAAAGATTAGCATGTCCTACAGTTGAAGAAGCACATACTACCAATTTTTGCCCTTCACTTGTCATAACAGCTAGGCTCAGAAAGAACAAAGGCCACATCCATGGCAAAACAAAAAGTTATTCACCCTCGGCTCTGGCAAAACACGCCAGTTCAACTAGGGCACTGATTAGGCCGGATTTTTCTTAATACAAACAATATAAAATAAAATAAAATAAGGGTTGTTTAGTTAATAAAATAGGTCTACTACTTTTCAATGAGGAAAAAAAAAGATTAAAAAGAAAGTAAATGCAAGCATATGCAAAGGAACATTAAATTAAAAGAAAAAAGAAATTAGACAGGTATAAACAAGATCCATAACTAAGAGGGAGATGGATGGTGACTTACAAAAACAATTCAGAGATAAAAGAAAAAATGATCATTTGTGCAGATTCTTCAAAGCTACCAGTTTCCCAATCCAATTTGCAAAACACGTCATGAGTCTTTCGATTAGAATAGGGAGCCTCAGCCGTATTTTCTTTGGGTGTGGTACCTCTACATCATTAGAGGCCTTATTCCCCTTAGAGTCATCACGGCTTTGCTTAATTTTGGTGTCTTTTGCTGAATCTTCTAAATCATCCTCATAAGGAGTGATGCTGCAACCAAGCATAGTTTGGTTTAGATCTTCAATGTCTCGCTTGTATACCAAACAGGCCCCACATTTTGTAACCTCCAATCCGGGACCTTCAGTTTCAAATGTAATCTTAATCTGACTGAGTTCATTAGCATCGATTTGACTCAATTTGTTTTCCCAATTCTCATCAAATTTCTTATAGGGAAAATATTTCAGCCAAAGGTGATGTGAATCCATCTTCCCAAATTCTTCGGACAGAAAAAGGCTCGAGTCATTTGGATATCCGTTGACCTCACAGCAACATTGAAGCTCGTGTGTATGGCTATAAAGTCTCGAATTTTTGGAATAAATTTGGTGAAGTGGATGATGCTGGCGGAGTACAAAAACAGCACACACTGCAATTCCCATAAAATCTGAAGGCCCTTGCAGATTCATTGAAGCCCCTGCACTTTGATGGCTAATCCATTTCGGAATTTCACTTCCAGGAATAATGACACAATTTTCCGATGAACTACAGCGGCCTTGCCCCGAACTAATGAAATTTAAGTGATCCTGCAATATACAAATTGATAAGGAATAAATCGTAGCAGTACCCGTCAGCCTATACTCAGGCTGACGGTACCAATAGTGACGGGTAGTAAAGCTGACGGATACTATGCGGGTCGACGGAAATGACATCCTTGATCGTGCTTGAAGGGCTAATTGTCCAAAAAACTGACGGCCCTTCATTATTGTAAAAGGAAAGCCGACGGTTGAGAGGCCGACGGGTACATAAAATCTTTTACTTGGCCACCACGCCCAATTATAGAGTCCTATAAGGAAAGGACTCCGCAATCTACGTTCACATAGATTCCTATATGGAAAAGACTTCTGCTCCAAGGAAGAAAGGTCAACCCTCTACTACTATAAAAACTCCAATGCCCTCACAAATCAAGGTACGCATAATTAACCCCTCTCTAGCACTCTAGAGTGGAAACAAACCCTAACTTGACCTTCGGAGGGTATTTGGCCGGCACCACACCGATGCTCTCTGTTAGGTCTTCTCCTTTTTTGTTGTGCAGGTGTAGTTCCGAGCGTACAAGCATTGTGCAACTCACTGGTGAGATTTACGGCATCATCAGTTGGCGCCGTCTGTGGGAAAGCAACGCTGTAAGCCATACTATCGTTTCCCGGACTAAAGAGTTGCATGGTACTCACTCGTTCAATGGCAACTACTAACGACGTTCAAGAAGAGGAGCCACCCACGAATGCCCTCGAGAGGCAAGTACGGACTCTTGGTGCCGCCGTGGAGCGCCTCACCAAACAAAACCACGACTTGGAGGAGCAGCTGCGCCAGAAGAATGCAGCGCTGAACGACCAACAAGAGGATCAAGAGGGGAATAGCACTCCAAAGAAAAATCAGGAGAAACCCGAAGGCAGCCACGCCCCAAGCAAACCAGAGAGGCAGAACTTGAGCATGTCGTCCCTCACGAATGCAACCCCACCGCATGTTATTGCAGAGATGCAGGCGATGAGGGAACAGATGGAGGTTATGATGAACGCACTTAAGGGACGAGTGTCCAGCGATCTTGACGATCTAGTCAACCGCACCGACTCGCCCTTCACTGTGGCCGTGAACTCCTTCCCCTTACCCCACAAATTTCGCATGCCGCATATCGACAGCTACGACGGAGTGAAGGATCCACTGGACCATCTAGAAACCTTCAAAACCCTAATGCATCTTCAGGGAGTAGCGGACGAGATCATGTGCAGGGCCTTCCCCACAACGCTCAAAGGCTCCGCGAGGGTATGGTTCAGCCGACTGACGCCCAACTCCATCAACACTTTCAAGGAGCTAAGCGCTCAGTTCACTACACACTTCATTGGGGGCCACAGGTATAAGAAGTCCACGGCATGCCTGATGAGTATCAAGCAGCGAGAGGACGAGACGCTGAGATCCTACATAACACGCTTCAATAAGGAAGCGCTATCAATTGACGAAGCCGACGACAAAATACTTGTAGCAGCTTTCACCAATGGGTTGCGAAAGGGTAAGTTTTTGTTCTCCCTATACAATAACGACCCGAAGACCATGTCGGAAGTACTCTACAGGGCCACTAAGTATATGAATGCTGAGGACGCGCTGCAGGCTCGAGAAGAGAAACCAAGAAAAAGGGAAAGACAGGAAGATGCCCGGCAAGATCAAGGGCGGAAGAGGCCAAGAACAGGAGATCGAAGGGACGAGAGACGTTCTAAACCTCCGGGAGGAAGGTTTACAAGCTTCACCCCGCTAACCACCCCGATAGATCAAGTCCTAATGCAGATCAAGGACGAGGGGGCTCTGGCCTTCCCTGGAAAGCTAAAGGGAGATCCTAGCAGACGTTCTAGAGACAAATACTGCCGCTTCCACCGAGACCACGGCCATGACACAGCCGATTGTTACGACCTGAAGCAGCAAATTGAGGCCCTCATAAGACAAGGGAAATTGCAGAAGTTCGTAAGCAAGGAAAGAATGGATCCACCACCTCAGGAACAGCCCCCCCGACGGGACAATGACCGCCCTAGACCGCCCATTGGCGAAATCAGGATGATTGTAGGAGGGACGCCTGCCGGGTCATCCAAAAAGGCTCGGAAGACGTACCTCAGGATGGTCCAAAATGTCCAGCTGACGGGCTCAGTACAAAAAGTGGCACGGAGGGAAAGCCCCGTCATTGGGTTCTCCGAAGAAGATGCGCGACGTCTTCACCACCCGCACGATGATGCGCTCGTTATCAGTTTGCAAGTGGGAGACTATAACTTGCACCGAGTGTTGGTTGACAATGGGAGCTCAGCAGACATCCTATATTACCCCGCATTCCAGCAGATGGGAATCAGCAGAGAAAAATTGATTCCGACGAATGCCCCCCTCGTCGGTTTTGGAGGAATGAGGGTGTTTCCCCTGGGTGCAGTCACACTGTCTGTAACGGCAGGCAACTATCCGCAGCAGATCACAAAGGACGTAACGTTCCTTGTAGTCGACTGTTCGTCGGCCTACAATGCCATCTTGGGGCGACCCACCCTCAATTCATGGAAAGCGGCAACCTCAACTTATCACTTAATGATCAAGTTCCCCACCGAATACGGAACAGGTGAACTGCGTGGAAATCAGGTGGCCGCGCGCGAATGCTACGTGGCTATGATGGAAATGGATGATCAACTCCAAGCCATGAGCATAGAAGAGCATCGAAATACGACGGAACCCGTCGAAAAGCTTGAAGAAATATCCCTTGACGACTCCAGACCTGACCGAACAACAAAGGTTGGCACCCTTGCAAGTCCCATGATCCGACAGACGCTTGCAGCCTTTCTCAGAGAGAATCGGGACGTGTTCGCTTGGAGTCACGAGGACATGCCAGGAATAGACCCTTCAGTCATGGTGCACAAGCTGAATATATCACCATCCTTTCCACCCGTTCGGCAAAAGAAGCGGGTGTTTGCCCCCGAACGGGATCGAGCCATAGCTGAAGAAATTTGCAAGTTACAGGAAGCAAACTTTATCAGAGAAGTTTACTACCCCGACTGGCTGGCCAACGTAGTGATGGTCAAGAAAGCTAGCGGGAAGTGGAGGATGTGCGTAGACTTCACCGATCTAAACAAAGCATGCCCCAAAGACAGCTACCCCCTCCCGAGGATCGACACTCTAGTAGACTCTACAGCTCAGCACCAGCTTTTAAGCTTCATGGACGCTTTCTCCGGCTACAACCAAATCAAGATGCACGAAGCCGATCAAGAGAAAACTTCGTTCGTGACCAGCCAAGGCCTCTTCTGTTACAAGGTAATGCCGTTTGGTCTAAAAAATGCGGGCGCGACATACCAGAGGCTTATGAACAAAATGTTCGCACCGCAAATCGGGAGAAACGTCCAAGTCTACGTAGATGATATGCTGGTAAAAAGCCGAAGGGAGGAAAATCACTTGGAAGACCTTAGGGAAACATTCGACACCCTTCGCTCTTACAACATGAAGCTGAATCCAGGAAAGTGCGCCTTCGGGGTGACGGCAGGAAAATTCCTAGGATTCATGGTTTCCCAAAGGGGCATCGAAGCCAACCCGGACAAGATCCGGGCTATAATAGAGATGGCACCACCATAAAATGTGAAGGAAGTGCAGAGCCTTAACGGCAAGATAGCAGCGCTAAATAGGTTCGTATCGAGGGCAACGGACAAGTGCTTACCATTCTTTCGAACATTGAAGAGATCTTTCGAATGGACTGCCGAGTGCCAGCAAGCGTTCGAAGAGTTGAAAGCTTATCTCTCTTCCCCCCCGTTGCTGAGTCCCTCACAACCGGGTGAAGAACTCTTTCTCTATCTTGCTGTCTCCCCAGCCGCTGTCAGCGCTGCCTTGATCAGAGAAGAAGAGAGAGTGCAGAAACCTGTGTACTACACCAGTCGAGCGCTACGCGGAGCTGAAGAAAGATATCCGCCCATGGAAAAACTCGCATTTGCGCTGGTTACAGCCGCACGCAAGCTAAAACCGTACTTTCAAGCCCACACGATGATCGTCCTAACCGACAAGCCTTTGCGACGGGCAATGGGCAACCCTGAAGCCGCTGGGCGGTTGGCACTATGGGCTATAGAATTAAGCGAGTTTGACATCCAGTATCGTCCACGAACCGCCATTAAAGGACAGGTCGTTGCAGATTTCATAGCTGAGTTTACAAATGGCAAAGACAAGGGGGCAGAGGAGTCTCCCCAATGGAGCATACATGTAGACAGGTCCTCCAACAGGCAGGCTGGGGGAGCCGGCATCGTACTACACTCACCCGAAGGAGACATGGTCGAGTGTATGATCCGCCTTAAGTTCCCTACCACCAACAACGAGGCGGAGTACGAAGCTCTGATAGCAGGACTTGACCTCGCCAAAGCTGCAGGAGCTGAAAGAGCGATCATTCACTGCGATTCTCAAGTCGTGGTCAACCAGATAAATGGGGATTATGAGTGCAAAGGCGAACGGATGAAAAAATATCTGGACCAAGCAAGATGGAGGGTCAGCGAGCTGAAGGCCGAAATCACACAGATACCGCGAGGAGAAAACGAGCAAGCCGATCGCCTAGCCAAAGCCGCTTCAGCCGAGCATATGGCCACCCTTGGTAACGTACTCTCTTTCGTTCAGCTCTCTCCACTTATAAATTCTGTCGATATACAGGAGCTTGGTTCCGAAAGCAATTGGACTACGCCATTAGTTTCCTACCTGAAGAACGGCGTACTACCGGATGGAAAGGAGGCTGCAAGAAAGCTGAAGGTTCAAGCAGCAAGGTTCGTCCTAATAAGAGACATCTTGTACAAAAGAGGCTTCTCCCGCCCCTACCTACGAGGCTTAGGTCCTGAAGAGGCAGATTACGTCATGAGGGAAGTGCACGAAGGAATCTGCGGAAACCACTCAGGATCGAGGTCGTTAATCCACAAGCTAGTACGAACAGGGTACTTTTGGCCAACTATGCAGAAGGATGCCGAGGCCTATGTAAAGAAATGCGACAAGTGCCAAAGGTTCAGCAATGTCATCAGACAACCATCTGAAGAACTTACCCCGATGACGGCGCCATGGCCGTTCGCTCAATGGGGACTGGACATCATGGGACCGTTTCCTACGGCAATACGACAACTAAAGTTTCTGGTTGTGGGCATCGACTACTTTACGAAGTGGGTCGAAGCTGAAGCCTTGGCCACCATTACGGAGAAGAACGTACGCAGCTTCGTCTGGCGATGTATCGTATGCAGATTTGGCATCCCTAGAGTCTTAGTCTCGGATAACGGGAAGCAATTCGACAACGAGGCCTTTCGGGACTTCTGCTCACAATTAGGGATACAGAACCACTACTCCTCCCCCGCCCACCCTCAAGCCAACGGACAGGTCGAAGTCACGAACCGATCCTTGTTGAAGATTATCAAGACTCGGCTCGAGGGGGCAAAGGGTATATGGGCTGAAGAGTTACCAAGCATACTTTGGGCCTACAGGACAACGGCAAGGACACCGACACAAGAGACACCATTTCGGCTAACATACGGGAGTGAGGTAGTCATCCCAGCCGAAGTCGGCCTCACCAGCTACAGGGTGCACAATCATAACGAAGGGAAAAATGACGAAACCCTACGTCTACAGCTCGATCTAGTGGACGAAGTCAGGATAACAGCAGAGCAAAGGCTCGCGCGATACCAGAATCGCATGGCCAAGCACTACAACTCCCGGGTCAAGCACAGAGACTTCCAGGTTGGAGACCTCGTTCTAAGAAAAGTCATGGGCGCAGCAAGAGACCCAACTCAAGGAAAACTCGGCCCGAATTGGGAAGGACCCTACCGAGTCACGGCGTGGCAGAGGAAGGGCACCTATCATCTGGAGACACTGGACGGACGGAAGCTACCGCACCCTTGGAATGCTGAACACCTGCGAAAGTACTACCAGTAGAGGCGATGACATGAAGAACAACACCTATCTTTTTATTTTTAGATTTACTGTTTGCTTTTAAGTATTCACTACAATAAGCCCAACGGGCATGTCTTTTACTTTGGTTTTGCTACAATAAGCCCAAAAGGGCAGGTTTTTCCTTTTTTAAGTATTTTTTATGCAGATGCATAACAATAAGAGGGATTTATTCAGAACGACTGAAGTTTCTACTTGCAAATCAAAATTAGTAAAAGACCGACAAAAAGTGGCTAAGTCCACAATTCAGCTACTAAGCTGACGGCCTAAATAAAAGGCTGACGAAAAGTGGCTAAGTCCACAATTCAGCTACTAAGCTGACGGCCTAAATAAAAGGCTGACGAAAAGTGGCTAAGTCCACAATTCAGCTACTAAGCTGACGGCCTAAATAAAAGGCTGACGAAAAGTGGCTAAGTCCACGAATCAGCCACTAAGCTGACGGCCTAAATAAAAGGCTGACGAAAAGTGGCTAAGTCCACGAATCAGCCACTAAGCTGACGGCCTAAATAAAAGGCTGACGAAAAGAGGCTAAGTCCACAATTCCACTACTAATCTGACGGCCCAAATAGAAGGCTGACGGCCTCATAAACTAAGGCCTTAAAAGCTGACGGTCTCATAAAAGACCAGCGAAAAAAAAAAGAAAAAAAGAAAAAAAAAAGAAAAAGAAAATGATGTCTACAAGATGGACGAGCCAAAGGGCCGACGGCCTAAAAATGACCAAGTCCACAAAATGGACAAGCCAAAAGGCTGACGGCCTAAGGATGACCAAGTCCACGAAGAGGACAGGCCAAAAGGCTGACGGTCTAAAAATGACATTCCACAAAGTGGACAAACCAAGTAGCCGACGTCTAAAATGACCAAGGCCCCTGATCGAATAAACCAAACAGCTGACGAAATATAAACAGTCCACGAGACGGACAAAGCTGTAAACCTGACGGTACACAACCCTGATTTTGATCTTCCAAATCAAAACATACAAGTAAAAAAAAAAAAAAAAAAAAAAAAAAAAAAAAAAAAGAGGTAATTACATACAATCAACAGAAGCGACGTTGTAAACAAATCAAAAACCCAAAAAGGCATTAAAAAAGCTGTTAAAATATTACAGATAGGGGCCCAAGGGGCATTCAATAAAGCTGTTTTCTAGGCAGATAAAAAGAAGAAAAAACATGAAGCTGCAAAGTCGTCACTCCAAAAGAAAAAAAATTCTCTACTTTTTTACAGAAGGGTCCTCTCCGTCAAGCAGCACCACAGGTTGGGTCGCAGTAGTTGTTGGAAGGTTCACAGCAGGCTGGGCCAGGACGACTCCGCTACCTCCATGGGGAGAATCCACTAAGTCATCTGCACCTACGGTGACGGAACCAGTAGCAGGCGTCATAGGCTGGGCGTCATCCAGGGAGATACCAGAAAGATCCAACTCGGGAAAAGCTGACGCCACCTGTCTGAGGCAATCATCAAATCCCGTGCCATAGTATCCGCCACAGGAATCAATAAAGGAGTCCGACGCCTTGAAATTATTTACCGCGTCAGCCCCTGCTGTCTCCACCTGATCTCGGAGAGTCGTCAGCTCTTGCTCAAGTTCGCCTTTCTGACGACCCGCCTCAACTAACTTCTCCTTCACTTCTTTCAGCTCAACGTTAAGGAGACGCATTGCCTCCTTATATTGAGCCTGCTGGTTTCACATGTTGGCATTGTGCTTATGCACGCGAGCGATGACCCCCTCCTTAGCCACGCACCTGTCCTGGAGCGCCTTTACACGAACCAGGGCCTGGAAAATGATACAACCGTCAGTCATTTTTTAAATAATGATAATAAGGAAAGAACCATCCAGGAGGGATGGCTTACCCGAGTAAGGTCAAACAAAGCTGACGACCCCAACTCATCCGTCGCCAACAAGTCACAAGGATCTATGTCAGCAGGCTTTATGAATGACTCTACTGCCTCAACAGCGAAATCCTTGTGAGTTAGCAGGCAACGGGGCCCCTGCAGGACGGGGCCGGAAGAGGTCATTACACCTTTCCCTGCCCCATGACTAGACTTAGGCGACGGCCTCTTTGGGGGCTCACTCCCGGAACCGACGGCTGCTTTCTTAGGTGGACGGCTATTATCCCCGTCAGTCTTCCTCTTGGAAGAACCCTTGACGATCTTGGGGGTCGACGAGGGTACCGTCTCCCCCTGTGCCTTCTTCTCTTCCTTCAAACGGGCAGCTGCAGCCCTTATCCGTTGCTTGGCCACGTCCATCTCTACGAAAAGAAACACATTAGCAAAACCGACGGTAATACAAGGATGATTTTTTAAGATCAGGGTAAAGTACTCACGGTGACGGGAGAATCCTTCTAGCCTTCGAGCCTCAGGCGTCGGTTCAGGACCACCACAGAAAGCGTGAAGGTAGTCGAGGGTGATTAAGTCTCGACACGACCGCTCCTCTAAGGGAATCTCCAGAACCCGACGGATGAAGTCCTCCTGCTCACCAGTTATGGAAGGGCGAATGAGGGCTGAAAAGTGCAAATAAACCGACGGCGTCAGAATCGATAAAAAACCAAAATGATTACTTAGTTAAATTAAAGTCACAAGCTGACGACTAAAACCTGACGGTTTTATAAACGCCCAAGTGTTGTCAAAATAGCCGTGGGGTATCGTTTCCCATTCTTCCTGACGACACACCCAGTCCGTCCCTTCAACGAAAAAGAACCTGCTCTTCCAGGCTCTATTCGAATCCGGCGTCTCAGACACCAACCTAAGACCATTCTTCCTGACGGCAAAATGGTACATCCCTTTGGAAGAAGAAAGGTGCCGAGGTCTATAACAGTAAAAGAATTCGTCCAAAGAAAGCTGATGATTCCCTCCACTCAAACGACCCCACAGTACCTCGGCGCCTATAAAAATCCTCCACGAATTCAGAGCAATTTGGCTGACGGATAAACCAAGAAAGTCAACCAACTGACGGTGTAATGCCGTCAGGGGCAGTCTCAGACCGGCAGCAAACATGGCATCATACATGCCGACATCTGCCGTCCTTCCTGTATAACATTTCTCGCCTTCCTCAGGGAGACGGATAGGAATATGGTCAGGGATTTGAAAGCGGGCACGCAACTCTCCAAAAAAATTTTCGGTCATCTTTGGTTGAAATTTATTTACAGCCCACTCATTGGGAAGGATGAAGGGACGGTTGCCTCCAGGACTCACAGGGGTCCCTTCACTAGACCCGTCACCACCTTCATCCCCTTCACTAGACCCGTCACCACCTTCATCCCCTTCACTAGACCCGTCGCCGCCTTCATCCCCGTCACTAAATCTTTCTCCTTCCACTTCGTCACTCCCCTCACCTACTACCCTTTCCTGGCCATTGTCTCCGTGACCTCCTACCTCCTCGATAGGAGTTTGGGCCGACGTCTCCCTCTCTGAAGACCAGGACGAGCTCTCTGACTCACTACCCGAACCAAATACCTCGTCGTAGCCCGCTCCATCGCGGACTGACGACCGGTCATTCGACGCGTCACTCGACATCTAACTACCTACAAGTGACAGGTGTAATCTAAGCACCTAGGATGACGACTCGGCTTAAAAAGAAATAAAGCAGGAACAAAGAGAAAGAAAGACTTACAAGTTTCTCGAAAGTAACGGCCGAGGAAGTGACGGAAGTAATGTTGGCAAGTGCTGACAGAAAATAAGCGACGGATGGCTCTCTAGAAAGCGGTGAAAGTAAAATAGCGAAAATGAGGAGAGGTGGGTCATCTATATATATAAGGAAAATGCACGGAAGACGAAGCGACGCCCTCGAACTAGACGCGGAGCCAACCCGAGCATGCCACGTGTCCTAGCATTTAATGTTGATTTGATAGCTTATAATTATCTTCTCTCTCCTAGACAAAGCCGCAGGTACGGACGGATGAAAACTCCATAACCCGTCAGTTATGACCGACGGAGATATGGAGTAGGGGGCAACTGATAAGGAATAAATCGTAGCAGTACCCGTCAGCCTATACTCAGGCTGACGGTACCAATAGTGACGGGTAGTAAAGCTGACGGATACTATGCGGGTCGACGGAGATGACACCCTTGATCGTGCTTGAAGGGCTAATTGTCCAAAAAACTGACGGCCCTTCATTATTGTAAAAGGAAAGCCGACGGTTGAGAGGCCGACGGGTACATAAAATCTTTTACTTGGCCACCACGCCCAATTATAGAGTCCTATAAGGAAAGGACTCCGCAATCTACGTTCACATAGATTCCTATATGGAAAAGACTTCTGCTCCAAGGAAGAAAGGTCAACCCTCTACTACTATAAAAGCCCCAATGCCCTCACAAATCAAGGTACGCATAATTAACCCCTCTCTAGCACTCTAGAGTGGAAACAAACCCTAACTTGACCTTCGGAGGGTATTTGGCCGGCACCACACCGGTGCTCTCTGTTAGGTCTTCTCCTTTTTTGTTGTGCAGGTGTAGTTCCGAGCGTACAAACATTGTGCAACTCACTGGTGAGATTTTCAGCATCATCACAAATCATGAGGTCCAAGCTTTAGAACTAAGAGAACCAACAAAAAATAAATAAATAAAAGAGATACCTGAAAGTAACGTCTTAGCATTGTTAACAACATGTAATCAGAGCCTTGATTGTCAACCAATTTGACACAATTGAATAGATAGAGACGCGGCTTAAAAGATTCTTTTCCTCTTAATGGTAATGTTTCCAGTGAGGTACAACCTTTTGCTACAATATATGTCATATTTAATGGAAGCTCTGGCAATGATTGAAGACTGGTACAACCACTCAGACCAAGATTTGTTAAATTAGAAAGTAGAACAATACTTTCAGGTAGGGCAACAAAACTATTTCCTATTAGATTTAAATTTGTTAAAGACAACAAGCAGCCAAGAACATCAGGAATTGATTGAAGATTGCAATAACTTAGATCCAAATGGGTCAGTGACCATAAGCCCATTGAAGTATGCTCTAACATGCTCATGGGATCTAGACATCTTCTTGGCATTAAAGGAAAGCTGGATAGCCCTTCACACTGTTGGAGAGAGAGTTTTCTAAGATTTTTTAAGAAAATCATGGACGAAGGAAGACTTTTTATAGCAGTTCTACTCACATCTAGCTCTTCCAAGCCTTCAATATTCCCCAAGTTCTCTGGTAATTCATCAATTTTTGAGCAGCCAGATAAAGAGAGAGTTTTTAGAGACAAAAAATTGCAACTGGCATTTGAAAAATTTGAAAGATTCTTACAGTCTCTTAGATCCAATTTAATGAGGCCAGTTAAATGTTCAATTGGTAGATCTTTTATAGAAGTCCTGTCCAAACAAATGCGACATATTTCCCATAATCTCTGGAAATTTTTTTAGTTTTGAACAACTAGAAAGAATGCAAACTTCTAGAGATTCCAAGTTGAATTTGTGTGGAAGGCTTTTAAGACATTTGCAACCATTCAGATCCAATCTAATAAGCCATTTGAGATTTCCAAGAGAAGCATGAATCTTAGATAGTCTTGTACAACGTTGAAGAATCAATTGCTTCAAATTAGGGACTTCACTAAAATTCGGGGTCTCGATCAAGTTTTGAGAGTCACTCAGGTCAATAAGTTTTAACTCATTTAAAACCTGTTCAAAGCAATAAATAATTATATAAAGTCAAGAGTTAATGAAAATGAATAAAATTCACATTTACATAAGTGAAAATGTTACCATAATTCCTTTCCATAGTTGTTCGATACCACTGCAAGGCATTCTCAATTCAACAAGTTTGTTTGGTTGGAAATTGGATGGTATGGATTTTAAATGATATCCATGTCATTCTATAACACGTAACTCATTAGAAATATAACTGAGGCCTTGTGGAAGTTGCACCTTGCCTCTAATGAGGTCCTTTGGAAGTTGCACATTACCAATTCTTAGCAATCTCAATTTTTTCATCTTTGAGAAGGCTTCAGCACTCAAGTGTTCCACTGTTTGAATAGGTGTGTTTAGCATTATGCCTTCAATTGCCTCTGTTCCCTAATAACCAAAAACAATGAAATTAGAATAATTGGCAAATCCTTGGAAGAATTTTTAAGAATATATTGACTTCTAAGTTTAGATCAAGACTAGTTAACTCACAAAATTATTCTTCAATACATGAAGGGCATCTTCATAAATCCACAACCTACTATGTCCACCAAGCTCTTTAGGGGATCCATGACGAACAATTTCTTGACCCATTTCTTGTAGCAAATCATGCATGCACAAAGTTTCTTGCTCACCAATGGTTATAAGAGATTTGTCCACAAGAACACCAATATTATATTCTGGAAAATAACAAAAACTTTCTAGTATATCTCTTATGCAGTCTTTGTTCTCTCCTTTGAAAAAACATGCAATATCTAAAAACAATTCTTTTTGCCTATCCGTTAGCCCATCAAAACTTACTTGAAGTATATCCAAAATGTTTCTATCAGGTTCTACTTTTAGTTTATCTAGGGAACTTTTCCATTCATCCGTTGTTTTAGCAAACAATGAAGAACCTAAAACTTTAAGAGCTAATGGAAGGCCTTTGGCATAGTTCACAAAGTCCTGAGTCAAATCCACATAATTTTCTTCAGGATAAGGTTTATTGAAAGCTCCCCAACTAAAAAGCTGCAAAGCATCATCATTATTCAACCTCTTAGCTGTATATATATCATTCACACCCCATCTTATCAATAAATGTCTATCTCTACTTGTTACAATGATTCTACTGCCTAGACCAAACCAATCATGCTTCCCAGCTAATGCTCCTCTATAAAAACTTTTTTATCACGTAGTCTATTCCCAATAACATTTATCCCCTCATGAACATTCCATATATTCATTTCACTTTCCATGAGGATCTTAGAAATAAGTTGTTTTTGTAAAGAAACTACGCCTTGATTTTTAGTTTCTTCTCTAACATTAGTAATAAAGCTGCAAGCTTCAAAGTTACTAGAAATTCTTTTATAAATTTCTAGTGCAAGTGTTGTTTTGCCAATTCCACCCATTCTGCAAATCCCAACAAAGCGAACACCATCCAACCCTTCACCCAAGTATGAATTCAACATTTCCTCCACACAAGAGTCCATTCCAACAAGGTCCTCATGAACACTTGAAAATTCACGATGCAACTCACGAATTATCCTTTCAGTGATTTTATATGGATGACTACTGATTCGGGCCTGCAAAGAAAATAGCAAAACAATAATTTTGGTGAGGCAGAGCTAGCTAGCTACATTTAGAGAGAAAACATTCAGCGTAAACACAAACCTTAGCTTCGTTCAATAACAAAAGTAACAAAAGGCGAATTCTAAAAGTTTATAATACGACACAGTAACTGATGTTTGATTTGTTTGTCACATTATATGGTCTGTAATTGAGAAGCATGTATTTCCTTATTGCAATAACAGTTTAATGAGTTGAGAATGCCTAATTTTATTAAGTCTTTGTAGTATATATGTTTCTTGGATTTCTATTATAAAAAATTTTAAATTTAAACTGCATAATTGTACTTCTAGCCTAATTAACCAATTGGCGTGGACACTCTAACTTAATTATCAAAAAAGAAGAAGGCAAAACTATAAAAAGGGAGGCTAAATGGGTAGACTATAAAAAGCAAAGCTTTGCACAAGTCACCTGTAGAAAGAAAGAAAGTAATAAGATAGAATTATTCCAAAAGAAATTCTTACTTATTTTTTAAATCCCATCCAGCGAGATTAGCAACTTTTGTCAAAACAGCTTTCCACATTTGCACATGCCCTATATTATCGTTGAGACGCTCTTCATGTTTAGAAAGGTGTTTTGCAAAAGACCCCCTCTGGTTCCGCACATCACTAGGATCCACATGGTAGAAAACAGGCAGAATTACCAACGCTCTCTTCTCCATGCACTCAACAATCTTTGTTAGTTCAATCAAGCACCACCTCGAAGAAGCGTAGTCTCTTGAGAGAATAACAACTGCAAACCTTGATTCTTCTATTGCTTTCAAGAGCTCTGGCATAATGATTGTTCCTCCATCGAGCTTTTCGTCATCCCTAAATGTATATATGCCTTTTTGCATCAAAGCATTATATAGATGGTCTGTAAAATTATAGCGGGTGTCATCACCTCTATAACTGAGAAAGACATCATATTTCCATCGACGGGTAAAAGAAGAAGATGCTGATGAAATCAAAGCCATGAAGGAAATAGTTGTGCTTGAACAGGGAGTTTACAGATTTATGGCTTGTTTGGAAGTTTAGAGAGGGAGGAGAGTAGAGGGGAGTAGAGGGGAGGGGAGTAGTGGAGAGGAGAGCAGAGGAGAATGAATCCCCTCCACCTTGTTTGGATGTTTTTAAAATTAGTAAGGGGGAATGGAGTAATTAGCCCTTCCCCTTGTGTAATTTTGTTAATATAATAAGGGTAAATTAGGTAATTTACTTGTTCAATAGTTTATATAATCTACTCCCCCTCCAAATCT
The DNA here is from genome assembly GCA_019022515.1 of Quercus aquifolioides. Classification (NCBI taxonomy): domain Eukaryota; kingdom Viridiplantae; phylum Streptophyta; class Magnoliopsida; order Fagales; family Fagaceae; genus Quercus; species Quercus aquifolioides. The sequence continues at coordinate 20,549,455 of CM032332.1, read as the reverse complement.
CTCCAATTTGGGGGAATTAAAAAATGGGAGGCTAGAGGGAGTTGAAACCCCTCCAAACTCCTCCAAACCCCTCCCCCTCCTTCCTTAAAAAACTTCCAAACAATGTAATTAGATTACTCTCCCTCCCTCTACTCTACTCCCCCTCCTTTTTTAAACATCCAAACAAGCCATTAGGAAATTGCAGAAGCGACTGAAAAAATAACACTGGGCTGTGGAGTAGGGGAAACAGATTGGCCGGCAGTCACGGGTCAAACAATTCATTTTCTATTAGAGTCGCGGTGTGCAAGTGGCGTCCTCCTCATCCTTCAGGAATCTTCATGGCCCAATCCAACAACTACTTATATTTTAATTGTTAAACTATATTATTTGGTTGTTAACGTTGGAACAGGCATATGGAAGTGTGTGCATTTCATGTGAGTTTTTGTGAGAGTGAGAAGACAGGGAGAGAGGGGGGCTACCGGGCTAGATAATAGTGTATTTTCTTGTTCAAAGTTCAAACTAGGTGTCTGTGGGAAGGCGTTCGTAAACAGTATATCCAGATGCCCTTAATTTAAGAAAAAAATAAACGATGTTTCAGTAATACTATTTCAGCGATAAATTCTCATAAAAATAAAAATAAAAGACTCAGCGATAGGTGTTTCCAAACCAATAAAAAAAACTGAAGCGTGCCCTTAAAATATAAGCAATCATTTTACCGACCAGCACCAAAGAAAATGACAAAATCACCCCTGAAAATTTTGTAAGCCCCGCCTTTCAACCTTGAACATTTGTTTGTAAGCTTCTTTTTTCTCTGAAATTACAGGTTTTTTACAAATTTTTTTAAAAAAATCCGTATGCACATTTATGTGTAGAAAAGGAATCTTGAACAACAGCATGGATGCCAATCTAATAAGTTAAAAAAAAAAAAAAAAATCCAGATGCACATTTGTGTGTAGAAAAAGAATCTTGTACAACAGCAAGGATGCCAACCTAATAAGTATGGTTTTGAAACCCATACCAAACCGATGGTCCAATCGGGTTAATTGGAAACCGTTCATTCAAGCGGTTTTTTTAAATAACTAGTCATTACAAGAAAGTCCATGAACCGTAATTAAACCTCCCGGTTTCAAAACCTTAAGCAGTTCTCAAAGGTCAGACTATTTGAGTTTTTTTTTTTTTTTTTGTTACTTACAGCCATTGTTGAAGCTTTAAGCCTTCAACTTCAACCATCTTCTTTGTTCTTCTTTTAGGTCTTGCTCGCTCTCTCTCTCTCTCTCTCTCTCTCTCTGCGTTTTTGCAAATGCTGTGTATCTACATTTTTGCCCTTAAAAGTCTATTTAAGATCCACTTATTTTGTTGAAACTGAAAATTTTTTGCTGAAAGTACTGTAGATAAAGGTAAAAGTTAACTGAAATAGTACAGTGGGACTCATGAATAATACCAAAAACAGCAGTGAGACCCATAAATAGTAGCAAAAATAAGTTGAATAGTCAAATAAGCTAACTTTTTAATTTGGAGTCAAACGCACACTAGAGTCTTCTTCTTTAGTTCTTTCTAGATGACGTAGTACCTTGCTTTACTCTCAACCACTATAGGCTTTGCTTTACTGTTACTCACTGTTGAGGACCGTTTTTTCGGCCCACGCGACATTACTTCATTGGCAACCCATGCCACATCAACATATTATTGATTTTTTGGGTAAATTTATTTAAAACCCAAAGTAAGCTCATATCTCATTCAACTACATGGATTGAGCTTACATGGCCCGCGAGATCCTTACTTCAAGAGGCGGATTCTTGATCCACATTTCCTCTTCATCAATTGGGATCATAACCCCACGACATCATCAACATCAACATATAGATCGGGCTTAAGTAATGAATCAAAACTCACGGCCCATATTACCTCTCTTACACTCATGGCGAGCGGCTTCTTCAACAAGAGCCCATATTTACACAAAATGACAACAAAACTCGAGGTATGTCATCTCATCTTTGGCTTATGATCCAAGCTCATAAGTCTTTTTGGGGAAACTTTGGGAGTCTTGGTTTGGAGGGCCAAGAGGTATGTTCAGTATAGTTCCATCGGTTCAAAGTTGATAAAAGAAACATGTTGCTTAGTGCGTCTTCTCCAACTCTCTGAACTTTGACGAGTCCGTGTGTAATGGGTAACATATGGTAAGCATCTCTTATCACGTAGCACTTAAAATGATAAAATTCTCCATTGCTCTTTTCCTAAAACTTAACATTTATCATGTGACAAATACTCAATATCTCCAGCCATCTAATTGCTGGGAAGATAACTGTTCATTCAATCCCCTACTGTTGCTATACAAATTTAGAAACTTCATTATATTATTCTACATAAATCTTATTACTTCTTTCAGCTAAAATCCAGCTTAAACACATGACCTAATCTGATTGGCTATCTTTTATCTCTCTCTATACAAAATATTCATGATATCTCTCATACCCAGCTGCTATCTGCCATAATCAGACCATATATTTCTCTGCCAGCTGCCAAAGCAAGGCATTAAATACTCTTCTTGCTCACCAAGCTTATGTTACAACACAATGAGACATTGACTAAATCTCTAAAACTTCATTAACTTTCAACCAATCCTTCTATTACTTGCTAAAAATGTGTTGTAATAGAACCTTGGACCAAAAACACAAACACCCGAAAAGAGAAGCATTTCTAGCTGAACCCCAGCAGTGTATTCAGCACTTGACACCTGGCTAGAAGTGATGTCATCAGCCATTTAATGCTGAAATCCCAGCAACCAGCTGTTATACCCAAAATAGCAAGATACCATTGAAAGAGATCTTACCATTTTTCAGCCAAATCCATGAAATGACCTCTCTAGCAGTCTAAAATGACCCATCTGACCTCATTGGCTTCTGCTCAAAGCAAACAGCTGTCTCATGATAGCTGTCACAGTTTTTCCTGACAGCTGGGACAGCCTTTTTAAAACAGCTGTGACAGCTGACCCAGCAGCCTGAGCATTACTGATTTTTTCGCTAAAACCAAAACCAACTATTGAAACTACTTTTCTCTTGCTAAAATACTTTCTTTTTCTACTACTCTTTCCCCAACAGCTTTTACCTGAAATAGCAAGAATACCTTAAAGCTAAACCTACCATTTCTGGCCAAATTTTAAGATGGATTCTCTAAATATTCATTACTATTTGGGACAGATTTTGGCTGATATTCTTTGCTAAAATACCCCTTTAAACTCAGCTAAAGGGGACCTTTCATCAACACCTCAGGGGGACACGAATGGAGAACTCTCTTATAAGCTTCCCTGTTCTTTCTCCCTTGAATAATCTTCTGAAGCTCTTAATGAAGTTCCAAGTTTCTGAGTTTTTTAGTTTTTAAATTAGGAACTAAACTCTTTAGCCCTTACCTCATAAATACCATTCATAAGCCTTCATACAATTCCAGCAGAAAATCCCAGCAGCTTTGCTAAACACACTACAATACTATTACTCTCTTATACTCATTCTCTCACTCTCCATATTCTGAAAATGCATATATCTTACTTCTATCTCCAAATACCTAAACACACCTCCATACTCTTCTCTTACAAAATCTTTCCTCTTGGAAAGTCATCTCTACAACTTCTCCAACGATTATAATCTCACATTTTTACTATCTTTAACCTCCATATCTGTCATACTTCCATATATCATATACTACATCCCACAAAACATCTATATCTTTTACCATCTCCACACTTCTCAAGAGATATCAAACACTCATACTAAAAGCCCTTCTCATGGAAGGCATGAACTTCTATTACTAAAGCTCTCACTACAACAAAATGTATTTTTAGTGACGAAAATTAGTGAGGAAATATTTTTCGTCGCTAAAAATATAGCTTTAGTGACGAAATATGAATTTCGTCACTAATAATGAAAAAAATTATAACATTTAGTGACGAAAAATAAATTTCATCGCTATTGTGATCTGAAAAATGGGCGCCAGTAGAGAGAAAGTTTGGCGCCAATTTAATTAATCTATAGTGACGAAATATTTCGTAGCTAAAAGTTGAAATTTTTAGTGACGAAATATTTCGTCACTGTAGGTATTATTGTGGATAGTATTAGTGACGAAAATCCTTTTGTCACTATAAGGAAGAATTAGTGACGAAAAATATTCGTCACTAAAAATAATAATAGTTTTGCACTTATATGTTTTTAGTGACGAAATCACAATTCGTCACTAAAAGTATGATTTAGTGACGAAATATGAATTTCGTCTCTAAAAATATTAACAAAACCCTTCTTTTAGAAGGCACCAAGATCTTCTCCTAGAAGGCACCAAGATCTATATCAAAACCCTTCTTTTAGAAGGCACCAAGATCTTCTCCTAGAAGGCACCAAGATCTCATATCAAAACCCTTCTTTTAGAAGGCACAACTACTTCTTACAAAAGCCATTCTCTTAGAAAGCACAACTACTCCATACAAAAGTTTTTCTCATGGAAGACAATACTATTCGTAACTTCACAACAACTAAAAGAGCATTGTCAAGGGGAAAACTCATTTAAGTGCATGATAAGAGAGACAAGCTTAATCAGCCCCTACACACAACTGGGCATACTCTCTCTCCCTCTAGTTGCACCCATTTTTCCTCCTCAATCTTGAAGTTATCATGGCAAACTGTCTCTCTACCGCTTGGGATCACTCTGCTGAGATATTATCAACTCACAGAAGCTGTACAGCTGGGGCTACAAACCATACAAAGATAAGTGACTTTGTTTCCTTATCTTTAAATTTACATCATTGAGTATATGATTGCTTCACATTTAAATACATATTACTTTATTTCAACTACTATTACAACTATTAACTAAGGTTTAAACTCATTTAAATGTATGATAAGAAGGGCAAGCTTAACTAGCCTCTACCGTTGGCATTCTGCTAGAATCCTATTAGTTCAGTGATGCTATACAGCTGGAATTATAAACCATACAAAGATAAGTGACTTTGCTTCCATATATTTAAATATACATCATTGACTCCATGCTTACTTCACCTTTAAATACAAATTACTTTATTTCAACTACTATTACAACTACTAATCAAAGTTATCATATCAAACACATATTACATATTTACTCAACCATTATCGTGATTTTTAGATTTTGGTCTTAATGATTTTGTAGGCTTAAAAATACGCCAGTAGTCGTTGGACCACGTGGCCCAATGTTAAGTTTCAAAGGCAACTCCCCAAAAAGAACCCGAGCCTAGTAAGGTCATCCCTCCAACGGACTACACGTTGCTGGGCAACTGAAAAAGTCCCCCAAACACTCACTTATGCTTCCTGTCAAGCACTTCTTAAATTTTATGGAAACTTGTTCTTTATTTAACCCATTTTTTAATGGGCGGACAAACCAATGTCCACCCACACCACTCTTGTAATTTTTTTTTAAAAATTCACAAAAGGTTGAATGGAAATAAAAAAAGAAAATATTGGATTGTCAATTATGCTTAGAATTTAATATTTTTTATTTGATAGTTATGACATAAGAAATGTATTTGAAATATAATTCTTTATATTTATTTCGATTATTTTAGTTAATTTTTACTAATTTAATATATTTATTTATCTTTTAAATAATTATTAAATTAATTATGACATCATCACAATTCGACCTCAGTTGAGCCTTAATCCAACCTTAAAAACCTTAAATTTTTTTCTTTTTTGGTTCTTTAAATGGTTCAAGTCTAAAAACCATTTATAACATGCAAGTCTAATTTTTAGCATTGTATTTCTACTTTCCCACTTTTTTTACAGATGTATTTCTATGTTCTCACTAGTTTTAGCTTTTTTAATTATATTCCTTACACATTCGTTTGGATGTGAGATCCACTTATGTTTGATAATATGTCTCAACAAAGATGATGACTCCTTTGTTCATAAAACATTTAATATACTGTGTGAGGTATCAATATTACTAATATTTAAGGAACTTCTCCTATTTTGACCAGATTTTTTTTTTTTTTTTGTTCCAAAATACCCTTATAGTCTATGTTTATGTATAAACAAAACTTGGTAAAAATACTTAATTGTTTAACTCTCACTAAAATATTGTTTACAAAACAAGACCATTTTCTTAATGGTTTTCCAATTGCTTTATCCATTTATAGAAAAAATTAAAATTAAAACAAACACGCTCTTTCTTTGTAAAAACACATATGCCGTACTGAAAAAAAAAAAAAAAAAAAAAAAAAGTGTGCGTACATTAATTTTAGTAAAATAACGTGATCATACTTCTGCCCAACAATTTTAAATTTCCCCGTTATCATTATTATTATTATTATTATTATTTTTTTCCCGTTATCATTATTATTATTATTATTTTTTTTTTTTTTGAGAAGCATTATCATTAAGCAATTATGATCACTTTGCTTCTTTTTCTTTTTTTCTCTTTTTTTTTTTTTTTTTGTTAAACATATACTTTAAGTTTCTAAGTTATTAGTTTGGTCCGCTGAAGAGGTGTGGGAATTTCGGAACCATGTTCACTGTACTGGCTTTAAAGCTCTCATGTCTTGGATTTGGAGAATGATAAGGCGCCAGATTTCTTTGCCATGACAGTTTGGTCAATTTGGAACCAGCGGAATCAGATTCGCCTTCAACAACCTTCTTGTTCCACAAACCAACTGGCACAGGTCGCTAAGGACAGGTATGATGATTTCAAACTACTGCATATTCCTACAAAGCCCAGGCAGCTTCAACAAAGAGTGAAGTGGCTTCCTCCATCACCGAACTGTTTTAAGATCAATTATGATGGTGCCATTTTTTCGGAAGCAAATAAATCAGGGATCGGAGTTGTTATCAGAGACAACCGGGGTTTGGTCATTGCTTCTTTGGTGCATGCAGCAACTCCCCCAAGCCTATAGTGCAGTTGAGGTGGAGGTCATGGCAGCAAGTAGAGCTGTTGAGCTGGGCTTGGAGGTTGGTCTACACCGGGTGGTATTGGAGGGAGACTCCAAGGTGGTGGTGAAAGCACTGGACACAGGGGATTTTGGTTCGGCAGCTTATGGGTTGTTGCTTAAGGAAGCTTGTCCCCTTTCTTCATCCTTTTCTAAATTGTCTCATTCTCATTCAAGCCTTTTGTTTTGTTCAAGCCCACATGGCTGCTTTAAATCAATAAAGTTGACAGTTTTCCTTCTTTAAAAAAAAAAAAAAAAAAAAAAGTTTCTAAGTTATTATCCAAATTAAAAACACCTCAAGTTTAGCTAACTTTTTCTTTTCTCCCACTCTCTCTCACTTTTTTTTTTCCACGTTTAAAAAGTATATAATAACTATTAAAAAATATATAATAGCTTATTTTTTCTAAAATACCCCTACAACTTATGTTTAAGTAGGGACAAAACTTGATAAAAATGTTTTTTTAACTCTCACATAAAACACTATCAACAAAATAAAACCACACTCCGAGTATCTTCAAATTTTGTCTCCTTAGGAAGTTTAAATAATAATGTTAGATAAGTAAATTTTATTTTGATACTCTACTTCACCTTATTCCCCTTATTAAAGATTCTATTGCCACCTCCTCTAGCCTCTTGAGATTAACTCCAAATGAAATTTCCTTTGGAATTCTCCAACCTTTTTGTTTTTCCTTCCAACCTTCGCCTACCACTTCAGTTTTACACATCCTGTTCAGTTTTTATAGTTTTATTACATCCACAATTTTTTCAACCAAATTACATATTTTAAAAGGCTCTTGGTGTCAAAATGGCCATTGAATTGCGTGATGATCCCTTTTCAAAAATTGTATGTATGTTATAAAATGAAAACTGTCCGTGAAGGTTTTAAAGTTTTAATAAGGAAATTTTCATATCATGTGCTCAATTTTTTTTAAATGTTTGCATAATATTTTGTCTAAATTTTAGGTTTTACATGTTTCCTTCCAAGTTATGGCGAAAAGTTCAAGATGAACAATTAGATCAAAGTCACTTTTCCAACTGTCAGTAAAAGTTTTAATAAGGAAACTTTCATATCATGTGCTCAATTTTTCTAATTGTTTACATAATATTTTGTCTTAGTTTTGTAGGTTTTACATGTTTCCTTCCAAGTTATGGTGAAAAGTTCAGAATGAACAATTGGAAGTCACTTTTCCAACCGTTAGTAAAAGTTTTAATGAGGAAAATTGCATATCATGTGCTCTATTTTTTTCAATTGTTTGCATAATATTTTGTTTTAATTTTTGTAGGTTTTACATGTTTCCTTCCAAGTTATGGTGAAAAGTTCATAATGAACAATTGGAAGTCACTTTTCTAAGCAAATACTATACACTAAAAGGCTCTTGCATCTCAAAATGGCCACTAAAGGCGTATAATTCTCCCGGTTGATGATTTTATGTTAACAACAAGGTGATAAATTAAACTATGATATGTTTTGATCGTAAAAATTGGATCTTGGTGTGTGCCCAAATTATTGGGATTAGCTTTTTGTTTGGCCGCCGAGAAAGTTAAGGCAAAACATAAACTGTTTCCAACATGAAATATAATACTTCATTTTTCTACTATATTCTACATGTAGTAGAATATGGTGAAATACACCTTTTTTATATAAAATTTGTACCAAGTGGTGTTTGCTTGGCCTTCTAAGTATTTGTGTGATGTTTGTGGGAGGGACGAACCTCTCCCCAAGAAGGAATTGTCTGCTTTGGGTGAAGAGCTGGGCCTAAGTGAAGGTGTACCACTCATGTGTAGCGCCTTTTTGTGGGAGGGACGAACCTCTCCCCGAGAAGGAATTGTCCGCTTTGGGTGAAGACCCTCATGGATTTGCTCAATCCCACTCCCACCCCCAGCACTTATAAGTCGAATGTGGGAGGCGTCTCTCCTTGATGTGGAATTGAGCAAATCCGTGAGGGTCTTCACCCAAAGCGGACAATTCCTTCTTGGGTAGAGGTTTGTCCCTCCCACAATGTTCTCTATCAATTATGTTTACAATTTTGTTTCCATAACTTTCTATCGATGAATTAATAGAGAAATTGAAAAATGAATTGAAGCTTAAGCAAGGGTTTGACCCAAAAGTAATTTTTTGTTCAACTTTTCTATTTTCCTATATTTAATAAAATTGAGGATTAATAGCCTTATAATTGTTATACAATTGGAGGTTAGCTCGTATTCCTTAAATTTTTTTTCCTAAAATCTATTTGATTTTTAAATTGGTATCGATCGTGCTTTATGAAAATTTGAAAATCTAGATACAAGGAATGTATTCATTTTAAAGTGGAAGTTGAATTCAATCTTGAATGTATTCAATTTTTTAGTTGTTTTCAAGGCAAAAATTTTTGTGGAGCTCCAACTAAAAAGTTGTGGTAAGTTTTAATTTCAGGTGAAATTTGATCTAATATTAATGTCAAAAATGTATTCTTGCACAATTAGTTAACCCGTCCATGTTCTACCATGTCACTTCTCTTTTTTTATTTTTTTATTTGTTTTTTAAAACCTGTTTTATGTATATTTGTTTTTTAAAACCAGTTTAATGTATAATTTGCATCCATTATATTTTTTTATTTTTTGAAATCGAAACGAAACTTCATTCAATGATTAAAAAAACTAGATTCCAAATACAAAGCCTCTAAGGCTGGTGGTGGAGACTCTTCCAGCCATACAATTTCATCATCTATTTGACAAGCATAGCAAGCCAGAGAATGTGCAGCTGAATTGTTTCCCACGACGCACACAACTAATAGCTACAGTCCAAAGGCTAGCTACAATGTAGCGTATATCCTTATACACCAGACCCAACCGAGACAGATTATTTTGTGTTGAGGAGATGGATTTCATTACATTAACATTGTCACCTTCAATTACCAGGTCTGAGAAGCTAGCATCCACCGCAAATTTGGAATTACTACATTTTTCAATCATAGAAATACCTAGGGGTGTGATAAGTGTTTTACATTTTGAATGAAATAATTTACTCATTACACCCTTAGGTATTTCTGTGACTGAAAAATTTAGTAATTTCAAATTATAATGGATGCAAATTATTAAATTAAAAAAAAATTGAAAAGCAATTTGAAAATCATTAGGAGAGTGATCATGTTTTGTAGGCAGTGTTTTAGTGGGAGTTAAAGATGTATCTACTTATCAAAAAAAATTGTATATATCTATTTAGTTTTTTTTTTTTTTTTTTTTTTTTTTTTTTTTTTTTTTTTGATATTTAGTTTTGTTTTTGTATAAACATGTGATATATTTTTTTTAGAAAAAAAACAGCAGCAACATGAGTTGTTTAACTCATTTTTCTATTTAAAAATAAAAATAAACGTATAGTTACTTTAAAGAAGTGACTTAGTGGAAGAGTGTTCCTATTTTGTAAGCAATGTTTTAGTGCAAGTTAAACATGTGTTTTTACCAGATTATCCTTTAGTTTTGTCTCTACTTAAACCTAAGGGGTGTATGGGGTATTTGGGAACAAAAAAAAATCCAGTCCAAATAGGGAAAGCCCCTTAAATAGTAGTATAGACAAAACTAAAGGATAATCTGGTAAAAATATATGTCTAACTTGCACTAAAACATTGCCTACAAAATAGGAACACTCTTCCACTAACCTACTTCTTCAAAGTAACTATACGTTTATTGTTTTTTTTTTTATTAAAAAAAAATAGAAAAATAAGTTAAACAACCCATGTTACTGTAAAAAATAAAATAAAATAAAAAATAAAAACCACATGTTTATCCAAAAACAAAACTAAATATCAAAAAAAAAAAAAAAACTAATAGTCATAAAAAAAAAAAAACTAAACTAAATAGATATATACACTTTTTATTTTATTTTATATATATATAAGTAGATACATCTTTAACTCCTACTAAAACGTTGCTTACAAAATATGACCACTCTTCTAATGATTTTTAAATTGCTCTTCAATTTTTTTTTTTTTTTTTTTTTTTGTAAAATTTAATAATTTGCATCCATTATAATTTGAAATTACTACATTTTTCAATCATAGAAATACCTAAGGGTGTAATGAGTAAATTATTTCATCCAAAACGTAAAACATTTATCACACCCTTAGGTATTTCTGTGATTGAAAAATGTAGTAATTCCAAATTTGCGGTGGATGCTAGTTTCTCAAACCTGGTAATTGAAGGTGACAATGTTAATGTAATGAAATCCATCTCCTCAACAAAAAATAATCTATCTTAGTTGGGTCTGGTGTATGAGCATATACGCTGCATTGTAGCTAGCCTTTAGACTGTAGCTATTAGTTGTGTGCATCGTGGGGCCAATTCAACTGCACATTCTCTGGCTCGTTATGCTTGTCAAATAGATGATGAAATTGTATGGCTGGAAGAGTCTCCACCACCAGCCTTAGAGGCTTTGTATTTGGATTCTAGTCTATACTACTATTTAAGGGGCTTCTCCTGTTTGGACCAATTTTTTTTTTTGTTTTAAAATAGCCTTACATCTCTATATTTAAGTAAAGACAAAACTAAAGAACAATCTGGTAAAAATACATTCCTAACTCCCACAAAAATATTGCCTAAAAAATAGGGTTACTCTCTTATTGATTTACAAATTTCTTTATCCACTTATAAATTAGATTTTCAAAATAAAAATTATATATAAAAAATAAATAAAAAACACAGTTTTTTTTTTGCTACGACCACTAAAAAAAGCCTCATCGCACACGCAAAGTGCGTGTGATGAGGCTAGTAGATTATTTAAGGGGCTTCTCCTGTTGGACTAGACTTTTTTTTTCCAAAATACCCCTATTTTCCTAGATTTAAGAAGAGATAGAATTAAATGATAACAAAGTAAGAATACATCTTTAACTCCCACTAAAACATTGCTTACAAAATAAGATCACTCTCCTACTAACCCACTTATTAAACAAACTTCATGTTTAAACTTTTCTCTTTCTTTATTTTTTTAATTGGCCGAAATTTTTTTTTAAACCCAAGTTAGAAAGTTACTATTTTTTTGGGTAAAATTTAATAATTTGCATCAATTATAATTTGGGATTACTAAATTTTCTAATTACAAAAAAACTTAGGGGTGTGATGAGTGTTATGCATTTGTACCAAATATTAAAATTATAATTAATGCAAATTATTAAATTTTATCCAAAAAAATAGAAGAACCTTTGAGCACGCGCTCACGAGGAACTATTTAAGGGGCTTCTCCGGTTTAGACTGGACTTTTTTTTTGTTCTAAAATACCCATACAGCCTACATTTAAGTAAAGACAAAATTAAAGAATAAATCCAGTAAAAATACATTTCTAAAATATTGCCTGTAAGATATGACCATTTTTTGTTGTTGGTTTTTAATCACTCTAGATTCTGTTAAAAAAAAAAACACTCCACGTTTACAATTTTTTATTTTTTTGGGTGTGAATTGGCTACAAATTTTTTTTTTTTTCTAATCAGTTATCTGTTTCTTTTATTTATTTATTTATTTAAAAATACCCACGTTAAAACCCCACATTGCTTGCCATCCACTTTTTACTACTTATCAATTTTTCTTTATGAGACAATTTTTTTTTCTTATCCATTGACTTTTCAGTGTATTTTTTTTAAACTACTTATCATATATAAAAAAAATCTTTTCCACGTAAAAAAAAAAAAAAAAACGTCTACACTCCCAGTCCTACAAGTTCAAACTAAATGGTTTTAGTTTCAAACACCTCCCACCTCCCACATTCACCACTTTCAATCTCACTTTAAAAAAAAAGAAATATATATATATATATATATATATGTAAGGACACAGTTTGGGTCCTTAGCCCAAATGATAAATGAACTTAGGCCCAAAAAACGCAATACAATAAATTTGTAGAGAGTGGATTGGAGAACTGGGCTTTAGTGAGTTAGACAACAAGTAAGTGGATTCAAATGATAAGAAAAGGAAGTCAGACTGATTTAAACTACAGAAAATCATCCTCGGCACAGTCCGAGAAAACCAGTTCTTATATATTAATTCTCAAGTTTGATTACAAGTTCAGTTCTTGATTGCTACAATGTTTCTCTCTCTATTTTTCAATCCCCATTTCCTCAGGGGTCTCATACATTATATATCTCCATTTGAATGATCTAGGCCCTCCACTTGTCGATCATCCAAGCCACTACTTGAGTGCTTGTTCCATCAGACACCCTTATAGGCCCTCTGTGAGTTAGGGCGACCAAGACAACACTATTCAAGGGTCTTCTCCTCATAAATGCGGTTAGAGAGTTAGCTGCAAAGCATTCAATGTGGTGATAGCAGCTTTTACTTAGATATTTATTGGCCCCCATTTGTCCTGTATGTTCGTAGTGCATATCCTTATCAATAGAACTTCCTAGAACGTCATTCTAGATGACAGAACACACTTACTGACCCCTTCTTTGATAAGTTGAGGAGATATTCCTCCTCGGCCTGCCCTTCCCAGCCTTTACAGTTCTAGATTACTCGTGAAGTTTAAAATCTTACTTCTTCCTCACTATTGACCTATTCTCAGACCATTGTGCCTCCTCAGGCAAGGCCTAAGGCCCAAAATATATTTGGGCCTACGTCCCCACAATAGCCCATCAAAACTCTGGTTTTCCCTTCCTATCCAAGGAGAAAAATGGGGTTTTGATGTATGAAAAATAAATCCCACATGTTTCTTTGATTTCCACACGTGAGAATGTTGTTTCGCGTGTCCCATAACTGTTCATGACGCTTTGGAGCCCCCAATATCTCATTAAATGCTTCAGGCAGCACTATGTTCCCCGTATCCTACGATGAGATGTGGATCCTACGGTGGGCATTTCTCCTTGAATTTTGAGCAGGATAACTCCCACTCAATTCCACCTCCTATATAAGGTGCTCGGAGGAATCATTTTTCTCATCTTACAAATTTTCAAGCTCTCCAGAAGTTCTTTAACTCTCAAACCTCCAAAACTTGCCAAGTCTCTGAATCTTCCAAGTCCTCTTCCTAAAAAATTTCAAATCTTTTTTTTTAAAAAAGTTCAGGGATCGACACATGTTCTTATTCTCGTAAGTTTCTACTCCTTTAGGTTCCTTTCTCCTCGGCCAGTCTCCTCGGCCTTCTATTCTTTGTTTCCTTTCTTTGAAAACTTCTTTCACATCCCTTTAGGTTGCCTAGATGGGTAGATTTAAGCACCTCGTAGACTCTCCCGTCGGTATGGAGGGTTTCAGGGCTAAGTACCACATTCTGCAAGGAGTAGCCCTGCAGTATTATGCCCCAGACCAGATAATCACAGATAGAAAAGAGGGGGAGGTTGTCATTCCTATGATTACTTTCATAGAAGGAGGAATGACGCTCCCCATGGGTAGGGTGACCCGAGACTACCTGCTCAACCACAGGTTGTGTCCCCCCAGTGTGCTCCTAACCTATTTAGAGTCCTAGGTAGCGTAGATGCTCTCAATGAGCTAATAGGCTTGGGACTCACATGGCACGACGTCGTTCACATGTACAAGTGCCATTCACTTGTCGACGCAGGGTTTTACATTAAGTCCTAGTCTAGGTCCAACATCATTAGGCTGGTATCGTGTCTTCCTAAGTCCAACAAGAGCATGAAGGATGACTACCTAATCGCCTTTAGGGAATAGCACGACAATCTTCACTGCCCAACTCGGGAGGGAGAGTCAGGTGGGGTACCCTAGGTTTAGGTTCCTTGGCACGGGATTTAGTTCCTTTAGCTTTACCACGCTTTCTTTTAATATTTTGTTTTCCTTTGGTAATGGGTCTTATTGGTCTACCCATGATTTGCTCCTCAGCTGTTTTTGCAAATAAATGACACGTTGCTCCTAGACCCAGCCTAGTTAATGTCGCGAGTCTCAATAAGGTGCTAAGGTCCAAGATATTCGTGAGTGAAGACAGGCAACTGCGAGCCATCCATCTTATCTAGGACTTTGAGCCCCTAACAAATCAATTCCAGGATGTGGGCCACGCGATAAGGGCAGGTGACCTAAGGCTCCGCTGGATAGACGTCTCCGTGCCTAGTTTCTTGGCCTGAGAGGACCTGCCACCCATTAAGCTGCCTTTCTACCATTCTCCTCACGAGGTAGCAGCCCCGAGGGAAGAAACAGCCTCCTCACGCCTGTTCTTGGAGGCTGAGATTGATCAATTTCGCCTCGAAGAAGAAAGAGAGGCACAAGAAAGGCCCATGGAGCTCTCGGACTCTGAAGGTGAATTCGACAGATCCTCTGCGACTCATTCTCCCAAACTTATAATTACCCAGGTGGATAACAACTCTGAGGAGGAGGAAAACATGGCCCTGAACACGAGGAGAGGCTTGGAAGATATCCTCGCTGAGAGGAATAAGGGGTCATCGTCCAAGGAGGCCCCAAAGACTCAGCTTCCACCCAATCTTCCCCCTCCTCCTCTTCCTTCCCTGCTCAGCCTACTCCCCAATCCAAATTTGCAAAAGAAGAAGAGGAAAGAGAAGGCATCAAGGAGGGGGAGATTGCCCCACCGAAGGACCCAAAAACCAAAGATAGAGTGCGGGAAATTTCAGTGGAGAGTAAGGAGGCCGAGCACTCGGCCAATGTACGCCATCCAATTTGGAACCCCAAGTTGGAATTGGATGGCGCAGCATTACCTTGGAACTCCTCTATTAGGGAATTCCAGAGGGGCCATGCCTATCATGTGGCCAAAGCTTTGGAGTGTCCCCTCTTACTTCCCAAGGACATGGATGCCTTTAAGAAAGTAAGGCAACCCGAGCTCTTCTTGTCCCTGAAGAGGGATTTGGCCATGGTAAGCCCCTAGGCACACTTACACTCGTTTCTTTTCCCGCTCTTTTGTTTTGTCTCTAACATACCTCTTTGTTGCTTATGCGTAGGCTATCCAGGAAGTTTCTATGGCCGAGGAATGGGTCAATGACGCCCGGAATAAAGCCAGGGTTAAGGCTAACCTCCGTGCCAAGGTCAATAGGGCCTTGGGGGCGTCTAAACAAAAAAACAAGGAGCTTGCCAGCAAGCTGGTTGAAGATGAAAGGGCACGTCTGAGCGCTGAGGTAGGTTTGAAGAATGTTGAGAACCAAGCCGAGGACCAACGTAAGAAGCTTCATATTACCGAGATAGAGCTGGCCACCTAGAGATAGCTGGTCTTAGATCTCAAGGTTAAGCTGCAGAGGGCTAAAGAAGTAGCTTGGGTGGTCAAGGAAGTTTCTGAGGCTGCGGAGATGGCAGCCTACGAACTTGGAGTGCAGGAAACGGAGTTACGGCTGGCAAGTGAGCTAAAGGAGGTGTGTAGAGACTACTGCAAAGAGGTGTGGGTGGAGGCGTTCAACCTAGCAGAAGTCCTTGCTACCTCCGAGTGGAGGCTAGCTGAGAACATCTACTACCTGGAGAATATTCGAGAGGTTCCAACTGCGCTCTTTCCTCCTGCTGTTCTTGCCCTTCCCCCCTTGGAGCAACCCTCTACCACCCAGGCCTCACTCCTTCCTCCTGAGGTGGCCAAGGGTAAAGAGGTCGGTCAGGGGGGGCCTCAACCTGAGGACAAGGGCAAGGGTAAGGAAACCAAAGCTTCGTTAGAAGCCAAAGGTAAAGAGGTTGCACTCCCGATCAAGGATGCTAATCCCAAAGCTAAGGATGCTGCTGCCAAGGTTAAGGAAGCTGGCTCCAAGGCCAAGGAAGCTGCTTCCAAGGCCAAGGAAGCTGACTCCAAGGCCAAGAAAGCTGTGGCCAAAGATGACCCTCCTCGCACCCAGGCATAGCTCTAGGATTTTTGCTTTTCTGTACTTCTTTTTGTTGTGGCAGTTAGCCACTATTTATAATGTACCTTTCTTTTAATCAATGTAAATACTTCACTTTTTATTTAATGAATCTTTTCCTTTTCCCTGCAATCTTTATTCTCTGATTGGTGTGGTTATTGTTTTGCCCTTTGATATGATCCAAGATTAATGATGTTGCAAACAGTACTGAACTGCTGCTACTCTTTCTTTAGTAAGGGCTAACAGTAATGCATTGTTGCTAATTTAGATAAATTGAACAAGTAGAAATAATAGAGAAAATGATCACAGGCTTGTATTGAGAACTGGACCTCCAGTAGGGAAGGTTAAATCTCATGGAGATGAACAATATACTTAGTAAAAAATAAGGTAGACAACTTTTATTCTGTCCAACACTTAGGCAAATAACTAAGAACATTAACTTACTTAAGGCAAGTGATCCGAGAACTGGGTTTAACCTGGGACCTGTCTAACACTTAGAAAAATAAATAGAAAGTGTTAATTTGTCCAAAGTATGTGGTCCGAGAAACAAGGCATGACCAATGTTCTGTTTGATACTTAGTGAAATGAGCTGAAGTATTAATTTACCCAAAGTATGTGGTTCGAGAGACCAGACATGACTAAAGTTCTGTTTAATACTTAGAAAAATAACTTGATATATCAATTTACCCAATGTATGTGGTCCGGGAAGCCAAGCATGACAAAGATTCTATTTGATACTTAGTGAAATTAGTTGAAGTATTAATTTACCTAAAGTATGTGATCCGAGAGACTAGACATGACTAAGGTTCTGTTTAATACATAGTGAAATGAGCTGAAGTATTAATTTACCCAAAGTATGTGATCCGAGAGACCAGACATGACTAAGGTTCTGTTTAATACTTAGAAAAGTAACTTGATATATCAATTTACCCAAGGTATGTGGTCCGAGGAGCCAGACATGACCAAGGTTCTGTTTGATACTTAGTGAAATGAGCTGAAGTATTAATTTACTCAAAGTATGCGGTCCGAGAGGCCAGGCATGACCAAGGTTCTGTTTAATATTTAGCGAAATGAGCTGAAGTATTAATTTACCCAAAGTATGTGGTCCGAGAGACTAAGCATGACTAAGGTTCTGTTTAATACTTAGCGAAATGAGCTGAAATATTAATTTACCCAAAGTATGTGGTCCGAAAGACCAGGCATGACTAAGGTTCTGTTTAATACTTAGCGAAATAGCACGCAACGCATAATGTCATTAACAAAAGTATGATAGAAAATATTTTCATTAATAATAATACCTTCGCAGGTTATTTACATTCCAAGGGCATGGGATAACATGTTCATCTAGATCTTCAAGATAGTATGCACCTATTCCAGCCACTGAGGTGATGCGATATGGCTCTTCCCAGTTGGGTCCTAGTTTTCCCCATGCCAAGTTCTTTGCAGTACCCAAAACTTTTCTCAACACCAGGTCTCCAAGTGCTAATGGCCTAAGCTTTACACTGGCACCATACCCTTGCTTGAGCTTATGTTGATAATATGCCAATTGGATCATGGCATTTTCTCTTTGCTCTTCAATTAAGTCCAAGCTCTTTTCTAACAACTCATCATTGTTGTTTGGAGTGAAAGAACTTGTCCTCAGTGTTGAGAATCCAGTCTCTAGAGGAATAACAGTCTCGACTCCATAAGTCATTGAAAAGAATGTCTCTCCTGTTGATCTGCGAGGTGTTGTCCGATATGTCCAAAGGACGTGAGGCAGCTCCTCCACCCATTTTCCCTTCGCATCATCCAATCTCTTCTTATGTCCACCCACTATGACCTTATTAATAGCCTCGGCCTATCCGTTCCCCTGTAGGTAAGCTAGGGTGGAATACTTATTCGTAATTCCCAGTTCGCAACAATACCTCCTGAAGGCCTTGCTATCAAATTGAAGTCCATTGTCCGAGATGAGTGTATGAGGGATCCCAAACCGAGTGACAATGTTCTTCCAAACAAATCTCTTGGCATCTACGTCCTTGATATTTGCCAATGGTTCAACTTCGACCCACTTGGTGAAGTAATCTGTGCTAACTAGTAAATATTTCTTATTCCCAGCTGTTTTAGGGAAAGGTTCAATAATATCCAAGTCCCATTGAGCGAAAGGCCAAGGGCTAAATAGAAGATTAAGGACCCCCCTAGTTGATGAATGTTTGGGGCAAATTTTTGGCATTGGTCACACTTCTTTACATATTCTTGGGCTTCCTTCTGCATGTTCGGCCACCGATATCCTTGCGTAAGGGCTCTGTGAGATAAAGATCTACCTCTTGTGTGGCTTCCACAAATCCCTTCATGTAACTCTTCCATAAGTAGCTTTGATGCCTCAAGGTGTATGCACAGCAAGTACGACTTAGAAAAAGAGTACTTATACAACTTTTGATACTCAGACAGCCAAAACTGAGGAGTCTTTCTTCGCACCTTGTTAGCCTCTATTTTCTCTTCGGGTAAGATGTCTTCTTTAAGAAACAATACTATAAGGTCCATCCAGCTGGGCCCCAGCCTGATTTGATGGATCTAGACCATTTCCCTCTTCACCTCAGTAGGCTCGTACAAGTCTTTTACAAGGATGACTCGAGGTAAACCCTGTGCCGAGGATGTTGCAAGAATGGCTAGAGAGTCAGCATGTGTGTTTCCATTCCTAGGGATGTGTAGCAAACAGAAGGACTCAAATCCTGATTGCAAGCACCTGACTTGATTCAAATATTCTTGCATTCTCACATCCCTGGCCTCTAACTCTTCCTTCACCTGGCCTACCACCAATCTTGAATCCGAGAATATCTCCACTGTCTTTCCTCCCATTTTTTGAACCATGGTCATCCCTGCCAATAGAGCCTCATACTTAGCTTCATTGTTTGTGGCCGAGAAACCTGGTCTTAAGGATTTCTCAGTAATGATATTCTTAGGAGATACTAGAACTAGCCCCACTCCGGATCCCCTTTGATTTGTTGCACCATCAACATACACCCTCCAGGATAAAGGTTTCTGTGAGGAGACCATGCCAACCAATTTTTCATCCATGCCCTACTTCTCCGCCCCTTCTTCTGCTGGGGACTCAGCCACCAAATCTGCGAGGACCTGACCCTTGACAGAGGTGCGAGACAT
Organism: Quercus aquifolioides; assembly: GCA_019022515.1. Classification (NCBI taxonomy): domain Eukaryota; kingdom Viridiplantae; phylum Streptophyta; class Magnoliopsida; order Fagales; family Fagaceae; genus Quercus; species Quercus aquifolioides. The sequence continues at coordinate 20,529,670 of CM032332.1, read as the reverse complement.
GTACTTGATGTCAAAAGCCCCTATGATTGTATCCCATTTGGCGATCCTTCCCGTGAAGTCAGCATTTCGAAGTAGTGATCGAAGTGAAAGTTGGGTTAAAACAACAACTGTGTGAGATTGGAAGTAGTGGGGGAGTTTACGTGTAGCATGTACCATTGCCAAAATGGCATTCTCTAATGGTAGATAATGAACTTCTGCCTCGTGCAATGACTTTCTTACATAGTAAACTGGCCTCTGCACACTACCGTTAATTCGGATTAGCACCAGACTCACGGCTTGAAAAGCCATGACAATGTAAGCAAACAAGACCTCGTCCACCTCAGGCCTGGACATGACAAGTGGCCGAGAAAGGTACTCTTTAAGCTGCTGAAAGGTTGAGACACACTCCTCGGTTCACTCAAATCCTTTCCACTTATTCAACAATCGGAAGAAGGGTCTGCATCTATCCGCTGACTGAGAGATAAACCGGTTTAGGGCAACAGTCATCCCTGTTAGTTTCTGGATCTCTTTAGGATTTCGAGATGGTTGTAGACTGCTTATTACTTTAACCTAATCAGGATTTACCTCAATTCCACAGTAGGTGACCATATAGCCTAGAAACTTGTCTGATCCCATGCCAAAAGAGCACTTGGAAGCATTAAGGCGCAGCCTGTGTTTCCTCAGTACTTCAAAAATATCCCCGAGGTCACCCACGTGCTCGAACACCACCCTACTCTTTACCACCATATCGTCTATGTAAACCTCAATATTTTTGCCCAATTATGGTTCAAACATCCTGATCATCATCCTCTGATAAGTAGACTCTGCATTCTTCAAACCAAAAGACATTACCTTGTAGTGGTAATTTCCAGTAGGAGTGACAAAAGCTGTCTTTTCTTGATCATCCAAAGATAAAGGTATCTGGTGGTATCCTTGAAAGGTGTCCAGAAAGCTCATCCGAGGATGGCCTACAGTGGCATCCACCAATTGATCTATTCGAGGTATAGGGAAAGGATCCTTGGGGCAAGCTTTGTTCAGGTCTGTGAAGTCTACACACACTCGCTACTTCCCATTCTTCTTTTTCACTACCACCGTATTGGCCAACCATTCAGGGTAGAACATTTCCTTAATAGCCTCAGCCTGCTTAAGCTTGTTCACCTCCTCCTTGACGGCCTCAGAATGTTCTTTAGATGAGCACCGAGATGGCTGCTTCTTAGGGATGACAGACAGGTTGACGTTTAGATGATGGCAAATGAGGTCTGGATCCATCCAGGAGCTTCGTAAGCACTCCACACAAACATGTCAATGTTCCTCCTAAGGAACTCTATCAGCTCTTCCTTCTCCTGAGGAGGCAACTGAGTTCCAATCTAAAAAAACTTCTCCGGATCATCACCTACAACAATTTTCTCCAAGTCTTCACACTTCACTTCCTCGGCTGCCACTTTCACGAATAACACCAGAGTCCTTGATTGCTATAAGTTCTTCCCAGCAGTGGCCGAGGACTCCACTCATGGCTGATGCACTATTGCAGTGATCAGGCACTGCCTTGCTAAGGATTGGCTCCCAACCAGCTCTTCAATTCTATCCCCAGATGGATATTTGACCTTTAAATGCAGAGTGGAGAAAACAGCTCCTAGAGCATGAAGTCAGGGTCTAGCCACAATGGCCGTGTAGGGAGAATAAGCATCCACTACAATGAAATCCACCTCAACTACTACTGAACCCGCCTGCACTGACAATCTAATTTGACTATTTGGAATGACGACCTTCCCATCAAAACTTACCAAAAGTGAATCATAGGCTGTCAAATCCTCGGGTTTCAAGCCCAGTCCATTGTACAAGTCGAGGTACATAATCTCTGCCCCATTGCCTTGATCCACCATCACCCTCTTAACATCATACTCTTCTATTTTGAGGGTGACCACCAAAGTATCATCGTGTGACTGAATGGTTCCAATCTTGTCCTCGTCTGAAAAACTCAGCGCTGGTCGAATCTCCACTCTAGCCCTCTTCGGCTCAGAATTAGAGTCTCCAGCTTGTAGCCGAGCCACAGACATCACTCTAGAAGGATGAGAACTAGTTCTCCCTGGTACGAAAAAATTGACATTAATTGTGCCCAAAAGGAGCCTTGAAGAAGCATTCTTTTGAATCCCTGACCTTGCTTGACCTCCTTGCCCATCGGGCCGATACAAGAACTGCTGTAACCTTCCATCTTTGACTAGTTGCTCCAGATGGTTCCACAGATTTCTGCAGTCCTCGGTGGTATTGGCAACGAAGACTTTGGTTGCGCCTTATGGGGTCTCCTCCCATCTTGTTCGACCATTTGAAGTATGATTTGTTCTTGATCTTTTCCAAAACTTGATGCACTGGTTCTCGGAACACAATGTTAACCACCTAAGAAGCCATAAACCCAGATTGTCTAGAAAAATCCCTTCGTGGTCTATTATTGTTGTAGCGATCTGACCTGAAATCCCTCATCTCCTGAGGGATAACCTTACCCTTCCCCTTCCCTTATTATTGGTCTTCCTCGACCCTCTTGTATTCATCAATGCAGTCCATAAGCCGACGCACACTCCTTACCGGCTTCTTGGTCAAGGATTTTCTCAAATCATGCTCAATGGGCAGGCCGACCTTGAAGGTCCTTACAGCCACGTCATCAAAATCTCCTTTAATCTCATTAAACATCTCCCAGTATCTGTCCAAGTACGTTTTCAGGGTCTCCCTTTCTCGCATGGACATGGATAACAGGGAGTCCAAGGGCCGAGGAACTCTGCTGCACGTGATAAATGAGATCCAAATGCCTGGGTGAGTTCCTTAAAGGAATCAATGGAACCTGCACCTAGGCCATCAAACCACCTCATGGCCATAGGCTCTAAATTGGAGGGGAACACTTTGCACATCAAAACTTCATTCTTGGAGTGCACAACCATTCTTTGGTTGAAGTGGCTCACGTGTTCTATAGGATTTGTTCGACCATTATACATGGTGAATGTGGGCTGGGTGAACCGCCGAGGAAGTCTCCCTTCCTCGATTCGGCACGTGAAGGGTGACCTGGAAATTTGGTTAAATGCTCTACTCATAGCATTATTCCCCAAGCTTTTGGAAGATGAATTTCTGTTTCTGTGCTCATGATGGTAGTCCTCATCATACGAGAAAGACTCACTAGGAGGAGTACTTGATCTGCGCCTATAACTAACATCCTTTTCACCGTTAGAAGAGAAGTTAGAATGGGAGGGAGTTCGCTTTCGCTGTTCGTGGCACAACTTCCTCTTTAGATGATCAATCTCCCGTTACATGTTCTTAGCATTCTTCTCATGAGAGACGTGGCTCCCACCCCGAGATTGGCTCCAAGTATGGGTAGTGTGCACACTTCCCTCCCGGTCCCTTCTTTGTTCAAGATTACAGAAGTAATCTTACTGCTGAAACCCCATGGATTTTGCCTGATTTGGACTTGAACTTGAACCTACCATTGTTGAACGTTAGACTAACTATAACACTAGAATTCCCTACAAACGGCGCCAATTGTAAGGACACAGTTTAGGTCCTTAGCCCAAATGATAAATGAACTTAGGTCCAAAAAGCCCAATACAATAAATTTGTAGATAGTGGATTGGAGAACTGGGCTTTAGTGAGTTGGACAACAAGTAAGTGGATTCAAATGATAAGAAAAGGAAGGCAGACTAATTTAAACTACAGAAAATCGTCCTCGGCACAGTCTGAGAAGACCAGTTCTTATATATTAATTCTCAAGTTTGATTACAAGTTCAGTTCTTGATTGCTATAGTGTTTCTCTCTCTATTTTTCAATCCTCATTTCCTCAGGGGTCTCATACATTATATATCTCCATTTGAATGATCTGAGCCATCCACTTATCGATCATCCAAGCCACTACTTGAGTGCTTGTTCCATCGGACACCTTTACGAGCCCTTTGTGAGTTGGGGCGACCAAGGTAGCACTGTTCAGGGGTCTTCTCCTCATAAATGTGATAAGAGAGTTAACTGCAAAACATTCAATGCAGTGGTAGTAGGTTTTACTTAGATATTTCTTGGCTCCCATTTGTCTTGTACATTCGCAGTGCATATCTTTATCAATAGAACTTCCTGGAACGTCATTCTGGATGACAGAATGCACTTTCTGACCCCTTCTTTATTTAGTTGAGGAGATATTCCTTCTCGGCCTGCCCCTCCCAGCCTTTACAGTTATAGCTTGCTCATGAAGTTCAAAATCTTACTTCTTCCTCACTATTGACCTATTCTCGGAACATTGTGCCTTCGGACAAGGCTCAAGGCCCAAAATATATTTGGGCCCGCATCCCCACAATATATATATTCTTCTTTATCTTACTATTATTATATAAGCACACACCATCACTATTTTTATATATTTCACCTATTCCTTTTTCAATTTCTTTGCATAGACTTTTGGATTTCATAAATTTTTTCCTCACTTCATTATCATTTCCAATTTCAAAAAGGTTCAGCTCAAAAAAAAAAAAAAAATCAAAATGGTTTGTTTCCTTTGACATTTTTGAAATTATTAATTTATTAGTTTGTGTATTTTTGTTTTCATAGTTTTTTACTAATCTCACCCATTTCTTATTCTTTATCTTTTTCTCAAGTCTCTTTTCCAGCTTATATCCACAATTCCTTTGATTTCCACAATTTTTTCCTCATTTCATCACTATCTTTCTTTTCAAAAACACGTATGTTTCATTTGACATTGTTGAAATTATTATTTTTTGTAGGTTGTGTTTTTTTTTATTTTAAATATGACCATAAGTCAAAGAGATAGAGAAGCAATAGAAGCGAGAAGATTATCATTTGAGTATATTTAGAATAGCGAGGGATGCCACCCATTTGGCTAGCTTCATTGTTTTGATATTCTTTGCAACAAAAATCAACACGTATATCTTTCCAGATTTGCCACAAATCCAATAGGGTAAATTTCTCTTTCAAAAAAAAATCCTATGTGATGTATTATTATAAATTTTTTTTTGGAGGGGGGGTGTTTCTCTTTTTTCTTTTTTGTTTTCTATTTATATAATATTGACTTTATAAAAGTTCAAGTCGTATATCTTTGCTGCTTTCTCTTGATGCCATTTTTTTTTTCTATTTTTCACTTAGCTTTGTTTCGGAAATTTGCTGTAATGATCATTGGCCTTTTTGAGTTTGTGGCTTTGAGTTTGAGTTTAGCTGATTATGTATCGGAAAACTAACTCTTTTTTTTTTTTTTTTTTTTTTTTTAATTTTTAAAAACTTACTTAATATTTAGTTTCATAGAAGTATTATTAAGGGTATTAGCCCTCTAAAGGGGTAGGTAATTTATTTGACGGCTTTAACACCTTAGCTGCTTAATTGTATCAAAGATTCAAATTGGAATATACTTGCGGACATTTTTTGTGTGATTTGTGTGTATCATCTTACCCAGTTTGTAAATAGCAGCAATTTGATTTTAAATATGTACTAAAAATATGATTTGAAGTATTGTGTTTCCATCCAAAGTACAAAACAGTGGGTGTGTAAAGAGATTTTATAATGCATAAAATTGCTAATATGTACATTGTACAATTGTCACACATCTATGATATTTGATAAAGGTTTTAGTTTAAGAAGCATTCAAATTGAGTAATGTTTTTTAAACTATTTCTTTTAATGATATAGATAAATAAATACTAGCCTAATGTGCCCTTTGTGTGTGTGATGATGCTTTTTTTTTTTTTTGGTTTAGTGTCATAATTTTCTATTTATCTCAATTTAAGGTTTACACATTTGTCTACTAATACCTTTTGTGGATTGCTAATACAAATAAGAGTCTCAAAGGCTAGCTTTAAAAAATGAACAGTGAATTAACATTGAAATCACAAAATTACCATTAATAATTTGCATTCATTATAATTTGAAATTTCTATATTTTTTAATCACAAAAAACCTTAAGGGTGTGGTGAAAAAATTATTTCACCCACAAACGCATAATACTCATCACACTTCCTAAGTTTGTTTTTTGTCATTGTAAAATGTAGTAATCCCAAAAATAGAAGAACCTCTAAACACACGCGTGAGCACGTGCCAAGAGGCTAGTTTTTTTTTAAAGATGTTCTTTTGGGGTCAAATTAAAGTTAAGTTTTTATTGTAGTTTCATGTCTAGAAACATAAAACTTCTTTGTTTATTAGTTGATTACAGGTATTTGGTGGGCGTGCTTGAGTTTCAGCCATTAAATTGTTAGGGCAGGATTGCTTTTTTTTAGCTATGCATTTTAAAAATTGTTTCTATTAGATGTATCTAAGTTTGTAGTATAAGCTGGCATACTTGAAATTTTCAAATTTTGATCCATTCTTTGTAATAATTTTGGTACTTTGCAGTGGTTTTTGTTGCTGTTGTTTAGTTTACCATTGGTGGAGGAAAGTGGAATTGGAATAGTAATGCATTTACTTTAGTAAAAATGGAGAGATAAAGTGAAGAGATATTTGGTAACAGAGAGATGATGGATTATTGTAGTGGTGGCAGTGGAGGAAATAGTGGCAGGGGCATATAGGAACCAATGGAGGGTTGTGATGGTGGTGAGATAGACATTGACCATCTGCTCCTTCATTGCCACTATGCACAAAATGTAAGGTCTCTAGTGTTTTCTTTGTTCAGGATACATTGGGTTATACCTAAAAGCGATTTGGATACATTGTGTACTTGGGCTATGATGTTTCTATTTTTTGAATAAGAATTTTATATTAAAAAAAGATATTGAACTATGGAGTAAGTTGAGAATGAGATATTGTTTTTGTTTTCTATGTGATTTGGATTGGCATTCCCTTACTCTTTTGAGTCTTTTCAATGAGAATGGTTTTACTAATTTGAAGGTTTGAGCTTAGGAAGTGAATAGGAGTGAATTTGTTCATTTCCATGTCTCTCATGTGGGGATGGATCCTTCTCTTGGTTCTTGCAAACAAAAAGTGGTTGTTTTATTTAGAAATGGTGTAGTATCATTTTATGATTTATTATTTTGTGTGATTTCAGGTGATATACTCAATGCGACATCAATTTATTTGATCAAACATCATCTATTAATGAAAGCTGTTCATTCGTCCTTTACAAAAATTGCTGCGCAGTTGGTCTTTTTGTCGGATCAATTTTCCTGATCCAGAATTATGGTGATCTTATGACAATAGGTGTGGATAATGATCTTATGGCAATGAGTGGGTATTGATGCCCAATTAGGCTTTAGTAATGAAATGTATAAAAGGTCCTGTATTGTAAATGAAAAAATATCAATGAAATAAGTTAGTTTTTATTGTTTTTCTAAACATTTTCCCTTCTTCTTACTCTCTAATCTGTACTTCTAAGGAAGTTGGTTCCTTGAAGAACCATTGCTTTCGTCAAGAACCAATTAGGTTCTTAACAGGATAGAGTTTGTATAATAAGCTCACTAGTTACTACTGAACTAATAAGATGTTGTAAGCTCCTTATTAGCAGTTTTGAGATGAATAGAGTGTATTGGTTTCTTAAATTAGTTAAACAATGGATTGAGATCTGGTGCAATTATACCATGCAATTAACCCCATTTCCTTCACAAAAATGTTTACGTTCTTAACTTTTTACTTCCAGCATATGGTTCTGCCTAATGCTTTAAAGATGATTAGATTGAAACCAATTATGTTTTCATGGATGGCCAATTAAAATCTACTAATGAATTCTACCACTAAGTTTTTGAATTATGATTGGTAGCTTTTTTGGACAAGATGATTACTTGTTTAGAATTGTGTATTTCAATATATATATGCCCTTTTTTCATAATTTTGGTTGCTTTTACAATTGAAAGTCAATAGTTGTGGTAAATAGTACATAGAGGCAAAGGAAGCAACAATTGAGAGAGAAAAAAAATGATTTCTCTAAAATAATATTACAATCCCTCGTTTTCACTCTCTAAAAACGTTCAGTTCTTTATCCATAATGTCTAAGCATTATAACTTCTTAGTCACAAAAGGTCTTGGACAAGTGACCGAATTATCTATTGGAAACTAGCAATCTTAGACAATTAATGCACAGCAAAAAGCAAACTTTCATTTGTTATTCAGTAACTTCCATTCCTTTTTACCAATGTCATAATATTGCACATCAACAAATTGCGAAAGCATTTAAGCTTGGTCAAATAATCTTTGTAACGCCAAAACACATAAATTAAGATTCAACTAAAAAAACATATAGTAATTGAGAATATGCAATTAGTTGGCAAATTTTTTGATTTGAACAACAGTAAAAATACTTTCAAACAGTGTGACCAAGTTGAAGTTCAAGACTTCACAACCAAAAAAAAAAAAAAAAGTTCAAGAATATCCACAAAAAAAATGAAAAGAAAATTTTGGATCCCTTAAACTTTTTAGGGATTATTATGCATGAACAATGACCATTAAAGTTCTCATTCACTACACTTTATAAACAAATTGGGGAATCTATCCTTCAAATTCACTCAATATAATCTACCAATACCTCAAAAAATAAGTTGAGAACCTCATTATGAGCATCTTTTCATCTAATTAATATTAGCAATAAGCCTTACCTTTTAGTAAACCAAACAATCCAACTTGAAGACAATAATTCCAAATGTGAAAATATCAAAAGAACATGAAAAACATTCTGAAAGATAAAAATCTAGCCAATTTTGCAAAGACAAAAAAGTGAAAAATGGAAAAAATAAAATTATTTATGATCTATCCTTATGCTTTACTCCTAAGATTTCTTTAATTCTTTCTTTATAATTTAGTTTTCAGTGATACCAAATTCAAACTAAAATTTCATCCAAACCTAATATATAGTACTTAAAAAAACAAAAAATATTAGTGACCAGAGATTTATCTAAATCTGCTTCATTTATAGATAAATTTTAATAGAAAAAAAAATTGATAAGAAAAGAAGTGATAAAGTAGTATAGAAAAAATTGATAAGAACAAGTGAGTTGTGTTTATTTTTTATCTTAAAAAAATAAAATTGTAATTTGTGTAGTCATTTGGTACAACCACGACATTTTAGTGCAACTTTACTTATATAGTGTACATGATACTATCTAATGTAAAGATTCTTTTCTTAATTAAAGTTTTTTTTTTTTTGAAAAGCTTAAGTTAATAGTAACACTTTACCCAAAAAAAAAAAAAAAAATTAATAGTAAAACTAAATTCCTAATTTTTGTAATAAATTGAAAAAAATTTATTAGAGTTATTTTGACACTAAAATTTTCTAAAAATAAATCATTTTTCTAAAATGTAATTTTTAAGAAAATTATCTTTTTTTTAATGTTTGATGGTCTCCTTAAATATGAGATAGTTTTCAATAATTTTCATATTGTATTTTAAATTCTTTTATTTAGCCTAACATAAAATAAAATTATTTTTTAACAAATTTTAACCAAAATCAATCTCTAAAAAAAAAAAAAAAATTTATAATGTTTTCTATTAATTAAAAATAGTTTTCTTTTTATAGCATATTTATTTTAAGAGAGAACCTTCTGTCAAGAGCCGGTGTAAAGAGCCATCTTTACGCCACCAATGAATAAACGCCACATCATATTTCTATTGAAAACCCAATACACTCCAACACACACAATTACAACTCAATCTCAAACACATATCAGACTTGAAGAACTAAATAACTCCAACGCCTATACCCATTCCATCTCCTCTCCTTATACCACCGGACCTCTACCCCGCCGCTGAAGCTGGCGCCGCCGCACTGGAGCTCCACCTCGTCGTTCAAGGTTTACCCCTTTTTCTTGATTCTTCTCTGTTTCTTACTTAATGGGTCTTCATTATTTTGATTCTTTTGGCTCTATACTTGTTGTTAACATTATGGGTTTGTCTTTTTCTCATCTGGGTATTGATTTGTTATTGATTTTTCTCTTCTAAACGTTGATTTCTTATGTGGGTGTATGTTTGTTATCAATTTGTGATTGTTCTTTTTGTTTACTTCAGGGCTTGTTTTTCTACCTACGATGCTGGTTTGGCAATATGGTTCTTGATTTTGAGCGATTCTTGGTCATATATTGACTACTTGTTCTTGTTTTGACATGAATGTATTATATGAGTGTGTTATCTAGAATAGAAGGGGAAAAAATTTGAGTCTTTCTTTTCTTTTCTGTGGCTTTTCTATTTCCTGTTGTGGGTGTTTTATTTGCTTTATGTTGCTTGGTATATAAGCCCACAAAGCAAATATAAAGATTGTGAGGAGAGGAGAGGAGGAGGTGAAATGGGTTTATAGACGTTGGAGCCGTTTAGTTCTTCAGGTCTGATACATGTTTGAGGATTTTGAGTTATAATTATGTGTGCTGGATTTTCAATAGAAATATGAGGTGGCGTTTATTCATTGGTGGCCTAAAAAATAGGCTCTTTACGTCAGCTCCTGACCGAAGGCTCTCTCTTATTTTAATACTTAAAATTTATAAAACCATCTCTCTCTATCCCTCTATATTTTTGTTCATAAAAAATAGCACGCCGCATATACCCAAACACAAACACAAACACGAACACGAACGCGAGCACGAGCACGAAAAGTATTCTTCTTTTCCACACTTTTTTTTTTCTCGCTGCACACTCTGTCCCGCACCGCCGCTGCTTTCCTAGACGATAACTGTAAGTCTGCCTTTTTTTTTTAATCATTTTCATTAAAATAAAAATTCTCGCTCTACTAGTTCTTCTGAATTTTGTTTTTGTAGTGTTTCATTTTCTTTGGTGTTTGTTTTTTTTTTTTTTTAACTAATAAAGTTTAAAAGTGAGCCTTTGATTTCTGTTTCCTCAGAATTTTTCTTAAATTAGATTTACATGTTTTCTAGTTTTTGTCCAATATCTAATTTTTGGTTCAATTAGATTTCCAGGAATGTTTATTTGGTATTACTGCACTAGACATGCGGTTCAATTGGTGTTTAGTTTGTTCAATTGTCGTCGAATAAGATATGTGGGGTTGAGCTCGTTATGTTACTCACAATTCAAAAGTCTCCCTACGGCTGAAGAAAGAATGGGCGTGTTCTTGGGCGATCTTAGAAACATATATAGGTTCGATGATGGAACGAAACAACTTTCGAAAAAAAATCAAGTCTTTATACCTTGTATAAGTTATTAATTGGCTTTTGAAAGTTGTAAAATCCGATTTGGCTGGCTGCAATTATTTCCCTGATTCCAATGGAGTATACTTATTTGTGCATTGTCACAGAGTAGAGCAGGTGCCCATAACTATAGTTAAGCTTGGGCGGGCTTTCTGTAAGTTGAATAGGTTCATTTTAAACTGTTTTTAAATAGTTTAGAATAATTGAATTGGTAAATAGGTATTCTGTGGCTGCTATAAGCATTTGGTAGCAGCAGCAGCCCATACATGATATATCCCCTTGTGTTCAAAAACTGTTTGTGGACTGTCGAGGTTAGGTGTCACTAATATACAGAAGCTATTTGTTACCTTACTCATCTGGAGTCCACTTCTTTGTTATTTTAACTTCAATTTCAGTGATTTTAATATAATATTATTCTGATTCTGATTGCTAGGCATACTAGGAAGAGATAAAAGGGCAGAGTGAGGGAGCAATGAAGCTGAACGTGGACGCCTTGAGATATCTCTCCAAAGATGATTTTAGGGTTCTTACTGCTGTCGAAATGGGGATGCGCAATGTCTGTTTGTTTCTCTCTCTCTCTCTCTCTCTCTCTTTATTATTTTTTAGTAATTGTATGTTTTGTTTTGGCTTTCCTTTCCATTATTTAATCGGGTAAAAATTATCCTTTGCTTTCAGCATGAAATTGTACCTTCAGAACTTGTTGACCGCATTGCCTCTCTCAAGTACGCCTTTCCTTCTTTTTTCTTCTTACGAATATTGTCTTTTTCCTTCTCAACCCCTTGCTTGAATTGGATTCTTAAATTCATGAATCAGTGGGCTAAAATTCATGCTCATTATATTTGTATTGTCTCTTCCCTACATGCAGGCATGGCGGCACTTACAAAGTTTTGAAGAATTTGCTCAAGCATAAGCTCTTGCACCATGACTCTTCCAAATGTGAGTTTGCGTGCTGCTTTTAGCTTGAATTGTGTAACATAGGTGGACCCAATTTTTGTTTTGCTATCCTGTCTTATTATCTGTTCTTATCTGCTGCTAGATGACGGGTTTCGGCTCACCTACCTTGGTTATGATTTTCTTGCTATTAAAACACTGGTTAATCGCGGAGTGTTTATGTCTGTTGGACGTCAAATTGGGGTTGGAAAAGAGTCTGGTATTTTTTTCATATCTTGTTAGGCAAAACCTCTTCTAGTATATTAGCATTATATTACTTGATTAATTGTTGCATTTTTTTTCTTTAAGATATCTTCGAGGTTGCCACGGAAGATGGTACAGTCCTAGCCATGAAACTACACAGACTTGGAAGAGTTTCTTTTAGGGCTGTCAAATCTAAGCGAGATTACTTGAGGCATCGTAGCAGTTTCAATTGGCTGTATTTGTCCCGGCTCGCTGCAGTCAAAGAATTTGCTTTTATGAAGGTTCTTCACTGTCATAATTTAGCCCTTTGTGTGCTTTACCTTTTTAATTAGATGATTGTCATGCCTATTGATGTTGGTTTTGCACTTGTGCTATGCTCAATCAGGCTTTGGAAGAACACGGTTTTCCTGTTCCAAATGCTGTGGACTGTAATAGGCATTGCGTGATCATGTCACTTGTCCAAGGTTACCCTCTGTAAGTGTTTCTAATTCATTTTACTTTGAAACTCATATCTCAATTTGTAATACATGTTTATTTTCCTTCTAATTTAACCTTCAGATGGAAATTTCTTTACTACTTTGATGAATATGAAAACCCAGTCCATCGTGAATCTAAAATTATTTTATGTTTAATTACATGTTGAAGAACCATATATAGATACAGTCAAAAAAAAATTTATTTATTAAAATGTAACAACTTATAGGTTTCTTCATATTTTTAGGTTTAAAAATAGGTAAATTCTTTTATAGGTGTCTAAACTAGTGTTGCACATCCAATGAGCTCTAGTTTTATTGACACTTTCTTCTTTGAAAAAAATGGTGGAGGGTGAGATTGTGGGTTCAAAACCCATTGCGTGTGTGTAATGTACCAACTTTATATATATACAAGCAGGATGCACCAAATTTAAATAGAAGACATGTCCTAAAAACATAGGAGATTTCCTTCCAAACAGTACATAACCATGGTTCTCTCTTACTCTAAGTTGTAAAGCATTCTCCATAGCCTGCATCATGCAGCATTGTCATTTCACATATGCAGACATGAGGAATATATCCTGCAATCCCCTCAAATAAATTATTTTATGTAAGCCATTTGACATAAGTTATATTAATTATAAAGTTGTGCTTTCAATTTCATGAACTCTTTTATTTATAAGAAAAAGAAAAAAAATTTCGTGTACTCGTTCATGTTTTGTCAATATAGCTATTTTCCTCCTTTTTCCATGTGATAGGAATCTTGACAAGTGTCAGTTGAAAATTCGGTGACATGGCATTTGTCAACAATTATTATCTGAAAATTACTATGAAAGTTATCGTGATCAAATATCAAAAGTGCTGTAACCTCAGAATCTGACTCTTATAGTAATGTTACAATGGATACCTCCTTGTCCTACATGTCCTCCCTTTCTCTCTTCTTTCCTTTGGCTCCTTGTTTTTTCCTATTGTTTTGGAATTATTTTCCAAAGATAAACAACAATGTCACTCCATTGAGCAATGGGAGATTGCATCTTATCAATCATTTCTATCTGATGCAGTGTACAGGTTAAGCAATTGCAAAATCCAGAGATGGTTTTTGAAAGGATCATTGGTCTTGTTATTCGTTTGGCAGAACATGGTCTCATTCACTGTGACTTCAATGAATTCAATATTATGGTATGCAATTAAGGCACTCTGCAATACCATTTCTTTGCATCTTTAGAGCTGTATAATTAGGAACCTAACAAGTGGTTTGCCATTTTCTTGTCTTATTTCTCAACACATATGTACTGGTTATTATTGCATTCATTGGATTGACTCGTTGGTTTATATCCAAATTCTTTTTATCAGCTTCCGCATTCAGTTCATTAGTGAACTAATTATTTTTCAATTTTTGTGCTTTGTAGATTGATGATGATGAGAAGGTTACCATGATTGATTTTCCACAGATGGTATCTGTAGACCATCGTAATGCACAAATGTAAGAAAAATTGCTTCTTCCAATGCAGTATCAGTTATCATTTCATTCGTTTATTTCTGATCACTGTTTTTTCTAATAGCAAATCGCTACATTTGATATATGTGAATTTTTTGCTGGAAATATTACTCTCATCTCTTAATATGTTCACATTTTTCAGGTATTTCGATCGTGATGTTGAATGCGTCTTTAAGTTTTTCCTCAAGAGGTCAGTAAGTGTTCTGGTGCAATTCTTGGATGCATTGGCTCCATTTTAGATTATTGGGGATTTTTCTTAATTGTTTGAGTTATAATATCTGTGACTCAAATTCTTAAGATCTATTCTAGTTATCTTCTTGAGACAAGTCCGATGGATTTTTTGTCACCATCTAATTGATAGTTCTTGGGAATCAGCCTTTCCAAAAAAAAAATTGGGGGGTAAGGCTGTGTACCAATTGAGATATTATCAAGAGTAACGGGCATATGTAATTCTCCCCCTTCCCAACATGGTGGTGGACCCTGCAAGCATGGGACCCACCCGTTTTTGAGGGGGCGCTGTATATGCCTGTTACACCAGATATCAGCTCCTACCAATCACCTCTACCAGACCCCACAGAAGTGCGAGCTTTGTGCAATATATACAATGTATTTTATCTTATTGATAATTCACGGGATTTTTGAATTGATTATTAGGTTGAGTTTTTTTTTTTTTTTTTTGATAGGTAATAGAAGTTTTATTGATAGCAAAAATCTGTGCCCCTTTCCCTTGGGTGGTTACCTGTCTACAACTCCTGGTTTTACAGGAGTTGTGCATCAATCAATATGGGGTTAGTTTTAGGGCTGAGAAAAGTTTGTAAATCATGGAATATAATTAGGAAAACATTGTGGACAGCTGGTGTTAGGGAAACATTGTATAAGTAAATTTTGATTTATGTTTAAATTAAAGCATTAATCGGATATATGGTGTAGGATTTTTTTAGTCTTTATACCATAAAAATATGTGATTCCTCTCTGTCCAGAAATACTAAAGAAGGGCAAAATGGTAACTCAGTCATAGGAGTTCCTTATCTGCAAGGTAAAAGAAATTCAACTGCTGATTAAAGAAGTGTTTCTTTGTAACCAATGAGGCTTGCCTCACATGGTGTCTCCCCTTGTAAAAGCAAGGTTAAGGGTGATTTAATGGGTTCAAGACCTATCCCATGTGTGTAATTTATCAATAAAACAAACAAACAAAGAATATCTGTGGAAAATCCAAGCAATACCTATTCTGTAACTGGTTGAAAATCCAAGCAATACTTATTTTGGAGGTGGATGGGTTGCTATATGAGGAGGAATATCAGAGGTGGTTGACCAAATAGTATGTTTTTATCAGAAATTGTATCAGGAGACACAGGAGTGTAGACCTATGGTTGAGGGCTTGGAGTTTGAGCATGTTGTTTTACTCTTCTTTGTACTTCTTGGCTGCTTTTTGATTTTTCACATGAAGTAGTTTTTTTATAATAAAATTTTTCTTCCTTATTAAAAAAAGAAACTCTATGAAACAAGTTAATCATGGAACTCTTCATAGAGCTGAATGAGAGTAAAGAGTTCTAAATAGCTAAAAGATTTTATGTTTGGGTTCAACACTTCATTGTACATTTTATATATGCAAACTGGCTTCAAGCTCAGGTTTTTATGCTAAAGGCTTTCATAAAAATCATTTTTCTTTATTTTTTGTATGCATGGTCAATCTCTTTCTTTGTCTTGCAGGTTCAATCTGTCATTTCAAGAAATCCCAGATGATATTGATGATGCAGAGGTAGACATGGATGAAAGTGGCCGGCCTTGCTTTTCTTCAATAGCAAAAGGTTCTGGTTTTCTAGACAAGGACCTAGCAGCCAGTGGGTTTACTAGAAAGGATCAAGAAGACATTGAGAAGGTACGGACTTGGAATTAAGCCAATTTGAGCATTAATCCATAGACTTGGAATGGACCCTTTCTGCACCAAAATATGCACTGGATTGCATCCATTTGCAACAGTTAGATTAAGCTTGAGCGGTCACTTTTGCTTTTGTTTTGCCCTTTTTGGTCAACTTGTTTCAGTCTTTGTCTCTAAAAATTCTCTGGTGAAATCCTCTAAATAATCTCCTCTAAATATTGAAGATGATCAGTATAGATCATGAAGATGAATGTCTTGGAGGCAAGTTTCATGTGAATGGTTCATGGGGTGGTGCTTTTAAATTCAATTTTTTCTTGTCCTGTAGTTTTCTTTGGCTGGGTTTCTGACCTTAGTGATTATTGAAAATATATTTATGTTGTCTCAAATCATAAATTTCATTTCATTTAGAAGCTGGTATGGGAATTAGTCTTGTGAGTGCAATATCCCAGTGGGGATGTGTATATGGGGCTGGTTGCTGTTGGAGCAGCCTAAAATCAATGCCATTGATTATCTTGACCCCATGGGCCCTCCATCAGAAAAATAACATGGTACTATTTATTGGCTTTCAGAGGTTTAAGATCTATAGATATTTTCCATTTGACGCGTTCTTCCTTCTTTTATGAGAAAATTTGAATCACCTTGGAGATCCTTGTTTGCATAGTTTGGCTGAATAGCAGTTAGGATCAACTCAAGTTCAAGATATCTCTCAAATTTTCTTTCTTTGGAAGATTAAGACAACTGTTTGTAAACAAGTGTTCTACTGGTTGCCATTGGGTAACGTACTGTGGGTTATTCTGAGTAGTAGGCTCAGGTGATTGTCTGCTTTTCTGGTTTGTTACTATTACTATCACAGTGATATTATTTGTATTATAACCACAAATTTGTCTGTCCACTTTTCCTGCTTTGGTTTCAACTCTTTTAATAGTTCCATGCATTTTTTAATTTAATCCTTGTCTTGTCCATCACTCATTTTTGTGTTGTCATTTAATTGACACTCATTGAATGAAGATGTCCTTTTAATTTCTAATCTTTAGACCAATCACTCTAATTTGATGGGGCCATGTGTCAATCACACTATGGAAGTACTTCTCCATGCCATCAACCTACTTTGTATATTAGTAATAATCTTTTCATTCTTCCTACTTCGAAAAAGTAAACCAAATTGATGAAAATAACTACTTGTAAAAGTTGAGATAAATGGTCACATCTTGGGCATTTTTTAGCACAAATCTTTAATCTTCCACGTATCTTCTGTAAGTTCAGGTTATCTCTCTCTCCATTCTGTTACCACAGCTGAACCTCTGTAGTGGTCTGATCAACTAGTATAATGACACAATCGTAGTCTAAGTGACCAATCTATCGAATCAATATGCATCAGGCACACCTTCTATATGTTTGTCAGTTCGTTTGTAACCAATACAGATCCAGATTCATCATATATATCTTTTGTGTTCTTTCTGCGTAATTGTTGGTTTGAGTTATGTTTAGTTTATCGTAAAGAGTGTAGATGCTTTGCTTGTGGAGCATGTAGCCAGAAAGGAATTCCAAAGTTTTACTTTTTTGGATATTCTTTTCTTCTTGCACTGTTTCTTAAATGTGCATGTAGTAAGCTCTAAAAGGGGCTCCAATGTCCTTTCCTTCCCTTGGAAAGAAATTTGGGGTGTGAAAGCCCCACAATGGGTCTCCATTTTCGTGTGGACGGTGGCATTGGGGAATATTCTTGTGATAACCTCATTAAGAGGCTATACATTTGTAGAATGGTGTTGTATGTAACAGTTTTGTGGAGAGACGGTGGACCACCTTTTGATTCATTGCACGGTTGCTTATAATTTGGAGAGTTTTGTTTTTAGGTGCTTTGGTATCCGTTGGGTGCTACTGGGGAAGGTGATGTATGTCATGTTTGGTTGTAGGAATTGGGTGGGTAAGTATTCCTCCACTATTCGGAATATGGTTATTTTGTGTTTGAAGTGGACTATTTGGAAGGTATGTAACCGATGTACATTTGAAGTTGTGGAGTGTATGCGGATCCTGTTGCTAGTAACTTTATCTAGTTCTTTATTTGCTTGGTCCCGAGCATGGGGTTTTACACATTGTGTTTCTATTTCAATGTTTTTAGAATCTTTTCCCTTTTGTACATAATTTTCTTTGTAATTCTTTAGGCTTCTTCATGTTGTTCATGAAGGTTTTATTTATTTATTTTTTATGTTTTATTTTTTTATAGTAATACTATTCTTATCTATCAAAAAAAGTATGCATGGTAGGCTTTCTATGAGTTTGTAGGGCTATTTCTTAGCATGGCTTGCACTTCGCTTATTATGAAATATGTTTGAAAATCATATTCCTCATCTATGATTCTGAATCAATGCAATTGAATAATTGATATTGTATGCAGTTCATTGAAGGAGGGGTTGAGAAGGATGCAGATTCGGGTGATGAAGAAAATGAAGATGGAGGACTTGCGTCTGAGTTAAATGAATCAGACATAAGTGGTGTTGATTCTCTGCATTTGGTAGAGCAGGTAAATTTTTTTGGACAATTAGAGCATGTATATTATTCATAAGCGTTCACTCTAATGGAGCAGTTTGTGCAATCTATCTCACAAATTTTTTCCATGGCTGAGGCCTTAAGGAAAGATCTAACAGATGGGATGAAGATGCTTATATGTGTGAAGTTTTGCTTGGTGAGAAAAGCACTGTTAATGCTAATTGGCAATTGCATCAACCTTTGCACAGAATAAAACTAAACTCACTTCTTTTATGGGATTTATGGGATAATATTTACTGATTGAGCTGTGAACAATTGAATTATAACTTGTAGAATTAAGATGTTTGGGCTTGGCAAGAAAGGTGGGTTATTAAACTTATAAAAATAAAATGTGGGCAATTTGGTGCTAGATAAATAGTAGAACATTTGACAGAATTGAGCATCCTAATCATGTCATCAGTCTTTGCTGAGGACATTGTATGATTGGAATTCTGCCCTGGGCAGCACTCCCCACATTATTTTTTCTTGACAGCGTATTCTAATGTGAGATTGTAATTTTTTAAGTGTTTCAATCTACATCCTGTGTATGTGAACCTTATCCTTTTTTGACTAAATTGATTTTTTATTTAATAAAAGTAGTATTCTGCTCTTTCAAAAAAGGAGGAGGGTGTTGGCCCCTCATCAAACACCCACTAGGTAATTATAGAGAGGAATCCCTGGGGTGGTCCCAGGATGTTGGTTAGGAGTTTTGGACCAGGATCTCGTGAGGCCTTGGGAACCACTAGAACAACCCCTTTGGGTTGTTAATCTATGCACTTGTCCAGAAAAATACCGTACTGATTTGATCTAATTTAATCTTAACCTGTATACTCTAATATGACTTGGGCAACCTGCTGGTTTCTGTTTAGAGCAAGAGAATAAGCATCTGGTCGGCTATGTGTTCTGTTTATCAAATTTGGGCATGGATACATGGTTTAAAATTTGGTGATGTTTTGGAAGATCTTGCAAAACAATGAAAGATGGATAGCCTAGCGAAACCCAGTTCTTGAGTCGAAACATGTGAATATGTTTTGCCAATAATTTTTTAAATTGTATACTACTGTTAAAAAGTCAACTCATTTGTAGTATCCATAGAGCTTAGTCTTTATTTTGCGATTTTATAGGTTATATTGTTCAATTGCTTTTGTAGATGAATTTCAATTTTTTATATTAATGTATACCAACGTAATACTTTCCAGTTTCCACATAGAAGTCTACTATATTATTCTTTGAAATGCATAAATAGGGAGATTTATGGTCTTTTTATTACTTAGAAATCATAGAAATATTCTGTAGGATTAATGGAAATTAATGCGTTGCCATTTGCACAAGACATTTGTTCCACTTGCAAAATAATCAATGACTAAGGTATTTAAATCTTTGAATTTGGAAGTAGCTGTTTGAATGGCCAAATAAAGCCTGATTTAATACCTTGCATGGTTTGGGATTGTTTCAGGGCGGTAGTGTATTTTTCAATGTTTCAACATCAAATTCTGCACCACATATTTTCTTGTTTTTTATTTTTATTTTTATTTTTTGAACCTATAATCTCTCTCTTCTGTATCGTTTTCTTCTAGATTATCCTCATTGCATATTGTAATTTCTTATGTGAAATAAATTTCAGCCGACATTAAATTGTGACGCGGAAGGCAGAGTAGAGGAAAATGAACAAAAAACTGAAGCAGGTCTAACCAATGGACCTGAAACTCAAGATGCAAGTGACGAGGTATACTTATCATTTCATGATCTCTTATTGCTTTTTTAAAAATCCTGGATTTTGTTCATGACTTCAATTTTTTATCTTTAGTAAAGAGTTAAGGTTCTCATAATGTATGTTTGATGTCATATGCTTAAAATAGAATTTTACTCCTCACTGCCAATTTTCCTCTCATCTTCAATCTTTTGAGTTCCAATACACTAGCTCAAACTCTCGGTCCTAAGAAAACTATTTGATAAAAGGAAAAATGCTTTAGAAGCCTGTGCGTTGCTCATCCTCTTCCATTGATCTAGGGAAACTGATATATAAATTGTAGTTCCAACTAAGAAAACTGGTATGAGAAAAAAAAAATCATTATTAATAATATAAGGGGAAAAAGCTAGGAGTTGTTACATTTTTTTTATTGGCAATTTAATATGCCGGTGGGTCTAAAACCCACATGCTCCACCTTCATATTGCTTTTACAACGGGAGATGTCATTTTAACTAGAGCTCATTGGCTAGAGCTGCTATGTTGTTTGAGATGTTTCAAATATTTTTGGTATTTTTTAAAAGCTATTGTTGGAATGCAATGCTAATTTAATGTTTGTTTTTCCAGGAGGAAGATAATGAGACCATGATTAGTAAAGACGCTGAATTGACAAAGCGTTTGAGAAATCAAAATCGCCGTGTCATAGCATCAGTGCGTGGAGGACGAAAGAATCTTGCCTCTAGGAATACCTACAAAGACAAGGGTGGTAGGTCCTCTCATAATTCTAAAATCCAGAAACAATTGAGCAACTGGTGAAATTTGTGGAGAATAACCACGTCTTCCTAGGCATGGAAGCTATCGGTTAAAACGGCTGTAGCAATGATAAACAAATTATAAAAGAATATGTCCCAACACTCTGCAATCATTGCTGCATGCCTTTCACTTTGAAACAAGCCCGGTGATGGGAAGAAAATCGATTGGATTTACTTTTGTGACTGTCGTGGGCTTGTTTCATTAATTTTTATGAAAATTGTAAGGGCCTTGATTGTATAATATAGGCTAGGAGGGATAGTAGCTTGCATTGTTGAGAGTATGTATCACATAATTATTATCCATATAGGTTGTACAAGTCCACAAAGCTCCAAATTTTGCTGGTTATTGGAGAGGTGATTGGGTTGTTGGAGAGGTGATTGGTAGGCAGCTTCACTCCTTACCTGTCCCTTTTTTTTTTTTTTTTTGGTGTAAGACACTTGTCATCGTATTAAGACTCAACCTTCCTTTGATCTTCTTTGTTAATTAGGGTAATCTATACCCTCTTTTTAATTGAATAAATCTGCTTATTCATAAATAAAATAAAAAGAGGAAGAGATTGTTAGAATAATTTAATGGGACTGCTT
The DNA here is from genome assembly GCA_019022515.1 of Quercus aquifolioides. Taxonomy (NCBI): domain Eukaryota; kingdom Viridiplantae; phylum Streptophyta; class Magnoliopsida; order Fagales; family Fagaceae; genus Quercus; species Quercus aquifolioides. Next base: position 20,508,019 of record CM032332.1, on the reverse strand, counting down.
AATTGATGTCCAACTAATGTAAATTGTTGAGAAGAATAGAGAGGAAAAAAAAGGTTGAGAAGAATAGAGGGATAATGCCTTGTCTAAATCCTTTTTTTATTTATTTAGATTTTGAAAACCTTGGAGGACTTGGAATTTGGAAAATTTTGGAATATTCATAAAATGTCTACGCTTAATTTTTGACAAAGCATTATTTAACCTGAAAATGAGTAAAAGTATGCTAAATCATTCACCTATCTTATGGGTAGTCAACTTTTGCCTATTAATGCTTGCTACAGTATGCAAGGGGAGGCATGGTACTAGTAACAAGGGACTATAGTTCATTGATTACTCCAGCAATAGTTACTTCATTTGTGTCATTATCAAGAAAACCGTAGAAGCAATAATTTCCACCATAATATATGTTGTTGATAAGTGTATTAGAAAACTTGAGAGGTAATAAAGTTATATTTCAACTCCACTATCGTTCTTAGTTTCTGAAAAATTTTCTACTATAAAGTAACAAAGCAAATTTTAAGATAGTAAAGTAACTTGGAGTAACACTTTTTATTTTCTGAAATATTTTCTAAGATAAAATAACAAAGCAAATTTTAAGAAAGTAAAATAATTTGAGTAACACTTTTTATTATCTGAAAACGTAGAGAGCTTGTGACAGACTTCTCTTCAATGGAATTGCCTTATATCTTTGCTTTGCAGTAATATAACCAACATTTTTCAGTTGTAGAGTAATGCTACAACGAGGAAATGTTTTACAAAATCTTATTTTTTAAGTAAGGCATTGTCTACACTTGTTAGTGTACATTGTCAGTACACATCACACATTTCATTTGTTAACTGTTAAGTGTGGAATACATACAAAATAGGAAATATGTGTGAAATTATGGACACTGTGTCACATTAACGAATGTGTAAGAATATTTCCCCTTCTTAGCATGTGGTGTCTTCCATGCATAGTGTGTGAGACGCATGAAGCATTGTTTGATATGTGACATGACAAAATTGTCACATTACTTTTGTTTTTTTTTTCTTAGATAAGTTCATTACCACATCACTTTGGACAACAGTGTACATCACTTTGTTTGTGAGCTCTTTACATACATCTATTGTTTTATAGTTGATCCGAATCAGCTTTTATGCCAAATCAGCTAAGTTGACCCAAATCAATTAATTAGAATTCTTCTCAATTGTATATTTGTTGAATTGAGTGGGCTAAAATTCTCACCCATTTATTTGGCTTAAAATGAGAAGGCATTTCCTACATCCATTCCTTGGTATTAAGATTTCAGTTCAGAGAATCCATGATCACTATAGGTAACTAGGTTGAATCATGACATTTTTCTCAAAAAAAAAAGAAAAAGAAACAAAAAGAGTTGAATAATGACATGTAAAAGTGTCAGGTATTAGAAGCTGTAGGGACAATTTTTGTAGCCCAAGCCCAAGAAGGTATGGATTTGAGCCCACTGATCCCCAGACAATAAATTTGTAGAGAGTGGGTGAAAGAGCTAGGCTAGAAATGAATAAACAGTATTAGACAACAATGTTTGTGGATGAATTTGTGTTAAAACGTGCTCGGATAGATGTAAACGCAACGTTTGAAGAGGTGTTTTTCATTCATAAACTTGGGTTACAATTCTTGGAGCTACAATAATGGAGTCCTCTCTTTTTTACTTCTGATTTTCCATCCCCTTCTATCAGAGGCATCCTCCTCTTATATAGTACCCCCTTCCTACATCTTCACCGTCCATTTGTTCATCATCTAGACGTCCACTTGAGTGCATGTCCAATCATGCACCATCTTTAGCCTTATGTGAGTGGTAGTAGCTGAGAGTGCACTGTTCAGGTGTCTTCTCCACATTAATGCGGCCAGGGAAGTAGGTGCAGTGCATTTAATGCGGTGGTTGAAGTCTGTCTCCTTGATATTTCTCCGTTCCTGTTATCCTCATGCGTGTTCGAGGTTCATTTCCCTCCTTACATTTGTCAGAAGGATCACTTGAGCTTCCCAGACTCCTGTCGGACCAAGCTTCCTCGGATCCGAGGATATTGGACTCCTCGGACAATTGTACATCTCCTCGGATCATGCACGTGCTCCTCTCCGGACATGCTCCTTTTAGATGGGCCTCTAACTGAGTGTTTTCATCTCCTCGGACGAACAGTGTTCCTCAAATAGGGCCTCGGGCCCAATACGCTGGGTTGGGCATTTCACCCCCCACAGAAGCTTATATGACAAAATAGGACAAAGTCAATCAAAAATCAAAAATTATTTTTTAATTTTAGGTGAATGAAGGGAAGATATATGGAATGTGATGAAAGTGTGCTGCAATAACAAAATTACTATACAATATATTAACTTGAAAATGAATCTATTTTTGAAAACAAAAACCTTACTTGATTTTTGAAAACTAGAATAGTACTTCAAACTTTGATATTCATTTAAAATTTTCAAAATGTTACAATGATAATTTTGAAGGTTTTGATAAATATGTGTTTGAAATGGAAGGGAACTTAGGACTCAGATAAGTTGTTTTTTCAATTATGACCCTTAAAACTGATATGAATGCCTTTTAGGCTTTCAAAAGTGAACACAAACAGAAAAAAGTCACAATAATACAATGAACAGTTATGTACATTATTGAGCAATAATGAACAACTACTGTTAGCTATGATTTGCTATGATTTCCTGATAATACATTGGTTTGTTTTCAATAATTTCTTTATACTGTCAAGACTGATACAATATTTGTCTGCATTTCAAGTTTCATGACCCATGCAAGTATCTAAATTAGTAGTTGTTATGGAGTTATCTCAACTAATAAAGTCTCTTATTGTTAAATAAAGTCACTTCAAGTTTTTTTTTTAAATTTTTTTTGTAAAAAATTTCTTATGAGTTTTACTAATTATTTTAAATTTAAAATATATTAAAAAGTTGTAAATACTACATCATTTTGGCATCTAATTGTGTAATTTGGACGGATAGTAACAAAACGACTACATTGATCACTATTGATACCCGTTTTCGCGACACATTTCATACAAGCCCAATTCAACTAAGCCCAACTTTTTTGTGGGCTCAATTTATGTATTATATTTTATTTTATTCTTTTAAGCATGACCCAAGCCCATGTGACTTATTGGAGAAATTAAGGAAGTGTGGTTTGGAGGGTATGGGTCGATTCCTTTCGGACATTTTGCATGAGCCCAGCCCATGCGTGCTACCAAGTGGGCAAGGGACACTGGTAGCACCTTAGGCTCATGGAGGAGGTCTTGTACCCAAAATTTCCACCCCAGACTTTACTCCATGCTCTGTGTGACTGTGCCCCTTATTTTCAGCTTAACTCCATTTTCCCACACCAAGGCAGCTGACTCTAAGAAAAAGCTGAGCAGCCTAGCCCACTCAGCCACCCAAATGTGGTCTTCAAGGCCTACAAAGACCAAAGACAGCAGCTGTAAAGAGGAAATAACTTTGTTTCCAAAATCATGCAAAAAGCAACCAAAACCTTTCCCTAAGCATAAAACATAATGCACCAAGTCATAGAAATAGCATCTGAAAGGTCCAAGGGCTTCCTCCCACCTAAAAACTGGTCACAAGAGGGGCAACGTTTTTCCCTACAAAAAACCCAAAACTTTGACACAAAAAGCCCAGTCAGCTACCTAGTGTAAGGGGCGATTTGAAGGCCTGGAGGTGAAAATATTGATATAGGGGAACTCTCCCTCTCTTGCTCGGGACCTCCTTCGATTTCCTCCTCTGTGTGACTGCGGGCTGAAATTTCTGATTCATGAAATATATAGTTTCTGCACTTTCTTGTGTTTTCATTTTTGTGTTGTTTTTTCTTCCCATAAAGCACCATTAGCCTTTGTGTACCTCACATCGTGAATTTTGGGCTTGGCTCTCCAAATAACTGACGAATTTAACGAACCCAAGGGGAGTTTTGGGCTCATTTCTGCGATTTCGGCCCTTGTCGCAAAACGTCCCCGACAATCACAAGTAGAACTTATATTACTGAAATAAATATTTAAATTAAATATTTTTAAAAATTGGATGGTGTAATTTATAATTTAGTAAAAAAGAAATTTATCGCTAGGTCCATCCGAAAATTGGGCCTAAGATCTAGGTCCATCCGAGCCAATGAATGCAAGCTACTGCGGCCCGGAAAAGAAAAAAAAAATCATTTTTTGTCATCATTTGTTTTGTTTTTTTTTATGATAGGAAATGTTTTGTCATATTCATTCACTGCTCAGTGTAAAAACGAAAACGTCAAAAAAGAAAACGTCAAAATCTTAAATCCACGAGTTGGGCTTATATTATGAAGTCAATTAGGTGGGCCATACAGCCCAAGACATTTGAACACACGGACGGGCAAGACTGTAGCAGAATAAAAAATGTCATAGAGAGGTCGGCAACTCTAACGAATAGTCGATTGCCAAACTGCCAAACAAGCCCTCTCCTCTAATGATTATTATTAAAAAAAAATCTAAAATTTAATTTCACAATTTACTAATTTGTGCTATATTTTTCTGCCCATTAGCAACTTACATGTGACCCACTACCACTTTTTGTTTATACTCACAATCGTAAACAAATTGTGAATTTAAAGTAAAACTTGGATTTAGTACTCTATGCACTGCACCGTTAAGATATATTAACTTAATCAAACGCGCTTTACATGTGCGACAAGACTTTTTATTTTTTTGAGTTTAATGTAATTTTTCAATTTGAATTTATCTATTATTAGTAAGGTTGTATAGGAAGAAATTTTTAAGAAACTAAATTTTAAGATTTGAAATTGAGTAAACTGCTGAGTTTAGTGTGTGCTAGTTTTTATGAAAAAAGTTTCTCTGATAGTTTTTTTTTTTTTTTTTTTTGAATTTTGTTGAATTACAATTTTAATCCCATTTTTTATTTTTAAAGGATAAGGATTATCTAGTTAGGTTAAGGGTATTTTTGACATTTTTTGAAACCATAATTAAAATCCTATTAATATATAAAGAAAGAGATACAGTAATGTGTACTTGACACATGCCCATTTCCAAATTCTGACAGGTCTAGTACATAAGAGCACCAGATCAAAATCGGTTTCATGAGATTAGGTATAAGAATAATAGTGTCCTTGTATTATCTATACTATTATTTAAAGGGCTTTCTCTGTTTGGATTCCTCATTTTTTTTGTTCAAAAATATTCTTACACCCCTATGTTTAAGTAGAGATAAAACTAAATGATAATCTGGTAAAAATACAAATTTAACTCCTACTAAAACATTGCCTAAAAATAAGGTCACTTTCTTATTAATTTTTAAATTGGTTTATCTACTTATAAATTAGATTCTCAAAATAAAAATTATATATATAAAATAAAAACACAATTTTATTTTGCTACAAAATAAGACCACTAAAATAAAATTAATATAAACCTCTTCGCACGCACGAACCGCGTTTGATGAGGCTAGTTCTATTATTATTAATGTAATTTGTTATGAAATGATGGTAAACGTCTCTTCTATACTATTATTTAAAGGGTTTTCCTTGTTTGGATTCCTCATTTTTTTTGTTCAAAAATATTCTTACACCCTTATGTTTAAGTAGAGACAAAAATAAATGATAATCTGGTAAAAATACAAATTTAATTCCTACTAAAACATTGCCTAAAAATAAGGTCACTTTCTTATTAATTTTTAAATTGATTTATCTACTTATAAATTAGATTCTCAAAATAAAAATTATATATATAAAAAATAAAAACACAATTTTATTTTGCTACAAAATAAGACCACTAAAATAAAATTAATATAAACCTCTTCGCACGCACGAACCGCGTTTGATGAGGTTAGTTCTATTATTATTAACGTAATTTGTTATGAAATGATGGTAAACGTCTCTTATTATTTTACTTTTTTTTTTTTTTGTTTTATTTCGGAATAAAATATAAAAGAATTGCGAATAAATCCACACCACGTCTTCGTGCTGATCCACGCGCGCACTCAAACCACGACACGACCCACTCCCACCACCACCACTACCACTATATTCTCTCCTCTCTCTCTCTCTCTCTCTCTCTTCTCCCCCACAAACATTTGGTCCGCAAGGGACACGTGTCAAGTTTCCAGAACCTACTTAAATTACGTGGACCAATAAAAACATCGAAAGTGATCGGATCTCATCGCCCACCTCTCGTCCACGAATTCTGATATCCACCCCCTCGATCTCCTCGCCACGTGTCCTCCCCTGCGTCACCCTTTTTATTCACCCAAAATAAATTATTATAATATTCTCTCCATAATTTTTTTTTTAAAAAAAGAAAATTTTCTCTCTCTCTCTCTGAGTTTCTTCTTGTTGTTGTGTGAGAGAAGAAGAAGAGAACTCTAACTCTATTGAAGCTACGAGAAAGTTAGTTACCTCATCGAAAATCGGAGAGCCAAAATTTTGACTTTTCTCTCTTATCTCTTTCAATTCTCAGACTTTGAATATCGGTTTTTCCGGGAAACAAAGTGTTTTGGTTTTTTTTACTTCACAGGTGAGTTTTGTTGCTCTGAGCTAGATCCATTTTTGTACTGCAAATTTTCTGCTTGACTTTTTTTTTTTTTTTGCGTGTTTGAATTGTTTGGTTTATGATGTATATACTTCGATTGGTTGCTGAGAAAATACTGGAAATGAAAAGGATGCTAATTTTTTTTTTGTTGATTTAGTTTCTTTGTAATGAACAAAAAAAAAAAGGTCAAAATGAGTCTAATAGTATCTTCTGATTTTTTTTTTATTATAATTTTTACAATACTGATGTATAAATGCTCTGATTGGTTGCTGAGAAAATTTTTGGAAATGAAAAGGATGCTAATTTTTCTTATTTATTTAATTTCTTTATATTGAACCAAAAAAAAAAAAAGGTTTAATTTAAATTTGATTTTCTTTCTTTCTTTGAACTCAGAGACTTTGAATTTTAGTTTCGCTGGAAAGAAGTTTTGGTTTTCACTTTTCAGGTGAGTTTTGCTGTGAGATAGATCCATTCTGTTCTAGCAAATTTTTGCTTCTGATTAGCTTTTTATTTTTACAATTTTGTGCATGTTTGAATTGTTTGGTTACTGATGTATACTTTGATTGGTTGTAATACTGGAAATGAAAAGGATGCTATTTTTATTTATTTATATTGAACCAAAAAATAGGTTAGAACGAGTCTAATAGAATCTTCTGTTTAATTTTTTTTTTTTTTAATTTTAATTTTTACAATTTTGTGCATGTTTAAATTGTTTGGTTACTGATGTATGCTTTGATTGGCTGCTGAGAAAATATTGGAAATGAAAAGGATAATTTTTTTTTTATATTGAACAAAAAAAAGTCAAAACGAGTCTAATGGTATTACTGTTTCTGTTTCATTAATTTGTGTCTTTTCCTATTATTATCGTTAAAAATTCAAATTAGGACAGAAACTGTAAAGCTTTGTTTGGTTCGATTTTTTACCTCTAGTAAGTGTTGGAAAATTCACTTAATTGAACTTCATACAGTTATTATTAGTTTGGTTGCCAAGAATATTTTCTCACTCTTTTTTTTAATATTAATATTACTTTAATTTTCAGTAATCTTAGGGTTTTGCATATTCTTCTTCTTTCCTGTTCTCAGAATGAAAAGAATCTGAAATTATTTATCTATTGAGTTTTGGTTGGAAATAAATTTCTAGTTAAATTTGATAAAAACAATTATAATGCTTAATTTGATCTGTGTTTTTCCTTCTCAAAACAAAATAGGACTTGTAGTACCTTATTTCTCGGAATCCAAACAGGTATTCACTGTCTGAATATCAGTTTTGTGTTTCAGGGTGTTTTTTTTGGTAATCATGTAAGATTGCACAAAAAAAATTCTATGCTTATTAACAATCACGTTGCTCCTAATTGGCTAAATTGAGTTTAATTGTTTTTGATTGCATTGCACTGCCTTTTCTTTTATAATCAAGTTACTTTAGTTTTATCGGTTTTGCAACGTGATCACCACTTATGTTTCCTTGGTTTTTTTTTTTGATGCAGGAAGCAAAATTTGGCAATAGAAATTTCACTATAAACATGACATCATTTCAATCAACTGCATGTGTCTGGGGTGGTGGATAGAGGATCTAAAGGAATGTCTGACTTGTACATGTGTGAGGTAGTATGTGTTTTATCCGTTCAGATTAGTTCCATAATTTGCAGATTTCTTTTCTATAATTCCCATAGATTGTAAAACTTGTCTTGAAAGATTTTAATTATGTGTTTGGCTTCATGATTTTGGGTGGTCATAATAATCTTTTATATTGATGGTTAGGAAGATTACCTATAAATAAAAAGAGACCTGAGAAGTTTTAAAAGAGCCTTGAGATTTTTCAACAAAAATATAACCTTTATGGATTTTCACATGCTTTCTTGAATGAGAAAAATGAGAAATATATATCATGATAAGCTCTTCTGATCTATATATAGGTACTTTAGTGCAGTCTAAAACCAATGAATTAGCATTTGGCGCTTTACATGTGGTGGAAGGTTATTTGAAAATGTTTCCTCATGTTAGTGGTTGTGTGGCTTCTCCTTTTACTGATTATCCAAGAGGTTATCAATCTGGTTTTCCTTGTTATTTATCTCTAAAATTCTACTATGAATTAACATAATGGCACATTAGGTGGAAGGCTATTCCATTTACATATGTCTCATCTTGTTTGTTATATGGTCTTCTATAATTTTTTATTCTATAAGAAAAACAAAATTCCTTTGAAGGCATAGTTCTGTCACCTAAGGTTCTGAAGGAATAGGTCAACTTTCTCTTTAAAGAGTAAAAAGCTGTTGATGTGGTTATTTCATTCTTATTTATTTTTGGTGCTTGTTAAGAGCGCTAGAAAAATGATTTCTGTAATGTGTAATTAGATTCTTTGGGGTACTTGAGAACTAGTGTTATAGAGGAATGATCTACCGAATATCCTTTTATTTGTGCTCAGCTATTTTGCTTGGAAGAATTAAGAACTGCTCTGCAGCCCATGCTGTGTGCTTTCTCATCCTCTAATACCACATCTATTATTTCATTTTAAACTTTTAGTTACTTTTATGTTACTCATACGGGTTATGATAAATTCTCTATATTCTAATTAACTGGGATCTTCTAGGCCTTCTCTCTTCTTTTTTTTTTTTTTTGCTTGCATTACCAATTGTGTTACCTTCAAGCACCATGTACGATTTTGTATGTTATTTATTTATTTCTTGGATAATCTTAGTTCTTGCGGTGATTGGTTTACATCTTCCATCTTATGCTGTTATGCATCAATTAGTGTAAATTGTTTTATTCTTTGATATCTTCTAGATGTTATGGCTTTACTTTGATTCTCCTTATAGATCCCCTACTGTTGTTTTAAGGGTCTTCAGTTATGTATGATTAACATTTGCTAAACTTGGTTATAAACTACCTGATTAAAAAATTCCTTAGCATATAAATTAGTAATTATTTTAGTTTTATGGTGAAATCTTTTTGGCTCCATTGCATAGATTTTTTCCTATTCAAGCAGTAATTCTATTACTGATTTGATATCACACTCTCAATTGTTATCTTCAATTGTACTTTTGATCCACCCTTCTACCACAATCAGGCTTTTGCACATTCAAAGTTCAAAAGAGTGGAGTACAAAGAAATGGGTGCATTAGCTACTAATAATTCTCCAGAATTACTACCCTAGGAGAAATTTGGTTGGTTGTTGGTGGATGTAGCTGAAGTTACCATCAATATGAGGCTACATTAGTTGTGAATGGTACTTTTGAACCCTTTAATTTGATTATGCTGATAATTTCTTTGTAATTCCTACTGAACTCCATTTATACACTAATTTATGCTAGTTTCAACAAAAGTTGCTTTTCCTTCAACTGGACGGTAAAAACACATTCTTTTCAGAAGAAACTTTAGCAGCTTCTTGGTTTGTCTATTTTTCCAACCTGTTTTTCCTTTTCTTTTATTCTTTAATTTTGAGTTTTCCTTCCCTCTTATACTTCTTCTTCTTCTTCTCTTCTCTTCTCTCTCTCTCTCTCTCTCTTTTCTTTTCCCGGGGGGGGGGGGGTGTTTAAGGTCTTGGATTGAAGAAAACAAAATCTTGCTGAATTGTGGGTGTGTTTTCAAAACTTAAGTGATGTTATGTATAAGTTTCATAAAATTCAAGCGCACTGCAGATAATCGTGTTTTCAGGGAAAATGTGCAGATATTAGCCTACCATAGTGGTACGTTTCACACATGCACCATTTTAGAAGCATTCTGGGTTCTGAGTTAGTAGACTCTAGATATAGTGTCACTTCTTTCTGGTCGATTTACAGGATTAATTTGTGAGGTTCTAGTAAGTCAAGAGGCAGGGCCAAAAGGAACTGGCTAGAATCTTAATTTAAAGCTGTGTACTGGCATAGTGAATTTCACCAAGTAGCATGCAGAAGCTCAGGATATCTGTTGTTTATGCCAGGAAGAAATCCCATCCACTAAAAGAATAATTATTGATTAGCGGGTTTCTAATCTTGGTGCTGATTGGGTAGCTTTCAATTTGATTTGAGATTCACAAGGTTTTCCATCATTTTTGTTAAAAAATTTTGTGATTAATTTTTCTTGTTCTTTTGGGTTTTAATCTTGTATACATCCTGTGTATTAGGGTTACACTCATTTTCTAATGATATTCATTATTATTTATTCCCCCCCCCCCCCCCCCCAAAAAAAACAAAAAAACAAAAGAAGAAAGTTTTGTAGCGTCTTGTGGTTATATCAAGTGTTGTATCCAAAATGTAGATGTGGTAGACATATTGCACAAAATTGATGTCTAGAACTATTGTGTAGGAAAGGATTTTATGAATGTCTGCTTATTATACTTGTCGTCTTTAAAGAGTTCACAAGGAGTGTAACTTGACATTGGGAGGTGAACTAATCCTGTCACCAAAGACATCTATGTAATTGTGGGCAAGGATGTTATGCCCATTGTAAATTGATGTTGATATCAACTAGGCTTTATTTGACAAAGGTTTTTTCTGGAAAGCCTATACTTTCTAATGAGACAATAAATGACTTATCAATTGTACGAAATACTTCATACACAATGGAATTAAATTTCCCCAAGTTTTCTAATTTCTTCTTTTTCGATGGCAATTGTCTTATGTCATTTGCATTACTTTTTTTCTTTTTTCATGTGGTGATTTTTAGCATAGCCATTTGTGTATTCTAATATCATGTAATCTTTGGTTGTTATACACTTAATACTCCTTGAATTTGAACCATTAGAAAGAAATTTTCTTGACTATGAAATAAGGGCACTTCTAAAAAACAAAAGTCGTACCTAGTGCACAAAACTTCCACTTTTGTAGGGTTTAGCTTCTCCAAAAAAAAAAAAAAAATTCAGGGTACGATTTCCCACCAATCACCTCTCCCAAATAAGGGAACTTATCAAGTAATATATTTTAGATGCTTTAATTAGTAGGACTAGTAGTTCCCCGTATTTTATCATTTTCTACAATCTATGTGATCATTTAGGCATGTATATGTGTAGTGAAGTAAATTTATTAGGAAAATGTTTGAAACAATTTTACTTTAAGATGCTTTGAGAGGTGACTTAAACCACGAATAGTTGATAACTTGTGGAACAAAATGTTGTGCCTTCCACTTATCAGCTACAGTTTCATGGGTTCTTGAGTTGATCTTTTGAGGACATGATTGTTATGTCAAGAGAGGGGGACACGTTGACCACATCTATGCAAAACCCCAAAAAGACTAATCAAAACGCCTTTTGTACGGAATATAGCTCAAAACGATTTAGTACATACCGGATGTGGGATTAAAGCATGCTTGCTTAATGTCTTCACAATAAAATCTTGAAGTCCTTTGCTATAATGAAGTACCAAAATCTCTTCCACCCAAATTCCTAGCATCTTTGTTAGGGGAATAAATATTGGGCTACAGTGCCTGTAAGCCATTTGCTGGTATTGGACTGGTTATGATACTAATTTCCAGGACAAGGGACAGGCCAGCTTCATTTACATGATAGCCCAAAAGGATTAATAATAATTAGAGCTCATCATACTCGCTTATGTAGCCAAGATCAACCTAGTGTATGCCCACTTCGGACCCAACAGGCTTCCATGCACCCTCACAATACATAATGTTAGACTTATGGTTAAATGATTAAATTTACCATTTCCTAACAGCTTAAGATTTTGGGACAATCGGTAATTTAACATGGTATCAGAGCAAGAGATCCTGAGTTCGATCCCTAGCTTTACTCTACCTCCCATTTAAAATGTTAAATTCTCACTTGTTGGGCCCCCACTTATTAAGGGGAAATTTAGGCCCACAAGTGAGGGGAAGTGTTAGACTTATGGTTAAGTGATTAAATTCACTATTTTCTAACAGTTTAAGCTTTTGGGACAATCAGTAATTTAACACATAATCTTTGGCTTCCTTCTTTGTGACGTGATTTTACATCTTTATTTGTCTGATGCCTTTGATTAGATTGTTAGTGATTTAATCTTACATTGGTGAATGTATATGTTGCATTTAATTGGTTTTGTGCTTTGCTGTGTTCATTCTCATGAACACATTGTATGTTTCTTTTTCCATTTTCATCAATAATAATTCTTATATTACCTATCAAAAAAAAAAGTATATGTTGCATTTAATTGTTATTTTGTTTCCTTGTTGGATAATCTTTGTATATCCTTTGAGGGAATTTCTTTTGTACTCAACAAGTTCTCAACCTATGGTTAATCACGAGTTTGCGAGAAGATGGATTTATATAGGCTTGCATATCATACCTGTTTTACACAGCCTGTATAGTTTGTAGTGCACTATTCTCACTATCAGCATATGGACTCTGCATCATTAAAAAATAATACTCACACTTTTATCTTAACTTCTTCTATAGCAGTTGCTTTAAATTAATGATTGTATCATGAAAATCTACTTGTGCAAGTGTTATTTTGCTCCCCCCCTTGTATTCATCAGGTTATGAGCACTAACTTCTATCATTCTGATTTGTGTGCTTGTATTACAATACGGCTTAGTGTCCCTTCTTTATTGAAGGTCTTGACTTATATGTTGTTAAGACTTAAGATTGTTCTAGAACTAGTCTCACTATCTCTTTGACCTAGTTTTATTTATTTATTTATTTATTTTTATTATTATAAAGATTTGGTTTGGTTAAGATTGTTACTTGTTATATATTAATAAATTTGAGATTAGTATATGTGCTCATACTAAAAATAAATATTAATTAATTAATTGCCGTATCTTTGCTGTGTCGTGTCCTAGTTTTTCATGAAATACCATGTTGGGGTGTTCTGTGTTGTGTCTTATTAACCGCATGCCTTCCATATTTTTTGGTGGTCAAATTCCTCATGTTGTCTTATTTCCTTATACACTAATGTTCCATTTGTCTTAAAATTTTTGGGTATGTTTGTTATGTTCATACTTTAGTTCCAAGGGGTGATAAGTTTGATCCCATGTCTATTAAGAGTGTTTTCCCTAGAGTAATTGCATGCTCAGAAAGGATAGAAATGTTATTTTCAAATCTTCGACATCATTTCATTAGTACTGATCTCACATTCTTTGAATCTATTTCCTATTCTTCAATTATCCCAAAAGCTTAAGCTATTGGGATTTGATAAATTAATCATTTAACTACATACTTCTAACAAACCTCATGAAATGAGGTATGGTCTTTGTAAATCAATGTGTAATGTGCAAACTTGCAGAGATTTGTATCACTTGATTTTGGAGTAAGGTTTGTCAATGTTGGCATCTTAGACCTTTTTCTTTTGAAAATAGGGTTCAAAATGTAGCTCCATTTTGTTTGATGTGTCAGATTAGAAACAAAGTGGGTGATGCCTCAAGCAATGGGAGGAGTTCTTCAGTGTTGGCATCTTAGATCTATTTCTTTTAGAAATAGGGTTCAAAATGTAGCTCCATTATGTTTGATGTGTTAGATTAGAAACAGGAGGGCCTTTGAAGAGTTAGAGTTGAATATTAAGAGGTTGAAATCCCAATTTGTGGGGTCTCTCTTCTTTTGGATGTCCTTGGATGGAAGTTGACTGTGGAATATGTATGATTTTATTGACTCTTTGTACTCTTAGGGTATGTTTGGTATACGTGGTTGATTTTTACCTGAGAATAGAAATGAATATTTCTAGGAATACAAGAAGTTGGAATGGAATAACTATTCCTATTCATCCATTTGAATATTCCTATTGTGTAATAGAATCCTTATTTTGTATTCCATAGTTTGGTACAATATGATAAGATAGTATAATGTAATCACATCCCCGACAAATTTCAAAAGAATATTCTAAGTAATAGAAAAAAAAAAGGCATTTTGAGGATTATGAGTGTTAGAAAATAATGGTTAAGCAATTATATTCTCAATTTCCTATAAGTTTAAGCTTTTGCAACTAGTTACTAGTGGTTGTTTATCATGGTTTTAGAGCAAGTCGTATTAGATCAAACTTTATTCCCACTCTACCTCTCCTTTAAAAAATTCACATGTTGGGTTCCACTTATTCAGGGTGAGTTTGAATCTACATGCAAGGGAGAGTGTTAGAAAATAATGGTTAAGTGATCATATTTACCATTTCCTATGCTTTCAAGACTAGTCGTAGTCTATCAATTAGCATGTTCTATTTATTCCATTTTGAATAATTTTATTATTATTATACAGTCCTTATGTTCTAATAAGTTTCCTACTCCCTTGTGCTTTTGCCTATTTTCTGTGTATTACGATGTTTTTGAAATCTTACCATTTTCTACCTGTTAGAATAATGGTAAATGATTAAATTTGTCATGTCCTATTTGTTTAAGCTTTTGGGAGAAGTTGTGGTTTATCATGATATTAGAGTAGGTGGTCTTGTGTTCAAATCTTGACGTCACTTTACCCCTTATATAATAATTTAGCATTTCATGTTTTGGGGCCCACTTATTGAGAGGGAGTTTGGGCCCACACTTGTAGGGAAATGTTAGAATAATGGTTAAGTGATTTAATTCACTCTTTCCTGTTAGCTTAAGCTTTTGACATAAGTTGTTGTTCACCTCCATATACCAAAATAATTCATTGGAATGAAATATAGTATCTCCATCATGGACTAATACATGAAAAACATCTTTAACTTCCATCTTCTTCCTGTATTTGTCTGAATCAAATTTATTTTTGCAAAGTTAAGTTGACCTGTAATTGATGCACCAGATAAAACCAATTTCAAGTTAAGCTTTAAGAAAAAGATGATTCATTTAGATTGGCCCTGGGCTTATTATGAACTCCTCTGTAATCAAACATATATATATATATATATATCTTTTTTTCCTTTTCTTTTTTATTGGGTTATCCACTGTTCAGATGAAAATTTTTTTTTGTGTGGTTTTATTCTGATGAATATTTCTTTGACTTTTTCATAGTTCCTGAATTGTATCTAGGATGATGACTAAAGTTTCTGTCATGATGTTACAGCTTGAAGACAATGTGTGGGATGACTTTGATGAGAGTGGTGATCATATAGTTCCTGGTCCTGGTGACAAATGTAGGGACCAATTTGCAGTACAGGGTGATAGCCATAAGAAACCACGGCGTGAAGTAATTGGTGTTACAATTAATGCTGCTAATGCAATTAAACATAGTATTCTGGAAAAGGAGGAAATGAACTTACCAATTCTGACCAAGGAATACGCAATGCTGGAAAAAGGTTCATGGTCTCAACCACCTGACGGCACGTTTTCTTCTTCATGTGATAATGACTCACTTAAGGAAGTGACAAGTAATCAATCTGATGATATGAGGATGTCCATACATTGTTTCAAAAGTGAGTCGTGTGCCGATGATCCTATCATAAGTGACAAGTGTGCAGCAGTTGATGATAATCTGTACCGTTATTCACTCAGTAACATATCCCAAACAGATGATGATCTCAGCTTTCTGGACAATGATTGTGAAGACAAAGAAAGTAGTGATCTCTTATACTATTGGTGGCCGAATATAGAAAATTTTGAGGATGTTGACAAGATGTTTGGGTAGTCTTCAAAATCCTTCTTTATATAGTTTATATTTTCTATTGCTTTCCTTTTTGTGTGACATTAATACTGGATCTCTTTGAAGTTAATGATTTAGTATTGATATCTGTTCTTTTGATCTTGCAGAAATAGTGATTCAACTTTTGGATTAGGGCCTCTTGGTAATGAAGAGGAGTTGAGCTGGTTCTCATCTTCACATGCTACTGAAGTATCTGAAGATGCATTGAAGTCTGACAAGAAGTTTCCAGGTCATGATGCAAGTGCAATGAGAAGTATACCAGAACATCATGAAGTTTCCAGGCCAAACAATGCAGTTATTCCAATCAATGATTCCAGCAAGAGGTGTGTTTCCATGGGTGAGCAAATGAATTCTGAGACCTCAGATATTGATGACCCCGCCACTCTTAGTCAGTTATCATTTGTTATGGGGTCAGATACAAAAAGTGAGAGTAAGAATGGCTTAACGCCCAAAGACCAGGTAAGCTTCTGTGAATTCAAATTGATGCTTATTTTTATCCAAAAAATAAAAATAAAAATGAATGATTATTTTTAAAATATACTCTATATCTTGGGAAAAAAAATTGTGAAATTCCAATATATATATTGCAGTCACTTGACTTCAGTGATAGTATTAAATTCAACATTAAATGTCATCCAAAAAGAAAAATGAAGTTCAATATGAAACCTATCACCCTGTTTAAAGGCTAACCCCAAAAAAGAAAGGATTACAGTAACTTACAAAGCAATTTGTTGTAATATCCAGACCAGGACCACTAAATTTTCACTTCAATTATGCTTTGAGACTGTGGTTGGCCACAAAATATTAAAATAAAATGCATCTAGTGTATCTTACACAAAATTTGCAATTCAAATTCATAGTAACTTTTGGTGTTTAGGTTCTACTTTTCTTGAACTTGCTTGTACCTTTTCTCCCTGTTAGGTAGAACACTTGAATATTATTTTAATATTCTCTCTCTCTCTCTCCCCCCCCCCCCTCCTCCCGCCCCCTTCTCTGAAGCTTACATATCTTAATTTCACATAGCTCAACTTTGAAAAGGGATTTGGTATTTTTCTTACATAGAAACTTAAAGTGCTTAATCTATTTGAACATCTGACAATCACACATCTGTTCTCCCTTTTTTCCATGAAGAACCTTCAAAATTTTAACAATTTTATGATTACATGACAGATCAATTTTCATCGAAAGCAGTCAAAGAACCAGAACCAAACAGAAGGGAAAAGAAAAGATCGTCATCTGGAAAATGGTGTTTCTTTGCAATCGCATGAAGTTTTTTCTTCCCTTGGAATTCATCAACATAAACAAGACATAGGACCTGATACCTTGAGTTATATGCAGACACATGTACCCTATATGCACTTAGACTATCGTCATCCTTCAGATATTTGTCAAACAACATCAGGTAACAGATCTGATAACAATGGCCCCCCATCCCCTTCTCCTAAGGAGTCTTCCTATGCATCAAATCCAGTCCAGTCCATGGACAGTTCTCATGGTCCTTCACTTGAGGTTCCTGTGAAAACAATGAATGAAAAGAGAGAAAAACTACATTGCTGTCAGGATTTACAAGCTCCAAGTACTTGGAAGTCTAAACATGTAAATATGACTACTCCAATGGCATTTGGTCTACCTTCAGCCCAGAAGCAAGCACAGCTCTCTGAAAATGAGGGTGAAGCCCATAGTGAAGTTGGAGTTACCAAAGGAATTCCAACAGAATTTGATTCTTCAAATGCACAGGAGAGCTCTTGCATGAGCTCTGTGTTGGATGAGATCTCACTAGAAGCAACTAGTTTTCGCCAGCTTCAACAAGTCACAGAACAGGTAAATGATATACTAAAGTTTTGAGTATGTTGTTACTTTTAAATTTATCATGGTAGCATGAGAATCTATGAACACTTGAGTGCTGATGTGTGAAATGATATATTACCTTATAATGATATAGTATTTGTCCATTGTACTTAAGAGCTGAATTACACCATTAATTTCTGATACTTGAAAAGGTAGAAAGTGCTAAAATGCATGACTCTACTTTTCTTAAATATTTCAATTTTCTCAACAAGCGGCAACAGAAATGTGGGAGGGTAAGTAATTTGGGGTGGTTTGAGGATTGGGATCGGCATTCTTAATTCAGACCTCGGGCTAACAGAAACTGTCATGTCCTTCTGTCTTAAAGCTCAAAATGGCTTTTCATTTGCCCCTCCAGTCCATGATTAAAAATAAAAAAATCCCAAACCAACAGCCCATCTTGCATGATCAATCACATACTCAATGTCTATTGGTATTTTCCCCCAATTTATGTTTTCTCACAATGATGGAGTTATATAAAGATTTACATACTCAATGTCTATTGGTATTTTCCCCCAATTTATGTTGTCTCACAATAATGGATTTATATAAAGATTTATGAGAGAACTTCAAAAGATTAAATGACTAATAAGCACATATATTTATAGAACACAAACCCCATGTCTCATTATTTTTTTATTGTACAAAAGTTATCACGTTAATTTTTCTTTCTTTTGCACTATTTTTTCATCATATGCTAATGCATTGCACATACATTAATAGTGTGCTATTTTATATATATATTTTTTCCTTTTTTGATAATTTTCAAATTGACTGTGAGCTGAAATCCTGAAACTACTTGAATTCAGTTGGATATCAGGATGAAACTGTGCATAAGGGATAGTTTATACCGGTTGGCTAGAAGTGCTGAACAAAGGCATAATTGTGCAATGATTGGAGGCAATGGAGATGAAAATGATGGAAGTCGGGCATTAATGGTTCAAGAGACAAACAAGTATGCAATAACTGCTTACTCTCAGTTTCCATTTTAAATGCTTGCTAAGATCTAATACTATTGTCTGAGTTTTTCCATTGCTTCTTGGTCATGTGTTTTTACAACCACAAAGTTGTTTTATTACCCATACTTGGGATGGGTTGAATTCAGTTTGCCAACCTGTGATTTAAAAATTGTAATTTACCCACTCTAGGTTTAATTCCTTAATCATAAATTAGCCCAAATTAGTTAAAACTTGCATGTTTAATCTTGTTTTTTGAAAAGTAAACGTATAAAACGAAATAGCAACCTTATTACAATCTGAATAATTAAATTCTTGAACCTAAAGTATTTACAGTATGTACTTGTTAGTACCCTAGTTGCGTATGGATAATAAAACCAAAATGTACTCTTTGAATCACAAAATTTGGCAACCCCAATGAGGTCATTGTTGTTGTTGTTTTTATTTTTATTTTTAAAATCATCTCATATGTCTTATCCCTCTCCAAAATTAATGGATGGAAAGCCCTAGAGCTTAATGCAATAAAAATGACAATGGTCAAGCATATCTAGACGCTAAAACCAGTTTTACATTGGAGACAGATTAATTCCTTCATATATATTAGAAAAGAAAATCTAAACAAGCTATATGAGCCTGCCCTATTGGAACCATGATTTAGGATAATAGTGTCATGTGGAGAACCCAAAAGAACTAGCAGGTTCACCTCCTATTATTATATAATTACAGTTCAAGGTACAAAGCTCCAGCACACTAGTACATAAACAAGGAGACTTGGACATGCGTTGCATTAGCTCTCACACCAAGATCATTTATCCTTATATACAACTTAGACACCTTCACACAAAAGCCTGTCCAGCAGACTCATCATGGCAAACAACCTACCATTCCCTCACATCTCATCAACACTCATGGCTTGCATGAAACATAAATGCCTCTGTTAATAGTTATAAAAAAGTTGGTAGCTTAACTAACTTTAAGTTTCCATATTCATGTTTGTAATAGGTTCATTTCTTCACAACTTAGAAAAAAAAATTCTAAATAAGCCATATGGGCCTACCCTATTGGGACCATGTTTTAGCTTTTAGAATAATTAGTGTGTCATGTAGAGAGCCTACAAGAACAACAAAACTCACCTACTATTACTTTACAAATACAGTGCTAGGTTCAAAGTCAAGCACACTAGTACATTAACAAGGACACTGGACACACATCACCTTAACTCTCTCACCAAGATCACTTGTCCTCTCCTCATATATGGTGTAGAAACCCTTACACAAAAGTGAGCATGGCACACTTGTCTCACCTAATAACTTACCTAATTCTCTCTCACCTTCACTCAAAACTCAAGGCTTGCATGACACATAGATGCTTCTTTTCATAGTTATAAAAGGCCAGTGTCTTAGCCAACTTTTAGTTTCCTTATTGCTCCAATGCGGTTTTATCTTCCCATGAGAGGAGATATCGAGTGGTAAATGAAGATACTGCAGTAGAGGAAGGCAGTGGAGAGACTTCTGAAAAGAGAGCTGTGTCGAAAAGGGAGTCAATGTTTTTGATGGTTCAATATCAATGGAATCTGGTTGAGGTTTGGTTATAGTTCAATATTAGGAATCTTGGAATCTTATGAAAGCTTTTTCAGAGTCTAACCTAGAAGATTTTTTAATGGATTTTCATCATCAAAGAAATATAATATGCAAAAATCAAAATTCTCTCTATTTGCTGCCAAAGACCAAATCAAGATCATATTATGGAAATGTTAAAATCCTTTTAACTAAAAGAGGAAAGTATCTCCTAATAACTGAGAAAATTCAAATTACACTAAAAGAAGAATAAAAAATAAGTCTCTTGACCAAACAATTAGAAATTCCATAGTCAAACAACTAAGTCTTTAAGATTAGTTAAGAGTACCCATAAATGTAGAACTTCCTAATTTGATATTAAGACACTAAAACTAAACTTGTTGATCTGGCAAACTTTTTGATCCTGCCAACACTAGTAGGATCTCTAGGGATTTATTCATGAACCAAATGATGTGGGTGACTACTTACCAGAGGCTAAATAAATGGCATGTTGAAGTCTTAGGATTAGTTCAATTTTGACATGAGGCCTAATTCACTTGGCAAAAATCGAGGCCTAGGCCTTAGGCCCCTTCTACCCCCAAAATTTAAAAATGTGTTAAGGCCCCATTAACAAAAGGCCCCCCCCAAAAAAAAATTTATAAAAATTCCCAAAAATGTAGACTGAAAATTGAATTTTTGATAAGAAAAAAATATAGGTGTGTTTTGCATTCTTTCCTTTACCTCCAAAAAGGCCCTCAATATTTAGTCAATTTAAATCCAACCTCATTGAAACCCTAAACAGTTTCACTAAAACAATTGTTATAAGTTTGCCTAATAATCATTGAGAATCAATTTTCCCGTCAACTAGAGGTTTTGGTTTTGTAAATTAGTCTCCCATACAGTAGATTACACTATTTAGTGAAGTTGAAATAACTTCTTTAATGAGTTTGATTCTATTATTGTTCTGCACTTTAAAATTTATTTTAGTCTTGTCCTATTATGATTTTACATTATAATTTTAAGTGGATTAGCTACTATCAATGGAAAAAGAGATGCTAATTAATCCTAAATACAGAAACTAAATTAGTATTATTGTATCTCATAAAACAAGGCATTAAATGGATTAGCCACTATCAATGGTAAAAGAGATTTTAGTGAAACCTAAATACAAAAACTTAATTAGTAATATTGTATCTCAATTCTCAAAAAAACAAGACAATTGGTTTTTTAAAATATAAACTATGATATATAGTTAAACAAAAAATATTTATACATTAAAGAAAACTCCACTGAAATTTACTTCCTTAGGCCTCAAAAGGCCTAATGCAACACTTTTGTTGACTAATTTGGATACAATACAGTCCTCTATTTACATTTGTATGTAGCTGGTGGTTCATTTTGTTTCTGTTTTCTTTCCATCTAGCAGTTGAGGGTTTGTCAGTGATTTAAAAAACTTTTTGGACATGGATGGTAGTGGTGGGCAATGGGTCTTCATATGCAAGTTGGTTTTTGTTTGTTATGTTTTGTGTACAATAGTTGGATTTTAATACTAACTTTGTTAGCAATCAAAGTCCTACTAAGTTAGGAAAACATGAGTCCGTGAGCACTTTTATACATAAAACTCCTGAAGGGCTTTGGTGAGATTCCATACTGTGGGGGTCAAAAACACAAGAGCTGAAGAACACTATGGCTATTCTTGATCTACACAACTAATTTATAAAAAGTATGAGTCAGAAACCCACAATGGGAGAATCAAACAGATGATTAAAGACAGAAAAGACTGAATCACGGCTTTATATGGACAGAATAAGTATTCTTGAGGGGAATACAGAGATAAAGGAAGATGAACACTGCTACAAGCTCCTCACTTTCTCTCTCCTAGTTTTTCTCTCAATTTTTCTGGATCCCCCTTCCTGTTGCTCCCCTTCTCCTTTTATAACCCCTCTCCTCCTCCAGCTGTCCTGCTCTTTAGCCGAATTTTTGGGGTGATACCTGTCCCAGCAGCATGCATTTCTGCCATTTTGTGATCATGAGGGCAGACTTTGGGGGTTGTCCTCCCTGTTCAGGCCAGTCAATTAGCAATTAATGCGGCTGACATTAGGTGAGAGGAGTCTTAAATGCGGAGGTGACTGCTGCATTGGGTTTTGCGTTTTTCCTGAAGCGTTCCCATGGTAATCCGATGAAGTGAGGCCTTCTTGGTAAAACGGATGGGCATACCTCGGTATGATCGCACATCGTCGGGAACACGGGTTCCATGGGCTTCCTGGGCATGGTCCCCAGCTTGCATCTTCTGGACAATGGACTCCCTTAAATCCCCTTGGGTTTTCAAGCTAACGCCTTACCGTGGAAGGGACGGCTTAGTTTTTCTTCCTCGGCTTAGTTTTTAAACCACACATACCTATGTCTTTCTCCTTCATTTATTTATTTGATTTTGTTTTCTAAAGATCTCAACAATTAACTAATTATATGTTATTTTTATAAAGCAGAAATCCTTTCAAGCAGATTTGAACTAGTGTCAGGATTAGGGTGTAATCCGTATACACATAGAGCTTATCACCAAGTTGTATACATATTCAAGTTGCTATTCACATGTATTGATGTTGGAGAACAGTTCAATTTGGATTTTATGGTTTCCCTGATTGATATTGGAAGTTGAAGTGTTAAAGGTTATGGGTTTGTTGATGAGAAAGCTATTCTAAGAATTATTAAGTGCATTAAGATCAAAACACTGCCCAAAAAATTAAAAAGAATTCTTGCCGGGGGCTACTCATTGTGCCTATAAAAGGTGTAAACTTTATTTATTTTTTAGTCTTGATTAATTATGCGTTTGTTGAGGTTTTCTTGCATAGATTTTATAATTGAATGGGGTATAATTGGGTCTAGTTGTAGTTTAAATTTAAAAGTAAGTTGAAGAAGCAGAAGAAAGGAATTGGAAAACTTGGGAGTCTCCTGGGGATCTTCTAAGTCTCTCTCCTAAAAGAATTTCAGTGGAATCTTACCATTAAAGAAAACATAATATGCCAAAAAAATTTATTGATCAATGTTCTCTTAAATGAGACATATATAATATATTTTGACTGAGTGATGTTAGGGATGCTAAAATTTTATTACATAAAGCTTACAAACTGATGTCATCGATCTAAAAAAAACAATTCATTAATTTATTAGGCGGGTGAAGCTCACCAATCACATTCATTATCACATCATTTTGTAAGCTTTATGTAGTAAAACTTTTAGTACTTTTAACATTTTTCTTTCCGAATTCTCTTACTCCTCAGTGCTAGGACTTGGACTCCTAAGAAAATTAAATTACCTAAAATGGATCACAATAAGATCCATGTACCATTAGTACAGTGCACGTGTAGTAAATTTGAAATAATTAAATACTATTAACTCCTGAAAAAAAGAAGAAGGGGAGCTTGCCTTCAGCTATCTAGTGCAAAGAAACATGAAAATAAGACTATAATATTTATAATAGTCTATAGAGATCTCACATTAGGCCTCACTTAGAAACTAAACCTAATTTGAAAAAATCTTTGCTCGTTGAGCTTGCTTTTTTCTTTGAACTTCTGTTATCCTGTGCTTCCTAAAGTATTTAATGGAGTCTTAGATTCAAGCATTTAATTGCAAAATTTTATAAATTGAAGCATAATTGCCAAAATTTCCTAAATTGAAGGTAATTGTCAAAATTTCATGAGTTCTCTGTTGTTTCTATTATAAAACAAAAATACATATATAGAAGTAAAATCCTAACAGAATTTAGAAAAAGATGAAATTCTTAAATATGAAAGGAAATAAACCTATTTCCTCATATGTTCTATTAAGCAAACTCTCTGGTAATTTTCCATTTTCAACTATCATATAGAATATAATTAAAACTTTTTTTTTCTTCTATTTTGTAAATAAAATTATCTCAGTTGCTCTATTTTTGTCTCTTGTGCATAATTTCTCTTTCCTCTCTATCTAAAAATTGCCTCTGCCACATGCCTGCATGAGCATAGGCGTGTGCTGGTAGACTAGTAATTAAAAAAAGAATCTGAAAGATCAAAGTAAACCCTTTATAGGGATAAATTAAAATGGACTCACAACTAAACTACTACTAACCTAGGAAGCACGGACATGGGTATGGTTACGACATGGTGATACTAGCAATTTTTGAAAAATTATGAACATGACATGATGGGTATGACATTGTACGACTGGGTATGGCATCCCAAATGAAGTGTCTGTACTTCCTAGTAATAACTCCTATGCTAAACCACTAGTTAGTAAAATTAATAACTACCTCAAGAATTTGTATCAAATTTTGAAGGCAAGGGACTCTCTACTGAAGTCACATTCACATAATGTACATTGTTTCAGTCAAATAATAGTTATATAAAAGGTATGGGAAAAATTCTAGTCCCCCCCACCACACCCCCACCCCCCCCCCCAGACTGCCCATACATCAAGTTCAGTAGTTTTTAAAGGGAATACATATTAATATTTTGAGGAAAAGAAAGATCAATGCTTTAGGTACAAGGTTTTGGTCACTGGTCAAATCAATGTGCTGGTAGACAGCTCCCCTTGCTGACGGAAGGATCATCGTTGAAGGTATTACAACAGCAAAAGGAAGTGGTTATTTACAAGGTGTAGAAGTTAAATACAAACATAAAAGAGAACTCATTGAAGAGCCTACTGTAACTTGCCTCGAGTGTTGAAAGAAGAAATGTTCAATATGCATACTCTCTTGCTAGGGTTGAGAAGATTGAAGGAATGCCAGCCAAAATGAACCCATTACAAATAGCCAGTCTTTTGTCAAGCATGTAGGTTGTAGTTTAGCTGATTGATTGATAGGTGTTGCTCCCAACTACAGGGTGATTTTTTTTTTGGCAGAGTAGGGGCACATAGTAAGAACCTAAATAAATAGTAAGTACCCTATTTATCAACAAGAATAGGCCCATGGGTCTGACAACTTATTAGAAGATTTTTCACGTCTGTCTCGTTTTTTCCCCTCTAATAATCAAGTGAAAAAAGCTACCATAGTTTGGATATTGTACATGCTATTATAGTTGTGTTTTTAATTTTAATTTTTTATTTTAAAACTGGCTTCTTTTATTAATGTATTGGTCAGTGGTTTTTGTACAATTTATTTAGGATTCAATGTTTTATGCAGTTTTTAATCCCTTCAGGGTTTATTACACAAGTCTTGATGAAAGCCGTTTAACCCATAAGTTGTACTTGAGTTGATTTAGCATCTCTCTCTCTCTCTCTCTCTCTCTCGTGCGCGCTTGCATAACTT
Organism: Quercus aquifolioides; assembly: GCA_019022515.1. Lineage (NCBI taxonomy): Eukaryota > Viridiplantae > Streptophyta > Magnoliopsida > Fagales > Fagaceae > Quercus > Quercus aquifolioides. The sequence goes on along the minus strand of CM032332.1, from coordinate 20,482,358 downwards.
CCTCTATTACTCTAGATTAAAGAAGTAATTGGCGAAGTGGTCTATGGTTCTGTAGCTTGGAATCTTTAAGTTAATGAGTTCATTGTTCGTGCTAATTACCCTGAATGATTTTATCTCTTGTAGTTGCTGCGTAGTTGTCAAATTTGTTCTTGCTGCGCAGTAGTTGTTGAATATCAGCTAAGAATGTACTTCAGTCTTGGATCAGCATTTTCATGCTTTTGATAATGACCCTGTTCAGGTGCGCTGGCATTGATGATATGGAAACTGGCACAAATCCTATAGATCGCTCTATAGCACATCTACTATTTCATAGGCCTCCAGATGCATCTGTAATGCCTGCCAACAATGCAATGTCTCTCAAGTCTCATGCCTTGGTAAGCTTTCCCACTTTTATTGCTTATACTGGAAGTTACTTCAGATGCCTTATTTAAAACATTAGGCTTATTCGTGGATCTTAATTAACAGATTCATGGGACTGTGACTAGTCCACCTGCAATGTCTGAGACACAGGTTTTTCAGGAAGATACTGTTCCCAGTGCGGATAAGAAGATGCTGATGACTGACAACAAATAAGGAAAAATAAATAGCATGAGCTCCATTATTGTGATATATGTCTATTTTTTAATCAACGTCAAATCCTTATGTATAATTATCGTTCAAGGTCCACCATAGATGCGAGGTTTGAATCTCATGTGTTAGATATGCTTTTTTGTCGGTGTTGGTGCATATCCTTAGCATTTGGCAGGGCTATAAATCGTCCATCTGTTACTAATATTTTCGTGCATCTCAATCTCACCCTGGTAGTACCAGTAATTCCTGTTAATTCTACCCATTTGTATTGCTACTTGTCAGCATTGGTATCTTGAAGTTTCTTTAAGACATGCCTGATAAATTCTTCTAGATTTCGTTTCTTTTGCAGATATTGTTGGCATCCTCCTATACACGGATGAACCAATATTTGAGGACCAACATACCGATATAATTTTGTTGAATTTGGTGACTTGCATTACTCACCTTGAAAAAAATTGGAACAGAATGGTTACTTTTAGTTTAGCTTCAAATATGCCACATGCTTAGGGCTGACATTCTGATCTAGCACATGCCAACTTTAGTATCGTGCTCAAAAAAAGAAAAGAATAGGTGTCATCATGTATACTTGCATAATGCCATCTAATGCTTCCTTTAGGTTTGATACGCATACATTATACATGTTCACTTATGTCCGTTTCCTCTATCATTGTTTTTCCTTCCAATAGTATGGCTTCATTAACAAACTAAAAAGCTCCAGATCGTTCATAAGACAAATTGGAAGTATCAGCAGCAAGTGATGGACAGATAGAGCTGTATCAGGTGTGCAAAAATTGGTGAAGTATGAAAGAATCCGGAGTCTAGATTCGTCCGGGCTTCACAAGGTAAAAGGATCTTGTGTTTCGGTTGCAAGCAAGACAGAATGTGGGAGTCTCTTAATGTATGCAGTCGAAAACTCAGGATACCACTTCCTTAGAAAGGGCACTATACAAGATATGACCGAGAAGGTATCTCTCTTGAAATGGTTTCATGAGACTTCTCTTACATGTGGGATCCAAATGTCTGGGACTCTCACATGGTGTGAGAGAGGTTTGACTGTTTCATGAGGTAATTTTGTGTTACAACCACTGCAGCAACTAGCTCAACTCAATCATGACACTGGTGGCGGGACTCCCTACCTAGCGCGGGTGCAAGATTACCAAATGTCAACAATAAACTAGCGTCAATAAGGCTGATTATCCCACATTTGTATAATGCAATGCCGTGCAGAGAGATTGATCATCTAGTATTGGTACTATTGAGGTGAAATAATAGAGCGGACTAGGTTGTGCATCGTAGTTTGTATGTGGTCTCCTTTACCCTCTATGGGAAAATGAAAAAAGAAATAAAAGAAAATAAGAGGATTAGATTAAGCAAGTTCTTAGAAAAAGGGTTGTTCGCATTGTTCTAACTAGTCGGGAAGAAAATCTAACTATATATATTTGTGTGTGTGAGAAACATATATATGAGGTCTGCCAATAGAAAAAACGGAGCCAAAACAGAATAACTGTAGACGAATTTTAGGATTTTAGTGTATCTTCAAAATAAATGTTGTTTCTTGTTTATTTGATTTCTGTTGTATTCTCGAAAAAGAGAGGAGATTTCTGTTGGGTAGGGTCGAACCCATGGCTTGAGACTAAAGCCCAAGTGGGCATAGGATCTCGACCAGTGCTTCCCAGGTTCGGTTTTGGGTTGATCTATTTTTCTATATATAGATTCTACGCCCCCTTCTAGTTCCAGGTGTAATATTGAAGATGCAATTTCACAAAAGGTTTAAGTAGCATCTTCAAGATGTAATTGGCAACTCAACATAAAAATCACATCATGAAGATACAATTTTACTCCTAGTGAAAAAAGAAGTGTATTTTTGGTAGAAAGTGGGAATTTATTTATTACTAAAGAGAATTTTTACATCAATTTTGCTCGTACGACACCTGTGGTGAGTGCCTAATTGCAAAAGATTTCATAAGGAGAAAAAAAAAAAACAATTTAACTTGGAGCTCACATTTTGAAAATGGGAATTCACTAGTGTTGTATTCTAGCATTATCCTTCAAGTAGTAGGTAAAATGGGCCCTGAAGGGGGAAATAACGTTATTGATTAGTTTTTTGGAATATTAAAATTAACCACACATATTTCTTGAAGACTAAAACTTCAAACGAGTTAAATTATTGTGTTTGGACTACTAAACTGAAGTTATAAAACCCATGTATATTTCTTGAAAGGAAGATTAATTTTTTATTAAAGATAAAAACATCTTCATGGTAGCAAATCTCTAAAGAAATCTCTTCATCCATAGCAAATAAATGTGATTTTCCATTGCAAGTAATGATTCATGGTCCAAGCTAAGTATTCATGGGAATCTTTTTTCGGATCGTGGTTTGGAAAACCAAATCGTGTATTCAAGTAGTTCTAGAAATTGACTATACACATGAAGCTTGACATGCCACAAATGAATGGTCAATTAGATTTTTTAAAAAGCTAGTGCACAACAATGTTTTATTGGCCAAAACACCTAATCACTCAGCTGGTCTTTAGGAAAATAGGTTTCCATCCTCTCTCTAGTTTAATTGGCATTACTACCTTGTTTGGGACTAAATAAGTAAATATATCTGCCCTAGTATTCAGAACATTTTGCATCCTTTGGAAAAGTAGGTCAAATGGTTTAAACTTTCTCAACTTAGCCTTTTTAGCCATAGACTAAATTAAGTGGGTTGTTGACACCCAATACCCAAAAAGAGGGAAACCACTCTTAATGTGCGTTTGGTTTCACTTTAAGGAGCGAAAAGACACTTTTTTAAGCTGAAATTCCAAATTGTGTTTGGTAACATAATGCAAAAGGCGCATTGGAAGAAAGTTACTTTTTCAAATACAAAAAGATTACCCAACTTCTGCTACTGGTGTGGGTGTTTGAACCATGTTGATAGGGATTGTGAGGTATGGATAGATGGTGAAGGCCAGTTGAAGAAAGAAGAGCAAGTGTATGGGTCTTGGATCCGTGCTCCTCCGTTTGTTAAGGGAAGAAGTCCGGTGATCAAAGTACTGGGTTTATATGAGACAAGAAAAAAGGAGAGGCAACAGATGAACAAAGAAGAGCCAACTCCGATTCCGGTGGTGGTGCAGTCACAACCGAGGTAGGTGAGTATTTTCAGGAAGGAAAACATGATAGGGACGTAGGTGTTGAAATCGAGGATATGATCACGTTGGAGAGAGTGGGGAAAAGCCGAGATTTTGGGGTTGGTTTCGAGGAGTGTATTGAGGAGATTGACAGGAGATTAAATATGTTTGATAAGGATGAAAGCTTAAAACTGGGTATTGATGAGTTTCGAACCTTGGGGGGAGATATTAGCTCTGAGCACGCAAAATATTTGGCTTATGGTCAGAGAAGGCATGCAGAGGTGTCTCCTCATGGGGTCCATATTCCACATAAAGTAACATCGGTCTTTACACCTTCCAATATCTCCTTTCCAAATCAGGTTGGGAATATAGCTATTTTGTCAAATGAGTTTCACTGTGAAACTGATGCTCCCCCGGGTTTTGGGGGTCAAATATTTGGAGAAAATATTTTTAATCAGAAATTAAAGAAGATTGACCAAGAGTTAACAAAGTCTGATATTATAGAGGGAATGGATACAATTCAGGATTCTTCTCAACTTGTGGAGCCCAGGGAGTCTATTCCTTCCATTATTTCAGCTAATCCGGTTTTACAAAATCCTATATTGCCATCAAAATATGACTCCCCCCCTGTTTTTACGAATCCTGATAGCCTCTAATTACTCTCAACAGATATCACAGATATTAATAAGGCTCCTCCTCAAGTTATACAGCCCACCTTAGCAAAATGGTCACATGTTCACCATGCTGTTACAGATAAAACAGCAGAAACAAAGATACTCTTAGGTAACAAATGTTTGTCACAGCCTGGATCTGATCATCATGGGTCGCAGAAGAAGAGGAAGTCAAGGTCCAATTGTGTTAAGGAAATTTCCATGGATAAGGCAACGGCTGGTTCCCAGCCTTGCCGAGAATTATGAATCTCTTATGCTGGAACTGTTGTAGGCTTGGGAACCGACAGACAGTTCATGAGCTTGGGAGTATAGTCTGGGCACAAGATCCTACAGTGGTGTTTTTAGCCGAAACATGACTGGATGAAGCAAGGCTATTAGTTATTCGCGATACTTTGAAGTTTGGTCACTATCATGGAGTGTCAAAAATTACTCATGGTGGTGGTCTAGCTTTATTTTGGAAGAGGGACTTCAACTTGAAGGTCGAATCATCATCCTTAAATCATATTGATGTTACAATCAACGGTGGTAAAGAAAATGAGTGGAGATTTACGGGTTTTTATGGAGCACCTGAAACTTAGCGTCGGATTGAATCTTGGAATTTATTGAGGAATTTAAATGGGCAGTCCTCACTACCTTGGTTATGTGCAGGTGATTTTAACGAGCTCCTCAAATCTCATGAAAAATGGGGTGGCCGTTTATGACCCTATGGGCAAATGCAGATTTTTCGAGAAGCCTTGGATGAATGTGGGTTGTTTGACCTCAGCTTCATTGGCAAAAAATTCACATGGTTCAAGCATTATTCGAATGGAGGGCCTGTATGGGAAAGATTGGATAGGGCGGTGTGCACAGCGGAGTGGTTTCCTCTTTTTCCAGCAACAAAGGTCCGAACTCTTTCTTGTGTTTCTTCGGACCACAGTCCTATTATTATTCTCCCTGATGGAATAGCAGCTAAGAAACAAAAGCCATGGAGATTTGAGCAATTATGGCTTGAGAATGAGGGCTGCCACGATACTGTTGCAGCAGCATGGAGAGAGGTCTCTTGGGGTCCACCCATGGAAGAAGTGATGAAAAACATTAAGAATTGTCCAAACCAGCTGCGTAGATGGCGTAAAAATTGTGCCTGCAATATTTCCAAAACTTTGGTGGAAAAGAAAATGTCCTTAGAATTGGCTGAAGCAGCAGCAGTGAAGGGGGGAAGTATGGAATCAATTGAAATCTGAAGTTAATGATCTCCTCAGAATGGAAGAGAAATTGTGGCAACAAAGAGCTCATGACCATTGGATGGTCTCGGGGGACAAAAATACAGGTTATTTCCACAACAGGGCTTCCCAAAAATTTAGGCGTAATACTATCATAGAGCTTAGAGGTTCAAATGGTGAGATGGTCTTGGGTGAAGATGAGATTGCAGCATTGGTTGTGGGGTACTATCAAAACCTGTTTTCTTCTTCAACACCTGGCAATATTGAAGTTGTAGTGCAGCACACTCAGCGGGTTGTCAGTGAGGAGATGAACTCAGATCTGATTGCCGATTTTTCCAAGACTGAGGTGGAGATCGCTTTGCATCAGATGGCTCCTTTAAAGGCTCTTGGTCCGGATGGGATGCCTCCAATCTTTTTCCAACACTATTGGTCAAGTATCGGTGATGACGTGGTCAAGGCAGTCCTCTCTTGCCTCAACTTTAATCATATCTCTTCAGGTCTAAATCATACATTCATCGCTCTTATTCCTAAGGTAAAGAGTCCTAAATCTATTACTGAATTTCGGCCTATTGCATTATGTAATATTTTATATAAGCTTGTCTCAAAAGTGTTGGCTAATAGATTAAAAATAATTTTGCCTCAAATCATTTTTGAATCACAAAGTGCTTTTCAATCTGACAAAGCAATCTTGGATAATATCTTGGTTGCTTTTGAGACTCTCCACCACATGAAGACTAAGAAGTATGGAAAAGTGGGCCACATGGCATTGAAGTTAGACATGAGTAAGGCCTATGACAGATTGGAGTGGATTTTTTTGCAAAAGATCATGGAAAAAATGGGGTTTCACAGTAAATGGATTGGATGGATTTTGGAGTGTATTAAATCTGTTACATATTCTGTCTTGGTGAATGGGGAAGCAAAAGGTCATATTATTCCAACAAGAGGTATTCGTCAAGGAGATCCCCTCTCCCCCTACCTTTTTCTCCTTTGCTCAGAAGGCCTAAATGGATTAATCCAACATGCAGCGGATGAAGGGGAGATTGAAGGTGTCTCTCTTTGTCGTAATGGCCCAAAAATTTCTCATTTGTTTTTTGCAGATGACAGCCTACTTTTTTGTTGAGCTCAGATTGAGGATGTCAATACTATCCAAGAAATTTTGGGAAAGTATGAAAAGGCTTTAGGACAAAAGATAAATTCGGAGAAGACTAATCTTTTTTTCAGCAAGGGTGTATCCGAATCCTTAAAAGATCTATTAAAAAATTTGCTTGAAGTTCCAAAGATCAAAGAATATGAAAAATACCTCGGGTTACCTGCAGTGGTTGGTAGAAGGAAAAAGGCAAGCCTAAATTATATAAAAGATAGGGTTTGGAGTAAATTGCAAGGTTGGAATGAAAAATTATTGTCTCAGGCTAGGAAGGAAGTTCTTTTGAAAGCGGTGGTACAAGCCATCCTTACTTTTGCTATGAGTTGTTTCAGATTGCCTATAGGCCTATGTCAAGACATTGAGATGCTCATCCAGAAATTTTGGTGGGGTCAAAGGGGTGATAGACGAAAGATTCACTGAAAGAAGTGGGAAGTTTTGCGTCAACCAAAGTCAGAAGGGGGTTTAGACTTTAAAGACTTATGTAAGTTCAATGAAGCAATGTTGGCCAAACAAGTGTGGAGATTAATCCATGATACAGATTCCCTATTTTACAAAGTTTTCAAAGCTAAATATTTTCCCCACAGTTCGATCTTTGAAGCAAAGTCCTCATCGGGTTCCTTTGCATGGAAAAGTATTTTGTTTGCTAGAAAACTTATTGATAAGGAGGCTCGGTGGAGGGTTGGAGATGGTAAGTCTATAAGGATTTTTCATGACTCTTGGGTATTGAATTCACCAGAAGGAAAAGTGGTTTCCCTTCAAAAAATTTTAGCTCTTGACTTCACGATGGATACACTCATTGATGCCCAAACGGGTTGGTGGGATACTCACTTCATTGATCTTTGCTTCTATTCGCCTAAAGCTGCACTTATAAAATCCCTGCCTCTGTGTACCATTCCTCAACCTGACATACTCATCTGGCCTAAAGGAAAATCTGGTACTTATTTCGTGAAATCAGGGTACAAAAGTCTCATGGATATTGTTGCCCTTGATACTGTCAGACCAACAGTTTCTGCTGCACAGAAATCCTTTTGGAAGAACATTTGGAAACTGAATGTATCGGAGAAAATCAAGCATTTCTTATGGAAATCATGTACAAATTCTTTGCCCTCAAAAGAAAATTTGAAGAAAAGAGCCATTCCTATTGATCCCATCTGCCATCTTTGCTCAAAGGATAGTGAATTTGTTCTCCACGCTTTGTGGGGTTGTGAGAAGGTGCAAATGGTTTGGGCAACTGATTTTGGCTGGGTAGACAAAAACAAAGCTGCCTCGGGTTCTTTCTCTGATTTAGTACAGCTGATCTAGGAAAAACCCCCCACAAAGTTCCGTTGTTCAGCATCACAGCGTGGTCTATCTGGTACCACATAAATAAATCTCGCCTCCAGGAACCTTCTTTGCCGCTGGATAGAATTGCAGGTTTCGCACGAGATTATCTTCGAAGTTTTAAGAATCAAGGAACTCAAGCAAATCTTTCCAAGGGCAGTAGACATCCTTCTCAAAAGCATTGGTGTCCCCGACCTTAGGATTGCTTTAAGACCAACTATGACAGAGCAATGTTCGATGAATCAAATGAAGTCGGCTTCGGTATAGTCATCCGAAATTCTGAAGGCCAAGTTATGGCCGCTCTATTCGAAAATATCAAAAAACCACCTTCAGTTGTGACTTTGGAGCTGCTAGCAGCAAGAAGAGCAACAGTCTTGGTTTCTGAAATAGGTTTCCAACAATCTTGTTTTGAGGGTGATTCAGAGATTGTAGTAAAGTCCCTACGCGGTAGTGGCATGGAAAATTCTGCTGGTGGTCATATTTTAAAAGACACTTTGTCTTATGCTAGTTTGTTACAAAACTATTCTTTCTTTCATGTCAATAGGCAAGGCAATGCAGTCGCACACGCCTTAGCTCAGAGAGCAAGACTTTCCTTCCCTTTACAAGTATGGATGGAGTCTGTTCCACCAAATTTAGATGCTTTTATTTTGGTTGACTTAAAGCCCTTTGATTATTAGACTGAAAGTATTTCCTTCTCAAAAAAAAAAAAAAAAAAAATACAAAGGACTCGCAAGTTAACGAGTGACAGTTAGGCATGAGCAATTGCAAAAAGCCACAGTGCTTTATTAATATCACCATTGGAAGCCACAGTCCATTTTCCAAATCGCCCACTGTGTTATCTTAAAAACCCAATTGTACCCTTTGATAAATCAAGACAGATCACACCATTTGCTATCCTCTTCGTTCTACAGAGCTCACGCCAAAACCAGATAATGCCATCTACACATTGAGTATTCCCTCCCTTTACCTACTTGCCTTTTGTTTTCAATCTTGACCCTTTAATTTTATTTAAAGGGACCAAGAAAAACACTAACTCCAACTCTTCATTATCACCCACTCAAAAAAAAAAAAAAAAAAAAAAAAAGCCTTCAAGTTGCTCATAGCTTTAACACGTCATAGAAAATCATCCTCCCCCCCCCCCCCCCCCCTTTCTCACTTAACTTCACTAAAATCCCTTCTTGAGCAAGGCAAAAAACTCTAACTGAGGAGATCCATATTCTTCAATGTTAGTGATCAACAAGGGGGTCACACTCTCTCTTCGTCACACTTGAGTTTGCCCCTTTAATCTAAAATTATCAGGAAGAACTTCTCTCCTTTACTTTTTCTCTACCATTGGATCTACAAAATTTGTTGTCATTGAACTTGTATTGTTTTACTAGTATTTTATCACTAGACCTGTGAGTTTACTAATTTCTTGAACAATTTTATTTTACTGCTCAACGCACATTATTCTTAGGGATGACAATTTTTGCCCGACCCGCGGGTACCCGGCCCGGCCCGACCCGACCCTAATGGGCTAGGTTTTACCCGGTCCAATTAGGAACAGGGTCGAGTATGGGTTTAAAAAAAAAAAAAAAACCCGAATAGGGTCCGGGTCTTATCAAAAAACCCGAGACCCGATCCGAAACCCGGCCCAGTTAAAAACCCGATACCCTAAAATTACAAAAATACCCTATATATATATTCCTATATTCTAACCCTAATCCCTCATTTCTTCACTCTTCAGCAGCAACTCACACTCCTCATTAACCTTTGACCTCTCCTTTGACCACAAGCTCCACCTCAAACACCTCGAACTCCTCAGCCACCTCGGCACTAGAAACCTCGGACATGTCTTCCTCTGCAGCCTTAAACACTTCGAACATTCCGTGATCAAAGACAAAATACCACGGACTGTCAGACTCTTCACTGGCGACTGCGAGCTCTGTCACCGTCGGAATCTTCACCGTCAGCTGTCCTTATTTTCGTGATCTTCTCCCAGGTGCAAACTCGGCTCTCTTTGTTCTGGATTTTGAGCTGATTCGGTCCGATCTGTTTTGTTTGTTCTCTTTTTTGTATCTGGACAGGTTGGTTGCCTAGTTATTTTGCGATTTTTGAGTCTACATTTTCATTATTCGCTCAAGTCTACCTATCTTTTGTTTTAAAATTGGTTTTGAATTTTTTCTTTTTTCTTTTTACCGTGCGAAGCCATGGCTGGTTTCACATGTAGTTTTCGACCACACATACTATATGTATGAAAATTTGCATATTGTATCAATTCATTTGATATATGATTTTGTTGCTGTCTTATAATTTTGTTTTGTATGGGTTTGCACTTTGCAGCTGAATGTATTGAAGTGGGGGAGGATTGATGTGGTACATAGTAAGATTAGAATGTCGCTTAAAAGCATTGTTCGCGAGATTAAGGATGGCATTCTCAGATTTGTTCATTTTAATTCCTGTTTTATGGATTTTTAATGGTGTTCTACTTTGGATGTTGAAGTGGGTGTTTCCCCGTGGATTTTTTTTTATGACGCTTTAAGATTTGCTAGTAATCACTTTCTCCATGTTAAAATCGAAGGAAAATAAACTCAAATCTCAAAACTTATAGTGATCATACATTGCTAACTGCAGAGCTAGTTGAGATGAAATTGATATGCTCTCTCTCTCTCTGTTTTATTGCAGCTTAACATTATCTTATAAAAGAAGTAATAAAATAATAAAAACTGAGATTAGGAGTTATATTTGTTTGTGAGGTAATGGGTTAAGCAAGTGATCTTAGAGACAGAGAGAGACATATCTGTGTATATATATGTAGGGTCAATTTTCGCAGCTCAAGCCCAAGAAGGTATGGATTTTGAGCCCACCGAACCCAAGACAATAAATTTGTAGAGAGTGGGTGAAAGAGCTAGGCTAACAATGAAATAACAGTGTTAAACAACAATGTTTGTGGGTTAATTTGTATTAGTGTGTGTTCGGACAGATGTAAATGCAACGTCCGAAGAGGTGTTTTTCATTCATAAACTTGGGTTACAATTCTTGGAGCTATAGTAATGGAGTATACCCTTTTCTACTTCTGATTTTTTTCCCCCTCTATCAGAGTCACCATTCTCTTATATAGTACTTCCTTCTTGCATCTTCACCGTCCACTTGTTCATCATCTAGACGCCCACTTGAGTGCATGTCCCATCATACTCCCCCTTTAGCCTTGTGTGAGTGGCGGTAGCTGAGAATGCACTGTTCAGGGGTCTTCTCCACATAAATGCGGCCAGGAAGGTAGGTGCAGTGCATTTAATGCGGTGGTTGAAGTCTGTCTCCTAGATATTTCTTTGATCTTGTTATCCTCATGCGTGTCCGAGGTTCATCCCCGTAGTCACATTTGTCAGGGGGATTACCTGAGCATCCCAGACACCTGTTGGGCCCAGCTTCTTCGGATCCGAGGATATTGGACTCCTCGGACAATTGAACATCTCCTCGGATCACGCCCGTGCTCCTCTCCAGACATGCTCCTTTCACGTGGGCTTCCAACTGAGTGTTTTTCACCTCTTCGGACAAACAGTGATCCTCAAATTGGGCCTTGGGCCCAATACGTTAAGTTGGGCATTTCACCCCCCACAATATATATATATATATATAAGTGGATATAATATTTAAGGGTCGGTTTGGTTGCTTGTTTCTGTATAGCTTTTTGTGTTTTGAAATATGTGTGGCTTTTTGTGAAGTGGGTTTGCTCTGATTCTCTCAAAAGATCTAAACTTGGGGTGTTACTCTGTGTTTTTGCTTTTTGTTCAATACTTGCATTTCTTGTTTTCTTATTGTGATTTTGTGATGTCCAAATGCATTTACCTCCTTTATTGTTTAGAGCATAATGGGCCGGGATAAGATCCCTTCCAATTCCTCCAATTTATATTTAAATCTAAGACATGTGGCATTCAAAAATTAAATAATACCAATTGTCTAATTTCTATTTATAAAATCAAAATTGTGTTTTTATATTTGCTAGTTACAATTTGATGAAATTTATTCCATTTTTTAATTCATTGTTGTTGTAGATTCTTCAACTATATCTGGAGATAGTACATTTCAATCCATTCTTGATGATGGGGAGCCAAATGAAGATGATGGGAGTTGTGCCACAATTGATGGGAGTTGTATCACAATTGATGAAGATTAAACATTTTGTATTAATTTAGTAGCTTTTTTAATTTCTTAGACTTGTTGGATTAATTTGTTGGTTTGTAATTATTCTAAACTTGTGGGATTTATTTTGTAGCTTTTTAATTTCTTGGACTCGTTGGACTTTTGATACTTATTTCTCGGACTTGTTGGATTTATTTTATTTTTATGTTTAGCTGGTGATTTTAGTTATGATTTTGTTGATTAATGATTAAATGGATTAAATGGTTATCTTAGCTAGGTAATTTATTGATTTAAAATCTTAGGTATGATTTATTGAATTATGATTATGATATTAGTTATGGTTTATTGATTTATAGATTTATAATTAACAGGTGATTTATTGATTTATGATTAGTAGCCTATGATTTGGACTGATTTGGAATTTGGGCCACGTTATCTAGACTTGAATTAGAATATGCAGGCTTAATGTAGGCAAAAATAAATTTGGGCTTAAATTTTTTTTTTTTTTGGTTGGGCCACTAATTGGGCCCAATCCCTAAACGGAGCCTGGCTGAGGCTGGTCCAGGCCCCGGGAAAAAAACTCGGTACCCTAAACAGACCGGGTCCGGGTATGGAAAAACCCGGCCCGAACCCGACCCGTTGCCATTCCTAATTATTCTATTTAAACTTACTATTGGACATTAAATTTCCTATTTTCGTTTCATTATAGGACCTATACTTTTATATTATTATTATTGTTTTTACCATTGGATATAAATTAAAATTCCTTTATAGGTTCATCAAAAAAAAAAAAAAAATCCTTTATAGGTTGTATTCTTTTTCTTAAATTTTGAAATTTGTTTCTTTTGTAGGCGTAAAAGAACACTGTAGCTATAGGTGTTCTTTGAGCCAGTATTTGGCTCCGAGCTTGACTTCCCAGAACAAACTAGACACCAACACAAACCTGTATTTTAAGCTTGCATGAAGAAGCCTGTTCCTTGATTCTCATCCGCCATTATGAGAGTATGCACTTCGACTAGGATGATTTTGCCTTCTCATGTGTCAGACAAATTTGTGCGTAGCGTGTAATATTATAGTCCCACAAAATAAGAAAGGGAAAAAATACCATAAAGGAAGGAAAATGTTATAGTCCTCCAAATTTTATTTCCCTCCACAAACCATTATTGTTCGTTTTGAGTCCTATGAACTTCTGTTCATTAAAAACTATTCATGATACCAGGTTTACCATCTTTCGTAGGTCACAGGTCACATCTTCCATGACTCTCCGCGACGACAAAACCCACTGCATAGTATTTTAGTTTATCATGCATTACCGACTTCGAATAACGTTGTGCAGGAAACCCCACGTAATCTCAGTTAACCTTCCAGCGTAGTGAGTGTAAGCATTTAAGCAAGCAGAACAAAGCAAGCAAAAGCATATGACATCTGAGAAAAGCCATAATAAAGTATTGTACACTACACATGCCCTGATCAACTTGCTCTGCCAACCAGTCTTCTAAAAGCTCCATGAACTACATCAATTATACAGTAGTGTATCTTCATAATTTTAAAAAAGTTCTAGACTACCACAGGGCGATCTCTGAAGAATACTCTGCTGAACGTTGCTAGTCAAACTGCTGCCGGAGCTGCATCTCTGTTTCACTTTTCCAGGAAGCATGAGATGATTGGCCCTTCATCCTCTTATTCTTCTCCTTGTCTTTGATGGTAGAACCCTTCTTCTTGAGCTCATTGCTAGCGTCTTGAAGAGGGCGATCACCACATACAGGGCATACCATTCCTCGTGCATTTGAGAAAGTCTTGGGTATTCCACATTGCAAGCACATCCTATAAACAGAGACAAGACACCTTAGACAAAGGCTTTGATAGAGTACCAGACAACAGGCATGTACATCATTAGTCCTCAAAGGCTTTGATGTGCAAATTGATTAGTTGGTCCTCAGAGAGCTAAACACTTTGATGAACCAACCCAAGTGCTTGCTTATTAACATCAGTAATTATGTTTTAAGTCAATATCGATACCTAAGTAATTGAAAATATTAATTGACTTATGTACACAACAACTGTTACAGTTACTACAAAGGAAACCTGCTTCACCATTTTACTAATCTCTCAAAGTATGCTTCAGCACTAGCAGGAAAATAATGTTGTGTTCCTCAACTTTTTCATTTTTAATTTTAATACGTAAGTTACTCATACATCTGGTGAGTCATGACTTCACCCTTTACCCACTCTTGTGAGACAAGGAAGAGCTCATTGGCAAGTTGTAATTATAAATTAAATATATATAAAAAAAGAGATGAGGACATACCTCAGTAGCTCTGCAGCATCCTCAGCATTAGGATTGGTTACAGTTGCCACTCGCTTGCCTCCTTCTGTTGTGCTTGGAACTGATGATGCTGGAGGTCGATTACCCTCAATATCACTTCTTACTCGCTCATGGATACCAACAAGTTGAGGTTTAGCCTCAACTACAGCACCTATACATTAATAATACAACCATCAAAATTTGTTTCTTACAATCTAAGTAATTTACCAGTAAGTTAGAAAAGTAAGTTCTAAGACCAAAAAGAAACTCTTACAATCTTCAATTCATAAAATTAAATGCATAGTCCCTACACTGTAAATCACTGAATGTCTAGCCATGACATTTCCTCCCACACAGAAGTTTTCAGTGCACAAGTAGCTGAAGTAACAGTATCAAGAATGTCCACAAGGAAGATACCAACTAAAATATTTTAAATTAGACAATATTAATCATGACATCCATGTCATTTGAGATTATTAGGCATGCAATCAGGTCTGAAGTTTAAATATCCAATCAAATAACAAATATTTTTATTTCAAGAAAAAAAAATTTCTCTTGGCATCAAATAGAAATACATTACTTTTTTTTGATAGGTCAAATAGAAATACATTACAAGATGTTTATTGTACACTATTAAAATCTCATTACTATGTTAAAAAGGCAATGCAACAACTTAAGTCCCATACCATTAAAACATAGAAGTGGTGGTATTTGGCCCTAAAAAAGGTGTTAGTATTTGAGTGAGAGATAATGTCTTAGGAAAAATTATCAGATTTTAGTTGATAGTGCAGTCAAAGCACCTTCAAATGAAACTCTAATAAACTAATACTAATGCAGAATAAGGGGATATAAACATGCTTATCACATTGTTTGTTAAGTTGTACCATCAAGATCATTGTCTTCTCATTAATAATTACTATGAATCTCCATTGCTAGTCATAATAAAATAACAAGCTGGATTACCAAGATGCTTTATTTGATAACAAGCTGTAAATGCAGAAAACCACAATGCTTGAGCTATAGGACTGTGAAGTAGCTGATGCTCTACTATTTCACAACTACACTTGCACACCCGAAAGCTATTAATAACCACCACCTTTTTTTTAATAAGATTATCCAAAGTGAGGATAAAATTCATGGCTGCACAGTTGTAAAAAGACCATACACTAAATTGTCTTTTTCAATTCGGAATCCAAAATAAGCAATCCTCAATTCCTTCTGAAAGTGTGCCATTGTACTCAAATGGAAGTGTTGATTAATAAATAATAAAAAAGAGTGTTAGTATTGACTATTGAGGCACATTAGCGTTAGTGTGTTCTTTCCCCCTTTCTCTTTTCCATTGGCCTTCCATGCATTGTTCACACTACTGTTCACAACTCCTAGACAAATTTGTTCTCAGCTTCTTTTCATCTCTTTTGCAACCATAAATCAAATCTTTTTCCTTCGGCCTACACTACCAAAACCCTAGTCGGTCATGAACCCTAGCACTAACCCTTTCCTTCTAAAGTTGTAAACTCTACATCCACATAGTCTCCTAACTCCAAGCCTACCACAAGCATACATACATACACACATACACACAGATTCCACAACCTGTCCAACATTATAATTATTGTTGAGATCATCAAAACACATTCTTATTCTTACAGAATCCGATAAAAAGATTAGTTCTTTCAAATGCAATTATTATCTAAATTCTTGAAACCCTTTTCAGGAAATAACCTGACCCCACAATCTCGCCCTCCGTCTCCGACTCCAACTCATTCTTATGCATTATAATTTACTGCTTCAAGACTTTCTTCAAATCCGTCAAATTCGAACCTCTCCAACTTCAAAAAGTTGATTACCAACATACCCATATATTTGTTCCAGGCTTTTGTACAGCAAAATGCAAAGTTGGGTCTCATTTATTTAGCCTAGTACTCTAAGCAATTGTTCTATTTGGCAAAAATATTAAAATATGAAAAAGAAAGAAAGAAGAAGAAGAAACCTGCAGGCAAGTGTTGTTTGTTTTCCTTGCGGTGGTTTCTCCTTCTCCCTAACACTGGCTGCTGTTGCTGTCCCACATCTTTAACTTTGCCATATTCTTCTACACTGTTATTCAGAAACGCTGGCGGTCCTGAAATCTAATAACATTCACTGCTTTCATTATTCATTACTGTAAAAAAAGAAAGCAAAAGCAAAATTATCACAAAGAAAGAGAGAGAGAGAGAGAGAGAGAAAGA
Source organism: Quercus aquifolioides (assembly GCA_019022515.1). Taxonomy (NCBI): domain Eukaryota; kingdom Viridiplantae; phylum Streptophyta; class Magnoliopsida; order Fagales; family Fagaceae; genus Quercus; species Quercus aquifolioides. The sequence continues at coordinate 20,465,692 of CM032332.1, read as the reverse complement.
TATGTACTTCGGAGAATAAGTCTAACACAGAGGGAAGCCCTGAAGATCCCGACCCAGATGAAGGTATTGGGAGTTTGATAAACGACTTGTCGTGGATAGCTCCTTCCTTGTCGTTTTGTTCGTCTTCGTCTTCGTCATCGTCTTCTTCATCTTCATCGGAGTTTTGGAGATAAGGGTGTTGGGGTGGTTGGTCATCTTCCTCTTCTGCGGAAGAATAGCCTTGAAGGAGAGACAAGCTCATTTTCTCTTTTCTCAATTCTCAATTCTCTGATTCTTTCCTCTCTAAACCCCCAGAGGAAAGGGTGCACAGATCGTACTATACATACCTCCAGCAAAATTTAGAAAATATTATTATTTTAATTTAATAATTATTATTTAGAATAACATGATTTTCGTGTTTTCATAACACAATTTGAAGTAGGAGTGTGGATCTAATGGAATTTTATTTTGAGCCTCGATTATCGGGTTTGTAGGTTTTTCAACCTATCTAATCCGACTTGATTTGTCATATGTATAAATTTATTTTATTACTTTTATTTTACTGTAATATTTTAGTTTGATTCATGTTGGTATTTTTGAAAATTGATTTTGATGACTTTGGAAATTTGGAATATAATTTAGACATATTATGTAATTTGTGATAATTTATCCCAAAAATATATACATACATATATATATATAACCACAACTCACCAACCCAACTCAACTAATTCGGCCAATGTAGTTTCGTTAGGTTGGTTTCTATATATGTAATGGTTGGGCTGGGTAGGACGATCAAATTAAAAAATATCATAAAATAATTATTTTACCATTAGATGAGGTTAAATATAAGTTGTAAAATGGATTTTCTACATTGACGGGGCCATTAATCAAAATCTATGGACAACCGTTACTCAACGACTAGGAAATCCATAATAACTCCATCAATAACAAATAGAACCTTAATCACCCCCTCTTTCCCTCTCCCTTGTGTGTGTGTGTGTGTTTGTTTCTCAAAAAAAAAAAAGAACCTTAATCACCCTAATTAAGGAAGGGGACTTAAATGACCCTTAAACGGTCACATATAGCAAGTATAAAGGCCTACTCATAGCACCCAAAAGAGCTACAAATCACTAAGATACTTTCAGTTTGTAAGCTTTCCGATTAGCTATTTAAGGTTTCCTGACTAAGACGTCAAAGACCCTTAGGCTTGTGCCACTCTGGTGTCCTCCAATCAACCCTTTTTCTTTCTTGAAGGCCTAGATGACCTTCCATCGATATCTTGGGACAAGCTACCCCCAACTAGTGGCAATTTTCTACATCAACAGTTTGGCACCGGTTGTGGGAAAAGACAGATAAGTCATTTTAACTCTTTCTACAAGAGAAGGGTATCTCGTTCCAAGCTGAAGTCATGGAACACGAAGAAAACAATCCTGCTCAATCCCTTGTAGAGAGGCAAGTGCAAGCCTTAACTACTAGTGTTCAAGAACTGACCCGCCAAAATCAAATTGCTCATGCAACAGCCTATCAAAAGGTGAACGGGCAAAGAAAATCGTAATGATGAACACCATGACGAAGAAATGGCCGAGAGTCGAACTGTTAGTCGAAGAGAAACACCTTCAACTTCAATTCATTGTTCCAAAAATGAGACTAGAAATACAACTATCAAAGCATTCAGTTCAACATCTAAATTCGGAACCTTGCCGGAGAACCAAAAGTTTAGCTATAACCCTAGTTAGATGCCCAATATACTTTAATTGAATTCATTTCTACAATATTTCAAACAAGACAATAGAATTTATCTATTCTTTTTGTTGCAAATATTTCAGTTCAGTTTATAAATCAATTCAACTGAATTCTAATAGTACTCAATTAAAGGATATACTAGGATAGGATACGGCCCAATAAGGCTGATACAACAACTATATTTAGGTAGTTTAATTGGATACTACATTAAGTTAAACCATTCATAGTTAACCAAAAAAAAAAAACCATTACAAAGTAGAAAGAGGAAAAAAAAAACCCTATTCAGGTGACACTCAAAAGAATTGATGCTTCATTGCAATTAACAAAAAACGTAATTCTTTTGCATATACATGCAATGTTATTCGCCATCCAACCATGGCAAAAATTTTCATCATTTTGGCTCTAATAATTCATGCAAGATATGATTGCTCGGTCTTTATTAGTCGTAGATCAATTTGAACAGCTTAGAATAATAAGAAAGCCATCAAAATATGTAATAGTAGTGCCATCAACCCTATTGAGGTGACAATCAAAAGAATTGGTTAAAAAAAACAAAAACAAAACCAAAACCAAAACCCCCAAAGAAGACACTAATATTGAATTCCAAATCAATTGGCATATATAGGGAGCCTGTGGCTCCAGATCAACAACCCATGTCAATGAAACGTAATTCAGTTTGAAAATTTTCAATCTGTTGACAGCATTTGTAAGGAGTGAAGTAATTGACTCCGAAGAATTCAAAGAAGAATATTGTGACAAGAGAAGGGGAAGATGTAAAAGATCAGCAGAGTCAACCTAAAGTAATTTAAGAATTTGTTAACTTATAAATAAAAATCAATCTTTAAGTGGAGAAAGGGAGGGAGGGGGCAAAGACCAGGGTTACAACATAAACAGTAATAAACAAGACAGTAATCTTTTTCTGCATCTTGTTAGGTCGTTGCATGTCTAACATGTTTTCTAGGCATGCCTACTCTTTAAAATAACAATAGGGGGATATGAATGTTATCATTAATGTTAAATATTACCAAAAATGGAAAGGTGTAATGAAATTGATGGGGGCAAAAAATTAAATATCATTGCCGGTGAAGAAAATAAGTACAGACAGAATTCAGACTATTTACTCTCAACAGGAATCGGAATTCCTCCCTGATTGATAGAGATATGGGAAAGCTTCAACCTGATGACTTCAAAATCTGCATTTTGCCTCTCTTCATTTGTCAACCACAAAGGCAAGCAATGATCAATTAAATCCTTGCCACAACTCAGCGGGGAGCCACCTTTAAGAATATGGGTCCTCCCAAATCTTGTAATCCTTACTAGATTTGAATCAGAAGGCTCCTCAGCATAACTCTCAAAAATGTCCCTGATGGCATCACACCAGATTGGTCGAGCTAACTTAAGGAATTCATGAACAGCCACTACTGGAAGATTCACACTTCCCAGTTCAGACTCACTATTCCCACCTCTTCCATGATAATCTGATCCTCCAAGCTTCAAAAGACCATGAACATCTGCTAGGTCACTGTACACTATTGACCAAACAAAATAACTATGATGTAAGTACCAGATGAAGAACATAAGGAAAATATGAGGCTCCATTAGTTTTTACATAGATAATTTCCTTTCAGAATATGACCATTTCAAGTGTTCCAATATAGCATAAAATAAAAAATCTATTCAACGAGGCTTCACAGTCAAGAAAGAATAAAAGGAGATTGTCATGTATATCAACTGGTACATAATCCACACAGTTCTCTACATCATTAACAAGGATGATGAAAGCAGTTTCATCCCAGAATTTTCAGAAATTTGTTGCACCATAACAAAGAAAGCTTGATGTCTTACAAAAGAGGGAAAAAAATTGTGAATAGAAACTTTTTTGATCACACATTACAGCCATATGGCCACTATTTAACAGTAATATTAGTATTAGGCCAAACTTATCAACCCAAAAATTTGTTACTTTGTATTTGACACCACAAGTCAGTGTTTTTTTTCCCCCCATCCACCACTACATGGAAACAAAACTAAATCTCACCAATTGAATCAATGGTATTAAACAATCTCAACACATATGAATTGAAACATTAGAAAAGAAAATGTTAAGCACAACCTAACTTCATCAGTTGATTTATATCTTGAAATTGTTTCATGGATAAGTTGGCGTGTTCCTATTATGCAATATCTTTGACATTAATTCCTTGCTTGAAGATGGGATGTAAATGATTTACATTCTCAGATTCTCTCACAATTGATTTGACAGTCACCCACTAAAAAAATATAACTCCACAAAAATAATAAAAAAGAAAATGACCTAACAAAGTGAATCACATACCAGCTAATTTTCCATCACTTCTATATACCTCCATCCCATGAAGGCCAGCCTCTTTCAGCCTCCTGATAACAGCAACAGGATTTTTCAATGCCCACGGATGAGCTAGCACAGCCACACCCCCTGTATTACATATCAATTGTATTGCTTCCTCTGCAGGAGGCTCACTTCCCCTGAACCCATATTAATCCTAAATTAGAAATACACAACAAGAGTAACAAGGAAAGATATAACAATAAGCTAAGAAAATTACGTAGAGTAAGCAGGTCCACCATCAAAAAGATATCGTGCAAAAGCTTGTTTCAGATTTTCCACATAACCTGCTTCAAGCATAGCACGGGCCACATGCACTCTCCCAGGAGCAACTCCCTTGCCAGCTATCCGGGCAACATGCTCCCACTTAACAGGTAGATTAAGTTTATTAAGTTTTGACACCATGTTCTTGGCACGGAGAAAACGACCATCCCTGATATCAGCCAAGAACTTTTCAAGCTGCTCAATCCTTTTTGGTCCGCAGCTGCTATAGTATGCAAGGATGTGCACCGGTTCATCTAATTCAGATTGCTCACTGCTAATCAATGTCAAAAACATCAGAAGCATATCCTCACAACTAAGATTCTTCTGGAAATTCTTGTGATTTCCAATTACGAACATTGTATTAAAGAAAACCTAAGTACAAAGGTTTCTCCAGAAACTACATACATTCATGTGTGTGAGTGTGTGTAAGCTCCCTAAAGCCAGAACATCAAAGATTTACCTTGGAGAGAATATTGTACTGATTTCAACACCTGGAATTATCTTGATGCCAAATCTTCGAGCTGCTTCTAGAGCTTCGGGGATGCCTGACATTGTGTCATGATCTGTCAGAGCAAGAACTTTCACCTGTTATGGGCACATTTTTTCTTAAATAAGTGTTATGCGTACATTTAATAATTAAATTGCAATACATCTTATGATGTATTCAAGAATCAAAATATAAGAATAGCTTAACAAATATAAATTATAGATCAAGAACAACATACAACATTTTCAAAGTAGTTTTGAACTTCAATTACGGAAGTCCCATAACATTTATAGATAGCATGCAGGAAACTCAAATATTTCTTTCCACAAAAATGTTCATTGTCAGTCATAGCCCAAGTTGATTCTTGGCCTTTTAATTAGGCCATAATTCCATTTAAATTGGGTCAGAATTATGGGTCCTTTCTCAACGAATTGGGATTGGCCACATCTCCTCTTCCGCTCTCAAAGTTTATCTAAAACCATACTCTATTACAAAAGTATTTAACAGATCCTTCTCACTACATCTACCCATGTTAATTCAGGCCACACTCAACCTCTTTTCACCCCTTCAACTTAAATAACTCTCGCTCACTAGTGCATTAATTGTACTCCATTGTACATGTGCAAAGCACAAACCATCTTAATCAACTCTCATTCATTTTATTTCTCAATGGATGTGTTAAGCATGAAAACCTGAACTTGTTACATTCATAAATCTAATTGAGCCTTTTCAAAGTTTAGTTTACACAAACGCTCACTTTCACTTACAGCAACAAGAGAGAGAGAACTACCAGGACAACACTCTTCTAGAAATTGAGCAATTCACTATATTAAAAATAAATAAATAAATAAACAATCTATTTCTTGGACAAAGCCCCCTTATAGTGGAGCTAGGTAAAGTTTGCCCCACTTCCACGTCACTAACCAGTTGCACTTCTCAGAAACTTCAAGAAATTACTTATGCAGTTATGCTCCTAACAAATAATGAAGTTCCCTTTTCCCATATATTCCCACTGCATTTCTATTTATCTCCTCTCCCTCATCTCCAAACCCTCATCTATCCCAGTACACTTTAACCATTAGAATGGATGACTGGACCATCCATAAACACCTTGAGGAAGATGAAAAATTACATTCACTAATACTGACAGGCTCCAATACCCCAACAAAAAGAATAACAAAAAAAACATTCATCAAAGTGGTGTCAAAATATCCTGCAGAGAGGGGTTCCGAACTCAAGCAACAAGCATACAGCAATAGGCAATAGGCAATTCCAGTCAAATGTTACTTTGATGCCTTGTCCGAACTCAAACAAGCATACAGAAACAGATAATTCCAAGCTTGCTTCTTCCCATAGTTTTCTTGATCATCAACACAACCTGTCTCTACTGTTATTTTGATACAAAAAACAAAGCTATGCCTACCAAGAATTATGAGTTTTCCCCAACATTAAACCCACGGCCTTGATATCTCCTAACATCAAATTTCTCTACCCAAATAAACTAAATAAATGACAACATACAACTACCAAAGCAACTGAAACATAGGTACCAGCAATTTCAAGAAGAAGCACCAATGGAATAGTATCTCCAAGTGTGCTCAACTAATGAATATCACGCCACCCAAAAAAAGTGTAATATCAAACAAAATACATGACTTCAACACTATGGATTGTCTCATTAACTGGGATGGAAGGGATGGGAAGGAAGAAAAGGGAAAGGAAATGGAGGGAAAGTTACCTTTCCTTTGATGTGTTTAGTTATCTAGGACAAATGAAAAGAAAGATATGAAATTGTGGACTGATAATGAATTGATCATTTTTGACCCGTTCCTCCACATTCTTTCCAACTTAATAATCCAAGGATGTCCTCTTCCTCCCCTCATACAGATAATGAATTCATTATAAAAGGCTAAGGGCGCAATCCTAGTACGCTGGAAGTATACAAGGAGAAGCACAAAAAAAAAAAAAAAGAATCAACGAAAGCTCATTGGTATCCAGGTGCTCTAGAAAATTTGCAATAGAAGATTTATGAGAGGTCGAAGTACATTCATATGCTGTCTTCAAAAATAAAATCTTCAACTTCGCCATGTTTATTCTTTACCCTCAGAGCAATGGGAATTGTTTTCTCTTCAAAGGCACCATATTAAGCAAAAAAGCTTCCAATGTGATAACCCCTCCATCACAGAACAAAACATTACTTATGAAACACCAGCTGAAAACCCAAGACCACAATTCCTGAGCCAGTGCACAATGTAAGAAAAGATGAGCCACATTCTCACATTGCTTTTATACATAAAACTCCCTTCCGTAATAATTATCCATCACTTCCTTAGATTATATGTTGACAGTCAAACTTTCCAAATGCTTTGCCAAGGAAAATACTTACCTCCTCCTTCCCACAATGGCTTTTAGTAGCTCTTCACTTGGAAACCTTGCATTTCCTAAGGGATCCATTCCATTTTATCTACCTCCCCAAGTTGAAACACTGTTGTGTGTATGTCTTCCAATAACTGTGCTATAGATTCTACTCGCCAGTCATGCACCATGAAAATAATTATAGGATTTCAATAAAATCAGCCAATTTTGGGCTTTCTATATTCCACCACTATAGCATCTCTGTCCCTTGCAATTAGAAAAGATTAGAATCTATCTTCTTTACAGTAGTCTCACCATTCCAGAAATCATGCCAAAAGCAAATTTTAGAGCCATCACCACCATCACATCTAGTAAAACACAAAAAACTGTCCCATCCTCTATGCAATTGCTTCCACAATCCCATATGGCCCTCTAACCTACCTCAAACGCTAGCTCCCCCAAGTAGTGCCCTAGGAAGCACGGACACAAACAAAAGTATGACACGATGACACAAGCAATTTATGAAAAATTATAACGTAAAATAAAAACGGTTGGTATGACATTGGTAGCACCCTAAAAGCATTTTCTGCAGCTTATCTAAATTTTTATACTGTTTGAACAGTGAATAATGATACTTAGTTTTTACTTACCTACTTTTTTAAATGCACTTTTACTTACCTACTTTTTTAAATACACTTTCTAACAAATTCTCTATCATTTTCTCTATCTCATTTAAATATTATTTCTTCATTCATTCTTCATTCATTATTTATTCTTTTTTTAACTACACATCTTTCAACATTTTTTTATTCAATAATTGATTATTATTATAATAGAAAAAAATATTTGAAGTGTAAACAGTAAATGCTACCGTGTTCTCTACTGGTAGAGAAGCACGGTAGCAATTCTAATCTAAAAAATGGAGTTAGAGAAGCTGTTGGAGTGGGTTTTTGGGTGTTTTTTTTCTCTAAAATTGGCTTTAAAGAAGCCATTAAAGATGCTCTAAATAACGTGACTGTGCTTCCTAGGTAGTGCCATGCTTTACAAAACCATAATCTATGTTTACTTGCCCTAATACAAAATGCAGCCTAAAAGAGAATATTCACAAAAACTAATTCATTATTTATAAGCTAAGATTATATAACTCAAGAGAGAGCCAAGTAGCTAACTAACACCAACAAGCAAAACCCACATCAGCATATCATTCAGAAACAATAAAACGATAGAAAACAGTGCATATCATACACTCAGGATAAAAAAAAAAAAAAGCAAGTAAAACCCATTTGAGATATTGAGGAAGTGTTTGAAAGAAACTAACCCCATTCACATGTGCTTTCTCAACAAGCTTTGTAGGGGACAAAAACCCATCACTGCATTTGGAATGGGAATGCAAGTCGAACACCATTTTCTCCCCACCTTTACCAAGACTCTTCTGCACTCCAAAGTCATCCACAAGAAAGGAAGCAGCAGCAGAAAAAGACAACGAAGACGAAGAAGAAGAAGAAGAAGGGTGATCCAGGAACACCCATTCACTCACAGACTTGAACGCCAGTGTTTGCTCTGGCGTCATCTTCTTCTTGCTCCCACCTCGCTTTTTCTTCTTCTTCTTCTTATTATTCTTATTGTCTTTAGTTTTCTTTGAGTTATGGTTGCTACAATTGGAATTGCTGCTAAGGACGTGACCATCTCCCGCCATTGCTTTGCTTTTGGTCCAAAGAGAAAGGGATTGGAGACGAGACAAAAGCCCAGATTTTGGGGCTGTTTAAGGCTGAGAGAGGAGGCTTCTTGAGTCTTGATTATGGCGACTGAGTCTACTTTTCCTATGGCTATAGGTATAGGCTAGAATAGATACATAGGTAGACGGATAGGCCCTTTTATTAAAAGGGCATCTTTGCTCTGTGTCGGACAAAGCGTTCTCATCTACGCAACAGCTGTTTGAGACAAGTGGGGTGAGAGTTCAATAGCTTTTTCTCCACAGCCTTTTCCATATTGCAAATTGCAAGGAGAAAGTATACTCTGTTTGCTTCCTCCCTCTTGGTGGGACCTATTAATTATGGGTTCCATTTACTGTGAGGGAAAAAAACATACATCTAAAATAGGATTTATTTTCTCAATTACAAAGGAGTTAAATCTATCATTTTTTATCGACAATTCATAACTTGCATCAGAAATTATATCACTAAGGTCACGTTTAGTACACTATAATGATTATTATCTGAGAATAGGAATAAGTATTATAAAAAGTACATTAAGTTGAAATGTAATAAGTATTACTATTTATTAGTTTGGTGACTGTGGGAGGAGATTTTCCACCACATTTGATTGTAGTCTACCTCTGGAGCCAGGCAGAGTTTGGTTTTGCCCTCTTCGACCGAGTGCAAGACCTCAGGGGACCAATAGCTTGCTTGTAATCCCTGCGAGAGTCCCACATCGGAAGGAGGAGCGCCCCACTCACCCTTTATATGCCTCTGGGGCTTGAGTGAGTGTACAGTGGGTACACTCACTCAAGCCCCAGAGGCATATAAAGGGTGAGTGGGGCGCTCCTCCTTCCGATGTGGGACTCTCGCAGGGATTACAAGCAAGCTATTGGTCCCCTGAGGTCTTGCACTCGGTCGAAGAGGGCAAAACCAAACTCTGCCTGGCTCCAGAGCTAGGCTACAATCAGATGTGGTGGAAAATCTCCTCCCACAGTGACCATTTAAGAATAGAATTCTGAATATGCATCCACAATTTAGTAGAAAAGAATGTCTAATTAAATCATTTTTATGTCAAATTTTTTAAAATATACTTATTTTAGGGTGTTCAAAATAAAGCTAATAATTAACAACAAGAAAAATTTATTTTCTTTCCTTTTGAAGATGTGGCAACTAATGACTTTTTAGGAATTTTTTTTAAAAAGTTATTACATAAGATGAAGGAATAGATATTCAGTACTTTTGATAAGGAATAGTTATTCCTCATTTTAAAGAATAGTTATTCCTCATTTTGAAGAATAGTTATTCATAAAGAATAACTATTTATTGTAATAAAAATATAACCAAACAACCGAATAGTTATGCCATAAGAATATATATTACATTACAGTGTCTATTACAGTCTACCAAACGTGCCCTAAACTTTTTGGAGGGGAAACCACAGTTATGCTAAGGACGCAACTTATCAACGTGAATCCATTGCTTTTACTCAACTACTAATTACTAATACTAAAAGGGTCACGTTAACAAATGCCTTAAGGTCATTGTAATAAACTGAAAAGTTTTAACACAATTTTCATAAGAAATATAAAAAGCTATCAAAAAAAATTATTACTTTATCATTTTCCCATAATTTTTTATTTAAAAAAAATAGCTCATAAACTAATACCCTTAAGACATCAATTAACATTTCTCATCCTAAAACTAATATTAAATTACTAATATAATGGAAGATATTAATACAATAGAAAAATAATTGCCTTTTCTATATACTTTCTCCGGTTTTGTTGCTATCACAACTCGCCATGTGAGCAAGTTGTTGTAAAAGTTGTGACTTTAGTTTTGGTTTTAGCATTTTTGGGGGAAACAATTCAACCATAAGTCTAGAGATAACTATTGAGGTAGTTAGTTGTTGTTAATATGTTAAAAAACATTGTCAATAGTAGGCCTAGATAAGAATTAGTAAAAATTTGTTAATTCAATAATTATGAAAATTGTTGTGTTTGTCGTATTACTTGAATTCAATTCTTCTAGACACATACATTGCCATAGCTTATACATTTCAATTTGTGATTAGATTACATCATATGTACATGAGACCTTTATTGATACTTGATGAAAAGTATTCCAACTATCGTTTGACATATTTCGTTTGATTTGATGTATCATTAGTTTTTGGATTATATTGTTATTAAAAAAAAAGAATATATTGAATTTTGACCTCTATCGTGGGGGGTTTAATTTGATTATATTATTATTGATTTGTTTGGAGAAGAATCAAAGAAAAAAGAGCGCTAGGTTAACAAAACCCCAAAAGGATGGCCTAAGCCAAGGTTAGGGCACAAGTTCAAAAAAAAAATCGTTAAACTAAAATAGTGAAAGAGCGATCTAACCAAAAGTTAGGACACACTCACACAGACAAAAAGAAGAGAAGGCCCTCTAAAAACTGAAAGTCCAAAAGCGTTCAAGGCAAACAAATTGATCAAGTGATGACATGCGTAGCGAGGATAATAACATGAAGAGAAGAAGAGAAGAAATGAAGAAATGCCTATAATATTTGGCTTTCAAGTTATACACACTTGAGAGAAAACATCAAAAAAAAAAATTTAGAGCATAAATATATTCTTCCATTCATAACCCAAACCCTACCTACATTACAATTTATAAATATAAATTACAACCTAACCCAAAAGACAAGTTTTATGAGTTTGGACCCATTATGTTAGATTAACCACTCCCTTTTGACATTCTTATTCAATGTTGGACTCCATTCACACATGTATTCCCAATAATCTCTCCTTCAAGTGTGAGTCTTTATCTCTCTCTAAGGCACGAATTGGACCTACTAGTTGCCTTATGGACTTTTTTTCATCATCAGCACGTCATTCATGGGTCTTTTGTACGCTATCCATAGGAACCATGTGTCAACCTTGCATACTTACAAAGTTGGCTCAACCATTTAGGCGACTATGACAATCACCTAAGGCCCCTAAATGGAAGAAAGCCCTCTCTAGTAAGGGCTTTTCACTTAGCAAAAAAAAAAAAAGATTTGTTCCAAATTTTTTTTGGAAAAGATTTGTTCCAAAAATTTTAAACAATAAAAATTAATATTAAAAAAAAAAAAAAAAAACAATGACAGGGACACAACAAATGCTTATCCCAATCTATCTAGCTTTTAACTCTTTTTACACGTTTAAAAAAAAAAAAAAAGTTATTTTATTAGTTAGTTTTGGCTTCCCCAACATGTATTGTACCAAAAAAAAAAATTATTTATTTAGTCAACTAGTTTTCTAAGTTTCTATCTTTTACAAATTATGTTACTTGTGTACTAATCTTTATAGAAAAATCAGATATATTTCTAGTGTAGGGGTATTGGGCCCGGGAGTCCATCATTTGTTTGTGTTACGGGTCTGTGGCCCAATCCGAGGACAATGGGTTGTCCAAGGAGAAGAAATCTTTATTAGAAAAGACTGTGTTAGTAAATAGAGGTTAGCTTTGACCATAATGGCTCAAGAGGGTGGGCCGAGGATAAATATATCCTCGGCTGATTGATGCCGAGGTCCGAAGGGGTTGTCTATCGCTCAGGGTGATGTTCCAAGAAGTCTCGTTGGAGTTGATAAGTATCGTGGAGATATCGGACAGGAAAGTGCCCTAAAATATCTAAGGAGAAAGTTGCTACCTCCGCATTAAATGCACTGCAGCTAACTCTCTGGCCGCATTAATGTGGAGGTGATACCTGAACAGTGCTGTTTCAGCCTTACAACTACTATATGGTGACTTAGGGGAGGGGCTGATGGGACAAGTATCAACACCAACCCTTTAGCATGCATGTGTAAGGTGGGAATGTAAAGGAAAGACAATGTAAAAGAAGAAGGGGGCAACAAGAATGGGGGATCGGAATTCAAGAGGAAAACACTGTAGCCTTCAGGAACGAAATTTGTAACCGAATTTGAGAATAATATATAAGAACAGACCTCCTTGGATCTTGCTGAGGACGATTTTTCTTCAATATAACCCCTTTTCATTTCATTCTCTTATCATCTGAACCCATTCTAGTGTTCGTTTGATTAACTAAAAACCAGTTTTCCAATCCATTCTTTATAAATTTATTGTTTTGGGCTTTTTGGGCCTAAGTCCATCCAAGTAGTGGGCTAGGAGTTCAAATCTGGTCCTTACATCTAGGCCCGATGAGATTACAATAAAATGTAAAAGATCTCTTTCATTTATCACATAAACTTAATTGAGTAATGCTATAGTCACAAATTATTTTATAACATTTTTACAAAATGTTGATGTGGCCAACATCTTATTGGTTTTTATTTAGGCACACCATTAATATCACCTTTTTATTTACCATTAATCATTTATCACATCAACAGTCTGTAAAATATTTTATAAAATAGTTTGTATCTCTAGCATTATTCAACTTAATTATTAATTTTACATATCAAAAGATGTAGAAAAATAAATTTTAAGTAATAATAATAATATTAAAAATTAAAAAAAAATTATTTAATTAATATTTAAATATAAAAAGGCTTAGTTGTTGTCTTAGGCCCCAAAATATAAGGGTATGTAGCCAACCCGCCAAAATCGACCCGACCCGACCCAACCCACCAAGTTGGGTCGGTTTTTAGGGGTTCGTGGGTTGGGTTGGGTTGTGAGATTTTTTTTTTTTTTTTAGTGGGTTAGGTTGGGTTTAGATCATAAGATTCACAAATCTACCTAACCTGACCCAACCCACCTATATTTAATATATATTTAAATTTTAAAAAATATAATTAAAAATATATTATATAATTTTGTTATTTACTTTTTTGCCCCTCTTCCTAAATAAAACTCAAACCTTAAGTTCTTCTCATATAGTTTGTGTTGGTTTAGTGTTATACTCAGGATTATTTGGTTATAAATTTGCTCTTATTTGTGGTGGAGTTGTTTTAATGCTCAATTTAATAATAGTAGTAGTAATTAAAAAAAAAAATTGTCCAACTTGATCCCCGGGAGTTGGGTTGGATTTTTTTTTTTTTTTTTTTTTTTTAACCCACCATGGTGGATTGGGTTGAAAAAATCCCCTCAACTTGACCCATGCACACCCCTATCGAAATATATTAAGCAGCTCTACACACTTATCCATGGGAACCGGCTCGTGCATTCTTGTCCATTGAAACCAGGCACTTCACCATGATCTAGCATCACTAGCAATGCTCCTTTGTTAGACCTTTATCCAGGATCTTTTGTGTGAGCTATTTAGGCTTGCTTTGTTCCCTTTGTTGAAGGGACCTTGAACGTCTTGTCACCTTCACCACACACCATTCTTTGTTTGGCATAGCTATTTTCAAGATCGTTTGTGTGAGCCCTTTAGACTTGCTTTGACATTGCTAGGAAAGGACCTTGAACACATTGTTACCTTCGCTGCACACCAATCTGAGCTCTAATAGACCCACCCACCCACCCGACCCACCCATTTTGCCATGTCTACTCATTGTATTCTCAATCCTCATAAAGTGTTTTTAAAGAAAGTATATCTACTGACTTATATAGACATCAGAGCCATTAGGATATTACCAAACCGGTGTTTATATCCTTGTAAAAGTGTTCTAATTAGAGAAAGCATCTCCGCTGACTTAGGCATTAGAGCTATTAGGTTGGTAGTACACGCTGGTGTTATGTTTCCCTTGTTATTTTGTTGATCAATGAACCATTTGCCGAATGATTCATCATTGATCACCATCATCAATGATCATTGTTCATGCGTAGTTGTAGATGTGCAATTGATAGCACGTGCCTTAGTGAGCGAGATTTTTCTAGAATAGAATATTTCATAACAAGACAGTTTAATAAGACTGCTCTCTCACAACTTACAACCATAGGACTCACAACATTCTATGATAGAAAAATCTCAAACACCCTCACACAAAATACTTTCTGCATTCTGGACTAATGTGACAGAAAAAATCTTCTTAAAAATGTAGAAATTAATTACGTGAAAAATGAGTAATTGTAAGATTACAATTTTTATCCTAACTTATATACGTGGTAGGTTATGAAAAATAAAGTTGTGGACCCATTACGAATACCGCACTACTCATAACTTAAATGCAAATCGTGGCAAAGTAATCTAGTCAAAAATCTCTTTGAAATAAAGCTTGCACAGTGCCCTATGGATTCAGAACTCAGAAGCCTATACTGAAAGGCCACTACCACTGCCACGATCATATAAGACTACAGCTTAAGAACAACTGGGTACGGATTCGGATAAGGTTAGGTATTGCACTTAATGCAATAGTAATACACTATTGAGATTAAAAATTAAAAAAAATGTTCAATCTCAACCATTAATAAAAAAAATTTAAAAGAAATTGAAAATTTTAAAAATTAAAGTTAAAAAATAAAATTGATAAAAATTAATGTAAGTAGATGCAGTTAGTGGCGACGCCACGTTGGAGTTAGGGTGTTCATAAGAATATCCTGACTTGAAAAAAGAATTTATATATAATAATTAAATTTTTTATTTGTTTACCTTTAAAAAAAAATGAGGAACACTCTCAAAGCAAAAAAAAATTTATTTATTCTACCTTCAAGCAAAAAAAAAAAAAAAAAAACCAACAAAAAATGTGTACTAAAATCTGAAAAAAAAAAAAAAAAAATTGTAACAGAGCAAGCCCACAAAAAAGCCCAACATCAATCCTAAACGAAAAGCAAACCCAATCTAAAAAACAAAAAAAAACCCAACAGATGGTAAACAGGTATGGCAAACCCACGGATTCTGAAGAAAAAAAAAAAAACCAATATATGCTGCAAATCACTAAATCAGAAACCTTAAATCACTAAAGCAATCCTAAACACAAAAACATCAACAGAGCAATGCAGCCAACGTTGCAACCCAAGCCAACAAACGGATTGGGCATCGCCGCATTAGAGATCGGTCAGCCAACACAACTCGAGCTCCAGTCCAGAGCACATCGCATCGGGATTCGGGCATCGGAGATTGCTCACTGGATTCGCTCACTGGATCGGATCGGAGATCGCTGATCGGTCACGTTGCTCGTTGCTCGCTCCGTCGCTCGTCGCTCGGCTTGCTCCGGTGCTCCCTCAACCTCAACCTCAAGAACCTCAAGGTATTTCATAACTTCTCTCTTTTTCTCTCTGACTCTCTCTCTTTATCCGAAAAATGAAAATGAAATTGAAATCTGAAATGAAATGAATGAGTCTCTCTCCCTTTATTCTTTAAGACTTTAACAGTTTAAATTTAAGAGATTAAATTCTATAAGGATGGGGTGTAAAACCTATGTTTTACACCATCTAATAAGTGATTGTTACGTCAGCATTTTACTTAAAATTTATTAAAATTCAATACATCATACCACACCTAATAACATCTCAATAGATTCCCAATTTGGTTGGATTTATATATGGGTATTAGAATTGATTGAGTGTGATTGTGTTTATTCTTAAATATGTGATAAGATGATATGGCATATTGGGATTGGAGGGGTAAAACATGGGTTTTACACCACGTACTTATAGAATTTAATCTCTAAATTTAATACTTTATCTATTATTTTGAATAACTGTGATTGGCTCAGCTTAGCTTTAACTTTATTACATTTTGGCCCTGTTTTTGACTTTTCCTTTTTGGCTTTATCTATTGGTGTTGGTGTGTGTTAGTGTTGGTGAGACTTGTTTAGATATAATTAATTGTTTTATTGTGATTTTTTATTGTGAAATTTTCTGATTGGTAGTTGGCTCTTGTGATTGGGGGGCTTGTCTCATTGTCTGTTGAGTGGGGTGGGGGTGAATGGGCACATGACACATGGGGCCGAGTGAGGTATTTGAATTGGGGAAAGTAAATACTGTGCTAATGCAACTAATAAATAATAATTTAATTAATCAATAATTAATTAAGAGAAGCAACTAATAAATAATAATTAATAATTTAATTAACCAATATATTATAAAAGATAAATAAATTAAATTATGTTAGGTTAAATAATAATTAATAATTTTATAATTAACGATACAATAATTATAATTTTGGAAGAAAGCCCTCTCTAGTAAGGGCTTTTCACTTAGCAAAAAAAAAAAAAGATTTGTTCCAAATTTTTTTTGGAAAAGATCTGTTCCAAAAATTTTAAACAATAAAAATTAATATTAAAAAAAAAAAAAAGCAATGACAGAGACCCAACAAATGCCTATCCATTCAATGCTTATCCCAATCTATCTAGCTTTTGACTCTTCTTACACGTAAAAAAAAAAAAAAGTTCTTTTAGTTTTGGCTTCCCCAACATGTATTGTACAAAAGAAAAATAATTTATTTATTTATTTAGTCAACTAATTTTCTAACTTTCTATTTTTTACAAATTATGTTACTTGTGTACTGATCTTTATAGCAAAATCAGATATACTTCTAGGCCAGATGAGATTACAATAAAATGTAAAAGATCTCTTTCATTTATCACATAAACTTAATTGAGTAATGTTATAGTCACAAACTATTTTATAATATTTTTATAAAATGTTGATGTAGCCAACATCTTATTAGTTTTCATTTAGACCCACCATTAATATCACTTTTTCATTTACCATTAATCACTCACCATATTAACAGTTTGTAAAATAGTTTGTATATTTAGTATTGTTTAACTTAATTATTAATTTTACATATCAAAAGATGGAGAAAAATAAATTTTAAAGTCATAATAATAAAAATATTAAAAATTAAAAAAAATATTATTTAATTAATATTTAAATATAAAAAGGTTCCGTTGTTGTCTTAGGCCTCCAAATATAAGGGTATGAAGCCAGCCGCCAAATCGACCCGATCCAACCCAACCTACCGAGTTGGGTCAGTTTTTAGGGGTTGGTGGATTGGGTTGGGTTGTGAGTTTTTTTTTTTCCCAGTGGGTTAGGTTGGATTCAAGTCATAAGATTCACAAATCTACCTAGCCCGACCTAACCTGCCTATATTTAATATTTATTTAAAATTTAAAAAATATATTTAAAAATATATTATACAATTTTGTTATTTACTTTTTTGCCCCTCTTCCTAAATAAAACTCAAACCTTAAGTTCTTCTCATATAGTTTGTGTTGGTTTGGTGCTATACTCAGGATTATTTGATTATAAATTTGCTCTTATTTGTGGTGGAGTTATTTTAATGCTCAATTTAATAATAATAATAGTAATTAAAAAAAATTGTCCAACCTAATCCACGTGGGTTGGGTTAGATTTTTTTTTTGGACCCACCATTGTGGATTGGATTGAAAAATTTCCTTAACCTGACCCATGCACACCCTTACCGAAATATATTAAGCGGCTTTACACGCTTATCCATGGGAAACGGCTCATACATTCTTGTCCATTGAAATTGGACACTTCACCGTGATCTAGCATCACTAGCAATGCTTCTTTGTTAGGCCTTTCTCCAGGATCTTTTGTGTGAGCTATTTAGGCTTACTTTGATTCCGTTGTTGAAGGGACCTTGAATATCTCACCACCTTCACCACGCACCATCCTTTGTTTGGCTTAACTATTTTCAAGATCGTTTGTGTGAGCCCTTTAGGCTTACTTTGACCTTACTAGGAAAGGACCTTAAACACATTGTCACCTTTACTGCACACCAGCCTGAGCTCTGATATACCTAGACCCACCCACCCGACCCACCCGTTTTGCCATATCTTCTTATTGTATTCTCAATCCTCATAAAGTGTTTTTAAAGAAAGTATATCTACTGACTTATATGGACATCAGAGCCATTAGGATATTACCATACCGGTGTTTATATCCTTCTAAAAGTGTTCTAATTAGAGAAAGCATCTTCGTTGACTTAGGCATTAGAGCCATTAGGTTGGTAGTACACGCTGGTGTTATGTTTCCCTTGTTATTTTGTTGGTCAATGAACCATTTGCCGAATGATTCATCATTGATCACCATCATCAATGATCGTTGTTCATGCGTAGTTGTAGATGTGCACTTGATAGCACGTGCCTTAGTGAGCGAGATTTTACTCGAATAGAATATTTCATAATAAGACAGTTTAATATGACTACTCTCTCACAACTTTTTTTTTTTTTTTTTTTTTTTTTTTTTTTTTTGGTTGCCTGCCACGGTATCCGGGGCTTCGCCCCGACTAATCCGTTGGTCGACCCGGGTCGCACACCTAGCTGTGGTGGGTGAGTCTCCCAACAGGGCATTCTGCATACACAAGGTCTCGAACCCGAGACCTTGCTTAAGCGACACAAGCTGCTTACCACTTGAGCCAACCCATGTTGGTTACTCTCTCACAACTTACAACCATAGGACTCACAACATTCTAGGATAGAAAAATCTCAAACACCTCACATAAAATACTTTCTGCATTCTGGACTAATGTGACAGCAAAAATCTTCTTAAAAATGTAGAAATTAATTACGTAAAAAATGAGTAATGGTAGGATTATAATTTTTATCCAAACTTATTTACGTGGTAACTTACCACTGGTAAGTTAGGAAAAATAAAGTTGTGGACCCATTGCATATACCGCACTACTCATAACTTAATGCAAATCGTGGCAAAGTAATCTAGTCAAAAATCTCTTTGAAATGATGCAATGCCATTAAAGCTTGCACAGTGCCCTATGGATTCAGAACTCAGAAGCCTATACTGTTAAGGCCACTACCACTGCCACGTTCATAAAAGACTACAGCTTAATAACCACTGGGTACGGATTCAGATAAGGGGCAATATTTAGGATATTGCCCTTGATAGTTGATACAATAATAATACACGATTGAAATTGAAAATTTTAAAAAATAAACTTTTAATCTTATCTATTAAATTAAAAAAAAAAAAGTTAAAAAATTAAAATTAAAAAATAAAATAGATAAAATTTAACATGAGTGGATGTAGTGTAATTGCATCCGGTACAATATCTTGACTATTGCACCGGATCCAAACAACCTTATCGAGTCATGTACAGTACAGACTACAGAGCAGTGAAGGGACAAGGCACAAATTTTTGAGAAGAAAGTTCGTTGCAGTCTGTACTGAATATGACAAGAACCAAATCAGCTTTAACGATACCACGTATTAACGACAATTGGACATACGAATATGCCATAGCAGGCAGTGTCCTTCGTAAGTTTTTAAAAATGACTTGCCACTGAATACTTTAAAAACATGCGTTAAAATTAGAAGCAGTAAAATTAGGCACGACCCGCAAATTCGACCTAACATGATATAAAATTAATAAGTTATGGATTGAGATTTAATGGATTTATATCATATTTGGTTTGATACGATTGACCTATTTAATAAACGGGTTAGATTAGTATCTGTCATATGAAACCCGTTTGACATGTCTAATTTGTTTAATTAAATGTCATTTTACTTATATATCCTTCAAATCCTAAGTATATAAACTTATTAGTCGTTTTGATTTATTTTCTTTGATATATTATGATTGATTATTTGTGATATTGAGAGATACTTTAGTTTTGAATGATTATTTGTGATGCAGTTACTCGTTAGTTCTGAATTTTATATTAAAGATATTTATTTGTTTGATTTTTCATAATTCAAATCAATTTGGTTAATAATAAAATTACTTTTAGTTTTTTATTTTATTTTTTTTCGTTTTGATAAAATTTAAATAAACAAGTCGACACGATTGATTCGTTTAATAAATAGGTCGTGTTAGAGTTGAGGAATCCTAACCCGTTTAATAAACATGTCGAGTTAGGGTTGACCCATATAATCGAATATTCATGAGTTGACATGACACAAACCCGACACATGAACACGAATTGCCATCCTTAGTTAAAACCCTTTAAAATATTGTTCATTACCAAAGACAATGTGTTGGAAATAAAAGAGAGATATTACTTGACTTTTCTTTGAAAATTACACAATATGATTTTACCAAAAGAGGTGGCAGAGATGAAGTGTGGACCAAGTCATTATCTTGAGACATATCATGTTCTTTACGATATATCCGATGTAGTTAGACAAATAATTACTGCACGTTGTTCCCAAGATATAACAACCCAACCACTTTTGCTGATTATCCTTACGAGCCTGCTCGTAGGATATAAGCTCCCTATAGTACTTTTTTCCCCAGAAAATTTAGTAAAAGATAAAATATTTTTTGTGAATAGTAAGAAGTAGTAGATGGTGAGTGTTTAGAACAATAATAAAATTGTTTTTGAAAGTTTGTAGCTTTGTATTCTAAAAATGATATGATCTTGAAATTTTTATTTCTTTTCATATATATAAAGCCGGACATGTAACTTGTTCTTAGCCAAAAAATTAAAAGGTTTGACATCAATTAAATGGTCATGAAGCTATTAAAAAACAATGGACAATCAAAAGCTTTCTTTCTATGTGAGTGTATATAATATAATATAATATAATATAGTATAAAAGCTGGACAACAAAAGTCTTTTGCCAAATCTGTATACGTTGAAAACAAATTAATAGCTAAATCAAATTGTCTTTTGGTGTCATAATGCTATTGAAAAAAATCAATAGTCCATAATGTGGCTGAACTTTATTACAAATCCTTTTAGAAAGCTTCAGAATATATATTATAAATATTGCTAGCTGTTTTGACTTTCCATTAAACCAAAGAGTAAATACTTGTATATATGATAACTAATTATAATATATAATAATTCAGAAATAGTTTGTATACTTAATTTGCTGAAAAACCTTCCAAATATGACGTTAACATGTTATATTCAAAAAAAATGTTTGAATGCAAAACGTTTAGAATGAAAAATATATATTTGTAATAAAACCAAATATGCTAGCAATGATGGTATTAATATCACATTAATGTTCAGAAATTTCCTAATTAAAAACCATTGACAATAGCTATTCAAATTCTGAATTATATTTGAATTTCAAAATTTAGCAATCAACGTATCTGTCATTAAGGGATAATTGATTTTCTCAATTCACTTAAATGAGTATTAAAATAAATATGATATTTTTATATAAATATCCAACACAATGTAAATGATTAAGGATAACGACAATGGTTAATTTGCCTTGGGCAATGCCTATTAGGGAACTTTATTTATTATTTATTTTTTTATAGAATTCTACTTTAGCCTAATCTAAGTGTATATGTGTGTGAAGCTCTTTTTTGGAGACTTGAATCATTGTCCTTGTCTCCCACACCACACACCACAAGCACTTATACTTGTGGAGTGATCATCACACCAAAAATGTGTGGTGGTGCTATTATGGCACTTTCAGCAATATGGCGGTAGCTTCCAAATCAAATTTTGCCTAATTAAACACAAAAAATAGTTACATCAACTTATGCATTAATTGTACAAAATGCATTTTTGCTATAATATTTGAGTAAATATACACAAGCACTTTTGCTATGCATTTCAATTTTTTATTATTATTTTTTTTTATGTTTTTTGAGGATGAAAGAATAGAGTGGATGATAGTTGATGTGTGTCAAGAAAGAAAAACAATTTAAAAATCAAGAAAATTTAATTGATATTTTAATGAAATAAATTTTAGAATAAATAATCTGATATGAGTGTTTTGAAAAATGATTAGGTA
This sequence comes from Quercus aquifolioides, assembly GCA_019022515.1. Lineage (NCBI taxonomy): Eukaryota > Viridiplantae > Streptophyta > Magnoliopsida > Fagales > Fagaceae > Quercus > Quercus aquifolioides. Next base: position 20,443,242 of record CM032332.1, on the reverse strand, counting down.
GAATAGAAAAAAGTATATTTTTATACTAAAATAGACATAAATTTTGTACAGGCTGATATGAATGTTCTAAGCCCATCGACTTTCAAATGATCATTCAAAAAAAAAAAAAAAAAAAAAAGATTAACTAAGTTTTATAAATTTTCTATCTTTTTTTTTCATCATTGTATAAATTTACTTTTTATCTATTGAAGATTTGTGGACTTAATTTTTTTTTTCTTTTTCCTTCGAAAATGAGATTATGATCAAATTGAATTAAGGTTGAATGAGAAAATATTATTCCCAAGTTAAATGGTGGTATAAAAAAAATTATACATTTTTATTTCGGAAAAAAATACATTAATTGATATTATCGTTTATTTATTTATTTATTTTTAAAGTTGATATACAAAATAGGATGTAAAAAGCATTCTCGACTAGTACTAAGGGTGTCTACGGATTTGATCTAGTCGATTTTGTGCTCAACTTGCACTCGACCCGATCACACCAAGTATGTGGAGAATGAAATCCACCACCAATAAAGTAGGAACGGTGGCTCGACTGTGCAGTTCTATATGGGTGGCAGGTGGATTTAGTTGAAACTAGCTAATGGGGCAATGAAGTGCAAAGACAGTGGGGTTTTGTTCAAGAACACAAGATCTCCATAAGAATTGGTCGGAGATCTCAAGAATATTATTATATCATTATATGCTATATAATGTCATACAGGATAACATCTATCAAACAAAGAAAAGAAAAAAAAAAAAACAAATTAAAATACAAAAAAATTGCATCAACCTAAAGGAGAGGTCAACACAAAAATTTATCTACCTAAAGTAGATATGCAATAAAGAATTAAAAATCCACCAAAAGATATATATAAAAAAAAATAAAAAAAAAATAGAGAGAGGGGGAGTATTCACTTTTTTTGTGTAGGCAAAATATGTATTGAATGGAATAAAGAATAACAAATTTTTAGAGAAATAAAATGGGGAGAAGAGTTGATATAAAAGGAAAATGAATGGATGGAGGAATTGTAACATTAAGGTATAGAGTAGTGAGAAGATAAAAAGATAAAAGTGAGGGAAAAATGTTTGATAAAGTATAATTGTAAGGTGACAAATTAATAAGAAGAAAAATAGTTAAAAAATGAGGAAGAAAGTGTTAGATATGTGGATGATGTAGCCCAACAGAAGCGTAGCAATAATAATGCTATGCTTTAGTTTTTAGATATACATAAATATAGATATATAGTATAGATTATACATTTGGAATTTCCACTGTGCATTTGTCATTTAACTTGAAGTAATTTTTCTGTCCTTTTATTTTTATTATCTATTTTATTATTAAATTTCAGCCCTATTTTACACTATTGAAATATTTATTTGGTTTACCTATGAATTTTTGGCATAATATAGAGGGAAGTTCATGAGAGAATGAAATTCAGAGAATATGGTAGAACTCATTGGTAAGAAGAAAATGGAACATGTTCTTCATAGATACTGTAGATTAAACACAACTATAGGCTATAGCCATCAACATACTACCTGCAGATACATCACTTTTTTTTTTCTTTTTCTTTTTTCATTTATTTTTTTCAATTACGATTCACTAGTCCAACCAAGATTCCAGCTACAATGTCATTAGTCTTGTCTTTATTATTGTTAAATTCCCTTCTGACAAGGTTCTCAAGGGAACTGCCTGTTTTTGTTGCAAAAGCCCTGTTAATGTCTTGGATATCTATCTCGGACCTGGTAATAACTATTCGAATCAATATCTCTCGAGCATCAGCATTCTTCATTCTTAGTTGCTTAGCAAAGAACCTTTCAGGGTTTTGGATGCAACGAATCACAATTCGAAGCTCTTTTCCAAATTGCCCACACTTGCTTTGCTTCATTGATTTGGAGAATTCATTGCCATAAAGCTGTTTGTAAGAGAGGAGAATGGCTTTAACTTGGCCAGAATTTCGTTGACTTAAAAGTGAAATGATGGTTTTTTGGTCAACACTTCTCCCACTTTCAACCGCTTCATACAGAGTCTTGGCATCACACATGGCCATGCTCATGTCCACTTTCCCACTATAGTTGCGACAAGACTTCAAAACCGCCATCAAAATCTAAATAGAATACCAAAGACAAGAGTTCATAACATGTTAGAATAACGGTTAAGCAATTAAATTCATCATTTTTTATCAGTTTAAGTTTTTGGGATAATTAATAATTTATTATAGTATCTAAACAAGTGTCATAAATTTTTGGGACAATTGGTAATTGAGTGGTGATTGTTGTATATTAATATGTACGTATACACAGGTGTACAAACAATTGAAATCATGAGTTGAAGACACGATTTCAAGTTATCTCACGATTTTAATGGTGGTACACCAATGTGTCCGTACACACTGATGTACAATAAGTATTTTCCTTGGTAATTTATCGTAATCACCTCTTTGAATCCGCTATTAATTTTTGTTGTGACATCTTGTTCAAGATCAGAATTGTATCTTGAACGGTAGGCCTGCTTAATACACTGCAGCTCCGAAGAAGGTCGGCTGCATGCAATCTCAATGAGAGTGTTAAGATTCACACTGCTTCCATTTCCAAAGAGTGAGTTCCTCACTATTTCAGCATCACGCTCTCGTGGTTCAATCATGCGAAGATAAGCTGCCCTCTGTACATGCAACATATTTTCAACATTATGCTTAAACTATATTCATACATATTTAAGTATGAGGGCCAAAAAAAACAAAAAAAAAAACTTGCTAAAGTCAATCTAATTTTGAGCAGCATACTCACAGCAAATGGATTATTCCTTTGAATATTTGAGACGACATGAAGAACATTCTGGCCATAAAGAGCACTGTAAGTTTGGCAAATGAACTTAAATTCATGAGAATTTCTGTATACGAACATCTCCACAAGCCTTTGGTAGTTGATTGCACCATTGCCTATGATTCAGTAAGTCATTGGATGGTTAATTATAGTTCAAATAGAATTTTCTTTGCATCAAAACAAACAGATAAAATAATGAGGAAAAAGTAGCAAGTACCAGATAAATAATTATGAAGATGTTGGCAATCCAGTTCATATTGTTCAGAGTTTTGAAAAGAACTGCTAGACATTTCAAAAAATTTCCAAGAAAATCTCTGTATATCCTTAAATTTGTGATGTGAAATACCAAGAAGCCTAAGACACCTTTTTATAGGACTCAAAAAGGAATAATTTACTTTGTTTCGCTTTTTAACTGGAAAAGACTTTTAATCAAGGGAGGATATAACAGCCACGTACAAAGTGGGAAGAACATTCAGAATGGAACATATCCTCAATTCCATTAACAACCGTACCATTTCTACCACACTTCACTGTCTTATCCCAGCTTTACTCTCAACCGCTGACTTGCAAAAAGTCCCTCACTAATGTAAAACAATCAAGTGCCAACGTGTCTTTTTCTTCTCTTACAAATTACAATCACTAACAGCTCTTAATGATGTCTACCTTAGAAGAGAAATTCATATTCCCACCTGGTTTTTACAGTGAAAAGGCCTCAGAAAAGTTTCTTTATATTTGTAAGTGCTCATATTAGCTTATTAGCCACCACCCATTGCGGTTCATGTTTCCAAATGTCAAAATATTTCACAAGAAAATTCAAGGGTCCATATGGCATCTCAGTTTGACTTGTGATACACAGTTTCCCCAGAAGCCACAGTGAAAATATATAAAAATATGAAATTCAAAGAAGGATTTTAGGAAGTCCAAATTAGGCACTTGATCTTTTGATGTTGGTACACAAGTCCATATTCTTAGTTAATTGTCAATTAAATGTAGATTGAAGTCTACATTAAGGATTCACAAATAATTTATTTAGGAAAAGGAAATAATTCAGAGACTCATAAATCAAAACAACATTGAAGCTTTGTCTTTTAATTAGTACATGTCTTGGATGCTGAGCTTAGCTGACTCTGTGTTATTCAACAACATTTCAAGATTAAATTCCTATTTAGGTGTACCACGCAAATTATATTCCAGACAGGCTGCAGGATAAGAAGGCAGAGTAACAAAGTTGTACCAGACGAATGTTTGCCATGAGGCTAAGGCTATCAACAAACTGCGGAGCTAGTTCTCAAAATCTCAATTCTGTATTAAAAAATTGATAATGGTACACTGAATTATTCTTGGTATAGACAAAAAAGTAATACTTAAAATAAGTAAAAATGCATACAAGGTATTAAGTTGTCAGACCCCATTGCTTTTCTCGTTCCCCTGCAGATATTTATGATTAAACAATCCACCGAAGAATCCACCAGCATCTGCAGTAGCCACCATTCCGTTATTTCCAAAGGAGTGGAAGAGAAGACAAGGGATCAATTGCATCAAAAACTGAATGAATCCCTACGAGGGCCATTATAAAGCTAACAACATCAACTTGGATTCCATGTTATTACCAAGACCTCCTTGCTCATGGAGCACAGCCGAATGTACTATCATCTCTGTTCGGCAGTCGTGAAGTAATGTCTAGCCAAGAAAACCATGGTTAACTTAGCAATACTTTGCAGTGTAGATTGTTATTGTCCTGCAAAACCAAAAAATTACAATTAAACTAAGGAACTAATGGCACACTTCGATAAGCCAGATGAGTAAACTATGGATTTATTGCACATAACTCATTGGATTTATCTTTGGTGGAGAGAGGGGGGCGGGGGTGGGGGGGAATCAATTTCTTAAGATCTGGTGATCAAAGACTAAGTAATAAATCGTATAAAAAAAAAGGCGAACTAATTTATTAAATTAAAAATAAAAAGTGCAGTCATGGAACTATTGATCTGAATGAACAATTGAGGACTTAATTAATGCTCCATAAATTAATTTAAGGAGACGCAATGTGTGTGTTGTAAATGTCTTCACTCCTCTCCAGACTCCAGTACAGATAATTAATGAAAAGATATTTTTGATACCATGAGGAGATTGGTCCATGTCATTTACAGCTCAAAATGAAGAAAGACACATGATTACCTACACCTTCTTCCTCACCTTCCCCCCCCCCCCCCCCTCTCCTCAAAAAAAGAACATGTAGTGCATATTACAATCTTTAGTTTAAAAAACAATTCCAATCCATTATTTTTCAATTAAATATATGAAAATGATCATAGTGAAGCAGAACATTTAAAAAAAAAAAAAATTATTACAGATGAATAATACCCAAAAACAGGGGTAACACAAGTTTCCCCTAAAAAATTTACAATCCAAATTTTAAGAGGTCAAGAACATATTTTTTTAAAAAGTAGGTACACTGCCTAAAAGGGTTTAAAAAATTTCCTTTTTCCTGGTTTGGGATCAGTCAACACCACCGCCAAAGAAAAGTAGGAGTTGACAGCATCAACCATAGTGCTTTTGCTTGTGACTTTCTTGGCCATGTAGTCAAACTATAAGTGGTGCCAAACAAAATGCATAGGGCACTAGTCGCCATAAGAGTAGGGAGAGAACTAAAAGTCACCCTTTTTTAATTGCATACATTAGCAAAAGTCAATATTCAAGTCCAACCATTAATCTCCCCTGCTTCAACATTCCATCTTTGCTTATCAATAAACAGTATTTTTTTCCCCTAGAAAACAAATAGCACATAATTGATGCTAGTCATTCCATGCATTTCACAGAAGATGCAGCTAGATCTTTACAAGGAATGTCGAAAATTGGGAGCCTATTACAAAGTAAAAGAACACACACACACACACACAAAATTTATATAAATAGAGAGATTCAGATTCAGAAATATCACATTTTATTTACACTGAAAAGTAACATATAAAATTACATATGTATGCACAGGGATACTTACGAAGCTTATGAAGAAGCCTCATGCAACATGTCAACCAGAAAGGAGACATGGATTTATTTGATTTAGGATAAATGGCTACAAGCTAATACAGTGAAAACAAAATAACTTGATATTTGATTTTGAGATATGTTACATAATCCACTTGCTAAGTCCATTACCAATTAGATTCTCTTCTCTGCTGGTTGAATCAGTAAATATACTACAGAGCGTTTAAATAATACTTTTGAGGCATCTCAAATTAATGCATGGCCAAAGAAATTGTTGAGGGGATATAGCTAAAGATGATTTTCAACAGAGAATCAATGAAAGGAGCAGAGAGTATAACAGTGTGCTAAAGCTTATGGCCACAGTAAATACCGAACATTGTAAATAGATTACAGTGCCAATGAGCTCTAGCTAAAATGGTACTTTCTCCCCCCATAAGAATGGAGTAGAAGGTGGTCATGAGTTCAAAAATCACTGGATTCATGCACTACTTACGAATCAATTACACACACACACACACACACACACACACACACACACATATGAGAAATGCTATATCCACCACAATTTTACTTCAAATCCAAGATGGCAAGTTGTCATTGGTGGGCAAAAAAGTAATTTCAGTAGTGGGTCTAGATTAAAACCAGTAACAGCTTGTCATATAGGCAAAAAAGTAATTTCAGTAGTGGGTCTAGATTAAAACCAGTAACAGCTTGTCATATAGGATTTGTTGTGAAAATCTTGTTTATATTGAATTACTATATATATACATATATATATATATATATAGAGAGAGAGAGAGAGAGAGAGAAACGTATACAAGTGAGGTAAGGTACAATACATTCCTAGTATATATTATGAGATAACTTAAAGGACAAGAAACTATAAAAGAATTAAAATTCCTGGTTGTTTCTCTTTTTTAATAACATTTGTTTCTTCAATAAACCATGAATGACCCAAGCATCGGTAAAGTTACTCTTATTCAAAAAACTGATTTTATTATTATTATTTTTTTAAAAAGAAAAATCATACTTGCAAGTACACACAGCGAAAACAGTTAAGTATGAGGAAAAACTCAAAACAATAAAACTTACCAAACATGTATTAATCACAGAATCTTTTGGGGTGCCATCTTTCGCTTTCTTGTAATGAGCAAGGTGGTCATGATAGTCTTCTAGCTCTTTTTCCAATTTTTCAATGAATTGACTAGTATGCTCAAGTGACTGCTCAAACTTATATTTTTCCAATGCCTGCAAATTTTGACACCAGAAGAAACAATTATGGTCGAGCTTAATGTATATGTTGCATAATCGATGAATTACCATAATACCATCAACACAAATTAGCTGTCCAAGTTACAATATCCCAACCATCGAGGTCATACATTGATAGATACAGTAATACAATGTAGAACACTTTCTATCTTTTTAAGAAATATAACGTATGAGAAAAACAGTAATACAATGTAGAACACTTTCTTTATTTATTTTTAAGAAATATAATGCATGAGTATTCCAAACTACTAAATTTCAAGAATCTGCTAATACAAAATAACCATTTTTAATACGGTTTTAAAAACCGGAACGGTCAAAGAACTGGAAAAGGGTCCAGTTCCCGATTGAACCGGCTGATCCGATCTGGTTTTTAAAACCATGGTTTTATTTACTTGCAGTTCCAGTAACTAAGAGACATGTAAGTTATTGCACAAGATATTGAGAAACATGAGTGCAATGAACCATCTATGCTACTCAAGGATTAAAAGGACTACTAACTGGGGAAAGTTTCAAACAAGATATATGATCTATAGGTAAAGCAAGGAAAAAGGACAATGCAGAGCCTAAATATCGTTTACTACTAAAAGAGTAACACTACAAATTCTGTTTATTAATTGCTCAAAAAAAAACAAAAAGATATCAACTATATGAATATAAATAAGTGTGTTAAATTGTGATTTTTGTTCCAGTATTTGTGTGACATGAGATTGAATAGGGAAGGGATATAAGTTAATGAAATATAATTTTAATAAATAAGCAACTTAACGTATAATTGACTGATTAGGAACTTAAAGTATTTAAATAAACTTTGGGGCCTTTTTCTGAATAAATAACATTAATAGTTTATTAAAGCTTCAATTCGAAGCCAAGAGCAATTTGTATACCATTTGCTGCAGTTTAAGGGTGCCTAGATAAAACCTCTAGGGTGACACACTGAAAACTAAAAATAAAAGGGTAAATTGCAAAGTACACACATAAAATTTGGAATTATTTGGATTTTACACCCTGAAGTTTGAGAAATTTGCAAAAATACACCCTCGGCTAGTTTTGGCTGTTAAGTGACACATCACCGTACTGACATTTTTTTTTGGCCAAATCAGCCCCAAATGACGCTGTTTCACACACACACACACACACATATATAAACGCCCAAAATAAAAACTCAAAACTCAGTCAAAATTTACAACACCGTTTCACCCAACAGCAACATAATTCCCAAATCAAAAACCACGAACATTTCGGTCATGGAATGCAACTGTTCACCTTTATCGCCCAACCAGACAAACCCATATCCCCTAGAATGTCCAGTGGCTCTATCACTATTAGTGACAACTTTTGCACCCTTCACTGAGGTGTATATAATTTTAAAAGTTTCTTGAAGCGTGTAATCGGTAACATTAGCAGCCAAATTCCCCACAAAAATGGTATAATCAGGACCATCATCATGATGCCTCTCTCCAGCACCAAGTGTAGCCAAGTTCAGCAGGAAATTCTGCTGAGTGTTTGGCATCACCTTCCCATTACAGGATTGCAATACCCGGGGTTTTTGTTGATTGGTTTGCTGGGTTTGTAGGGGTTAGGGAACTAGGTTCGTGGGTTTTGATTTGGGAATTGATTTGTTGTTGGGTGAAATGTTGTTGTAAGTTTTGACTAGGTTTTGTGTTTTTATTTTGGGTGAAATGGCATTTGTTTGGAGATGCTAGCTCTTCTATTTTTATTTTTTTATTTTTAAAGTGAAACAGCGGCCAAAAAAAAAAAGTCAACACGATGATGTGTCATTTAACAGTCAAAACTGATCAAGGGTGTGTTTTTGCTAACAGAACTAAACTTTAGGGTGTAAAATCAAATTTCTCAAATTTCAGGGTGTAAAATCCAAACCACCCCAAACTTTAGGGGTGTACTTTGCAATTTACCCTAAAAAAAAAAATAAAAGAAGGGAAAGAAAATAAAAGAAAAAAGAAGAATAAGAGATGGCTAGAAAGAATGAGAATCCTAATTTAAGCTAGGATTTTGGGAATGATCAAAAGGAGACACCCTAATTTCCTTTGCATGGATGATTATAATATTTGGAGGCTGTCAAGGAGACTAGAAGTTGAAAATCTCAGCCAGAAGAAACTCTAACAATTACATTAAATCTTGCCAAGGTAAGACTTAAAAACCCAGGGCTTTTGAAAATTTTGTTAGGGTTTTAATTTTCCATATACTTACTAGACACATTACTTCAGTGAAATCTCACTTTCATAATTAGCAAAGCCAAATTTGTTAGGGCTTTAAAAGGATTAAAGGAAAGAAGATGAGATGGACTTCAGGTAGTTTTTCGCCTTCAAGAAACTACCAATGTGCCTAACCACAACCACCCACTGAGTGCATCATTAGTATGACAACATGTAGTTCCAACTCTTTTTTTTTTTTTTTTAAATAAATAACAAAATATCATTAATCAAAAATCTCAGGTACACCGGGAGTGTACATGGAAAGGATTACATCAAGATCGAAAATTACAATGATCAAGCATAACAAAAAGATTAGAACAAGAAAAAGAAGAAAAAACAGAACACCAATCAAACAAAGAGTGGAGGAGAGATTTAATCTCAAGAATCAACCGTTGCATGTAGTTCCAACTCTATAACTATGAAGTATGGACACGGGTATAGATATGGGTACGAAACAGTAACATGAGCAGTTTCTGAAAATTTATAACATGACACGGCGGATACGACATGAGTATGGCACCCCAAATGAAGTGTCCGTCCTTCTTAGCTGTTTATAACAATTTGAAACCAAGATCTACCAAACATCACACCGATACTTAAGATCTATTAAGATTTGGACAAATGCTTTTCCATTAGTGCAAATATATTTAGATATAAGTGGGCAATCCCATAACTATTAACTTCAAAGGCACTAAGAGCAAAATTTTAATATACTCATCCAAGATAATCTTTATATCAAAACAAGCATAACTATTAAGCTCATGTTGACTTGACTGACAGAGAAGATGAGAAAATTTTATCCTATACTATCCTTCAGAAAATGGTCATTGAAAGGAAAGCTGAATTTACCTTGTCTTTAGACAGTGTATCTAGAGGTGACATTACTTGTGGCTGTACATAATTCTTTCCCCGGTAGAAAATAATAGTATTGTCAGCTTTTATGTCAATCACAATGCCTTTGCTCAGTCTAGTAAGCTCTTCAGCATATTCATGAATTTGTCCAGGCTTGCATGGCTTGCAAATTACCTTTACAGTCTCATGTTTCTTCCAATGGAGATGCATATTGAGAACAACCCCTCCAAATACACCACGCCTCCCAACTGGGACATAGTTCTTCCTTTTTTCACCAGTGCGCTTCAGGTAATGCCTTTCTTCCTCAGTTAGGATTTCAGGATCATATGTTTCAGCAGGTGCTTTGGGAACCTCAAATTTCCTTAATTTCTCTATCAACCATACTTCCTTCCGTTTGGCCTGAAGAGTATTCATAAGTTATATATAGATACTAAAAGTGGCCATATGTTAGTTTATTTATTCAAAAAAAGAAAAAGCCATATATCAATATACCCTGAACTACTGAACCAAAGCATGTTTTTTGAGATATTACAGATCAATATAAACAAAATAAAGATAATTTTTTTGTTAAGAAATAATGCTTTATTGAAAGAGAAATGAAAATGATCCCCAAGTACACAACCAATGTACTAGGGATGCAACAAAGCTTCAAACATGGTTCATAAAAGATACAAGTTTAACTCTGCAAACAAACACTCAACCCCATCAAAAGTACGAAGGTTTCTCCCTCTCCAAATGGCCCACATAACACAAGGAGGCATCGCCCCCGATAAAAATAAAGATAACTTGAAACTGCAATTAATCAGTCAGATCAAAGAGGGGGTTCATATGAATTGCACTATCAAAATTACTTTTTGCATTTTCTTAAACAGTATAAGAAACAGCCATATTTGAACAAATACATGACTGTTTAATTAATGCAATGTATAGCAGTTAGGTATATTCAGAATATCAGACAAAAGAACATTCTTCAATAGTAAGTTTTGAAATGCTCAAAGAACAGCAGGACTATATATATATAAAAAAATTCATGAATGGACAAAGGAAACGTCTTTTTTTCCCCCCTTTTTAGGGGCTTCTCCAAAGAGAGAAACCCATCCAAAAATAGGCGTATGCTGCTATTTTTCGGCTAGTGCACAGTAACTAAAAGGCAAAAGAATAGTTTTCTGTGCAATATCTCTGTATCAGATAATTTTTCAGGTAACTGTTAGTCACTGCATCATGTTCAAGAATTTTACAGAAGCATAATAAAAAATTAAAAACTTTGTATAAACAGAAGTTCTACATTTAAATCTTGATATCAATATTAAACCAACATAAACAACATAAAGAGATTAGAAAATTTTAAACTATTGACATTAAAAACTACAAAAATAAATTGAGTAGTGTCCAACCTTCTCAAGTTTATATCTAATCCTAACTTCTGGATTTGGAGATGTCATCTTCTTTTTGGCCTTCAGGCGATAGAATCTGAGTTCATTCAGCTTGGCCTTTTTAGACATTTTGACCCATTTGGTTTTCACCCTTCCTTTTGTTTGGGAACCATTATTATCGACTATCCTACCCATAGAAAATCTAACAACATCATTTTCTGTCTTCAGCTCAAATGATTCTTTACTCATGTATCTAGCAGGTATCCAATTTCTAACAACATGAAAATCAAGCATATTTAATCTCTGCACTAATGAAAATTCCAATGGAGACGACATGCGCTTTGCTTCTAGAAGAGGCCTCACTGCACTGTAACTTCGCATAGAGAATGAAGTTGCCGCAGGCAAAGACGAGAGACTCGGGATATTTTTCAGTAGACAACAGCAACAGAGTAGAGAATCCCTGCATAGAGGATGTACATTATCTATCACCAACTGCATTTAAAAAATCAAAGGTCTTTTCTTATGGCACCTCTAATATTTTTAGAAATATGGACGAAGTTTTTCTCCAAACAAGTTTAGAGGAATCTCCTTCAACCCACTAGGTGACGATTGATAAAACCACCAGTACTTTTGGTCACATGACCTATATAATGAGTCATGTGATGTGACTTGACTTGACTTGCTGATGATTTTACCAGCCATTGGGGAAATTAGCTTTGTCTTCATAAATAGATATGAAATGAGTGGTGGGCGCAATGGACTTGAAAAATGTTGTCTGAACCGAGAGGTTCCAAGTTCCATTCACCACATTATCGGTCGTTTTAGTGTGACTAGATAAGGAGTGAAATAGTCTGGCCAAAGATTGGGACGCCATTTCCTAAATCAAAAGGCGCCTTGAAAACCACAAATTTGTACATTCTAAGCCTACGTTTGGATAGAGCTGAATCTAAATTTTCAGCTGTGTTGTGCATTGTCCAGTGGGTCCTGTGTACTATTCATTATTTTAAAAAAAACTTTAAAACAGATTACACACGTTTAAAAATTATTTTATTATATATTTTCAATTTTCAGCTTCGGCGGTATCTAAACATAGTAGCAAGAGTAAAGCAGATTTTCTACTAGGTTTCAATAAGAGACTACTACCCTTCTTAGAATCATTGCCTATTAATTCAAAAAAAAAAAAAAAAAATTGTTTATTTGTATCATAACAATCACAAATTTTAAAAGGGAGGGAATACCTGGTGCGAATAATAATGCCTCTTCTTCTGATTGAAAACAAGGAGAACATTGTTGACAAAAAAACGATGTGTAGTGTGACTCTTGAAATTGTGAAATTCAAGAAATCAGTGGAAATTGATAGTAGTTTGTGTTGCAGTGAGCGGTGAGAGTTTTGGTGTTGAGGAGAAACAGAAATCCCTATAACAGCCGACCGGTTCTCGAAGCCTAAGGCTGCCGTGCACCGTCTCCGCTGCTCTAGGCGTAGCTCTGCTAAAAGCCTAAAACACTTCTTTTTCTTTTTGTCTCAGAAGTTTTCAATTTATTTATTTATTTATTTTTTTGTTTTACACGTGACATGTGTGTGGTGTTATATTTTGTTCCCGGAATTTTCTATTCCAAACCAATCATCCCTCTATTCGTTCTAAATTTTTCGCTCCATTCTACCCGTTTTGTTTTATTTCACTAAATTTCATTTGTTATAATAATTTCAGTTAGTATGTAAACGAATTATTGTTTTTTTCTTAAACCCTTTTTTTAAAAAATTAATTCGCTTAGTTCACTTGCATATGACATTGTTTTTTTCTTTATCTTCATTACTTTTTTTTTTTAAACTTATATATGACTTGTTATATATTTCTATTATGTAATAATGATATTAATAATGTGTGTTATTTGATTTTAAATAATATGGTATATCATCATGTGATGCAGATTAAGGTATATAGTATCGAAATGTTTTATTCCAATGAATAAACTAGAATTGGTATTCAAAATTATTGAGATAAAATGGGAGTGGAGTTTAATGGTTAATGGGAATAACAACAAAGGTTGTTTCAAATATTTAATCGTATTATAAAGGAATGGAAAAATGATTAGTTATCTTGTTTGATGTTTTAAAAGAAACAAATAACAAGTAGGTAGGGTAAATAATTTAGTTCTCTAAGTTTACAAGGTTTTAATCAGTAAGAGTGCCTAGTATCATTGAATAAAACTTACATAAACTTTACATGCCAACATCAAATGACAAACAACTTACAAAACGAAAATGAAAATGCTAAAGGTATTACAAATTTTACTATAAAACTTATAAAATGATGTGTCAAGAATGTGATTTGTACCACTTAAACCATATAATCATGAATGTTTAAATTGTTTTATTGTGATTGGTGAGAGGTCAACTTGTAAAACTCTTTTAGTAAATTTGTAGTACCTAACATTTCTAAAAAAAAAAAAAAAAAAAAATACACGTTGGCTACTATCTCTCTTTATCATGTTTTTCACTCCTTAGTTACCCTTACCGTCACTATAGCTTCTAAATTTTAGCTCTTCAAATGTTCAAACGATTGCCAATTATTTTAAATGACTTTTGGTAAAGATCACTTATCAATGACATAATAACGTTTTATAAAGCTCAACCTTACCAAAGAAACGTTACTTATTTAAAAAAAAAAAAAAAAAACCCCACTTAGAAGCTATTATCGAAAGTAACGATTCTAAACCACTATCCAATTCAATAAAACTTTCTTAAGGGAAAATGTTGTATAGTATAACATTTTTCCTTTCTTGAGTATGGGAATCAACGCATTTATTTCTATCAAACGCATATATTTTAATATCATCAAATAGATTTATTCTATTGCCCTAGAGGTACTATCAAGTAAGATGTTTGTCTTGATATCTCGACGTACATAATGACTTTTGGTGTGCTCATGGATGTATTCAAGACCTCTAGCAGCATCAAGGGCAATCCGAACTCTCATAATCTAAGAAAGTGACGTATGATCCTTTCACAACCTTTGAAAGGAGTGATTTGATCTAATATATTATGATTGTTGGGTCATCCCTTAAAAAATTCATAAAATACTAATTGCACTCTTATAAATATACTTGATTTTTGTAAAAACTGGATATTAACATGAAAACAAATTAGAATGCATCATTTTGTGACCATATCACCGTAGTCAAAAGAAATTACCTAAACTAGAATTTACCAAACTTAAAATTACTCATACTTCTGAAAGTCATGATACTTCAATAATACTTATTTGAAATCTTTTAATTATATATAAGGCATAAGGATTTAAGCCTTAATTATTGTGCTTAATTTAGCTTCAAAGTAAGACAAATTATGAAGTAGTTGAAAATTAAGCTGAGTTTGGATTGCGCTGAAAACAACCCACGTCTGCATTTGACATTTTTTTCCTAAGTTCCGTGCACTGTTCACAGGACCTGCAAGTATGGAAAAACACAAATTTTGCTTTAAAACTGGGTCTCACGATACTATTCACACATTCAAAAATTATTTTGCTACAGTATTTTCAGTAATAAATTTTTAGTTTTCAATAATAAGCGGTATCTAAACAGACCCTTAGTAACTAGAAAAGTTATGAGAAAATTTTTGGTGGCAATGTTGGAGTTAGTTATCCTTACTCTTGTGGAAGCAAAAGCTAATTACCTTGCCTCTATTTTTCTCCATCCTTCTTCACTTCCAACCTTGCTTTCTCATCACTCTAAAATTGATAATGTTGAAGAACCATTTCATAATTGTCTAAAAAAAAATTTGAAGGTTGTGAAGATAGGCTAAGAGTCTGTTTGAGATTTGCTTATTTTGTTGAAACTAAAACTTTTTGCTGAAAGTACTGTAGATAAAGGTAAAAGTTAACTGAAATAGTACAGTGAGACCTATGAATAGTACTAAAAAGTATAGTGGAGTCCATGAATAATATTAAAAATAAGCTGAATAGTAAAATAAATTGGCAAAAAATAAGCTATCCAAATGCAACCTAGGAAAAAAAAGGAATATCAAAGGCTGTGGAATATGTATTCTTAGGAGTTTTCGACAGTACATGAATAATCCATTGAATCAAGACGACCCAATGTATCGTAAAGCAAAAGAGTGGATAGATCACTGCAGAATAGAACATAAAAGGCATTGATTTTGCACGTTGTTTATACAGATCTTACATAGAGCATATAAAAAACAATTTATACATTGTTTGTGCATAGAAATCAAGAGCTATATATATATATATATATGAAAAAAATGGACACCTGTCAAAAATATATTTATGTATAACCAATGGCATATCTTAGGTCCAAGTCACTCGTAATATATCCAGTGGCGGCTCCAGGATTTTTTTTTTTAGAGGAGTCAGCAGTGGTGGAGCTAGAAATTTATCAGGAGGGCAAGTAAAAAAATAAAAAAATTAAATTTTTTTATATGTGCAACTTTTATATTATATACATTATACAATAATCTAAAATAGTATTCTAAATATAATTTAGTATAAATATCAATAAGAAAATAATCATTGAATGCATAAACAAATATAATTAAATAACTAATAATACACGTGGTCAGTCTCTTGGAGTCAGACTAACAGTAAATGTGAAACTAATAAGAAAAAAAAAAGTAACTAATATAAGTTTTAATTTTTGAAGTATATGATTTATTAACCATACATGTGATCAGTCTCTTGAAATTGGAGCAAGCACTAAAAAACTTTTTGGATTTGGAAATCTATAGAGCATTTATCAAACTACTTGATCAAATAGAGAGAAAAACTAAGAAAACATAGAAGGGAAAAAGAAAAATAGAGAGAATGAGGAAAGAATTACAAATATAGATACAGATTTGTTGGTTGTAATAATGGTGTACTTTTTTGTTGATAAAGAGAAAAAGTTCAACAACTTTATTGTGCTGTCAATGGAAAAGTATGCCAAAGTCTTGGAAAAAAGTTTTTTGTTTTTGTTTTTTTGTTTTTAACGAATGAGCAAAAATTTGAAACACTTTTTTTCTTTCTTATAAAATTAAATATTTTAAGAGTAGTACTATTGATACAACACTTGTACAACAAAACCTAGGTGACAAGTTGTTAAAAGCAGAGAAAAAGTGATGTTAATTGTGGGTCCTGATAAAAACCAGTTATAACTTGCAACTTAACCTTTATTGTTAAATTATTGTGAAAATATTGTGAATGCAGCATTAAAATGATCATATTCAAACTTATATCAGCTAGGTTTAAACAAAATTTAGGGTCAAGGGTTCTGATAAGGTATAATCCTAGCAGTACCATAGGCTTAACCCGTCAGCCTATACTCAGGCTGACGGTTCAGCAGTACCATGGGCTTAACCCGTCAGCCTATGCTCAGGCTGACGGTTCAGGTCACGACGGATAACTCTAAAAGCTGACGGAAAAATACGTGCTGACAGAAATGACATCCCTGGTCAGGCTCGAAGGGCTGATTATGTTCAAAAGGCTGACGGCCCTTCATTGTTGTAGTGAACAAGGAAAGCCGACGGTTAAGAGGCCGACGGTTCCAGAAAATCCTTTACTTGGCCACCACGCCCAATGATAGAGTCCTATAAGGAAAGGGCTCCGCAATCTACGCTCACATGGATTCCTATATGGAAAAGACTTCTGCTCCAAGGAAGAAAGGTCAACCCTCTACTACTATAAAAGCCCCAATACTCTCACAAATCAAGGTACGCATAATTAACCCCTCTCTAGCACTCTAGAGTTGAAACAAGTCCTAACTTGACATTCGGAGGGTATTTGGCTGGCACCACACTTCGAGCGTACAAGCATTGTGCAACTCACTGGTGAGATTTACGGCTTCATCAGGTTCAAAATTTTATTTTAGAGGCTAAAAATATTTATTAAAAACTATATATATAAAAAAAATTATGGCCAGGCCAGGGGGTTCAATGAACCCCCTGGCTTTAAGGTAAAGTCGCCCCTTAATATATCGAGTCTATCGACCCCAAACATGGGACTAAGATTATGTAATTAGCCTCATGAATTAAGTAGGATTTGAACTTAGTTTTTAGACTAAGAACCAATTAAGTTTTATCCCATAGACAAAAGTCTTAACTCATGATCATTGAAGTTCCACTTCAAGTAAGACTACAGAAACAGAAAGTTGCAGAATTCGAAATATTTTAGAATGCTTAGAGAGTGACAAGTCACCAAAGGTAGAGTCCATAAATCTAAAAATTAATATGAAAACTCAAATATGAGACTGCTAAGATGACATACAAGACATTCTAGCTAAGATATGTGATTTCTAGAATCATGTATGTCGTTTACGAATGGCAGTACAATGACTCTAATTTTGAGTGGCTATATCTAACTTCTTGTAAATCTTTTTTCTGAAAAAAAAAAAACTTCTTGTAAATCTAAAAATACTTATATTCAAACTCTTTTTAGAGTTTTGAATGCATACTTTAGGATAAAACTCATTTTATTTTATAATTTTATAGTTAAGACCCATCGGTTTGTAGTTAATACATATTATTTTCATTAAAGAGAGCTGAAAACTTCTTAATATATATGATTACTTGTTAACTATAAGAATTCAATAGACATAATTATTGGTACATCAAACAAAAAAACTTTTAATGTTTTCTTACTTGCCTTTTGTGCATTAAATATAATTTACCAGTTTTATTTGAAGCATATTTTTCAAAATTTTTTTTTTATTTTTTTTTATGTGCGATGGTCTCTGTATAAGTATATATAAGTGCTTGTAGGGTGTGAGGGGGTAAGGACTGTGGTTCAAGTCTTTAGGAAGGAACTTCACACACATATACATTTATTAGATTAGGATAGAGTAAAATTCTACCTTGTATAAAAAAATAATTTTTTTTAATCTATTTTATTTATGGAGTTGTGTTTCACATTTTTAATGCCTTATAGTTTCAGATTCAATTGCAGGAATCTTAGAGTTGGAGCTAGCGCTAGACTTTTTATTTTTATTTTTTATATACATTTATTTATGTATATAAAAAATTAATATCATAGGCAATTGAATGTTATATCGAATTGTAAGGATTTGTCTTTTGTCTAGTTATTTTAAATTGAATTTTACCCATGTATGTGAATTTATCATTAAGGGAAGACATTAGGGCCTTTGTAATTTCAAAGTTTTTTCCTTCTCATTTTTGTGCCACAGTGCCAGAGATTTCATCGGCCTTGCCCATAAGTTAGCCCATTGGGCCTCATTCTGTGTGTATTTGAGACTCCAACCCATAAGCTGTATACTTCCTTGGGTTTTTATTGATGCTGATGGGCCAATTCCCCCAAATTCATCTTTTGCTATCATTTTATAAAATCGTTCTTACTTACCAAAACAATTACCCAAAAATTTAATAGGCCTAATTTTACACTATAGATTCCTAAATAGCAACATCATTGTTATTCAATTGTATCTGTTTTTATTTTTTGGGAAGAATTATTCAATTGTATATATATCCATTTAAGAGTAAATATAGGAAACATAATATGATAAATATCATGTTACATATAGTATTATTCGCTAACGTACTACATAGTATTACAAAATCATTTTAACATATATGCTATTTTACGCAAAAGTTTTCCACAGTATTAAGGGAATTTGTATAGTAACATGGAAATATCAACCTTAGTCCAGGCATTAACTCACACTATAAAATACAAAAAAGCAAGCATACTGGAAGCTATATTCTGTAAACAGTGAAAAATTAACCAGTTTATTTCCTATTTCACATGATATTGTTTGAGAAGTTTCATAAATGACTTACAAGGTTCATAAATGTTTTCGAAAATATTACACATTTTATTTTATTACATGAAAGCTAGGCTCTTGATCATTGACATGGATTGTATCATCTCAACACTAGATACTTCGCTTTCTTCTTGATTAAAACCAATCTTATGGAGGTGTGGGGAAGCAATTTTTGAGTTCTTCAATATCATTTTTCTTCTCCAGTTCCAGAGGTTGATAAAGAATCATCTTCGAATGACCGATCCAACGATCCGTCATTTTCATCCCCTGATTCAGGAACCTTAATATTTTCTACCTCTCTCACCACTTGTGTCATCTCAGGACGCTCCTCTGGTGTATTATCACAGCACTGCATTGCAATTTGTAGAAGTCTTAGAGGCTGTTTGGTTCACTAGTTTTCATGACTCAATTCTCTGTTTCCATAACTCAATTCTCAAAAATGGTGGGACCCATAGCAAAATACTCGTTTGCCTGCACAATTTCTTTGTTTTCATAACTCTGTTTTCAATACTCAATTCTCTACTTTTTGAGTAATGAGTTGTGGAAACTGAAAACAACTTTTGGCTGTTTTCAGTTTTTAATTTTCTGTTTTCAATGGCAATTTGGTAAATACTATTACAATTTCCGGTCCCACCGTCAGACCTATTCACGTGGGGTGTGCCTTTTGATACTGTCCTCAACGGCTCTCTCTTCAGCTCTTTCATCTCACCCTTCTTCACACTTCTCTCTTCAGTTGGCAGAGGTCTCTCATCACAAATTTCTCTCCTCTCCATTCCGGTACCACCATTGAGAAGCTCTCACTGCCCTCATCTCCTCACACACCATTTCACGGATCCAAGCTCAGCCAACCCGCGCCGCCGTGTCACGGTAACGCAGTGCTTCACGCGCCAACCACCGAGCTCTTTCTCAGCTTTTTCCAGTGAAATCCAAAGGTATTCTTCACCGTTGAGCTGTTTATATATCTGATTTGTTGGTAATAGCAAGGGATTTCGCATCTCTTACATCGATTCAAGGAGTTTGCTTCTCTGTTGATTTTTTTCCTTTTTTTTTTCTTTGATTCACGTTTGGGTTTTCGCATCTGATTTAACTTGTATCAACCTGTGGAATCCTGGGTTTTCAACCCGTGGTGATGTTTGGTTCTCTGATTTTTGTTCTTTGTTTGATGTTTGGGCATCTGATGTGATCTATTTCAACCTGTAGAATCCTGGGTTTTCAACCCGTGGTGATGTTTGGTTCTCTGATTTTTGTTCTTTGTTTGATGTTTGGGCATCTGATGTGGTCTATTGAAACCTGTGGTTATGGGTTTTCAACCCGTGGTGAACCTGTCTTGTGCTTCTCTGTTTTTGTTTTTTCTTTTTTTTCTTTGTTTGATGTTTAGGTAAGCATCTGATTTGGGAAAATTGCAACCCGTGGTTATGGGGGTTTTTTTTTTTTTTGGATTAATTTATGGAACTAAGAAATGTGTGATAAATGGTGCGATTTTCCTGGAATTTGTTATCAAAGTTCCCTCCATTAAGTTTCTGGTAGTAGAGAGTAGAGACTGATTGTAATCTTTGTATGGTATGTTATCTTTATCTTATTGTATGAGCTTGAAATGGGTTTAATTAGTGGTAAAATCAATGATGATGAAAAATATTTTTAAATGATATCTAATTGTCAATTTTGAGTCACATTTTAGTTTTGAGTTTGTTGTTTCCTGTTGCCGTGTGTCCTATGAAATAAAGAGAAAGAGATTTGCTTTTATTTGAATTTACTGATGAATGACATTTATTTTGACTCTGGGTTTGGAACATATTTTGCTCGTCTTTTTTCTGGAAACTGTCTTAAGCAATCTTTCCTGTTTACAGGGAACTGGTGAAAAAGAATAAAAATGGAAAACCTTGAGTGTTGTGATGTATCTTGTGCTTGTCTGTTTTTGTTTTTTCTTTTTTTTTTCTTTGTTTGATGTTTAGGTAAGCATCTGATTTGGGAAAATTGAAACCCGTGGTTATGGGGTTTTTTTTTCTGATGAGTGAAGATTAGACCCATTGGTGAGAAGGATCTGTATTGGAAATCGGTAGTATTTATGTGTGTGTGCAAGTGTAAGTTTATTGAGTCTTAAGTTTGATCAGAGTTGTAACTTTGTTAATTTGGTGGAATAGACTGATTAGATGCTTAAATTACAGTAGAATGTGACACCAATTGTCAATTTTTCTTTGCCTTCAGTTGTTAATTATTCTACCCTTAGAAATGTGCAGCTTAAACCTATTGATTTAATGGTCTATATGATACAGTTTCTCATATCCTATGTTTGCTAGCTATTAGTTTGAACATAGCTATTAGTTTGAATCTCATGCTCCTGCTTTTTCCATGAGCTTTGCTTAAAGTCCATTTGTTGAGATGGTATGGTATGAAATTTGGGTTTTGCTTCATGTAGTTTCCTGTTATGAATGTAATTTATCTTTTGTGATTGTTACAGAACAGCTTATTTGGTTCTGGGAATTTATATGGTAAAAAAAAAAAAAGGAATTGGTAGAAGATATATTTCCCTTACTATTATATATTATGTCTGAATTTTCCCTCTTGTAGCAGTTCTGAGATTGTCAAATAAAAAATGTTTCCCTTACTATTATATATTAATTTAGTGAATTTTCACTCTTTCTCTTCAACTGAAACTATAAGGGCCAATGGCTTTCGCTTCATTTCTTGGCAGAGTTCTCTTCGCCTCTGTTTTCATTCTCTCTGCTTACCAAGAGTTAGTATTTCATATGCCATCACTTACAATTTTTTCGTTCCCAAATATACTTTGTTGTGATTTTTTTTATGAGTTCTTAAGCTTGTAATGTGTTCTTTTAGGCAAATATAATTCTGGGTTTTGAGTTTTTTTAGTTTTCGATTTGGCAATTGTTGTTGGATCTGTTAGAAATATAAGGTTGCAACTCTTGGTTTGAATTTTTTAATAATGAAGCAGGGTATAGATCTGCATTTTGTTGTCAAATATTATAATTTTAAAGGAAAGTGGATGATGGGTTTGAGTATTTGAAAGTTATAATTCAGCCATGTTTAATTAACTTCAACAATTTTTATCATTAGGGCTACTAGTTAATAATGAGACATAATGGCTTTGATCTTCACACACACAGGGCAGCACAACACACACACACACACACACACAAGGCACACACACACACACACACACAAGGCAGCACAACACACAAGGCAGCACAACACACACACACACACACAAGGCAGCACAATTATCCTTTGTAGAGAACCTTAAGTTGTACCTAAAAAATAAACATCAAGGAGACAAGCTGTAACCTAGGTTCCATACTTCAATTACCAAAATATCATATGAATACAATCAACCAACTTTTTTTATTACTTTGTTTGCTATGAATTATGAATCTTAATGTAGTTAAGTTTAGTAGAATTCTCCTTAGTTCAGTGGCAATGCATTTTTAGTTTAAAAAAATTTGTAAACGTATCTTGATTTTAGAATATGCTTCTACTGTTCCCCGATTATGGTTCCCCATATTGAGCTTGTCTCCTCATGGCTAGCAAGATACTTGCAAAGAGGACGACAATTAAATAGCTTCATACAAATTGTTTCAAATTTATGATGCACTGTTCCTTGTCTCTGACTAACATACTAACTTGTCCCCATTATATTCTTACAAAATATACTGTACATACACGCTACCATGTGCTCAATATTTGTTCCTCTAAATATACTGGGATATCTTTATTGTACTTGTGATATGGTTGTGTATGAGATGTGTGTGTTGTTCTTTAAGATGGCTGCGGAGTTGAGAACATGGGATGCCAATTGTGAGGATGTGTTGTGTGACTCTGTACTTGGACACTATGTTTGTGGGAATTTGCGTCGTTATCATGCCAATGCGCACGTGTGGGAGGAGATCACAGACAATCTTAATGCCTGCATGGGGAAGGCCTTTACCGTGAGGCGGGTAATTAGGAGGTGGAAGCGTATTCAACAGAATTATCGCAGAGCAATGGTGGGCCGTACCAGATCTCTTCGGCCCAAAGTTTCCCCCGTGGCCTCTCCAGACCGATTGTCAGATGACCCGTCGCAGTAAGAGGCGGATGCCTAGTCGAGGCAATTTAGTGCATGTCCCTTTTGATATACTACTGACATATTTTGTTTCCATTATGTTCAGTAGCGTACTTTCTTATGGATTACCATGTACTTAACCATGCACTAACCTAGCAGTATTTGTGACCACTTATTCAGTTTACTAACTCATTGCTTCGATCTTCCATCTTTTGTATATCTGGTCACATTGTATATGTTGTAAACCTCGATGAAGGATTTATATATTACCACTGTTTATTATATATTACCATTGTTTCTTACATTCAGTGCATGCTTTTTCGTATCCTTGTTGATTTAATTATGGAAGATTTTCCAGTTTTTGGACCCCTTAAATGAATCCTATAGTCCTATTGTTCAATTATTAAAATTATCAGCTATCATAAGCTTACCACGTGACATGTTTCAAATAGATGGCACATGAATCACAAGATCAAGAGGAGAAATTGTGGCCTTCCCATGTAGAACATATTTTTATTGAGATAATGTTAGAGGAACAACTTAAGGGTAACATGGCAAAAGGTGTGTTCAAGGGTTCCATGTGTCCATCAATCACAACTGAACTTAACCAAAGGACCGGGAAAGAGTTGACCCCTAACCAAGTTCAACAGAAGCACAATAGGCTCCGTACCAAACAACGCAGGTGGAGCCAGTTGCTAAGACACACAGGATTGGGGTGGGACCCGCAGACCCAAACAGTGACTTGCTCTGAGGAGGTGTGGCAGAATGTGGTTGCGGTATGTTTACTCTTGTTTATTAATTTTGACTTATTGCAATTATTTATTTATGCAATTTGCCTCTTGTGAACTGCTGCGTTTAGTGTGCTAATGTTTTCAAGGACATTCCAGAGCAATTGTGGTGCAAATAGCTTAAGGAATAAGGGATGCCCAGACTACCCATCACTGCAGCAGTTGTTTGCCCCTAGTACCGCGACTGGGAACCTGCAGATCTCCTCAAACACTCCTCCCTTGAATAGTGATGAGGAGCGTGCCCTAGAGGAAGAGCTTGCCACTGCTAATGATAATGCAAGTGCACCCACCCATCTAGATGATGACTGTTACACCCCTAACTTTGACACTTTCCCGAACACTGTGGAGGATGCTGAGGTTGAGGAGGTAACCCAACGGGCGGAAAAACGTCCTGTGCAAGATGCAAGTGGCAAGGGTAAGAAGGTCTCAAGGAAGTCGGATAGGGTAAGTGAAATGACTGTGGCCCTAAGGGAGTACACTGCAATGTCGAGGGATAAGTTCAGTGGTAAACTTGGCAAGGGTACCGGTTCATCCGAGCAATTCGCTCAATCTGCTGTAGGCGGTGATCCTTGCTCACTTCCCAAGGCAATGGAGGTGTTGAATTCGTATGCGGATCTTAGTAACAAGGTCTATATCAAGATGTCAAAGGTTTTGCAGCAAAAGGATGATAGGGTAGTGTTTATGTGTATGCCGGAGCATAGGAGGAAGTCTTGGATTGATGCCATTCTAAACCCGGAGGAGGATTGAGGGAGAGCAGTTTCACTTTAAACTAGAACAATATTTGGTTTTTATGTAATATGGATTCTGGTTGTTCTATTTACTTGTTTATGTTTCGTATGGATAATACTACAGTTTATGTTATTTAACAAACTTGGGACCGTAAGCATGGTTTGTGTTATATTATGTTTATGTTATTTAGGAACTTTAGATGCCAAACTAGTTTATGTTATATTATGTGACGGATTTGGATTTGAACTTGGAATCTTTGTATGGTTTGTGTTATATTATGTGAAGGATTTGGATTTGAAGTTGGGATGTTTGTATGGTTTATGTTATATTATGTGACAGATTTGGATTTGAACTTGGAATCTTTGTATGGTTTGTGTTATATTATGTGAAGGATTTGGATTTGAAGTTGGGATGTTTGTGTGGTTTATGTTATATTATGTGACAGATTTGGATTTGAACTTGGAATCTTTGTATGGTTTGTGTTATATTATGTGAAGGATTTGGATTTGAAGTTGGGATGTTTGTGTGGTTTATGTTATATTATGTGACGGATTTGGATTTGAACTTGGAATCTTTGTATGGTTTGTGTTATATTTGTGTTATAGTATGCGAAGGATTTGGATTTAAACTTTGAATCTTTGTCACGTACTTGGATAAGGTTTTTTTTTTTTTTTTACGTTTATTATCGTGATTGTTGAATTAGGTCTTTATATTCTACATGACTATTATGCGATGTACTTGTTTTAATAACATATTTACTTTTATATCTCTCTTTACATAACCTACATGAATAGTGTGTTTGTGCTAATGTGTAGGTCACTTATGGCGTCTGGAAATGACTGGTGGCAGGCGGTCCAAGAGTATGACTTTGATGATGCATACTTCAACAACGTTGGTTCCAGCAATGACTATGAAGAAAATGATGATGATTGGCCCGATTCAGAGTTTGAACGTGAAGAAGAAGCAGAGTTTAATTTAGTGAATCCTTTAGTCGGGGAGATGTATGCATACATGCAACGACATTATGATAAACAACCAATGCGAACAAGTGCGTTGACCGGCAAGGCGTATATGGACGAGGTCACTGAAGGTAATCAAACTAAGTGTTATGAGATGTTCCGCATGACACCTGATTTACTGTTGCATTTGGTGGACGAGTTGGCTGCACATGGTTACTTGAAGGATGGACATGGTGACGTGAATGCCACTCAGGCCGTGGCCATGTTATTGTACATACTTGGACACAACACCCGCTTTAGATGTGTTGCAGACCGGTTTCAGCACTCAACAGAAACCGTGTGCCGGCATTTTCGTCAGGCGTTGCGGGCTGTCCACCACTACGCGAAGCATTTAATTAAACCTGATCAGAATGTCACAAGCCTCCCCGAGCATCTTCAAGTGAACAAGTACTGGCCATGGTTTGAGGTACAAATCATTCCCTTACTTGACATACTTCGTACAACAGTAAAATAATATGATTTTGTAGATGTCCTTGCTAAGATTAATGAAAAGGTCCAATGTGCAGAGATGTATAGGAGCAATTGATGGAACGCACGTGAGTGCCCGACCTCCTGCAAATGCGACTCAAGCACATAGGGACCGTAAGAGCCTTATAACAACCAATGTGCTATGTGTGTGTGACATGGACATGCAGTTCACATTTGTCCATGGTGGGTGGGAGGGCAGTGCAAATGACTCAAGGGTTTTCGAGGAAGCGATTAGTGACCGGAAGCATGGATTCCCATGGCCACCAACAGGTACCATACATTACTATGAGTTTAACTAAAGTTATTTTATCCTCCACGTCTAAGTAGTGTGTTTATTGTACAACTTAATTACGTGCTGCCTGGCTGTGTGTGTGTGTGTAGGGTCGTACTACTTGGTGGATTCGAGTCTACCAATTGGCACTAGTTTTCTCCCCCCTCACAAGTCAACTAGGTACCATGCGCAAGAATTCCAGTCAAGCCATAGACGGATAACATCAAAAAAAGAGTTGTATAACTATAGGCACTCGTCCTTGCGAATGGTGATTGAGAGGTCTTTTGGAGTGCTGAAGGCCCGTTTCCCCATTCTGAATTTAATGCCAAACTTCAAGCCAATTAGGCAGCGTTACGTGGTTATTGTGTGTTGTGCTCTACATAATTTCATACGCATAAACAATCGGAGTGATGAATTGTTTAGAACAATAGGGGAGAGTGTTGGCGAAGGTAGTGCGACCAATAACGAAGGTAGTGGCGATGCTGAAGCAGCAACAAGCTCAGCGACCCAAAGGCATGTACTAGAAATGTCAAGTGGATCGAAGAGAGCGATGGGGCAATTTAGGGACAATATCACTGACACAATGTGGGATGATTATGTTGCCCGTGGCAATGTCAGATGATTATATGTTGAAAATGGCAATTGACCATTTACTTTGCAGCGTAATCGTTTTGGCACTATAGTAAGTGACGGACAACTTATTAATTAGATAGGTGGATGTATAAGTTAGTTCAACTTGTAATGATACTGCACTATTTTGGAATGACATGACAATGTGCAGATATGCTCTCGGCATAATTATGTAACGTAAATCGATTGTATCAATTATTAAAAGATATATGTAACGTAAGGGTTTCAAGTTTCAACTATTTATGTGTCGACTCTCACCAATGGCAATGAATACAAAACTGACCACTTTTGTTAAACGGCCACAACGGTCCCTCCATTCTAAAATAAGTTATTAAAAATAAAATGCGAATATGCGATGTACGCACTAGAGTTTTCAATTTAGATTATTTAAGTATCATTAAATTGGGCCAAATGTCAAAATGTGCGGTTCAAAAAACATATAACAAAATTAAAAATTGTCAAAACGTGGAAAGGTGAAAATAATTCTATGGGGAGATAAAAAAAAGAATTGGTCATGCACTGGAAAAAAAAGTTTAAAAACTTCCAAGTAAGTAAAAAAATGATAAAAACATATAATTAAAAAATAACGAAACAAAATTTATTCAAAATGAAAATGTATGAAGACATCTTTTTCTTTTTATTTATTTATTGATAAAGACACCTTATTGTCTTATACACTGAAGGGGCCAAATAAATTTTTTTTTTTTGGATAGAATACGTGCAAAAAATATAAACTGATGGAGAAGTATTCATTATTGAATATAAAAGAATGCATAAAATGAATGATAATAGATTGACCTGTTTTGTTCAAGAAACGTTCATTGCTATACACAACACCTCCCTGTACAGCAAACAGCTGACAAACACAGTTCTCATTCTGCAAAATATTTAAGAACTCAAAACAGGGCATGCGAAGTGTAATGTACATTATACACGTGACCGTCAATGGTTCATGGCAGACGCAGTTGCGTATGGCAATGACCCCCAGAAACATTAGAGAACACAAAATAAACCCCAAGTACAGTACAAGCCAAAAATAAAGCTACCCTATACTTATAGACCTTGTCTTCAGCAATCCGGAGTTTGAGATTACTTTTTTCACCCTTGCGCTTTGCTTTCCTTAGGAGCTCCCATGCTTCTGCTTCCCTTGCATAAGCCGCATCTCTTTCATTTCTTGCAGCTACGGCGTCGGCCTTATATCTCGCAAACTTTTCGTGGACAAGTGGTGCCGTTGCACGGCCACGTGGGCATGTATTCTTGTCCAACCATCTGAAGAACTTACATGCCTGATCAGAGTCCTGCATACAACATTGAAGGCATATATAAGATGGTCAGCAAAGATAGTAAAAAAATGACAAGTCAAATATGTAATGACAATAAAATTGAAGATAGAAACTAACCGGCGTCCACTGCTGACATCCATAGAACCTCCTACCGAAATTACGGATAGACAAAGAGGTCCTTTCCACACACCGATCCATATCGCACATATGGCCGGTAAAGGTGGACTCATAAGTAGTGGCAGAAGACATGATTATGGCTTTTCTTTTTCCAATATATCTACACACATATAATTATATATATAATGTCAGTACATAGTTCTACATAATCAATGCACTGTCAATGGAAATTGATTGATTGAACCTATTGTCAATGAAAAATAGTGTCTTACAAACTATTGTATTGTTATGACTAAAAATTTGTTACCCGAAGCCAAACAATAAACTATACAGTAGAAATTTGTGTAATTTCCAATCGATTGCTGTTTGGTAGCATTTTATGACTCACCATGAATCTGCTTATTTTAACTATATTATAATATTTAATATTTTTATAAATATCTACCATCCCGAGGTCCTTAATGGCAGTATGATTTTATTGACCATGGATTAGCTATGGTTGATTTCTTGTGTTTTGTTCTAGATATGATATATGGGTCCTCATTCTTCCTTTTCTCTTTTCTTTATTTCTCTCTCTGTTGACCAATGCTATATATTTAGATTTCTCCAGTAATTAAGAAAGCATCAAAGATGGCAGTCTGTCAACAAATACATTCCAAATTAATGTTGTTGATTGAATTAACTCTATTTAGTAATAGGTTATTACACCAATTAGATCACTTGTACTGTAGTGTTTGAAAATTTCGAATTGAATCAAATTAAAATTGGATGATGATTACATTAATTGACCATAGATTAGTCACAAAGATTAGTCACAACGATATTCAAACATGTCACAATCTTAGGTAGCAGTACTGTAGAGTAAGAATTTACACCCATCACTTTGGTAGAAAATTCAAACCAATAATCAATAAAAAGGAATTTGCAAAGTCAAGCCGCAATTTTTGTTGTTTTCTAAAAGATGTAACATAGTGGTCAGAGCTTACCGAAAGAATAATTCTTTCAGAGTTCTCCAAGATGAAACTTTGAAAAGAAAAGAACAAAAAAAGGGATCTTATTCTATGAATCAACAGGGCTGCAATGTTTGTGATGCAATCTAGTAATTTCTGAGTATTGATAATATGCTTTATTCAATAATTATGACATAGTATACTAAAAGAAGTGCTGCAATGCATTTTCTTGATATTGTTTTCCTCTTAAACAAATAAATCCTATTATTTATCTAGTTACAAACTGCATATCAAATGATGAGTCATCTCAAAGTTCAGTACTAGCTTAATACTGAGTCCAATACCAACACTAAACAAAAAGCCATTGCTTTGAATCTAACAACATATACTAGCTTAGTACCTTATAAATCTCTCGCGATGGTAATAATTTATAGGGATTCCTCCTGAATCTTTTATTGTATTTTATAATATTTTGTAATTTGAAAATTTCAATCAATTAAATCAAAGTAGCATGCTAGCTACAAGAAACCGCCTATTTCTTTTCTCCCAAATTATTCATAGAAGCAAATATGAGGAGGCCTATGAATCCTTGAAAGAAGAAAGTATCAGCTATATCAATATAACCCAATAAGCCATGGAGAAGAAAGAGGACAACAGGGTGAAGAAGAAAGACGCAATGAGGTCTATAGCTTGCAGCTTTAAGAAAGAAATAATCTACATATATATAATCCGTAGTCCAAACTAGTGCTCAATTGTAATAGAAGTACAAATTGTATCCCTGCTTAAGTTTGAAATTGAACGAAGGGATGGTCAGCCAGTTTGGAATTCATGATTTTTGTCCGTGTCTGAATAGTTGAAGTGCTAAAGTTTTGTGTCCCCTATTATGGGGTTTTGAGTTTAGAAAATGCATGTAGATTTGTACTAAATTTAGTTCTAACTAGTCCTAATTAATTTTCCTAAAAATGAAAAACTAACCCTAATTAATACATAACATTGGATTATTTTGGGATTATGTTTAATCACTAGAAATAGATAATTGGACTGTATATGTACGCTGTTTTATAACTCACAAGTCATCAAATACCTCTCCAATGTTGACAACACACTAAACTTGGCCCTGCCTTAAATTTAGAAAATGCATGTAGATTTGTACTAAATTTAGTTCTAACTAGTCCTAATTAATTTTCCTATAAATGAAAAACTAACCCTAATTAATACATAACATTGGATTATTTTGGGATTATGTTTAATCACTAGAAATAGATAATTGGACTGTATATGTACGCTGTTTTATAACTCACAAGTCATCAAATACCTCTCCAATGTTGACAACACACTAAACTTGGACCTGCCCTGCAAAATAAAAATAAATCTCCAGAAGAGCAACTTTAATTTCCACCATCCCAACATTTGAATTTCTCTTCTTTCAAAAACTATGAATAAGCTCTAGATCAATTATGTTATTTTTGGCAATCCGTCTATTAGGTACAAAAGCCAACTGTTGGGCTCTAATGAGTTTATGCAATAATGGTCTTTTAGCAGTAATATTTGTTATGGACTTGTGACCACATTGGACAAACTAATTCCTCTAAAATGGACGACAGAGCTCGGATTAATAGTGACTTGAAGCAGCAAAGTAAACATTTTTCATGTATTCCTCTAAAGCAAAGTAAACTAATTCCTCTAAAGTAAAGAACGTGAGATTTGAAGCAGAAAAGTAAACACAATTCATGTATTCATTGATATTGAAGCAGCAAAGTAACAAAAGAAAAAGTGATGATTTATTTACATGCCTGAGTTGAAATCTGCCTAGGGATTCAACTAGGTACCTCGGCGAGATGAACTTTGAAGAACCCACCTGCAAAACCCATAACATTTTTCTCAAAATCCAAATGCAAAACACACAAATCAGCTAAATACACAAAGTGAGAGAGTACAGAACTGTCGAGGTAGCACCGTCTTGGGTCGGAGGAGACCGGCCGTGACAAAATCGGGAAATGGGTACTGTTTCTTATGCTCGTCGACGCCGCTGGGTCACGACGGAGGAGATGGTGCCGGCGTACGCGTCGGAGAGATCGGTGTTCTTCACTGGCGACGGCCTTGACGAGGCGAGGGAGCTTGATGCATTTTTATGGGTATCGGTTTTTCTGCTTTGGGAGAGTGAAGGGGAAATGGGAAATGACAAAAGAGAAGCTGAAATGGGGATGAGTAGCAAGGCGCGGGTAACAAAACAGAACCCTCTGGATATGTGACAGAGCTGGGGCCCATGAACAGTGATGAAAATTTTTGAGTTATGGCATTGTACTGATAAGCCAAACGGGTATTGATTTAGAGTGATGGGTGATGAGTAATGAAAAATGAGTGATGAGTGATGAGTGATGAGTGATGAAAATTGAGTGACAAAAATTGAGTGACCAAAAAAAATTTCCCAAACAGCCTCTTAGCATCCCTGGAACTGCGTTTCTTTGCATAGATATCTCGAGGTCAAATACCTCAGCTGTCCATTCTTCCCTGAGAGCTCGATGAACCCAACTGCTGAGATCCACAGTGCCATTGACACTCGGTGGAGCTGTCCTTGCTGAGATCTTTCCTGTCAATAGTTCTAAAAGGAGGCAGCCATAACTCCAAACATCAGATTGTTTTGAAACTTTTCTTCCGTTTCTATATTCAGGTGATTTGTATGATACCATATGTTGAATTGCAATGGGAAGTGCAAGTAGTGAAGCAAGGCCATAGTCAGAAACGAGAACCTTGTCATTTTCATCGAACAGAACATTCGATGATTTCAAGTTGCCATAGGGAACTATGCTTTGGCTCTTGGTGTTGAGGTGCAGATATTCCAAGGCGAGCTATGCCTCGAGCAACTGATAATCTCGCATCCCATCTGAATGGAATTCGATCTCCACCTCTCTCTCCTGAAATGTCCATTGATATAAAACTTTCATTTTGATTAAACAAATTTCACAATTTCTTTTTTCATAATTTGTTATAAGTGACACATGATGATTAGCGCAATATCAATTTCATATATGATCACCGCTTACAATTATTATACATCAAATTACAAACAACTAGCTCAGTACGTAGTTGTGAATAAATTTATGAAGTTTGTTGTATTATTATATTTTTTGAAAAAGACAATAATTCAAAATTGTATCCCAATTATAACTAGGTAAACAATATATATTTTTCAAACGGTTAATATAGTCTAATATAATCGAAGTAACATTATTTTTTTATCATTTGTGAGCGTCACTAATACCACTTTTATTATGTACCCATCAAAACAGACAATATCAACCGTTATAAAGTCACAAATGTACTTTCTTTTCTTATTGGAAATTGTTTCCTGTAGGGGGAAAAAAAAACCAGAAGGAAACAAAGGAAGAGGCAAAGACAAAACTCACCATGTATGCGATCAAACAAATTTCCTTTCGCTGCGTAGTTATACAGCAAAAACTTCTCGTTGGAGTAGTAGTAGGCAAGGAGGGGAAGCAGATTTGGGTGCTTCATGATGATGCCGAAAATCTCACCAGTGAATTGCACAATGCTTGTACGCTCGAGACGACACCTGCACAACGAAAAGGAGAAGACCTAATCGAGAGCACTGGTGTGGTGCCGGCCAAATACCCTCCGAAGGTCAAGTTAGAACTTCTTTCAACTTTAGAGTGCTAGAGAAGGGTGAATTATGTGTACCTCGATTTCTGAGGATATTGGGGCTTTTATAGTAGTAAAGGATGAACCTTTCTTTCTTGGAGTAGAAGTCTTTTCCTTATAGGGATCCTTATGAGCGTAGATTGCGGAGTCCTTTCCTTATAGGACTCTTATACTGAACGTGGAGTACAAGTCATCTTTTTATAGTTTTATGCGTGGTGGCCAAGCCATGGTTTTGATAGAACCGTCAGCCTCGGACCCGTCAGTCACGAAGGGTCGTCAGCCGTGAAGGGTCGTCAGCCTTCTTCATGCCCTTCAGCCATGAAGGGTCGTTAGTCTCCTTCATGCCCGTCAGCAGGAGTTTATAAGCTCCAAGCTTGTCGAACTAATCATGGGGCGCCTCGTGGCATCTTTTGACTTATCACTTCATATCTCCAATCATTCGCAATTGCCTTTTGAATTCCTCACTAGTCATTGGTTTCAAGTCCCTTAGCCTCTTCACCACAACTCTTGGTCCACCACTTACCTTAGCCTTATAACTATTCCCGAAAATCCCTTTGCCCAATCCCTCAGCAGAAGCTCTTAGAACATCATGGATTTCAAAAGCCGGTTCATCCTCCATGAATACGAGGTTCCTGCTCTGTTCAGCTGCTACAGCAATGCTCCTCTCTGCTGCCTCTATAATCTTTTCACCTTCCCCGGCTTCTTCTTTGTTTGCTTCGTTCAACATCTTTTTTACCATCTGAGCTTTTTGGCAGTACAGAATTAATAGCAAAATCACAGCTACTATAAGAATAACAACGAAAACAAGAAAGATATTCTTAAAGATATCTCCATTTGAGTTTGGGGGAGAATTTCCAGAAGGGGGCTCTCCTGTGCCAATTATAGAGCGGCTGCTAGCGGTTAAGGGTGGACCATACAACCCAGGACTACCAGAATATGAATCAGAGCCAAATGATTGGAGAGTTTGAGTCTTTGGGATTGAACCAGTGAGATTGTTATTTGAGACATTGAAAAATAGTATGCGAGACTGGTTAAATTCTGGGATAGTACCTGTCAAGTTGTTATCTTGAGGCTGCAATGACTCCAAGACACTAAGACTTGTTGCTGATGGATTAATAATCTTCATCTTGTGATTGAAGGAGAAATTCATTACATTTCCCCATAGAAAATTGTTCTGGAAGCTCAGGATAATCAACTTAGGGAAGTTCATGAATTCATTAACATCGACTTTCCAGCTTAGCCCCATATCGTTCAACTCTCTCCCAATAATATGACCCTTTGTGGAACACTGAATGCCATACTAAGGGTAAGCAAGATCGCAAGGATCACCCTTCCAGCTTTCATTTAGAATAGAGTTGTTAAATATGGACTTGAGAACAAAAAGGGCATTCTTCTCATCAGGATCAACAGATGGAGTCCCTCCTTGGCCTAGAACGTTTCTGTATATAGCAATAGGAAAACTGTGACTATAAGAATCTGTTCGAGAAATTGAGCAGAACCCATGATGCAATTCAGGGTGAAAAAAAAACTGTATTTGGGTTTCTGTGCTGCGGGGAAGTCAACAAGTAGAAATGGTATTTGGCCTAGGAATGTGGCCCGATGAATTCGTAAAGATATCCTCACTATTTCCATTGCAGCGAACGGTTTCTTTTGTCTAAGACAATAACAAGGGCAATGTCCAACTGTTTCTCTTGGATATTCTTTTGTGAAGAAGCCTAGGATTACGAAAGGCTGTTGTTCAGTGTTCTTTTATGAATGAATGTCAGGTTGGATGTACGTGTTTGTTTAAATATGATATAATTTATGAAATCTTGGCAAGTTCTTGCGTCGTCCTGCAAAATAATATATAACACGGGTAGATTTTTCTTTTTTTGACTGATGGAAACTATTGTTTTACATGAGTTATTATACATTCCATACATACCATATTTATAATTTTACGCGTAATGTACACAATTTTTATTAATTTTTACATTTAAAAGGTGAAATGAATAATGTGTATGGACGATATATACTAACAGTTGTGAGATAATCAATACTCCTTGCTAAATAGCAAGATTAATAAAATCATTCTTTACCGGGAACTCAACAAAAATTAATGTATTCCACTCTAAGTTTTGTTTGAGTATCCCACTTTATATTTCAAATCCACTCTAATATTTTGTTTAGTGTCCCTCTATTTAAAACAGGTTTAAAATTAATTTTAACTCATGTAAAACTCCCTTTAATAAAATCTTTTTCACAAAGAGAATCTAGGTTCAAATCCTCATTCTCCACATATTGTAAGGCCAAAAAAGGGAGAAGAAAACACTATTTTTGACACATTTGAAACTAAACCAATGTCTCTTAAATTTCTAAAACTTATCCTTAATTCAAGTATATATATTAACGAATATTTCAATGACTATTTCATGTTCCAACGGAATAATGGTGCATTTTAATAATTTCTTTTAAAACGGTAATAGACATCTACAAAATTCAATTGCTTACAATAACAAAAATTATGTTATGAAATAAAAATTAAGTGTATAAATAGATCAATGTATTATAAACCCAGTTTAAAACACTAATATTACTATTTTCGTGTGTGTTCTAATAAGTATTACTCTTTACTAAAAATAAAAGGATGTTTATCTCACATTGGTTGTGTGTGTTTAGTGTCCGCTGTTTATAATTCTAGTCTACAACTACAAAGGTTAGACTCTTTTGTAGTTATACTCTGGTTAAATAATGTATTATAAACTCGGTTTAAAACATTAATATTACCATTTTCGTGTGTGTTCTAATAAGTATTACTGTTTACTAAAAAAAAAAAAAGTGTATAAATAGATCAACAAACTACCTTCTTCAATTTTACTAAAAAAAAAAAAAAAAAACACTACCTTCTTCAATCAAAGTGAGAACTTGCTATGTACTCGACTAGATTTATGTTTTTTGTGCAGTTGACATGGATATTAGTCAAAACCAAGACAACTTTATTAGGTAGCAGTGAAGCATATACTCAAGTGGAGAACAAGAGATTATATGTTTGTCTATCATTGTGAGCATATTTCATAACCATTGATTACACAAATTTAGATTTTCACCCTAGCTAGAGGAGCCATAGTTGGAGGAATGTAAAAGCAATCTTGTATTTATTGACTCCACCATGGAAGCCGTGTTTCATTTTGTGAAGCAGCAACATAGGTTGTTTGACTTTAAGAAATTCTTGTTAGACCTTGGTGTTATGCAATTGGAATAGGTTCCTCTAACTTTGTTCTGCAACAAAAGTGGAGTGATTGCACAATCCAAGGAACCAAAAAAACACAAGACAAGAAAACATGTACACCATAAATATCATCTCATCAGAGAAATAGTAAAGCATAGGGATGTGACCAAAGTAAAAATAGAATATGTGGAGAATGTTAAGGTTCTTGTTTTTATTGGCCCTTAATTTAGTGGCAAAGTTCTATGTATTTTTTTTTCTCTCATTTTAATGTGTTTTTCCCGGGCAAATTGTAATAGGGTGGAAAGTACATGATCTTGGTTAAAGTGTGGTCAAAGCTGCTCTTGCGACTTGGATGAGACCTGCCTAACTCGCGACTCACACGTGGCAAATGACGATAAAAAAATACAATTTATTCACATTATTCCTGTCAAACCCAAATAAATGAGGAAACCCAAAAACTCTCTCTCTCCTAATCCTATGGCCAATCTTCATCTGTCATACTCCATTATGTGTTAAAGGTAAAATTTTCAGAAACTAGGAGCAGTTTCTACTGAAGAAAAAAGGTGAAAATAGCCCAATATCACCATTTTCAGAAATTTGTAGTAATTAAGCACTGTTTCGGAACTAAATGGAAATTTACCACTTTTTATGTACTTGAGCTCACTAAACTCGAGTTTTAAACGGTACTCGAGTTTAGTAAACTCGAGTTCCTAGTTTCATTCCACCGTGGCGTTGCTGACTTGGAATTTGTGCAATTAAAAAAAATAATGTGGTACTTGAGCTTGGTAAACTCGAGTTCCATGCAACACAATACTCGAGCATACCAGGCTTGAGTTCTTTGTAAATAAAATGCTTGTTATTTTTTTCCTACGGTACTCGAGCTCACCAAGCTTGAGTTCCTTGTAATATGGAACTCGAGCTTGGTAAACTCGAGTTCCATATAGCTTTTTTTTTTTTTGGATAATCGACAAATAAACATAAACATAAAAAGAAGTAGTTTATTTTTTTATTTTTATTTTTTTATTTAAATAGAAGCATTGTAAAATATAGAGATTTTAATTTCAAAATATGAATTTTTAGGCCACTCATACCCCTTGTTCATTTATTTTTAACATACTCATAAATTTCTTACTTCTCGGAAGCATTATGGTAAAATTGGTTAAAATATTGGGGTTAGAATGAGAAATTAGAACAACATATAAAAGAAAAATCTCACTCCATTTTTAGCCATGGGCACACTGAAAGAAGTTTAAGCAACATATTGTTACTTTATCAATCCTGTTCGGAATTACCGTATGGTCAAATGATTGATAAGTATTGCAGAAAGAGTGGACCAATCGAATATAAAGAAGAACTTAAGCTTTAGCACATCTGGACATGTAAGTTCTTGACTTGCGGTGTTTCTAAGAGGAATGTGAAACATTTTTTTTTTATGTATATCTAAATGTTTGGCTAATGATGTGAAAGTCGATTTGGCAACTTTTGTTCACTCTCTTTTCTGCATAAATTATTTTCTGTTCACTATTTAAAAAATTGTTCACTGTTTTCTCATAAAACACCTCCTGAAATTGTGTTCTCTAAATTTAAAAGCCAAATCTGTATGCTTTTTCATGTTTAAATTTCAAAATAATCGAATATGTTTTTCTGCATTAATAAAATTTGTTTCAACATTAATAAAATTTGCTCTTTGCACATCATGTTTACTGTAAATTCAAATTTGCTTACTGCATTTATAAAATTTGTTTTCTACATTAATTAAAATTGTCAATCGTTTTCTCATAAAAATTGTTCACTGTTTTCTGCATAAACTATTTCTAGCATTCTGCATAAAATTATTTTCTGTTCAACATTATTTAAAAAGTTGTTCACTCTCTTTTCTGCATAAATTATTTTATGTTCACTATTTAAAAAATTGTTCACTGTTTTCTCATAAAACACCTCCTGAAATGGTGTTCTCTAAATTTTAAAGCCAAATCTGTATGTTTTTTCATGTTTAATTTCACAATAATCGAATCTGTTTTTCTACATTGATCAAATTTGTTTCTATATTAATAAAATTTGCTCTCTGCACATCATGTTTGCTGTATATTCAAATATGCTTACTGCATTCATAAAATCTGTTTTCCGCATTAATTAAAATTGTTCATCGTTTTCTTATAAAAATTGTTCACTGTTTTTGGCATAAACTATTTCTAGGATTTTGCATAAAATTATTTTCTGTTCAGCATTATTTAAAAAATTGTTCACTCTCTTTTTTGCATAAATTATTTTCTGTTCACTATTTAAAAAAATTGTTCATTGTTTTCTCATAAAACACCTCCTGAAATGGTGTTCTCTAAATTTAAAAGCCAAATTTGTATGTTTTTTCATGTTTAAATTTCACAATAATCGAATTTGTTTTTCTACATTGATAAAATCTGTTTCTATATTAAGAAAATTTGCTTTCTGCACATCATGTTTACTGTATATTCAAATATGCTTACTGCATTCATAATTTTTTTTTTTTTTTTACATTAATTAGAATTATTCACTGTTTTCTCATAAAAATTGTTCACTATTTTCTGTATAAACTGTTTTTAGCATTGGCGCGGTTATTGCACTTAAATGGTTTTTGTGTTTTTTTAAAATATGTAACCATATGAATAATGAACAAACTCCATGAAAGAAAAATGAATGATTCGTATAAATCAACTAAAGGTAAATCACTCGAATAATTCAATTTTTTGTAAAAAAGTTTGAATTAGTTGAATGTAGAAATTCAGGAAAAATCGATGGAAAATTAATGAACGTACCAAATCGTGAAGGTGTACATAAGATGTACAGATAGTCTAGACTTGTTGAGAAATTTGATTTCGTTGAAAGTACAAAATCGTGAAAATTCAAGAGAAAATTGTGCACATTAGATGTACAGATCGTTCAAATTTGTAAAAAACAAAATTTATTGGTTGAATGTATAAAATCTTGAAAGTACAAAATGAAATTGTGTTAATTAGATGTAAAGCTCACCCCTAAAATTGATGCATAAACTTTCCAGGGATGCTCTGCATCCTTGAAAATGGTGCATTACAAAGGGTTGCATATCTGTGTATTCACGTGAGTGTGGATGGGTACTTTTGGTTAGGGCTAACAGTGCCGAGCTGTTGAGCATTACATGTAGAACTATTTATTATCTTTGGTCATTTTCATGTGAGTGTAGAACTGTTGGCGCATGTGGTTCGTATGACTACAGTTGGTGCTATAGCAGCGGGCTGGTGACGTGTCATCAGAAAACAGATTTTATGAATGCAGTAAGTAGAATTGAATATACAGTAAACATGATGTGCAGAGAGAAAATTTTATTAATGTAGAAACAGATTTTATCAACGTAGAAAAACATATTCGATTATTGTGAAATTTAAACATGAAAAAGCATACAGATTTGGCTAATAAATTTAGAGAACACAATTTCAAGAGGTGTTTTACGAGAAAACAGTGAACAATTTTTTAAATAGTGAATAGAAAATAATTTATGCAGAAAAGAGAGTGAACAATTTTTTAAATAATGCTGAACAGAAAATAATTTTATGCAAAATCCTAGAAATAGTTTATGCAGAAAACAGTAAACAATTTTTATGAGAAAATAATGAACAGTTTTAATTAATGCAGAAAACAGATTTTATGAATGAAGTAAGCAGATTTGAATATACAGTAAAAATGACGTGCAGAGAGCAAATTTTATTAATATAGAAACAGATTTTATCAATGCAGAAAAACAGATTCGATTATTGTAAAATTTAAACATGAAAAAGCATACAGATTTGGCTTTTAAATTTAGAGAACACCATTTCAGGAGGTGTTTTATGAGAAAATAGTGAAATATTTATTAAATAGTGAACAGAAAATAATTTATGCAGAAAAGAGAGTGAACAGTTTTGTAAATAATGCTGAACAGAAAATAATTTTATACAGAATGCTAGAAATAGTTTATGCAAAAACAGTGAACAATTTTTATTAGAGAACAATGAAAAATTTTAATTAATGTAGAAAACAAATTTTACGAATGCAGTAAGCATATTTGAATATAATGTAAACATGATGTGCAGAGAGCAAATTTTATTAATGTAAAAACATATTTTACTAATGCAGAAAAACAGATTCGATTATTGTGAAATTTAAACATGAAAAAGCATACAGATTTGACTTTTAAATTTAGAGAACACCATTTCAGGAGGTGCTTTATGAGAAAAAAGTGAATAATTTTTTAAATAGTGAACATAAAATAATTTATGCAGAAAAGAGAGAGATTTTTTTTTTTTTTTTAAATAATGCTGAACAGAAAATTTTTTATGCAGAATGCTAGAAATAGTTTATGTAAAAAACAGTGAACAATTTTTATGAAAGAATAATGAACAATATTAATTAATGTAGAAAACAAATTTTATGAATGCAGTAAGCAAATTTGAATATATAGTGAACATGATGTGCAGAGAGCAAATTTTATTAATGTAGAAATAAATTTTATTAATGGAAAAAAATAGATTCGATTATTGTGAAATTTAAACATGAAAAAGCATACAGATTTGGCTTTTAAATTTAGAGAACACCATTTCAGGAGGTGTTTTATGAGAAAATAGTGAAATATTTATTAAATAGTGAACAGAAAATAATTTATGCAGAAAAGAGAGTGAACAGTTTTGTAAATAATGCTGAACATAATTTTTTTCTTTCAAAATCCTAAAAATAGTTTATGCAGAAAATAATGAACAATTTTTATGAGAAAATAATGAACAGTTTTAATTAATGTAGAAAACAAATTTTATGAAAACAGTAAGCAGATTTGAATATATAGTAAACATGATGTGCAAAGAGCAAATTTTATTAATATAGAAACAGATTTTATCAATGCAGAAAAACAGATTCGATTATTGTGAAATTTAAACATGAAAAAACATACAGATTTGGCTTTTAAATTCAGAGAACACCATTTCAGGAGGTGTTTTATGAGTAAAAAGTGAACAAAAAATTATTTATGTAGAAAAGAGAGTGAACAATTTTTTAAATAATGCTGAACAGAAAATAATTTTACATAGAATGCTAGAAATAGTTTATGCAAAAAACAGTGAACAATTTTTATGAGAGAACAATGAACAATTTTAATTAATGTAGAAAACAAATTTTATGAATGCAGTAAGCAGATTTCAATATACAGAAAACATGATGTGCAAAGAGCAAATTTTATTAATGTAGAAACATATTTTTTAATGCAGAAAAACAGATTCCATTATTGTGAAATTTAAACATGAAAAAAATACAGATTTGGCTTTTAAATTTAGAGAACACCATTTCAGGAGGTGTTTTATGAGAAAATAGTGAACAGAAAATAATTTATGCAGAAAAGAGAGTGATTTTTTTTTTAAAATAGTGCTGAACAAAAAATAATTTTATGCAGAATGCTAGAAATAGTTTTTGTAGAAAACAGTGAATTTTTTTTTAAAAGAACAATGAACGATTTTAATTAATGTAGAAAACAATTTTTATAAATGCAGTAAGCAAATTTGAATATACAGTAAACGTGATGTGCAGAGAGCAAATTTTATTAATGTAGAAATATATTTTATTAATGCAGAAAAATAGATTCGATTATTGTGAAATTTAAACATGAAAAAGCATACAAATTTGGCTTTTAAATTTAGAGAACACCATTTCAGGAGGTGTTTTATGAGAAAACAGTGAACAATTTTTTAAATAGTGAATAGAAAATAATTTAGGCAGAAAAGAGAGTGATTTTTTTTTAAAAAAAATAATGCTGAACAGAAAATAATTTTATATAGAATGCTAGAAATAGTTTATGCAAAAACAGTGAACAATTTTTATGAGAGAACAATGACTAATTTTAATTAATGTAGAAAACAAATTTTATGAATGCAGTAAGCAGATTTGAATATACTGTCAACATGATGTGCAGACAGCAAATTTTATTAATGTAGAAACATTTTTTATTAATGCAGAAAAACAGACTCGATTATTGTGAAATTTAAACATGAAAAAGCATACAGATTTGGCTTTTAAATTTGGAGAACACCATTTCCGGAGGTGTTTCATGAGAAAAAAGTGAACAATTTTATAAATAGTGAACATAAAATAATTTATGTAGAAAAGAGAGTGATTTTTTTTTTTTTTATTTTTTTTATAAATAATGTTGAACAGAAAATAATTTTATGCAGAATGCTAGAAATAGTTTATGTAGAAAACAGTAAACAATTTTTATGAAAGAATAATGAAAATTTTTAATTAATGTAGAAAACAAATTTTATGAATGCGGTAAGCAAATTTGAATATATAGTAAACATGATGTGCAGAGAGCAAATTCTATTAATGTAGAAACATATTTTTTAATGCAGAAAAACAGATTCTATTATTGTGAAATTTGAACATGAAAAAGCATACAGATTTGACTTTTAAATTTAGAAAACACCATTTCAAGAGGTGTTTTATGAGTAAACAGTGAATAATTTTTTAAATAGTGAACAAAAATAATTTATGTAGAAAAGAGAGTGAACAATTTTTTAAATAATACTGAACATAAAATAATTTTGTACAGAATGATAGAAATAGTTGATGCAAAAAACAGTGAACAATTTCAATGAGAGAACAATGAACAATTTTAATTAATGTAGAAAACAAATTTTATGAATGCAGTAAGCAGATTTGAATATACTATAAACATGATGTGAAGAGAGCAAATTTTATTAATGTAGAAACATATTTTATTAATACAGAAAACAGATTCGATTATTGTGAAATTTAAACATGAAAAAGCATACAGATTTGGCTTTTAAATATCGAGAACACCATTCCAGGAGGTGTTTTATGAGAAAAAATTGAACAATTTTTTAAATAGTGAACAGAAAATAATTTATGCTGAAAAGAGAGTGATTTAAAAAAAAAAATGCTGAACAGAAAATAATTTTATGCAGAATGCTAGAAATAGTTTATGTAGAAAATAGTGAACAATTTTTATGAAAGAATAATGAACAATTTTAAGTAATGTAGAAAACAAATTTTATGAATGCAGTAAGCAAATTTGAAAATATAGTAAACATGATGTGCAGAGAGCAAATTTATTAATGTAGAAATATATTTTATTAATGCAAAAAAATAGATTTGATTATTGTGAAATTTAAACATGAAAAAGCATACAGATTTGACTTTTAAATTTAGAGAACACCATTTCAGGAGGTGTTTTATGAGAAAACAGTGAATTTTTTTTTTTTAAACAGTGAATATAAAATAATTTATGCAGAAAAGATAGTGAACAATTTTGTAAATAATGCTGAACAGAAAATAATTTTATTCAAAATCCTAGAAATAGTTTATGCAGAAAATAGTGAGCAATTTTTATCCGAAAATAATGAACAGTTTTAATTAATGCCGAAAACAAATTTTATGAAAGCAGTAAGCAGATTTGAATATATAGTAAACATGATGTGCAAAGAGTAAATTTTATTAATATAGAAACATATTTTATCAATGCAGAAAAGCAGATTCGATTATTGTGAAATTTAAACATGAAAAATCATACAAATTTGGCTTTTATATTTAGATAACACCATTTCAGGAGGTGTTTTATGAGTAAACAGTGACCAATTTTTTAAATAGTGAACAAAAAATAATTTATGTAGAAAAGAGAGTGAACAATTTTTTAAATAATGCTTAACAGAAAATAATTTTACACAGAATGCTAGAAATAGTTTTTGCAAAAAACAATAAACAATTTTTATTAGAGAACAATGAACAATTTTAATTAATGTAGAAAACAAATTTTATGAATGCAGTAAGCAGATTTGAATATACAGTAAACATGATGTGCAGAGAGCAAATT
The DNA here is from genome assembly GCA_019022515.1 of Quercus aquifolioides. NCBI lineage: Eukaryota > Viridiplantae > Streptophyta > Magnoliopsida > Fagales > Fagaceae > Quercus > Quercus aquifolioides. The sequence goes on along the minus strand of CM032332.1, from coordinate 20,398,935 downwards.
TTATTAATTTAGAAACATACTTTTTAATGTTGAAATCAGATTCCATTATTGTGAAATTTAAACATGAAAAAGCATATAGATTTGACTTTTAAATTTAGAGAAAACCATTTCAGGAGGTGTTTTATGAGAAAATAGTGAGCAGAAAATAATTTATGCAGAAAAGAGAGTAATTTTTTTTTAAATAATGCTGAATATAAAATAATTTTATACAGAGTGCTAGAAATAGTTTATGTAGAAAACAGTGAACAATTTTTATAAAAGAACAATGAAAGATTTTAATTAATGTAGGAAACAAATTTTATAAATGCAGTAAGCAAATTTGAATATACAGTAAACGTGATGTGCAGAGAGCAAATTTTATTAATGTAGAAATATATTTTATTAATGCTGAAAAATAGATTCGATTATTGTGAAATTTAAACCTGAAAAAGCATACAGATTTGGCTTTTAAATTTAGAGAACACCATTTCAGGAGGTGTTTTATGAGAAAACAGTGAACAATTTTTTAAATAGTGAATAGAAAATAATTTATGCAGAAAAGAGAGTGATTTTTTTTTTTAAATAATGCTGAACAGAAAATAATTTTATACAGAATGCTAGAAGTAGTTTATGGAAAAACAGTGAACAATTTTTATGAGAGAACAATGAATAATTTTAATTAATGTAGAAAACAAATTTTGTGAATGCATTAAGCAGATTTGAATATACTGTAAACATGATGTGAAGAGAGCAAATTTTATTAATGTAGAAACATATTTTATTAATACAGAAAAATAGATTCAATTATTGTGAAATTTAAACATGAAAAAGCATACAGATTTGGCTTTTAAATTTAGAGAACACCATTTCAGGAGGTGTTTTATGAGAAAAAATTGAACAATTTTTTAAATAGTGAACAGAAAATAATTTATGCTGTAAAGAGAGTGATTTAAAAAAAAAAAATGCTGAACAAAAAATAATTTTATGCAGAATGCTAGAAATAGTTTATGTAGAAAATAGTGAACAATTTTTATGGAAGAATAATGAACAATATTAATTAATGTAGAAAACAAATTTTATGAATGCAATAAGCAAATTTGAATATATAGTAAACATGATGTGCAGAGAGCAAATTTATTAATGTAGAAATATATTTTATTAATGCAAAAAAATAGATTCGATTATTGTGAAATTTAAACATGAAAAAGCGTACAGATTTGACTTTTAAATTTAGAGAACACCATTTTAGGAGGTGTTTTATGAGAAAACAGTGATTTTTTTTTTTTAAATAGTGAATATAAAATAATTTATGCAGAAAAGAGAGTGAACAATTTTGTAAATAATGCTGAACAGAAAATAATTTTATTCAAAATCCTAGAAATAGTTTATGCAGAAAATAGTGAGCAATTTTTATCAGAAAATAATGAACAGTTTTAATTAATGCAGAAAACAAATTTTATGAGAGCTGTAAGCAGATTTGAATATACAGTAAACATGATGTGCAAAGAGTAAATTTTATTAATATAGAAACAGATTTTATCAATGCAGAAAAGCAGATTCGATTATTGTGAAATTTAAACATGAAAAAGCATACAAATTTGGCTTTTATATTTAGATAACACCATTTCAGGAGGTGTTTTATGAGTAAACAGTGACCAATTTTTTAAATAGTGAACAAAAAATAATTTATGTAGAAAAGAGAGTGAACAATTTTTTAAATAATGCTTAACAGAAAATAATTTTATACAGAATGCTAGAAATAGTTTTTGCAAAAAACAGTGATCAATTTTTATTAGAGAACAATGACCAATTTTAATTAATGTAGAAAACAAATTTTATGAATGCAATAAGCAGATTTGAATATACAGTAAACGTGATGTGCAGAGAGCAAATTTTATTAATTTAGAAACATACTTTTTAATGCTGAAATCAGATTCCATTATTGTGAAATTTAAACATGAAAAAGCATACAGATTTGGCTTTTAAATTTAGAGAAAACCATTTCAGGAGGTGTTTTATGAGAAAATAGTGAACAGAAAATAATTTATGCAGAAAAGAGAGTAATTTTTTTTTAAAATAATGCTGAACAGAAAATAATTTTATGCAGAATGCTAGAAATAGTTTATGTAGAAAACAGTGAACAGTTCTTATGGGAGAACAATGAACGATTTTAATTAATGTAGAAAACAAATTTTATAAATGCAGTAAGCAAATTTGAATATACAGTAAACGTGATGTGCAGAGAGCAAATTTTATTAATGTAGAAATATATTTTCTTAATGCAGAAAAATAGATACGATTATTGTGAAATTTAAACGTGAAAAAGCATACAGATTTGGCTTTTAAATTTAGAAAACACCATTTCAGGAGGTGTTTTATGAGAAAATAGTGAACAATATTTTAAATAGTGAATAGAAAATAATTTATGCAGAAAAGAGAGTGATTGTTTTTTAAAATAATGCTGAACAGAAAATAATTTTATGCAGAATGCTAGAAATAGTTCATGTTGAAAACAGTGAACAATTTTTATGAGAGAACAATGAACGATTTTAATTAATGTAGAAAACAAATTTTATGAATGCAGTAAGCAGATTTGAATATACAGTAAACATGATGTGCAGAGAGCAAATTTTATTAATGTAGAAACAAATTTTATTAATGCAGAAAAACAGATTCAATTATTGTGAAATTTAAACATGAAAAATCATACAGATTTGGCTTTTAAATTTAGAGAACTCAATTTGAGGAGGTGTTTTATGAGAAAACAATGAACAATTTTTTAAATAGTGAACATAAAATAATTTATGCAGAAAAGAGAGTGAACAAAAGTTGCCAAATCGACTTTCACATCATCAGCCAAACATTTAGATATACATAAAAAAAATGTTTCACATTCCTCTTAGAAACACTGCTAGTCAAGAACTTACATGTCTAGATGTGGTAAAGCTTAAGTTCTTCTTTATATTTGAGTGGTCCACTCTTTCTGTAATACTTATCAATCATTTGACCATACGGTAATTCCGAACAGGATTGATAAAGTAACAATATGTAACTTAAACTTCTTTCAGTGTGCCCATGGCTAAAAATGGAGTGAGATTTTTCTTTTACATGTTGTTCTAATTTCTCATTGTAACCCCAATATTTTAACCAATTTGACCATAACGCTTCCGAGAAGTAAGAAATTGATGAGTGTGTTAAAAATGAATGAACAAGGGGTATGAGTGGCCTAAAAATTCATATTTTGAAATTAAAATCTCTATATTTTACAATGCTTCTATTTAAATAAATAAAAACATAAAAAAACTACTTATTTGTATGTTTATGTTTATTTGTCGATTATCCAAAAAACAAAAAGTTGTAAGGAACTCGAGTTTACCAAGCTCGAGTTCCATACAAGGAACTCGAGCTTGGTGAGCTCGAGTATTGTAGGAAAAAAATAACGAGCATTTTATTTACAAAGAACTCGAGCTTGGTATGCTCGAGTATTGTGTTGCATGGAACTCGAGTTTACCAAGCTTGAGTACCACATTATGTTTTTTAATTGAACAAATTCTCAGTTAGCAATGCCCCGGTGGAATGAAACTAGGAACTCGAGTTTACTAAACTCGAGTACCATTTAGAACTCAAGTTTAGTGAGCTCGATTTCATAAAAAGTGGTAGATTCCCATTTAGTTATGAAACAGTGCTTAATTGCTAAAAATTTCTAAAAATGGTGGTATTTGGCCATTTTCACTGAAGAAAAAAAGAAAAGAAAAGAAAAGAACACTGTCACATGATTTTTGCCAAAATATTGAGAAAGGAAAACGTGAGCATTGCCATTCACTCAAAAATTTCTTTTTTTAAGAGAATAAGAGAATGAAATTTGATTATTTTCGACTAAAAGAGTCTAAAACCCATATGAAAATTTTTAGAAATATTACATACGATGTCGATGAGGTAGTGGTGGCTTTAGAAATTTATTTTAGGGTGGTTACTAAGAAACTTAAATGATACTAAATCTAATAAAAAGATGATTCAAATATATCAATGTCACAAATATATATATATATATATATATATATATATGAAGTATTACAATTTTTTTCTACTAACAAAGAGAACAAGAAAAAAAATGACTGATAAGATATAAAGTAGGAATTGAGAATGTTGAGAGAGAGAGAGAGAGAGAGAGAGAGAGAGAGAGAAATAAAGAGAGCTAGAGAGAGAGAAAAAAAAGAATGAGATTTGCTATAACTACAAGCCAAGTTACTAAGGAGAGGAAAATTATTGCAACTGCAAAGCCAAAAAGCATTGTTAGGTTCTAAATATTTAGGATTAAATGTTTAGTTTCCAAATTTATGTATGTTGGCAAACCGAGATCAAAGCATGTCTAAATTAGGTGTTAGACTTTGCTCATGTTGGTTCAAGTCAAGATTCAAGAACATGTCAGCTGCTAAAAAAGGAGTTTAGTAACTATGAAGATTGACTGATTGAAAGATAGGTTCAACCGATCGAAAATCGTGTTTTGTAGACTTTAAATCAAGCCCAAACCCCGTGAAAAACATCTAGGGTTTCAGTCCAACACTACCTAGTTTAAAAGGAAAACCCTAACCACGTTTTACAAGCTCTTGGAAGTCTTGTGGGTTACTCCTGTGAGATCTGTGGGGTTTCCGTAACCTTCTAACTCTACAAGCGTTTATCGTAACGAGATGTGCAATCAAGAACTAGTGGAAAAAAGTTGCTGCATAAAGATCTACTACTGATGGTGATCTGAAACCTTTGAGTGAGATCTCAAAGTCGTAAATGAGGAATTTGTGTTTAGCAAATCCAAGATAGAAGAGTCCGTGGAGTCGGAGCTACACGTGGTCGTGTTAGTAAGTTCTACTTGAGGAGCTTTAGATTTAGAATTTAAATCTATTGTAATCTTCCATTCTATCATAGTGGATTTGTTTACTTTGAGGATAGCTAGGTTAAATCCTCCCTAGGTTTTTACCTTGAAATAGTTGTTTTCATTGGTTTTCCTAGGTCATCATATTATTGTCTTCTTTACTTTTTCGTACCAAGTAATATGTTTGCATGTGTTTAACCTAGATCTCATAATTAACCTAAGTAATTACTTAGCTAATTCATTAGGTTAAACTAATCTATTTTTAAGGGGTCTAAACAAACAAACAAGTGGTATCAAAGTGGGTTAGCTCTTGTTTAGGTAATTTTACCTTGAGTTGAATCTTGACCCCTACTGTCATGGAATATGGTTACTCTATTGTGATCCCTTTCCACTTTGATAGGAATAATTATGCCTATTGGAAAGTAAGGATGAAAACTTTTCTGAAATCTCTTAATGAGAGGGTTTGGTTGTCTGTGGAAAATGGTTAGGAAAGACTTGTCACTCCTGTAGATCAATGGTCTACTGATCAATGCGATATTCAATGCCGTTTCTATGGAAGAATTCAAAAGGATCTCTAATGTAGAGGTTGCCCACACTGCCTAGAATATTTTGCAAATTGTGCATGAAGGCACTAAGGCTATGAAAATAAATAAACTGCAGCAGTTAACCTCTAGGTTTGATGAGTTTTATGCTAAACTGAATGACATAGTTAACTCAGCCTTCAATTTGGGTGAAGTATATGATCAACCTAAGATAGTTAGGAATATTCTTAGATCTTTGACTGAAGATTTTAGACCCAGAGTCACTACCATAACTAAGAGAAAGGATGTAGACACCATCCTTGTTGATGAACGTGTAGGATCTCTTCAATCCTATGAGTCAAACTTACCCAAGACTAGCAAATCCAAATCTATGGCTTTAAAGTTTGTAGATGATGTAGATAATTTTGGATTTGATGATGAGATCTCTTCAATAGAGATTGCTTATCTTGCTAAGAACTTGAGAAATTTTCCAAGAAACAATAATGGAAGGGCTAGAAATCGAAATAATGTCGACCTTAAGAATGTGATGAAGAATAAAACAACCAAAAATAATGTTTCAGAAAAATCAAAAGATAAAATTGTTCAATTTTCTAACAATTCTTTAGGCCAACAGTGTTTTGGTTGTCAAGGGTGTGGTCATGTTAAATCTGAATGTCCCATTTTTTTGAGGTCAAAGGGTAAAGCTATGGCTGTTACTCTTAGTGATGATGAAGGATCTGATCACAAGTCTCAAAATGATCAAGAAGAAAATTTCATGGCTTTCATTGCTACAGCTATAGTAAGTGAAAACGTGAAACTGAGATTGTTGAGGAGAACCTTTTTGATGGGAAACTCTTTGAAAATGATGACTTGCAAGAGGCATATAACAAGTTTTGCAAGATTGTAGCAAAAGATGCCCTGAATGTTGACCTAGGATTGAAAAAGATAAAAACTCTTGAACATGAAAAGAAAAATCTTTTGGTCAAATTGTTTGATGCCAATGAATTTATAACTGTTGTTAAGATTGAGAACATGTCTTTGATTGAAAGAGTTAAAAGTTTAAAATCTGAATTATTTGTTTCTAGAGAACAACTTGATAGGACTTCTACTTCTAAACTTGATAACATGTTGAATGTTCAAAAATCTGCATCTGATAAGACATGGTTAGGGTTTGTTGAGAGTGGTTTATCTTTTGTTGTGACTCGCCCCAAGTTTGTCCCTGCTGTATCTATATCTGATGTTAGGATACCTAAGGAAGAGGTCCTAGCTACTAGAAGAATTAGGGTAGATCTTAGTGAAACAAAACCCAAGAAACCTACTCATCCTATAGATAAGAAATAGCACAAGTCTCAATGGTTTTGTCACTTTTGTGGTGGAGCTGGGCATACACACCCAAATTGTTTCAAGTTGCAAGCAACTAAGCAAACAACCAAACAAAAAGTATTTGTGCCAAAAGCACAAGATCCCATGAAACTCATTCATGAGTTGGTAAAGACTCTTAGCCTCTATACCAATGCTGGAGTTGATAAAAAATCTCATGTGTCTAGAAACTCCAACTTTAGGTCTACATCTAAAAAAATGTGGATGCAAAAGACTCAACTGCACTAAGTCTGTTTGACATGGTCCTCGTGCTATCTCTCTCATTCCTTTGAACAAAGTTTTTGCTTAGGATTTTATTTTTCTACATTTCATTAATGCATTTCATTCTAGGGTTGATTATGATTTTTTTTTAAAAGTTTTTTAAAAAAATTTAAAAAATAGAAAATTTCAAAAAATTAAAAAAAAAAAAATTGTATTGCACACCACTAAGTGTGTAATTAAGGTTGGCCAATGAAATTTATATTTCATGACTGTATACCTTGTTTAGCTTTGATGAGCTATTTTCTGCACTTTGCTAGTTTGTGCTATGTAGTACTTAATTGTGTGAGTTATTTATAGTCTTTGAACAAACAATCTTGATTTTAATGTCACATATTTTGATCATAAGGACTAGAAAATCTTAAGAGAAAGGCATAAATAACCATCTTACCACTGTTATTTGCCAATCATGAACACCTGTGTGCAAATTATAAAAGTCATGCTTGGTAAGGTGTAGCACTTGCACAACAAGATTAAACGAGGTGTTATTGTCAAAAGAAAAATAATAACAAGGGTATTTTCTTTTCTATCTTCTATATGCCCATGCATGATATCTTTGATTGTGCTTAAAAGAAAAATTCAAAAGAAAACAAAGAAAAAGGAATAGCAAAAAAAATAAAATAAAAAAGAAGCTTTTACATGATTGCAATTGTATTTTCTAGGAGATCTGAGAGTTATATGATGTAACTCTTTAGGTGACAGTCACTTTTAAACCATTGTGATTGATGATGTAGAAAATTTGTTTGATTACTATCTACATATCACCTATTCTATATTCTGCATACTTGCTAGTTGCTCACACTACACGCAAAACTATGCTAAACTCAGTACATTTTGATTGTGTGTTAACTAATATGGCCATCTGAAATTACACGTTGCATGATGTTTAATACATTTTCTTTGGGTTGGGTAGAATTTGAAGAGAAAATTTTCTAAAACTTAAGTGAAATATGCTTTTGAAAACTTCTGGAATCATTTGTATGCATTTCACACCATGAAAACTGATTTTCAATTGTTTTTCTGTAAAAAATTTCCAAGTTCTTCAAAATTCCAGTTTTTCAAGTTTTTGATTGATCGAAAATGATTCTCAACCGACCGAAAAAATTGAATTTTTAGGTCAAAACTCATTGCCTCGCTCGATTCCTGTTCGATTTTTGCTCGATCAGTCGAAATTTGTTTATCTGTCCCTTCGATCGCTGCTCGATTCCTTTCAACCAATCGAAATTTGAATTTTTCGAATTCTTAAGGGTTTGACAGATCAGTTATGTCCTTTTTCTGCTATTCTCTTCGTTTGCTCTCGATCCCTCTTTTTAGAAATTTTTTTTTTGGTCTTATTCGAGTCAAAAGCTTCAAAGGTTTTCTTCTACACTCTAGGTATGACTCTTTTACCCCTTCTTTTTGATCATTTTACAACCATTTCATGCATAATCTTTAAAAATTCTGAAATTTTTGAACTTATAGATTTTGGGGTTTTTGATATTTTTGAAGTTTTTGTTTCAAAATGATCAATGGGTTTTTGTGTATGCATATTGTTAACATGATCTCTCTACTTTAATTTGAAAAATTTTATGGATTGTGAAAATTTTCAAAATTAGGGTTCATGTGTCTTGAGGAAATTGGGGTTTTTGTTCAATTGGTTGAAATTGTTTGAAATTAACTCTTGTAATTCATTGATTGATTGCTTATAACATGTTCCCTAACTGTTGTGATGATCAATTGGTCAATTGATATGCTTTTTGAAAAATTAGGGTTTATGTTCTTCAAAATTTGGGGATTTTTCATAAAACTTGATTTTCTGGGTTAATTTTCAAAATTATGATAAAATTGAACATTTCAAAGTATTAGTTCATGCATCATTGGAGTTTATGCTTCATGCATCATATAGATTTTGAAGATTGCATATACATTGTGTTTATTTCTCTCTAATGCAGTCTGACCTTGGTTTCTGTGGTTTGTTTTCTTCTTGTTTCCAACTCCTTAGATCCTAGTAATGGCCCCTAAGAAGTCTAGAAACATTAAGACCATAGTCAAAAGAGTCTCTTGGTTTACTTCTGAACCAATTGAGGTCTTTGACCAAACTAGGTTTCATGTGCTTCAAAATGCTCAAAAATTTGATTCTCTGGTTAAGTATAGGTCTATTTGGGTTGAAAGACAAGTCCATCTAGATGAGTTAGACCGTTCTATCCATAGAAATCTAGAGTCTAGAGGTTGGTTGTCTCTTTGTCATGATCTGATACCCCCTGTGGACTAATGGAGTCACCGCCTAGATTAGGTCTAGGAACCATATTGGGCCCTTTGGGCCAATCACTTACACACATGAATCCATGTACCAGATTATGGGTTTGGAGTTTGGGTACGACTTGGGAAGGTGTTAAGCACCCAAGACTGCCCGGCTTGTGGGCCGGCCTCCATTATGTGTTGCTAGGCCATATTTAATTAAAGAGTTTATTAAGAGAGCCCTAATCCTTAACCTAAACATACATCATGCACTTTAAATTAAAAAAACACATACAACATGTTAAAAACATATCACAATATAAAAGGAAATAAATAAAACATAATCAAACAAAATAAATTAAACATGGCAAGTTGACAATTAAATAAAACACACAAGGAAATAATATCAAATAGACTAAACATGGCAAAAATAATAAAGCAAACATGGAAAATAATTAAGCATAAATAATTAACCTAATCATAGTCAAATAGATCAAATAACATGTGAAAAAAGTGATTAAAATAATAAAAAACAAGAATTTTCTCTAATCTGGATTCGGGTTGCTTACGCGTATTCAACTATGCATACGCATGGTTAAACCATGCGCATGCATACTTAAAAATGTGTACGAATTCTTTAGCACAGATTCGAAAAATTACATTTTTAGAGATTTAATCAAACAAAGATACAATATGTGAGATCAAACAAGCATGTTAGAAACCCTAAAAACTAACTAACATAAAACAAAAATACAAAGCATCAACATAAACAAATAAACATGAAACAAAACAAATAATTAAACTAAACTACATAAAATAAACATACATGTTATATTTTACATGAAACCAAAATAACAAACCAAGGACAACAAGAATAGATTATAAACAACCTAAAATCATATTTGAACATATCACACATAATTAAAACATCAAACACGTCTAATATAACAAATGGATAAACTATATCAAGAAAATCATGTGAATCATATTAAGCAAGGTGGTAAATCATGGAAAAGAGACTCACTTTGCTTTAGAATCACAAATTTTATGTTATTTAACTGGCCCCTCAGTGCCTACAATCACAAAGGTTAGATGGAGAAGACAAAGATAATCAAAGAACACAATATTTGTTAGTAATCACAACTCAAGAACAAAAGGTTTTGAAAAGGTTTTTAGAAAACAATTTTCAAAAAAAAAAAAAAAAATTATGCCTTAGAACTAACTAAAGAGAGATTTTTTGATGATTAAAAAACGTGCTAAGGGGTTGCCCCCCAGTTTTGAAAAGAGGAAAAAAAGAGTTTAGAGAAGATGGAGGCCAAAAATCACTCTCTCTAGCTAGGGTTTTGATTGGAGGCATAAGATGAGTATTTATAAGTTAAAATTATGGTTTTTGGGGCTTTTTAATTGTCTTTGGACGTTCCAAGGGTCTATGGGCCTGCCCACATCAAAGCATGATGTTTTGGCCATTTAAAATGAAGTTTTGAAACCCAGAAAATCGGACTGCCTAGTTGGCCTAATTTCAAATGGTCATAACTTACTTAACATAAGTCCAAATTAGGAAAAAATATGTTTTCAAATTGAAGCCGAGGATGTCTACTTTCCAATAAAACAAACTTCACTCAAAAATTCTTTATGGATCAAAAGTTGTGGTAAAAACAGAGAGTAAAAGTCATTTTTCAATATCGATATTAAAGAGATTTGAACACTTTTGAGTTGTGATTGCTTCCAAACTATTTTGAACTCTTTAATTACCCTTGGTTGACATATTTCAAGCTCATTATTGGGGCCGGGACTAAAATTTATTAACGGGTACAAAATGCGGTGTCTACACCTCCTCTTGTTGCTTTGATTAGAGAATTCTACTCAAATCTCTCTATTCAGTCTGATTCATCCAGTGGTCACATTCTGACTACTTGGATTCAAGGTAAAGAGTTTAGGATAACTAAGGAAATAGTATCTGAAGCTCTTCGTGTGCCTCTTGTTCATAGACCTATCTATCCATACATTGAGTTTCGTCCTATTGATGATGTCATGATACTTCTTAATTTATGGAAGATCTATCACTTAGGGAACTAAGCCAAGACTTAACTCTTATGAGTTAACCAAGTAAAATTACATGTTGTTTAGGATAGTATGTCACAATACTTTTCCTATATTTCATGTGCATACTATTCCTATTGATAGACCTGCCTTTCTATATGCTCTTAGTATTAATGGTTCTATCTGTTTTCCATCTCTTCTTATTCAAACCATCGTTAAGGCGCATAGGAGTAAGTCTAGGAAGCATCATCTTTTCTTCCCTATTTTCATTAGTAGGATCTTAGCATACCTAGAGCTTGAGGATTTTCCAGCCTCTGACTCCGTTCAACTCATAGCACCTATAGGATCTTCTTTTCTTAAATAGCGGTATGCACAAAAGAAGACGGTTGAGCCAAGTGCCGGTTCATCCAAGGGACCTCGAGTAGAGTCTACCGCTGGAGATTAGCCGTTGAGGAGATTCCTATTGATCTTACAGTTGTTGTTGCTGAGGATGGTGTTGATAAGGTAGATGTTGAGATTGGTAATGCTGAGCCTATTGTTCCTCCTCCTCTCTCTCTTTGTTCTATGATGGAGACATTTATGATGACTCAAGTAGCACATATATAGCTTTTGGATGAGCTTATCAGTGAGGTTGCTACTTTGAGAGTGAATTTTATTGAGTATATGAGTGCTTTTCCACCTCGTCCACCCTCTGATTCTTGATGGTTGCCTTTGGCAATACTTAACAAAAAGGGGAAGTAGAGTGAGAGAGCTCTTGTACTTAGGGGAAGAGCAGATTTATGTAGCTTTTGTAGGTAGGGGGAGAGTTGAGAGTTGAGAGAAGAGATGATATATATTTTTTTTTTGTATGTATATTTGTATTTGTTCTTTTGTTCTTGTTTCACAAACATGATATGTTGTGTTAATACATTGATGGTTTTGATGATGTTTATCATTTGATGATTGATTCTTTGTTATGTTTGTTGAATTCAATTTCAGTTTTTAATTTTTGATTTACACTGTATTTTCCATACATGCGTTTATGGTTTGTTTTCAGTAATTTAGGAATTTATAGGTTAATTCTTTCAACAAATGTTGCCTATTTTAGCAACAAATAGATAGTAGATTATGATAGAATTGTATTAGGGCAACATCTTGTAATTGGGTTAGTTCTTGAATTGAGAAATTCAAGTTTATGTGTGTTTTGTAACAGATTGCCAAAGGGGGAGATTGTTAGGTTCTAAATATTTAGGATTAAATGTTTAGTTTCCAAATTTATGTATCTTGGCAAACTGAGATCAAAACATGTCTAGATTAGGTGTTAGACATTACTCATGTTAGTTCAAGTCAAGATTCAAGAACATGTAAGCTGCAGAAATTCAGTAACTGTGAAGCTCGACTGATCGAAAGATAGGTTCGATTGATCGAAAATCTTGTTCTATAGATTTTAAATCAAGCCCAAAGCCCGTGAAAAACATCTAGGGTTTCAGTCTAACGCTTCCTAGTATAAAAGGAAAACCCTAATCACATTTTTCAAGCTTATGGAAGTCTTGTGAGTTACTCTTGTGAGATCTGTGAGGTTTCTGTAACCTTCTAACTCTACAAGCGTCTACTGGAATGAGATCTACAATCAAGAACTGGTGGAAACAAGTTGTTGCATAAAGATCTACTACTGATGGTGACCTGAAACCTTTGAGCGAGATCTCAAAGTCGCAAACGGAGAGTTTGTGTTCAACAAATCCAAGATAGACGAGTCTGCTACACGTGATCATGTTAGTAAGTTCTACTTGAGGTAGTTTTAGATTTAGGGTTTAAATCTATTGTAATCATCCATTCTATCATAGTGGATTTGTTTACCTTGAGGATAACTAGGTTAAATCCTCTCCAGGTTTTTATCTTGAAACGGTTGGTTTCATTGGTTTTCTTGGGTTATCATATTACTGTCTTCTTTACTTTTCGTCAATAAGTAATATGTTTGCATATGTTTAACCTAGATCTCATAATTAACCTAAGTAAATACTTGACTAATTAATTAGATAAGGGGTCTAAACAAACAAACAAGCATAATTGTTGGCACTGTTAAGTAGAAATCACGACCATTATATTTCTCTTGGTATCATTTTGTAAGGAAAAATGAAATTAGATATTATTTTTATATAATGGGTTGAATGAGTTACAAATTTGAATGATTAGAGTTTTTGTTTTTGTTTTTTTTTAATAGGCTTTTTCTTGAACAATTTGTTCACTTGTTATTGTCTGGTCTAATCTTGTTTTTTTTTTTTTTTGGGTTATTTTTGTTGTTATTGGGCTAATTATTATTATTATTATTTAAGCCCATTTTTTTTTCTGAAGTTTAAGGGGTTAAGGATTATGTTTGAGGAGCCAAAATTATTTTTGGAGTAATGCTAATGTCCACAACATTTTCATGAAAAATCTTATGCGACAAGTTGTTATTGGTGAGTAAACAAGTAATATCAGTATTGAACTCAAATTAGAATCACTAACAACTTACTACATAAGATATATTGTAAAATTATTGTGAAAATGTTGTGGATTTAGCATTATTCTTATTTTTGTTGAACCTAAATTCCTATGATTTTCAAGTCAGGGTGTTCAAAATTTTTATTAGGGTAGATAGAGTAGGTTAGTTTAGTATATAATTTTTTTGCAAGTATATATATACATTATTTTACAAGTCAAGGTGGTCCTGTGACAACCTTGATATTAATGCGAAGTCGCCACTGCAAAGAGGCCTTTTAATGCTCTATGCTTTTTTCTTCCTTAAATCTAGAGGATCTTTTTCCTAAAGATATTTGTTGCATGACCACAACGTGGCAATCTATCAATTCATTGATATATATATATATATATATACACACACACTCACTCTTAATTAGCAAAGCAAAATGTAGCATTCCAATTAATTTCCCCACCTACCCCACCGATATCCCCAATTTTTTTCACCTTTTTGCAACATAATAGTTTTCAATCTCTCTCTCTCTCTCTCTCTCTCTCTCTCTCTCTCTGTGGAGATCACTAGTGCTGCTTCCTCTACCGCCTACAGCTCACAAGCCACTATGACAAAGGGACCTACACTGCCGCAAAATGGCTAAAAATTGATCTCCTCCGCCACAAAACAACATTTCTCTTCTCTTGTGAATCTTTGTTAGCATCTTCATCTTCTACTTCTTTCAGATTTAGGATGTCTAAATTTTTATTTTAGGGGTCAAATATATATAAATATATATATATATATATATATATATGTAAATATAAATTTTTTTTCTTTAAGCCAGGGGGTTCATTTGAACCCCTTGCCTTCAACAGGGCGCCGCCCTTGTAAGTGTTACACGGGGAATAATTTACGGGTTTAGTGTACATTCTCATAGTTTAGCAGTGTTAAGTGTAAAAGAAGTATAGTTTAGGAGGATAAAATGTAATTTTCCAAGTGTTTGTAAGAGTATAGGGTGAATAGTGGTAATTGATGAATCATTAGATTAAATTTAAAAGGTAGAAGAAGAACAACCATTAATGAAAGTCAAGGTAGAAAAACTGCCCTTAAATCAAGTTTGAAACCAGAGGTTAAGTGTACTCTGGCAACTTTATGTAAGACAGAGTTTGATTTTTTTTGGGCTGATAGTGGAAAAGTTGATAGATAAGTTATCCTTACAGCCACTCTAAAAAATCGTACATGAGATTTTACCTCATATGGCTCCTCATTCAATTCTTTCGAAGTCGTTAGATCCTTTTCCTCGTTTAAGAATCTCCTCCCTTCTTTCACTCTGCCCCGAAGAGCAACTAAGACTGATTCAGTCAAATTTTCATTCATTTGAAATTTGGGCTCTACTTCATTTTGATCTAATTATTTTTTTGATTCTTTTTTCCTCTCTTTTGATTTTTTCTTTTTTTATTCCCTTCCATCATTCCTTAAATTCCATAGGTTTGATCCATTGAATGAAAGGTATGAAATAAATAAGATTTTTTTAATGAATCAGGCCCATTTTCTCATTGAATGAAAGGTATGAAATAAATAAGATTTTTTTTGAATGAAATCTCTCACCTTAACTTAATTTGAGATGTAGAGAATTATTACGTTTATAAAAATCAATAATTAAAAATACAAATTTAATAAATGTTGATTACAAAAGCCCATATTTTATGATAAGGGACTACGATTAGTTCTACTAGTAATAAGAGTATAAGACAATAACAATGCATTTTTTTTTTTTTTTTTTTTACAGGCTGATTTTGTATCATTTGATGTTTTCCATCTTTCGCTTTTCCGTTCTTATCCTTGTGACAGTTCTGATCTCTACTGTAACACTGTTTGTAATATTATGCTAAATTTCCTTTGTTCATGATGTTCCTGAATCAAAAGGTTATGGCAGAACTTTTATGTTGCTTGGGAAAGCAATTCTACATACTGCGACCCATTAATTCTTCCATTTTACTCTAGTAATTAACAGCCTTCCTAGACAAATAAACCTAACACCGGAGTATTTCTTGGGGGTCCTTGTCAAAATCTTGAGCGATTTGATTCCTAAAAATAAATGTTAATACACACAAAGTCAAATATGTCAATTCTTTTTGGATCTGCTTACTATTCTATGATCTTATCTTATCTAATTTTTAATTTTTTTTCTCTTATTATTATTATTTTGTCTAACTAGTTTTTTTTATGAATGATTATTACGTTTAACTTAAAATCTTAGAGGTCACGCCATTTAGATCAGTGGGCCGCGCCGAAAGGAGCTTTGGGGTGGCGAGGAGGAAGACCCCAAAATTCAAATTCTAGTACTAAAATTTTGGCCCATGGAAAAAAAAAGAAAAAATAGTATTTATTCTATTATGATTAAATACAAACAAAAGATAAGATAGATAATACCTATTTGTTAATACATTTCAACTCAGTCAGTTATTGAATAAATTGAATTTTTTTTTTAAATCTCGAAAATTATTTAAGATTGAATCTTTACTATATTTCCTAGTAATTTCTCTAGATCTTTCAATAAACTTTTTCATTTTTCATTCTATTGTGAAGCCTAGTTTTTGCTTCTAATTTATTTGCACGTTTTCTTTGAAAGTTGAAAATGAAAAATATTATTGTTAAAGTTCTATAATTTACAAATCATATTTATTATCTCATTATTTGTAAAATGTTCTTCCAACTAAAAACCAATTAATATTAGTTCTCTGTGTATTGCCAAATAAAAATATACACACATAAATAAAATTTTAAAATAATCACTGAAACAATCCTTGCTGGGATGGAGGTAGACAATACGATAACATATAAATTTCAAAGTCCAAAACTTTTTCTTTTTGATTCCAAACAGAAAAAAATAGCCAAAGTGTCATACCAAACACAACCAATATCATCTGTATATTAAAAAAAAAATTCAAACACAAAATGACACAAATAGAGTCATTATATAACAAAAAAACAACTAAATACTAAAATACATAGTCGTCGTAGAATCTTAGCTAAAGACATAGTAAAAAATATTGCTCATTGAGATTTGACACAAATAAAAAATAAAAATAAAAAATTTCTAGAATGGAGAGAAATCAACAAACCTTTGAGTCAGTTTTCAATTTTGAAAGGTCAAGTATAAATTTTTTAGATTCAATCTTTTAAATTCATATGTGTGTGTGTATATATATATATATATATATTATTTTGAAAAATATTTAAATCTAATGGGGTCCTAGTGCCATTGATTTGTATTTGCGTCTATCTATCCCTCCCAATTGGTCGCATCAATTGTGGGTTTCAGTTAGCTCAACTAGTAAAGTCTCTGATGGTTAAATAAGAGATTTGAGGTTCAATCTCTGCCTACACAAAAAATTGATTGATGTCTTGGTCTGATGATAAAAAGTTATCATCAAGAACGGACACCATAGGTTGAACCTCTAAAAAAAAAAAAAATTGGTTGCATCAATTATTGCAAAAAAAAGTTATGAAGAATATTTTGTTTTTATTTTTTGGTTTTTCGTTTTTTGGTCCTCTAATAAATATTGAAGCTGTCCCTGGTTCGCTATCAGTGCAAGTTGGATTGGTTCCTGATAATTTCATAGTCATCCTCTACTTTGAAAAAGGAGAGCTTCCTAAAGTCGGTATAATGCCCTTTTAATTAGCAACTAACAAACAACGTATTGTCGGGCATTTATTTTGCAAGTTGTTGCTTAAAGGTATGTTTTATACTTTATTAGTACCAAGGTGGGGTTAATTTTTCTTATTCATTGAAGAAATACTCACAGATTAACTCAGTTTGTGTGTACAGAGTACAGATCGACCTATCTGCAAGTTGGTATGTACGTGCAACAAGTTTTACCGTTTATGTTAGGTTTTACCATATATATATATATTCCATATTTGGGAAATGAAAAATATAAATCTTGACGTTTTCATTGAAAACACAAAAAAATGATTATCAGATGAGTTACATAATTTTTGGCTCACATTTATCTTGTATACTAAAATTTAGGGGAAACTGCATAATAAAAAAAAAAAAAAAAAAAAAAACATAGATTTATCATTGTGACACATTAAACTCTGTACTTTTAAACTGGACATTGTAAACCCCGACTTTTATAAGTGTAATACCCCAATTTGATTTTATGATCATCAACGTCATCGTCATTAATAATATAGAGTTGAGGAACTACATGTGTGTGCACAGTAGTAGACAATTTTGTGGTGTTACCAAAATAGGTGAGAAAATTAAAGTTTTAGTGAATACAATTTAGTGTGGTAGTTAAAATAATAAATAAATAAATATATAAAAGAGGAAGATGCTTTATGGGCCTCTTGGAGACTGAAGAGATAAGTTCAAGTGGGTTTCAAACTCCAGCCCACTACCCCACTAAGCCCACACCTTTGATGTGTTGAATATGAGGTAGAGGAAAAGATAATTAGGGTTTTGATAAGAAGGGTTTCATCACTATGGAGGCTAGAGGTGTATTTTTCCTTGGAGTTAATTAAAGAGGCAACCAAAGAATTCCAGGTATGATTTTTCATTTGTTAGAACCAAAGAATCAAAGGTTTAGAATTTTATCAAGGATTGCAATCTTAATATATGTATAGGACTTTCACGTTTTCATTAGGGTTAATATGTATTAAACCCACAGTTGCCCATTGTGTGCATTCTAGTACAAGCCGTGAATTGAGAAAGGTTATGTATATGGCTTTACATCTCCTTTTGGTTATATGTATATTAAATCGCAGGTAGCCACTGTGAGTATTTTAGAACAAAACCATGGATTACGAAACTCAATTCATTTATATAGCTTCACGTTTTCATTGGTTTATATATAGACTAAATTCTAGAATTGGCCACCGTGTATATCCATGAACAAGCCATGGATCAAATCTTCAGTCATAAGGCTTTCACCTTTTCAATTGTGGTTATATATATATATAAGGATGGCTGTAAGGTTTTCTTTTGTGGTTATATATATTAGGTTGGATTAACGTTTTCTTTGGTTATATACATTGAGATGGTTTAACGTTTTGTTTGGGGTTTTATATTAAATCCTAGGTCAATGCGATATTTTGGCTACTACCTTCCTCATGACATACGAGTTTCAATTAATGCAAGGATGTATTATTGATTAGAATACCATTGGTTAGAGAAACGTTAATTTAGTGCTGAAAGTGTTATTAGTTCAGCAAAGTATAATCCTAGTAAGTCCATTTGTATAGTTCTATAAGCTTTATATTTTGTAGAGGATGTTAGGTTCTAAAGGTTTATGAATTTATGTATTTAGAACTCTAATTTGTAATGTTGGCAAACCATGATCAAAACAACATGTTTAGACTTGTTTAAGTATGCTCAAAGTTGATTAATTATTGTAAAGTTGGAATCGAGAGACTGTAGTTGCATTGGAGCAATTTGGTCTGGCTCGATCGATCGAGGAATAGATTCGATCGATCGAAAATCGACCAGATTGCGTTTTCTACAGTTTTCCAACTCAGCCCTAGCTCATTAAAACGTTTAGGGTTTTTATGTTTTTGCCCTAGGTATATAAGGCAAAGCCCTAGCCACGTTTTAGAGTTGCTCAAGTTGTATTGTTGCTCATACATTGCGGTTTTGTGTAAATCTCTTGTGAGATCTAGAGGAGCTTTCCTTTACACAAAGCTTAGGATTTTCTAAATGGAGATTACTTCAACATCTTGATGATCAACTTGGTTGCTGCCTTTGAAGCTTAAAGAATATCAAGCGTGGGTGCTTGTAGCTGATCAAAGAATTCAAGAAAGAAGGAGTCCGTGGATTCGGAGCTTGCACGGGGTCGTGTCAGTAAGTTCTACTGGTAGGTAGCATTAGGAAGTCGAGCGGGGAGCTTGTAAGTCCTTTTGTAAGAACTTCAATTCTTTCATAGTGAATTCAGTTTTGCCTTGAGGATCGGTGGGTAAAATCCTCCCCAGGTATTTTACCGGTTTGGTTTTCCTGGGTGATCATATCATGTGTTATTTATTATTCCGCTGCTTTATATTTTTATGATATGATTGTTTGATTGTTTTAACCTAGATTGCTTAATTTGACTAAGTAACAACTTGGCTAATTAACTAGGCTACTCAATCTGGTTGTGTGTTAAGGGGTCTAAAACTGTTCAAGTGGTATCAGAGCGGGTAGCTCTTTTTGTCTGAGATTTTTTATCTCTAAGCTGATCCTTGACCCCTGTTGTCATGGAGCATGGACACTCTCTTTTTGTTCCTCCCCACTTTGATGGGAACAACTATGCCTATTGGAAAGTAAGGATGAAAGCATTCATGAAATCCATTGATAAGAGAGTCTGGAATTCCGTTGAATACGGATGGCAGAAGCCCACTACTCCTGTGAGTGAGTGGCAAACTTCTGAAAAAGAAGCAGCAGGCTTCAATAGCAAAGCTATGAATGTCATCTTCAATGCTGTTTCTATGGAGGAATTTAAGAGGATCTCAAATGTTGAGGTTGCTCATACTGCTTGGAAAATCCTCCAAACTGTGCATGAAGGCACAAAGGCAGTTAAGATAAACAAACTGCAGCAATTAACTTCTAGGTTTGAGAGCATTAGGATGTCTGATGATGAATCCTTTGATGAATTTTATGCCAAACTAAATGATATTGTTAATTCTGCTTTTAACTTGGGTGAAATCTATGATCAACCTAAAATTGTTAGGAAGATACTTAGATCTTTAACTGAAGACTTTAGACCCAAAGTGACTGGCATAACTGAGAGCAAGGATGTGGACTCCATCCCTGTTGATGAGCTTGTAGGATCTCTTCAGTCCTATGAGTCTGACTTACCCAAAACAAACAAATCCAAATCAATGGCTCTTAAGTCTGTTGATGATGTTGAGGCTAGTGGATTTGATGATGAGCTCTCTGCTACAGAGATAGCTTACCTTGCCAAGAATTTTAGAAATTTTCTGAGAAATACAAATAGAAGGGCAAGAGGTACAAATACTGTTGAACCTAGAAACTTTAGGAAGAATGATCCCACTAAGGTTAATAACTTTGAAAAACCTAGAGAAAGAGTAGGTCAATCTTCAAACAATTCTTTGGGTGCTCAGTGTTTTGGTTGTCAAGGGTATGGTCATGTTAAATCTGAATGTCCTACATTCTTGAAAAATAAGGGTAAAGCTATGACTGTAACCCTTAGTGATAATGAGGTTTCTGATGATGAGTCTGAGTGTGACGAGGATGGAAATTTCATTGCTTTCACTGCTACTGCAGTAGTCAATAAAAGCATATCTGCTGAGGAGAACCCTTCTGATGGGGAACTCTCTGAGGATGCAGATCTTCAAGAGGCCTATAATAAACTTTGCAAAGTTGCTGCAAAGGATGCTATGAATGTTGAACTTGACCTAAAGAAAATTGATGCTCTTGAGCTTGAAAAGAAAAATTTGCTTGTTAAATTATTTGATGCTAATGATCTTTTGAACCATGTGAAATCTGAGAACATGCTTTTACTTGATAAAGTTAAAACTTTAGAACATGATTTATCTGTTGCTAGAACTGCTAGTTCTAAACTTGATCACATGCTGAATGTTCAAAAGTATCCTTCTGATAAATCTGGGATAGGATATATTGAAAGCATCTCTGTGTCTACTCCACATACCACGAACTTTGTTCCTGCTTCTTCTTCTGAACCTTCTGTGAGTGAGGTTGTGAGTGAAACTGTCAAACCACCTGTGAGTGAGGTAGTCAAACCTGTAGAAGTTTCACCTCCTAAGAAGATTAGGGTTGATTTGAGAGAGTCTAAACCTAAGGAGACTACCCTACCCAAGGACAAGATGCATGGTAAACCTGCTTGGGTTTGTCATTATTGTGGTAAATCTGGACACATTCGTCCTAATTGTTACAAGCTTCAAGTTGCTAAGAGAGCAACTAAACCAAAGGTGCCTGTGCCTCAAGCACAAGATCCAATGGCACTTATTGGTGAATTGGTAAAGGTGTTGAACCTTTATTCCAATCCTGGAGTTGGAAATCACTCGAATGTGAATAAGAACTCCAATGCTCGTGGTGCATCTAAAAGGTTTTGGATGCAAAAGACTCGACCTAATTGAGTCTTTCTGACATGGTCCTTGTGCTTCACTGCTCATTCCTTTGTGACCATTGTTCTTTGGTTTTTGTGTTTCTTTTGCTTTTGTTTCTAGGATTTGCATTGCATTACATTCATGCATTTCATTCTAGGATTTATTTGTTTTCTCTTTTAATAAATAAATAAATAAAATAAAATAAAAAAATAAATAAAAAGGAGAAAAGGAGAAAGCAAAAATATGTTTGACATGATGTTTCTTGGTTTTTGAAAACAAGGTTGGTCAATTTATTTACACATAACATGTCTTATGTACCTTGTTTAGTTTTGATGAGCTTTTATATTGCACTTGACTAGTTGAAACTTTGTAGTGCATGTTGTGTGGGAAAGATGTTTATGGTGTTTATCACTTTGTCTTAATCTTGAAGTCACATGTTATTTGACTGTCGGACTTGATCCTTTTGAGAAAGGCATAAATAACCATCTCACCACTGTTCACTAGTTAATCATGAACACCTTAGTGCATATCATAAGATTTTGTGCTCGAGAAAGTGTAGCACATGCACAAAAAGAACATAAGGTGTAGCCTCTTTAAATGCTTAATGCTTAAAACTGGTGTGTACTATTAGGCTTGATGCCATTTCACATAATCTAAACTGGTGTGTACTATTAGGCTTGATGCCAAATTTCACCTAAATAATGGGGCAAAATACAAGAAACTTACATGATTGCAAGCTTTTGTTCTAGGAGATGTGGGAGTTATAGGATGTAACTCTTTAGGTGATAGTCTCTTTTGAATTCTATGTGATGAATTTTGTAGACTTTGTGATTGATTGCTATTCACATATCACCTCACATGTTTCTCAAAGTTTTTGCTAGTTGCACACACTACACAAGTTACTCTTTGCTAAACTTTGTACATGTTATTGTGTGTGTTTTTGGTCTGACCAACCAAGTTTGAAAATACTTTGAGAATTATGCAAAACATTTTTTTTGCTTGAGAATTTGAAAGGAAGAATGGCTGAAATTATCTTTGGAGAAACTGGGATTCAATTTGGGTTTTTGAAAAAGCATTTCATCTCATACTCATGCATTTTGTTTATGTAATTTAATGCTTTGAGGAGTTATTTTCAAAATATGGTTTGTGTTTTTCAAAACTGTGATTTTTCTCAAAATTTTGTGAGCCTCTGCCCATTTTGATCGATCCAGTCAGATTTTCAATCAATCGAAAAAGTGCTTTCATTTGTCTCAAAATGACTGTGTGTTTCGATCAATCGAATCTGATTTTCGATCAATCGAAAAAGTGTTTTAATTTGTCTCAAAATGACCGTCTGTTTCGATCGATCGAAAGTCGCGAATCAGGTTTTTAAAAACACTGTTCTTGACTTTTTCAAACACTTTTCAAAAGTTTTTCAAAAGGTTTTCTCTCTCTCCGACTTGGCAAGCTCAACTATTCCAAATTTTTGTCGTTTTCCTCCGGATTTTTTGCAAGAAAACTCTTTCCTCAAGCTAGTATGTCTATATTACCCTTCCTTTTTGAGTTTATTTACATTTTTCATGCATTATTCATGCATTAATGCTCAAATTTTCGGAACTTTGTCTTTTTGGGATTGTTGGAAATTTAGACCCAATTTTGTGTAATTGATCAATGGGTTTTTGTGGGGACACACTATAAACATGTTCTTAATGGATTAATTTGATTAATTTTGGGTTTAGTGGACAATTGAAAATTCTAGGGTTCCTAATTTATCCAATTTGGGGATTTTGTTCAATTAAGGTTCAATTGATGAAATTGGCTTGTTTTATTGATGAAATTGGTTAGTATAATCTATTTTCAACCTTGTGTAATGATCAATTCATCAAATTTGTTGCAAAATTTAACAAGTGGTTTTCAAATTTTTAGGGTTCTTTTTTTTGTTAGAAACTCTATGTTCGAGCCAATTTTGTGTAATTGAACTTAATTTGAACTGTGTTTACTGCATTAGATCATGCATCACAACATTGTTATTGTTCATGCATCATATAGATTTTTGTTCTATATTTTTTTGTGCTAATTTGCAGTCTGCCCTTGGTTTTGTTTTCTTGTTCTTTTGGTTTTCACTTTGTGTCTCTGTCCTTTCCTTAGCACTATGCCTAGGAAGACTAGAGCCCGTAGGACTGTTTCCTCACCTTCTCCACCCCCTCCCTCCTTTGACCGTGAGAAGTTTTCGAGTGAGAAAAACCAAGAGATTTATGAGAAGCTAAACGTTAGGAGAAAGATTTGGGCTGAGCGTTCTGTTCACTTAGATGAACTTGATCCTGCCATTAGGGCAAACTTTGAGCGTAGGGGCTGGTTACCTTTGGTGGATATTTCTGATCCTCCTCCACCATCTGCCTTGATTAGAGAGTTCTACTCGAACATCTCTATCCGCATATATGATTCCAACACTCTTGTCAAGAGTTGGATACGAGGCGTAGAGTACTCCATTACTCCACAGATAGTGGCTGATGCTCTAGGGGTACCTTTGGTCCAGAATCCTGTCTATCCTTATGATGTGTCTCCCGAGATTAGTGATGTCTTGTCTTACATCACTGGGACTACTGTCCAGTGGGGTTCTGATCCTAGGATCACCTCTGTTGAGCTTTCTGGGTTGCACTATCTTTTCTTTAGGATAGCTTGTCATTCTATCTGGCCCATCTCTCATGTTCACACCATTCCTCTCGAGAGGTGTGTATTTTTGTACGCTCTGGTTACTGATGCTCCTATTAGTTTTCCCCATCTTTTTCTTCGTTCTTTGAACGATGTGTATAGGAGTTCATCTTCTGCTCATGCTCTTGTTCATCCCATTTTCATTCATAGGATTCTCCTTTATCTTGATCTTGGTGGCTTCCCTTCCTCTGAGCCCGTTCATGTGATAGCTCCTATAGGTGCGTCTTTTCTTAGACAAAGGGCTGCTCATCTTCGAGCTGGTTCTAAACACCCTAGGTCTGAGCCGTCTAGTAGCGCACCTCCTCCTTCTTCTTCTACAGGTATTGCTGGTGAGGATGTTCCTGATCCAGTTGGTGATGATGCTGCTGCTGCTGATGTTCCTCCACCTCCTTCGACCGACTTTGATGTTCGTTGTACTCTGGAGACTGTCATGACCGTTCAGGCGGCTCATGGACAGATTTTGGTGGACTTGCTAGATGAGTTTCGTGCTCTTCGAGCTGACTTGGCGCGTCTTCATTCACCCTCACCACCTCCTTTTGATGGCGACTTGTGATTGCCCTTTGGCATTCCGTCACAAAAAGGGGGAGTGGAGTTTTTGACTTGTAGAGGAGTTTTTGTTGTTAGGGGGAGACTTTTTGTTGTTGAGGAACTTGTGGAGTTTTTAGATTGTATCTAGGTGCTTCACTTTGTATATCATTTTTGGGGATATTCATGTTAGGGGGAGTAACATTGTTTGATATACATGTTATATACATTGATTCTTGTTGCTTTGTGATTCACTGCTTATTGACTTATATTTATGAGTTGTTCATTCTTATATGTCTTTATTTTGTGTTGTGTGAATCTTACAAGAATGTTATACCTGTTGTTTTACTCTTTTCTGTCACACATGCGTTTATGCGTTTGTTGAGTATTTCAGGAATATACAGGTTGATTCAACAAAGCTGCTGTCTACACTTGCAACCGATGGATAGTAGTTAGGTTTGAATTTGAGTTTATGAGCATTATTTTTGTAAAGGGCTTTTTACTTGTAAACTTTGAGCTTAATTAGGGTTTTGTCACGGATTGCCAAAGGGGGAGTTTGTTAGGTTCTAAAGGTTTAGGAATTTATGTATTTAGAACTCTAATTTGTAATGTTGGCAAACCATGATCAAAACAACATGTTTAGACTTGTTTAAGTATGCTCAAAGTTGATTAATTATTGTAAAGTTGGAATCGAGAGACTGTAGTTGCATTGGGGCAATTCGGTCTGGCTCGATCGATCGAGGAATAGATTCGATCGATCGAAAATCGACCAGATTGCGTTTTCGACAGTTTTCCAACTCAGCCCTAGCTCATTAAAACGTTTAGGGTTTTTATGTTTTTGCCCTAGGTATATAAGGCAAAACCCTAGCCACGTTTTAGAGTTGCTCAAGTTGTATTGTTGCTCATACATTGCGGTTTTGTGTAAATCTCTTGTGAGATCTAGAGGAGCTTTCCTTTACACAAAGCTTAGGATTTTCTAGATGGAGATTACTTCAACATCTTGATGATCAACTTGGTTGCTGCCTTTGAAGCTTAAAGAATATCAAGCGTGGGTGCTTGTAGCTGATCAAAGAATTCAAGAAAGAAGGAGTCCGTGGATTCGGAGCTTGCACGGGGTCGTGTCAGTAAGTTCTACTGGTAGGTAGCATTAGGAAGTCGAGCGGGGAGCTTGTAAGTCCTTTTGTAAGAACTTCAATTCTTTCATAGTGAATTCAGTTTTGCCTTGAGGATCGGTGGGTAAAATCCTCCCCAGGTTTTTTACCGGTTTGGTTTTCCTGGGTGATCATATCATGTGTTATTTATTATTCCGCTGCTTTATATTTTCATGATATGATTGTTTGATTGTTTTAACCTAGATTGCTTAATTTGACTAAGTAACAACTTGGCTAATTAACTAGGCTACTCAATCTGGTTGTGTGTTAAGGGGTCTAAAACTGTTCAGAGGATATTAAGTATATTTCCATGATTGATTATAGGTCCTATTTAAGAGTGTTTTGAGGCTTTTTGGAGGTTGTTTCGGCTGGACTTTCAGAGTGATTCAAGTGCTGTAAGTAGTTATGCATAATATGCATAAGTTTTGTTCTTTAGGTTCTTAGAAGTCAAAAGTTTTCAAAAATTATGTTTTTAAGCTTACATTTTCTAAAGTTTCTCAAAACATTTTTTTTGTGTCATTGAAAGAGAAACTTCGACTTTTAAATAATGTTTTAAAGAGAAACTTTGGATTTTAAATAAAGTTTTGAACATCTAAATCTCATTTAAAAGATGATTTCTAAACTAAACTATTTTTAGAAAATAATTGAGTTTCAAAGTAAGTTTTCTAATAAGGTTCTTGTTCTTTAAGTTTGTTTAAAACCAAGTGATTTCAAAGTCATATTCTTATTTATCAAATGGTATTTAAGACGTTTCTTTTGGCAAATTGGGTTTTCAAACTTACTTAAGAATTGTAAAAATATTTATATAAACTCTTCAGTTCTTATTCATTCCCTAAGAGAGTCAAGCATCCTTTGATTTATGTTCAATTCGATATTGTGATATTCGCTATGCCTTTATATTTGGAATAATTGTTAATATTAAGAAAATTATTCTATTTGGTATAAACTTTGCTTTTGTGATATGTGACTCAAAATAAGTGTTTTTTTTAGAATTGATTAGATATATGTGTAAATCCGCTCACAGGATTGTATGTGAGAATATGTGTTGATCCCTCACCAACAGGGGTTAGTTGTTGGTATCCGCTCACAGGATTATATGTGAGAATATGTGATGTGTATATGTGACACTGTGCTCTGATCAATTATATGTATGTGTTTTCTAATGATTTTAAGATGTGATTACATATGTATTAAGTGGTTCATTATATGTTTTGGAATAATTATATGTTTGTGAAAAATCAAAATACTCGTGCTTTGCTTGATTCTATTTCGTTGTGTATTCTGTATAATTACTTACTAGATGTGTGGCTCACCCCATCAATTACTGTTTTTAGATTAAAGTGTAGTTGGGAATATAGAACCTTTGGATCTCTTTGTAAGGTGTAAGGTAGAGCGTAGAAGTTGTAGGCGACTTCAGTATTACTTGAAGACTTATAGAATTTTAGTTACCTTTATTTTGTAATTCATGTTTTATATAGTGGAGATTATTTCCAATTTGTGAAGTTTAGATTTTTGTAAGAGGTTTATTTTTTATTTTTTATTTTTTTAAGAGTATTTTTTCTTTGGAGTTTTAATTTATTTTGGATTAGTTATGTTTATGGAGTTATATAAGTTTAGTAAGTTTGTCATGCATCTAAATTCATGTTTAATGGATTTGGGTCGTGACAATAAATGCACCTAAAGAAAAAAAGAAAAAAAAGAAAATGATTCCACTGTCAGGAGATAGGGATGGCAATGGGGTGGGGCGGATCCGAAGAATGGGGTCTTTGCCCCCGCCCCGCATGATTTTGTCTTACCCCATCCCCATATGATGGGGAAAATTTTCATACCCCATCCCCGCCCCTTGAGGCCCCGTAAAGCCCCGCCCCACCCCACCCCGTAAAACTCTACTTCTTGTTAATTTGTCCACAACTATTACAATTGTTTTTAATAAAATTTATTTCATTAATAAAAATATACTTGAAATTACAAATAAATTTATCCCATCAAATCAAACTAATTTTTAGCAAATATTAAATAGTATTATTAAAGTGTTTAACAAGACAATATCACCGCAAAAACAAAAATCTCATAATACAAAATCAATGGTTCGATAATATATAAATTTGTTTATAATAAAGACAAAAGAAAATGTTAAAATTGGTACCTTATTTCCAACATTGCCAAAGAAAAAGGGAGACAGAAAGCCTTGTTGGGTAGAATAAAATAAACTGATGATATGTTTGTTTAAATAGTAGGGTTTTAGGATATGAAAATTTTACAATTTAACTCTTAATAATGTGAGGTGGGGCAGGGCGGGTTGGGTTTAAAATGTCTAAACCCATCCCCACCTCACCCCGTATTATGGAGCTAAAATCTCGCCCCATCCCCACCCCACCACCTTTGCGGGGCAGGAAAAACCTGCGTGGGGCGAAGCAGAGAGGGGTGGGGCAAAATTGCCATCCCTATTAGGAGATGTACACTTATGATTTATGAAAGTGTAGGGTTTATTTTCTCAAAAAAAAGTGTAGGGTTTAAAATATATATATATATATATATATATATATATTTTTTGATGGGGAATCAGACAAATTTTCATTCAACAAGTTGAAATTGGAGTACAACGGAGAAAGGAAATTACAGAAGCTGAAACTAGTCAGATATCATCTAGGATTAGGTGTTCTACACAGTTAGGATTAACTCCCTTCCAAATTTGAGAAAAACTTGATAGTCTAACAGCTTTTACAAGTTCATGGGCAACTCTGTTGCCATCCCTTTTCAGGTGTTGGAATGTGCACCAACTGAAAGAGGCCGAACAGCTTCTAATGTCTTGAAGGATGAGACCAATCTCACCATTAGCATCTCCACGGTTAAGAGCTTGAATAATAGAGAGGGCATTTGACTCGAAGATAGCATGGGATATTTTCAATTCATAAGCAAGAAGCACACCATGCAGAAGAGCAAAGGCTTCAGTAATTTCTGCCGAGTAGGAAGACTGAAGAACTTCGCTAGAAGCTGCAATAGAAAGGCCTTGGCAGTCCCGGACAATCACCCCAATGCAAGCGTTGGTACCATCATTAGAGGTGGCTCCATCAACATTTATTTTGAAGAAGCCAGAGGGAGGAGCTTTCCATTTGAGGACAAAGGGGGAATGGGGCAGTGGGGGGTGGGAACAAGCATCCTTAAAATCAATGAGGGTTTTGTTGGCCAATTCCCAACTTCAGCTTGGAGGAGAACTCGAGTCCTCATGCACTACTTGATTGTGATTCCACCAAATAGACTAGGCTGTTGCAAAAAATATCTCCATGTCATGCAAGGTGCCCCTCATAATGATGTCTAGAACGATATCAACAGGATCATGAATTGGGCGTGAAAAGTCTATAGGGCAGTCAGACCAAAGAGCCCACGTTAGCTTGGCATGATCACAGTGAAAAAGAGCATGGGCCGTAGTCTCTATTGCTTTGTCACAGATGGGGCAGAAGCTAGAACACGCTATGCCTCTGTGACTTAAGTTTTCCATGGTGGGAAGGCCATTAACACAGAATCTCCAAGCAAAAACTTTGAGCTTTGGGGGGACTTTTTGGTGCCATATTCTTTTCGAAATCAGAGATTTATAGCTATTTGAAGAGCATTCACCTTTGTCTAAAGGTATCACCATGCTTAAGGCAATGTGATAGGCATTTTTAACTGTGAAGGTCCCATGTTTATTACCAGTCTAAATTAGACTGTCTTTGGGAAGATTGTAGCTCAATGGGATTGACAAGTGAAAGCTCGAAAACGTGTTGAAAAACACAAGAGCTGTTTAGACCCCCAATTAAAATTATGGCTTGGTTGATTTTACACTAACTTAATACTAAGTGCGGAATCGTGTAAACACAAGCGTATAAGCAATAAGCTACTCTAATCCATAAACTAAGCAACACAGCAGTATAATGGAATATAAAAGAGTAGGGAAGAAAGATGCAAACACAGAAAACACCAAGACGTGTTTTCGAAGAGGAAACCGAAGAACTCGGCGAAAAACCTCTCCGCCGCCCTCCAAGCGGAAATCGATCCACTAGACAATCAGTTGGGATACATGAGTAAGCAAGAGACCCTCCAAGCCTAATCTACCCGATGCACCTAAGCCCTCCAAGCTCCTACTCCAACAAGGCTTCTCGGAACCGTGTCTTGTCTAGCTCTCCGGATCCCGCAACAAGCTCCATGTTGCATCTGCCATCCTTGGCTTCTTCCAATGCTTCCCAGCAACTCCAAAACACTCTCTACACTCTGAACAGGTGTGGGTTGTGTTTGGGTACAAATCTCCTCTCAAGCTATGATAATGGGAGAGGGATGGAGAAGAGACTACTATGATTTCTCACTAAGGAGGAGTAGCTCTCTCTAAAAGATGGGTGTGTGTTGTAGAAAACCTATCTAAGGTTTTTCTCTCTGAATAGCCTCTCTTACATTTGTGGGTAATGAGGGTATATATAGTATGGGTGAAGGGTAAGAAAGTCACTCATTAAAATCCTCTAGGCAGAATGTTTCGCGACTGTCTCGCGGGAAGGCCTTACCCGCGATACAATCGCGAAAATGACATCCTGGCACGACTCTTCAGCTTCCAGTCATGTGCTTCTCACATGGCTCTTTCGCGGCTTAGCTTCCAGCGACATACCCGCGAGATCCACTAATCTTCAATAAAGCTTGAGTCTTCACCAACTTGATACTAAACCCAATACAATTAAATCCCACAAAATACAAGGAGATGAAATAAAGTAATTACAACACATTTTGTCATGGAATAAAGCCAATAAAAAACATAGTTGTAAATCACAACTTTACAATCTCCCCCTTTGGCTATTCCGTGACAAAACACCCTATAACAGACTCTAGACTTAAACGTGAGTTTGGGAACAGAGGCAAAACTCACTCACACCTAATTCTAGATTCTGATAAGCTCTTGGACATATGAACAAGTAACTCCTGAAACACAACAACACAATAATATCATTGTATGCAGAAAACTTGAAATGCATATGGAGCAAATATAATGTGATCAAGCAAAATGGAATAAAAACAATAGACCATGGCAAGATCAAACAAGCAATCACTTAAACAGAAGTAATCACTATGCTCATTCACACAAGGAATGAACATCCGGACATGCAAGATGATAAGCTCATTTGAAGAGTATCATTTGCAAGTCCAACACTCAACCAATGCAAAATACTCGAAGTATTTGCATCTAGGAACAATCCTACTAGGGCACAAGAGTGTTCATCACTCAACCAATGCATAGAACGTATATGCATCTAGGAACAATCCTACATGGGCACAAGAGTGTTCATCACTCAACCAATGCATAGAACGTATATGCATCTAGGAACAATCCTACATGGGCACAAGAGTGATGTAGTGAAGTAAATGTATGACATTAAACTTCAACAGCACAAGCATAAAGGCTGCATAAGCAAAGTATTGCAAATACATGGCACAAACCATAAAAGCCTACAAAACATGCAAAGAAACAAACCCTTAAAGCTTACACAAGCAGCATGGGTACAAAAATATAAAGTACTTCCCTATCATATCACTCCCCCTATCATGAATCATAGGAGCTGCGATGAACTTGGAACATATATACCTGTAACCTGAAACACTTGCACAAAACACATTAGATCCTCAAGGTAAATCAGGTGATAATAAGACAAGTATAATGTAACAAGTAGAATGCGATCAAGTAAACATGTTGTGAAACATATGAGCAACTTGATCAAACACATGACAGTCATATGGAAAAGACTACAATGATCATATAGCAAAGCAAATGATCAACCGAACATGCAACCAATAAAGCACAATAGCATAAGGGTAAAAGCATGTCCAACACATAAGCACGATGCAATGAGAGCAATAAAGCATATCAAAGCACCATAAAGTAACGAGAAAACAAGCATAAAGTAGATCAAGGTTTTCTCAAAAAAAATGTCTTCTCCCCCTTAGTATATGCATCTCTCTTATGGCTTTCTCCCCCTACGAATATGCACAAGGTAGAATTTCTCCCCCTAAGAGTGTGCACATGAGTCATATAGAAATGACGATACTCTCCCCCTTTTTGTCACTAATAGACAAATTAATCAAGAGGAAGGAGGGAAAGAAAAGAAGATAAGAACAAGGGTAAAAGATGATGCATGAAGGGTGCATGATGAGTGAGAAAATGAAACTCAAACATAAGACAAAAACATTTTAAAACAATGCTACAAAGCATAAAGAACATGACATGCTAAGGATGATGGAACATGATGTAAACCTAGACATGACATGGACACAAGAACATGTTATATGTGCTAGAAGGTCTAAACGAACTTAACTAGCATGAGTTAAGGCAAAAACATGTCAAGTGTTAGAGTGTGTGCAGCAAGGTGTAGCTACTGTGCATCAAGGTGCAGCTACTGTGCATCTAGTGTGCATGTGAGATGCATGACCAATGCATGAGCAAGGCACTCAAGGGGCAAAGTGTACAAAACACACCACCAATGATCAAAACATGATAAACATGAATAATTATGGTGATCCCCAAAGTTTGGTACTCATCGGAGTCCAAAACAACGAGAAAATGCCATTTGAGCATTTTATCAAACACTTAGAGTGCACACACTACACAAGTATGATGAACAATGCAAGAACATATGAAAATCTTGCCTAAATACAAGTTATATATGCCACAAGGGGCCAACAACCAAAGCAAAGAATCATTTTAAACAAAGCCCAATCAAAAAGATTGACAGAAAATAAGTTTTCCAACTCCCATTTGAGAAAATCCCAACTATGAACATAAAAAAACCCCAAAAACGTAATCTAAGGATCAAAATCAATGAAAAGAGTTAAAGATTACCTTAGAGATGTTTATGGAATGTAAAACACTTAAAATTAGTTGGGTTTTGATGTAGAAACATGAAAATAAGTGTTTGGGAGAAGATGGGAGAAGTTTAAAACAAAAGACCCACGAAATGCCCTTTAAAAAGCTGATCTAGAGATTTTCGCGGGAAGCTGACTCGCGAAAGTACTCGCGAAAATTTTCGCGGGTAAGCCTTACTCGCGAGCTACTCGCAAAACAGTCGCGAAACTCTCTGTCCAAAGCTAAAAAAGCTTTAAAATTGGACCATTTAACTCCCAATTGAGCCTATACATGAAATAGGTCACAAAAACACCCAGAAAACATGTTTTTCACACAAAAACACTTTAAAAACTTTGAAAAACATGGGTGATACAAATCACTTCCAAAAGCAAACAAAAAGAACAAAAATCTTTTTGGTTTGAACCACATATGGTTGAGCACACACACATCACATTTGAACATGTACAATCACACAAATGAAATAGACATTCATTGAACAAAAGTCTTGTGTGTTGTGTGTGAGGATTAAGTGTGGAATAGTCCTTAGACTAGAGTGAAGCTTCAATGATCAATTCAATCGGGTCATACACAACTGATACGAAATCAAGTGGACAATCTCCATTATAGAAATGAGTATAGATGACCTCCCACACATTGAATACATAACTTAGAAGCTTTTCATTTGGCTTCTGCATAAGACATAACAATTGGTCCATTTTATTTTGTTTGGACAAAAACATCTCATTTTGAGATTGGTGCTTGAAATTTATGATATTTCAACATTGATGATTAGCCTTTGGCTTTTTGGGCACCATACAATTTTCATTAAAAGATTCGCTTTCCCTTTTTCCTAGTCGAATACTAGTGTGTGTGACAGGCTTTTGCAGCTCAATATCTCTTTTCATTTGGAGATTTACATTTAGTGAGCTCTTTTGCAAAAACATAAAAATAAAGTGGGAAGAGATATAGACACAAGTCTATGCAAGTATCAAGACCAACAAGACTATTGACCAATCATTCATGACAAGCTTGAAGATCTATTTACAACAATCACACATAGTTTTCAAGATTTCTTCCACAAAGATAAATGTGCATACAGAACAAGCTAAGCTCGTAAATGCACTACGCCATTAGTACGAAGGTACTAGGCCAAACTCACATGAGATATGTGCTCAAACATATACGATCAAACTTTTTGAATTTTTCACTTTTTATGTGGTTTTGGATTTTTTACACACAAAACAAAGACATAAAAGTAAGATCAAAACAAAAACAATGCATACAAATAAATGCAAAATGCACAAATGCATGAAGATATGACATTCAATGCATGAAGGGTCCTACAAAGATCGAAAGAATTAGATCAAGGACCAAAAGAGCAAAAAACTCAACCATAGGAACCCTTCCTCATCCCAACGGAACAATTGTTTGGAATGAGTGTCTCATGAGAAGCAAGACGAGGGTTGGAAGAATGAGAACCAGAGATGCACATAGTCAAGGAGTTAAGAGCATTAAACATTTTCTTTAACAACATGCTATTTTCACTCAAATCCGGTTTATCATTTTTAGCACAACTTGCAAGAAGCTCAAGTTTCTCTTTTCTTTTGATTCTTTTAAAAGCTTGAAACTGAGAGCAATGAGGTCTAAGATGACCAAGGGCACCACAATGGTGACAAACAATGTATTTAGGTCCATTAGGCTTTTTGGGAATGGATCTAGCAACTTGGGTTTGTTCTCTCTTCAACTTAGAACATTGAGGCCTTATATGACCAATCACACCACAATGGTGGCAAGTTGGAACAAACTTAGATCCACTCAATTCCCTAGGATTGGACCTAAACAGAGGCTTAGGCTTAAGAGCCTTTCTCTCCACTTTTTGATTTCTTTTATGTGGAGGAATGTACATCGATTTGTCCTTTGAGGCAAAACACACATTAGGCACAAAATCGGGTACCACAACATGATTGCAACATATATTTTCATCATTTTTGACAATAGGTTCAGCAATCAAACACTTGGCATGCATCTTAAGAGATTCATTTTCAGATTTAAGATCATCAACAAGTTTGTTAGACAAAACAAGTTTAGCATCCAAGTCCATATTCAAACACTCAAACTCTTTCAGCTTTTCAAGAGAATTTTCAGCAAGCTTTTTATACTTTTCAACCAATTTATTGGATTCATTGAGCTTAACAATTAAATCATCTTTTTCACAAATGAACTTGCTCAAATTCTTTTGAAACTTCTTAGCTTCTTTCTTCAAGAGTTTGTCAACAACACCCATGGATTCATATAACATGGCATCACAATCATGAGGATAAACACTCATAGAGGCATTTTCACAAACACATGGCATGTTACAATCAACAACATCCATACAAGCATGTAAAGCATTATCCATGGCAAAACACACAAGGGGTCAAGGATCACACTTAGGTATTAAAACCACAGCAAGTGTACCCGCTCTGATACCAATTGAAAGCTCGAAAACGTGTTGAAAAACACAAGAGCTGTTTAGACCCCCAATTAAAATTATGGCTTGGTTGATTTTACACTAACTTAATACTAAGTGCGGAATCGTGTAAACACAAGCGTATAAGCAATAAGCTACTCTAATCCATAAACTAAGCAACACAGCAGTATAATGGAATATAAAAGAGTAGGGAAGAAAGATGCAAACACAGAAAACACCAAGACGTGTTTTCGAAGAGGAAACCGAAGAACTCGGCGAAAAACCTCTCCGCCGCCCTCCAAACGGAAATCGATCCACTAGACAATCAGTTGGGATACATGAGTAAGCAAGAGACCCTCCAAGCCTAATCTACCTGATGCACCTAAGCCCTCCAAGCTCCTACTCCAACAAGGCTTCTCGGAACCGTGTCTTGTCTAGCTCTCCGGATCCCGCAACAAGCTCCATGTTGCATCTGCCATCCTTGGCTTCTTCCAATGCTTCCCAGCAACTCCAAAACACTCTCTACACTCTGAACAGGTGTGGGTTGTGTTTGGGTACAAATCTCCTCTCAAGCTATGATAATGGGAGAGGGATGGAGAAGAGACTACTATGATTTCTCACTAAGGAGGAGTAGCTCTCTCTAAAAGATGGGTGTGTGTTGTAGAAAACCTATCTAAGGTTTTTCTCTCTGAATAGCCTCTCTTACATTTGTGGGTAATGAGGGTATATATAGTATGGGTGAAGGGTAAGAAAGTCACTCATTAAAATCCTCCAGGCAGAATGTTTCGCGACTGTCTCGCGGGAAGGCCTTACCCGCGATACAATCGCGAAAATGACATCCTGGCACGACTCTTTAACTTCCAGTCATGTGCTTCTCACATGGCTCTTTCGCGGCTTAGCTTCCAGCGACACACCCGCGAGATCCACTGATCTTCAATAAAGCTTGAGTCTTCACCAACTTGATACTAAACCCAATACAATTAAATCCCACAAAATACAAGGAGATGAAATAAAGTAATTACAACACATTTTGTCATGGAATAAAGCCAATAAAAAACATAGTTGTAAATCACAACTTTACAACAAGATTGTGTTGGCTTCAAAGGGTAGGAAGAGTGAGTAGACTACATCAACTTTCCACCACTTAGTGTCCTCGTCTATAAGAGACGACACCATTGGGAAATTTCCAAAGTTGGAAGGTGGGGAGATTACTTTGAATGTTGTTGGTGTTGGTAGCCACTTATCTTCCCATTTATGGATTTTACGACCATTTCCTACTCTCCATCTAGTTCCTTTCTGGATCACCTCAAGGCTATCGTGAATGCTTCGCCAGGCATAAGATGGGTTGCAGCCTTTTTTGGAGTTGAGAATATCATCATATGGGAAGTACTTGGCTTTGTAAACTCGAGCCACCAAAGAGACGGGGTTGGTGAGGATTCGCCAACCTTGTTTGGCTAACATGGCTAGATTAAAGGCTTGTAAGTCTCGGAAACCCATCCCACTATGAAGTTTTGACTTGCACATTTTCTTCCAACTAACCCAAGCAATTTTGTGCTCTTTATCTTTTTGCCCCCACCAAAAATTGTGCATCATATTTTCCAAATCAGTGCAAAGAGTCTTAAGGAGCTGAAAACAGCTTATGGTATAGGTTGGGACTCCTTGTGCGACTGCCTTGATGAGAATCTCCCTCCCACCAATTGAAAGGAGTTTTCCTTTCCAACCAGCCAGCTTTTTTGCCACTCGTTCCTTGATTTCAGCAGCGTCGGCCCAAGTAATCTCAATATTCACTCTTTTGTTTCTTGAGGGGTATTTGGGCTAAAAAACACCGAGGAATTGTTCGCATTAATTTTTTGTCCAGAAGCCGCCTCATAGCTTTGGAGTATGCTGGCAAGTTTTTTACATTCTTGCACATTTGCTTTGCAAAATAGAAGGCTGTCATCGACGAAGAAGAGATGGGTGATTATAGGGCAGCCCCTGCATATTGAGACTCCTGAGATTTGCTGATTTCGGGTTGCTTCGTGAATAAGAGCTGACAAACCCTCAGCACATAGAAGGAACAGATATGGGGAAAGGGGGTCACCCTGTCGGATGCCACAGGTTGGGATGATGTGGCCAAAAGTTTCACCATTTATGATCACTGAATAAGATACAGAAGAGACACAATGCATAATAAGGTCAATCAGCTTGTTATTGAATCCCAACTTCATCATAATCCCCCTAATAAAGTCTCATTCAACCCGATCAAAGGCTTTACTCATATCTAGTTTAATTGACATAAAGCTTTCTTTTCCCCCCTTTTTATTTTTTAGATAGTGCATGAACTCATAAGCTACTAGGACATTGTCAGAAATTAGGCATTCAGCTGTGAAGGCACTTTGATTTTTAGAGATGATGCTCGGCATGACTGTTTTGAGTCTATTAGCCAAGACTTTTGATATGAGTTTATAAGTCACATTGCATAGGCTAATAGGGCGGAATTCCGTCATTCTGGTGGGGTGGTTGGCTTTTGGGATGAGGGAAATATTGGTTTTGTTAATCTCTGCCATGGGAGCATTGGAATTTAGCACATTTAGAACCATATTTGTAATATTAGTGCCCACAATATCCCAGTAATTATGGAAAAAAACAGCAGACATTCTGTCAGGTCCTAGGGCTTTTGTCGGGTGAATTTGTTGCAGAGCCTTGAGAACCTCATCTCTTGTGAAGGTCTTGGTGAGCTCTGAGTTCATGTCCTCTATCATGCGTTTGGGGATAGAGCCAATGACTTCATTTATTCTAGTGGGATGAGTGGTGGTGTAGATTTTCTCAAAATAAGCCATAGCAGTGGCTGCAATATCAGCTTTGCCTTCACACCACTGGCCAACATCATTCCAGAGCCCAAGGATAGTGTTCTTTTTCCTTCTGTCAGATGCCCGAGCATGGAAGAATTTGGTGTTTTTGTCTTCCTCTCTGTACCAGTGCACCTTGTTGCATTGATGCCACATGGTTTATTCACTATCAAGAAGATCATTGATTTCCTTCCTGAGCTGATTGATCTTTGCCCCTAAGTTTCCTTGTTGATCATTAGAAGTAAGAGCATTTAGCAGTTTCCTTTTCTCCTAAATTTTCTTTGGGATGTTGCCCACCACTCTTTGATTCCAACTGGTTAAAGCCATGGCACATTTTTGAAGATTGGAGGAGATATCCTCGGGGGTGGCGGAGAGAGAGCCCGGGTTCCAGGCCGAATCAATGATTTCTCGACAATCATTTCTTTTGGCCCACATTGCCTCAAAATGAAATCTGCGTTTTCCTTTGTGAGCTTGTAGGGAAGAATCAGAAATTGCAAGGATGCAGTGATCAGATGTTGATTTAGCAAGATGGTGGACTTTTGGATTCCTGAAGAATTCCAGCCACTCTGACGTGGCAAAAGCCCTATCAAGACGGAGAGAAATTCTTTGGTTGCCTTCCTTCATGTTACTCCAGGTGAAGTCTAGCCCACAATATCCCAAATATTGGAAGCAACAATTATTTACCACTTGACAGAACCCTTCCATTTGGTGTTGGGATCGTTGGGCACCACCTGCTTTTTCATTCATAGAGAGAATTTCATTAAAGTCACCACAACAAAACCAAGGCAAACAATATTGACTATTAAGAAAGGAGATGAGTTTCCAAGATTCTTCCCTGAGGTGAGTTTCAGGATGCCCATAAAATCCAATGTACCTCCAAGAGAAGCCATTCTTTGGTTCAGTGATTATGGCATCAATATGGAAATTAGAGTAGCTTTTGATTTCTAGATTCATGTCATTAGACCACAAAAGAGCCAGGCCACCACTTCGGCCTCTTCTAGGAACTATTAGGCCATTTGAAAAGCCCAGTCTGTACTTCACCTTCTCCGTACGTTTATTCTTTAGCTTAGTCTCCAGTAGGAAGACAAGTTTGGGATTCCAGTTCTTCACGTAGTCATAGAGCGCGAAAACTGTCCAGGGATTCCCAATTCCCCAGCAGTTCCAGCATAGTGAATTCATGGCTCCCGGCGGTGCTGCTTTACAGTCACCGCCGATCCAACTTGAGTGCTGTTTGCACTTGAGAGGGGTGTGTCATGGATTTTCTTGTGGGCCTTTTCTTCATCTTCCTCAGATTAAACAAGCTTGCATGGTCTTTTAGATCCTGAGAGCCCACTAAGGTTTTGGGCATAAGTGTTGGGATTTGGGGCTTGCTGCCTTTGGGCTCTAGCTATTTTCTTCAAATTACCTTTACTTGGGCCTCGTGGGGTGCATGGTGACTTGCTAGTGTAGTGGGCCTCTTTGGGGGGTTTTAAAGGACTTGAGACTTCTTGGGCTTTGGGTGGGGAGGGTCTTAAAAGGCCCACAGAGGAGGAGTCATCCCCAATTTCCTTTCTTGTTTCTAGGCTTTTTTTGAAATTCAAATTGAGATTTCCTAGATTGAGGCATAGGGTTTAAGGGACTTACTTTTCCGTTTCTCAGCTGATTGTCCACAGTAAGGTGATTTGATGTGTCAGAGTTTCCTGGTTTCGTGTTGTCGTTGGGCAGCGTGTAGCTTCTCGGAGTGGTTGGAAGCTCAGCTTGTTCCGTCTCCATGTTCGTGGAGTTGGAAGCTGCCTGAGCTAAATTGTGCCTATCATCTGAACTGTCTTCCTTTCTTCCCTCAGATCTGCCATTGAAGGTGACTTTTGATTTTTCCAAACTGAGCTTAGCAGAACCATTTTCCTGTAGCCAGTCCCCATATTGCTTAGTGTTACCTGAGTCACTTGGTGGCACTTGACAGTATTTCTCATTATGTCCAAGAAGACCATAGTGGAAGCAAAAGTTGGGCAATCTTTCATATTTGAAAGAAACCCAAAATTTTTCACCCTTTGTATTGACTATGTTACCACCCCTTCGAAGTGGTTTGTCAATGGGCAGATCCACACGAATTCTAATGAACTTAGCTTGCTCCGAAAGCCAGGATCACTTGTCTGACTCAATATATCTACCCAACTTGCTGCCCAGTTCTCTTCCCACTTCCTCTGACATGCAATCAAAGGGAAGACCCCAGACTTGGACCCAAAATGGAGAATGGGTGAAGGTAATGGTGGCCACACAACCCTTTTCTCCATCTAGTAAGAAGTAGGAGATTGTTGGCAATGTTCCAAGGGCCATTATGTTCAACCCACTCCAGTTGGTACATTGAGTTAAATTTGAACTGTAGGATGTTCTGCCCAACTTCCACGATTTGTAAATCAGAACCCATTTTCCAGGCTGACCGTAGCATGCTTTTCAGAGCTCGTAGGTTCTGGAGTCGTTCAGCTAGTAGCCAACCAAATAAACTTAATGCACATTCCTCAAGCAGGTCTGATCTATTGATGGTTGAGATGGTGATGTCTTCTTCCTCATCCTTGGTGAGTTTGAGATGTTGGATGCCGTCTAGAATTGCTTGATCCATGACTGTGAAGAGGTTTTGTAAGCTTTTGGGTTACCAAGACCCAGGTGGATCCTGTGAGGGGAGAGAGCACTCGTGCTGTAGCGAGAGAGAAGGGCTCCTACGAGGGAGAGCTTAATTATGATATACAAATTTATGTAGACGTTTAAAATATTTCATTTAAAAGTCTAGAGTTTAATGCGTGCAATACAAAAACTAAGCTATTTTTTTGGGGTACTTTCCCCCAAACATTTATTTATTGCTTGGTATATCTTTCCTTGGTTTTGATGAGCTTGGTATCCCTTTCCTTCTTTCTTTCACGGAAACAACCTATACAATAACTTGTTTGATCACTTTTTCAACAGTGTAGGTGGGGTTAATGTTGGTAAAAATTCTATATAACTATGAATAAATTTCAGCAAGCACAGCGGAAGCATAACCGCACAAGAACACAAAGATTTACGTGAAAATCCTTTCTCATTGAAGGAAAAAAAGCCACGGACAAACTCCGAATAATTTCACTATATTAAATAGAGATTACAACACTTAGAGATACAACTTGAGCAAAAAAAAAAAAAAAAAAAACCTCTTTTTTCTTTTTTCTTTTTACTCATTGCTCTCTTCCTCACTGTGTATCTCTTACAATTTCCTCTTGCTCTCTATAATTTTTCTCTTTTCTTTTGCTTGCTGTCACTCATGCAGTTCTCCAAGACTGCATTGTCCTCAGTCTCACTCACTGGGACTTCTCTTCCCTCTTCTCTTCTTCTTGCTCACTGGGCGAATGGCCTCTCTTTTTATTTCTTCATCTTTTCCTTCTTTTTTTCCTTTCACACTCTTGACATCTAAGAGCATCCACATCAGTTGGTGGATACTCTTCTATAATACAAAATCTCCTTCATTTTACACATTTTGGTCAAAAAAAACTCCCGCATCAGCTCGTGTAAAACTATGTAAAGTCTTCTAAAAATTTCCATGAGCTACAGTAACCGTGTATATTTACACGGTTACTGTAGCTCGTTTATCCTTTAAAACATGTTTTTGTTTGTCTGCTTTCAGTTTTTGTTTTTTTTTTTTTTTTTTTTTTTTTTTTTTTATATAAAAAAAATTGAAAAGTCAGAAAAATACAAAAACAGTGTGTTTTGTGTACATTGGTACTTGTGTACCTTGGATGGCCATTGAAACAAAGTTTTCTAAACTTTGTATCTTTTGTAGCTTAGATGAGCATCTCTATGCACAACTAAGCAAGTGAGCTTTGTGGCTCATGTTTGTGATGAGTAAGATTAAGTTATCTCTTGTACTTAACACTCATATCACTCTTTTTGATGGGAAGGACTAGAAAATCCTAAGAGAAAAGCATAAATAATCATCTCACCACTGTTGCCTGCCAATCATGAATGACATATGTATGCTTCGACATAGCAAAAGTGTGATGTCAATGACATTTGTGTACTTCGGCATACCAAAATTGGAATGTCAAATATTATTGGGTATTTCTTTTCTCTCTCTTATATGCCCATGCATGATATGCTTAAAAAGAAAAATGCAAAGAAAATAAAAAGCAAAAAGATCAAAAATGCTTTTAAATATGATTGCAAGTGTGTATTCTAGGAGATGTGGGAGTTATAGGATGTACCTCAAAGGTGATAGTCCCTATCAAACAGTTATGATTGTGTGTGAGTTAAATTGATTTCTCATATCTCAAATCGACATAACATGTCTACACTTATGCAATCTTGCGATATTTTTCACACACAACACACAATATTCTTTGCTACTCTTGATACATGTGCAGGTATAATGTGATTTGGTCATCACAAGGTCTTACATGTATTAATGTATGCTCACTAAACTGTCTTAACTTGTTTTTGAAATATAAAATTGGTTAGACTTGTTTAGTGTGTGTGTGTGTGTGTGTGTGTTTTTGGGATCCATGTGCTTAATATTACTGTTGAGAGATGATTTTGAGAGCTTAACATGTTGATTGAATCATTGGTTGAGTTGCATGTTGGATTGCATTCATGACTGTGTTTTTCATTTCTCAAAAAACTGTTTTTAAAAGCTAGCTTGACACCTCCTCGACACCTCCTCGATACCTAGCTATCCATCGAGCTTCTTGAGCTTTTTCTTATCGCAATCTCGACAGCTTCTCGACACTTGGTGGATCGATCAAGAAAGTTCCTACTTCCTCGATAGCTTCTCGATAGCTGGGTCGATCGATCGAGCTTCTATTCTTGTTTCTGGTGGTTTGTTCCTCGACACCTTCTCGACACTTGCATCTGTTGACGAACATTTTCTCGACACCTAGCTTGACAGATGGCTCGACACCTCTCGACACCTTCATCTATCGAGCTTTATTGAGGTTCTATATATACTTCTGTGCGATTTGGTTTCTCATTTCTCTCGATCTCTCTCTCGATAGCTCTATCTCTTCTCTCCCAAACACTCTTATCTCACTCCAATCTTGATCCTCAAGGTTTCTTCAAGCTTTTTCAAGATTGTCTTCACTTGGTAAGCTTCTAATCTCTCATTCTTCATGCATTTCATGTTTTGAAACCTAGATTTTGGGGCTTTTGAAAAATTTTAGGGTTTTTCAAAATTAATGAGTGTTTGTTGAAATTTTAGGATGGGTTTTCACTTAAATGAGTTTAAAATCTCAGGCATTGCATCACATTAGCATTATAACAGTATTATCATGCATTTAGATGTGTGCAATATGTTTGTGTGCTGATAGGTTTGGATTGGACTAAGCCCATGATGTAATTTCTTTTGCATGTCACATGTTCATGCCTTTCCCATGCATACGTACTCTCTTTTCAATATACTTGTTATATTTGAATTGCTTTGGGACTTTTCTAATTGTCTCTTTCTCTCCCTCTCTTTTTGTTTACGTTAGTCATGTCTATGGCACCTAAGCGTGTAAATCTGCTCCGTCTCGGAACCCTCTTCGTTCCGGGGCATCGTCTTCATCTGATCCTACTCCTTCTAATATTCGGTTCCGTGATGAGGATGCCCGAAAGGCTTTCTCGGAGAACTT
This sequence comes from Quercus aquifolioides, assembly GCA_019022515.1. NCBI lineage: Eukaryota > Viridiplantae > Streptophyta > Magnoliopsida > Fagales > Fagaceae > Quercus > Quercus aquifolioides. The sequence goes on along the minus strand of CM032332.1, from coordinate 20,355,063 downwards.
TTCTCGATGAGGCATTCATTCGGAACGCCAAGTCATTCTGGCGGACTTCGTCGACACCGACCTTCCCGATGTCATTCACAGTCAGGGATGGGAGTCATTGTGTGACGCCCAGTCACCTGTCCTCTTGTGCTTATCCAAAAGTTTTACTCCAACATGCATGGGATGATCATTCGGTACCACTTTTCTTCACTCGCATTTGAGGTACGCGCATTCCTGTCACACCGCAACTTATTGCGGATGTGCTTCGGGTTCCTAGTGTAACGTCCCATTCAGCTTTTTTTTTTTTTTTTTTTAAAAAAAATGTCAAGATCAGATTTTCTTTTGGGTTCCCACATGCCAAAGCCCCACCTAACCCCACTACCCAACACTCCTTTTCTCTCATCTTTTCATTCCTTTGGCTGGCTCACTTCCTTACTTCTCTTTTCTTTATTTTCCTTCTTTTTCATTTTCGGTAGAACTCCTTTTCACTCCTTCAAGCTCTCCTGCCGGCACCTCCATATCACTTTTTCCACCATCGCTTTTCCGGCAAGATCACCGGAAAATTCTTGAGAACTCATAAACACCTTCACATCCTTTTTTGGAGGTAAAAATTTCTCATCTTTTTGGTGGGTTTTGCACTTTTGCTTGAAGTTATTTTTATCTAAGCTTTAATAATGATACCCACGTGATTTATGTGTATTGGAAGTGATATTTATGTGTTTTTATGTATGAGTTTTGTATTGGTGGGATTATTTGATGAGTGCATATATATTTTGTGCTATTGATGACTACATAAGGTTTATGTATGGTGGAAAAATTTAGGAGTTTTAAGTTATAACATGTGATGGTTGGTGAATTTAATTTTTCCATTGCTATTGGGTTTATTTGGAGTGGTTGAAGTTCTAAATTTCTTGTCTTGGAGGATATTTTGATTTTTCTTTCATGGGTCTCTTAATGATGTAGTGTAAATTTTATGGAAGCTAGTCATAATGTTGGAGATGATATTAAATGGGTTAACTTTATAAATTGGAGTTTATGCCTTGTGAATCTATTTGTTGAGAAACTTTGGAAGTGGAATATATTATTATTGATGAGGTTAAATACTAGGCTTGCCTAATTAAGTGATTCTTTGGCAATTCCTAAATTGTGGCTAGATGCAATTTCAAGCTCTATACTTATTGTGATAGGTTTACTTGATATTGTTTAGGTTCTAGCTAATCTCCTTGGAGCTTGGAGAATTAGGATTTTGCGGTTGCGAGGTAAGTAGCTTTTTAATGGGATTTTTGAAAAATAACATAAATGTTGTTTTTGGGTTAGACACGTTTTTGGAAATTACCTATGGAAACTATATTTTCCTAAAAACTACTGTGTCGTAACCTTAATATATATATATATATATATATATATATTGTTATATATATGAAAATGCATCATATTTGGTATTGCATTTGGGGAAATGTATGAATTGTTGATATGGAAAAATGAGTATCTTTTATTTAATCTTGATAAGAAAATCTCGGATTTTATGGTGTATTGGAAAATTTAAGATGCTTATCTTGTCTTAGTACTTGGGAAATTGATAGAAAATCTTTTTGACAAGAATGAAGTTGAAAACCTTACAAACTTTGTAGAAGTTAGATTATTTAAGGTTTTTTGAAACTACCTGGATATGAACTATGTGTTTCAAAGTAATGTAACCTGTGAGTTTATGTTGTTTTAACACCATGCCATGTGTGATTTCTCGGTGATCACCCGATTTGGTTTTCGTGGTCTTTGTGACAACGGAATCAAGTTTAGGTCAGTGCCCTTTCACTTTGGATGACACATTCTTCCCTACTGTCCATGGGGAGAAGAGGATTCCTTGATTATGTGTGGGTGAGGCTGCTGCCCATGGGACCAAGAGACCACATGCAAGAGAGGTCATATTTGACGCGCTCTCTCTGCTGCCCATGGGGAGAGAGAAAAACCTTGAGGGTATGGGTGAGGCTGCTGTCCATGGGGCCAAGAGTCTGCATACCATAGAGGACAATATCATGCCAGTTGTGAATGGGTGGATCCCTTGACCGGTCTATGTGTTAGTGTGGTATATTTGAAATAAATTACCATATGTTAGATTTTATGGCTTTAGAATTATATTATTAGTGCTCATAGATTATAGTATATGGTTTCAAGATATTAACTTTGAGGAACTTGTATTTTATTATTAAATCATTCTTGTCATATTATTATTAGTGTAGATGAAACTTGAATTTCCCCCACCCCCATTAAATATGCTACTTACTGGACTCTGTCTCATCTCATTATTTTATAACCTTTTCAGAGTAGGCAACAGTCTTTTGAGACAACTTTTGGTGGCTAACAGTAGTTAGACTAACTACTGATGGAGGCTGAAACTTTTGTAATGGGTATGTTAGATGGTGTAAATCTTAGAATAGTCTTGACTCATTCTTTTGTATATTAAAGTGGTTGTGACGTTATTCCCACTGATGGGACAAGCTGATGATATGTAATTAAAATTCAGACCTCTATTCTGTGACAAGATATTTACTTTGAGAGTATATTCAATGAAATTATTATGATAATTCTTAATGTTGGTATTTGATATGATTTATGTGGATTGGATTATAAGAAAGGAAAATCTACAGGTTCTTTGAGATGTCTTTTTCATGCTTTGGACCCTTTGGGGTTTGGGGTGTGATACCTAGGGTAGAGTTTCCTGACTATCCTAGTTGTGAGTGTCTGAGGACTGTGTCCAAGGATGAGCTCATGTACGCTTTCTGTGAGCGCCCTTTTGATTGGGGTGAGCGTCAGTTTACACCATATCGGCCTTTTGCTAAAGGTCCTAGATTCTTGAACATGGTGATGACCTTTGTACTCCATCCTCTCTCTCATTATAACTCCATCACAGAGCCTCGTGCTCGGTTTTTGTTATCACTTCTTGAGCATCTTACTATAGATTTCCCTTCTCATTTCATTCTCTCTATTATAGATGTTCATCTAGATTCGGCATCCCGTGATAAGCTCATCTTTCCTTCCGCTATCACGAGGATTTTACGCCATTTTTCCGTCCCTGTTCCGGTGTTCGACCATTTCACTTTCATGTGTGCCATAGATGCCACTATCGTAAAACGTAGTGAGGCACAGTTTCGGTCACGGCAGTCGGATTCAGCAGCTCCTCCCTTCCGTTCAGCTCCTTCATCTCATTCTGCTCCATCCACATCCGCCCCCTCCTCTTCCATGGGTGATGTGACTCTAGGAGACATCATGGCACAGCTTCAGCGAATGGATACTCGTCTTGATACACTCTCTACTGAGTTGTATCAGGTGAACGTTCATGTTGACCGTATTGCTAGACGGCAGGTGAGCATGGGTGGCTTTGCTTCTGAGACTTCTCCTCCACATCCTTTAGTGGTGTCTGTGTCTGATGAGGAGCATGATGATGATGGCGATGATGATGATGCTTCTAATGATGATAATGGAGATGCTAGCTCTACCGATGAGATGTTTACTTGACACTCTTACCCTTTGTCACTCGTGACAAAAAGGGGAAGTAGTTTTGAGATATGAGAGTAGTCATTCTTAGGGGGAGAGTTAGTATAGGACCATTTTGTTAGGGGGAATGTTGATTTGAGGGATGTAGTGAGGATATTATGTATCTTTTCTTTTCTTTCTTTCATAGATACATTGTTCTTGTACATTGGGTCTTGTGACCATTTATTCACATACATTGTACTTATTTTCTATATATGTGGATGTATGTTTTTCTTTCACCTACCCTTAGATGTGTTGTTTCTTATCTTCCTTTATGCACATGCTTCTTATACTTGTATGCAATCTATTATTTCTGTTTTACACAAAGATGCTTTGATGAGTTTTGTTTAAAGTGTTTCAAAAATACAGATTGTCAAAGTCTACTTGCCATTAACTCTCTTCTTGCAAAGTTTTTCAAGAGTTTGTGTTAGGATAGATTTTATTGTATCCAACAAGTGAATATGAGTTGAGTGATTTATGACTTTTCTCATATGTTCATTTGTTTATTGTGGTTTTGTCACGGATTGCCAAAGGGAGAGATTGTTAGGACATATGTGGTTCACTTGTTAAGAACATATGTCATTCGTTTATGTAATTGGCTAATCTTTTGACAAAATGCACTTTACTTTTAATTTGGTAGATCTAGGTGTTTTTAATACTTCAAGAAATTGTGTTTCAAGATCAAGTGTTGAAGTCATCAAGTCTGTCCAAGAAACAAGCTGAGAAGTGCAAGTTCATTAAAGCTTGACAGCTAGCATGTATCGAGGTTTAAGAAGCTGTTCAGCCCGTGTGCTCGACACCTCCTATCTGTCGAGGTTTAAGAATTTCAGAATTCAGATCTGATTTTCTTGGGATCCGTGTTTATGTGTTTGGTATTTCTTTTCTCCTAACCACATATAAAAGGATTGTTTTAAGGGCCGTCAAAGAGTTCACAAGTTGCACAAGCATTGAGCAAAATCTGTTCAAGCAAATTGTGACCGGAGACAAAGTTTTTCCTTAGTTCATCATTCTTGAAGAAGTTGTTGTGTATGTGCACCATAGGGTTTTGTAACCAAACATCTTCTTGATTGTCATCGTGTGAGATGAACTGAAGAACTTTGCAGCCAACAACCTTCTCTAGTTGGTGATTGAAGTCACGTACTAGGATCCGCGCAATTGGTTAGTCACGTACTTGGGAGTCGTGCATCAAAAGGAGAAATTGTCACTACAGAACAAGTCCAATTGGGCATTGGGGTAAAGGTTCAATTGTAGGTCGGTATAAGGTACTAGGATTCCTTTACTTGTAACCACTTGTTGTGATAATAGTGGAATTTCGGGAGTGGTGACCTTAAAATCACCCGATGGGGTTTTTGCCGTGTAAGTTTTCCCTATTCGTAAACAAATCACCGTGTCAAATTTATTTTCCGCTGCACTTAGATTAATTGGTGATTTGTTTGTGCTACCATGCGTTTTGCATGTTAATTTGATTAATTAATAACTTGGCTAATTAATCAATTAATTTGAATCACAAGGGGTCAATACGTTTTTGGCCTATCAAAATGCACTTTACTTGTAATTGGATAGATCGAGGATATGTTTAATACTTCAAGAAACAAGGTTTCAAGTCCAAGTGTTAAAGCCATGCAAATCTGTCCAAGAATCAAGTGAAGAAGTGCTGGATTTTAAAGCTTGACAGCTATCTCGACAGATAATATCTATCGAGGTTTAAAAGGCTGTGTAAGCCCGATGCTCGACAACTGCTCAATAGATAAGCTATCTATCTAGATTTACAAAAATCATATTTTTAGTTCTGATTTCACTCCAATCCGTGTATATTTGTTTAGGCTTTCTTTTCTCACAACCCTAAACATATATAAGGATTATTTTAAGGGCCGTCACAGCTAATGCAACTGAATGCAAAAAAATTTCACAAGCATATTGTGATCGGAGACATATGCCCTAATTCATCTTCCTCTTCAAGAAGCTGATGCGTTTGTACGCCGTAGGGTTTTGTAACCAAGGAGCTTCATGATCTTCGTCGTGTTGATGAACTGAAGAACTTTGCAGCTAACATCCTTCTCAAGTTGGTGGTTAGTCAAGTACTTGGATCCGTGCATCAATTGGTTAATCACATACTAGCACTACAAAAAAATCGCCCTGTCCCAACGTTTTTTTCCCGGCGTTTTTCAAAACCGCTGTTATAGATAAGCCTGTACCAGCGTTTTTTGAAAGCGCTGGTATAGGAAACCCTATTGCGGAGTTTTTTTCCCGGCACTTTACAAACCGCTGTAATAGGAGGCCAATAGCAGTATTTTTTTAAAAAACGCTGGTATAGGACGCCCAAAAGCGCTGGTATAGGGTGACCCTATCCCAGCGCTTTTTGAAGCGCTGGGATAGGTCTATCTCCATAAGGGAATGAGGAGACCTGTCCCAGCGCTTTATAAGGATTTTTTTTTTTTTTTTTTTACAAGATATAATTTCTATTCTAGCACTTATACTTGTGGAGGGATTTGTTAATTATCAAATGACCAATACTCCCCTAAACCTACAAAAAGACCAACGTACCCTCCAAAACATCGAAAAAGAGCAAAAACACCCCCGATACCTTAAAAAATACTGATATACCCCCCAAACCTAATAAATGACTGAAATACCCCCAAAACATAAAAAATGACCCAAGCACCCCCTAAGACATCGAAACTGACCGAAGTACCCCTTGTGCCTAAAACCAGCCAAAATAGCCTCGATTATTTGAATAAGACCAAAATACCCCCTATAAGTTTGATAAATGACCACAATGCCCCCAAAAATATAAAAAATGTCCAAAACACAACCGACACCCAAAAAAGGACTAATACACCCCCGAAACATAAAAAATGACCGAAATACCCCCAAAACATCGAAATGACCGAAATACCTCCAAAATACATCAGGTGTAACTTGAACCCAACCACATATTTCTTAATTCAATGTGAATTTTGACAAATCTACCGTTAGATTACATTATCTTCATATATTTTTCATGCTTACAAAATTTCAAGGTGATCAAAGATTAATAGCCATGTCATCAATCAATTGTTTAAATTCAAGTTTTTGTAGTTTAAAATAACGCATAAAAGATGAGCAGCTAAGATCAAATGGTAAATTACATCCGATTGGCATGAAAATTGGCATGCATGTTAAGAACATATAGAACATGTAATCCAACGGTTGGATTTTCAAAATAAGAATTCAATAATAAGTTATTGATTGGTGTAACATTTTTTAGAGTTACATCATGTGTAACTTGAACCCAACCCTATATTTCTTAATTCAATATGAATTTTGACAAACCTACCGTTAGATTACATTATCTTCATATATTTTTCATGCTTACAAAATTTCAAGGTGATCAAAGATTAATAGTCATGTCATCAATCAATTGTTTAAATTCAAGTTTTTGTAGTTTAAAATAACGCATAAAAGATGAGCAGCTAAGATCAAATGGTAAATTATATCCGATTGGCATGAAAATTGGCATGCATGTTAAGAACATATAGAACATGTAATCCAACGGTTGGATTTTCAAAATATGAATTCAATAATAAGTTATTGATTGGTGTAACATTTTTTAGAGTTACATCATGTGTAACTTGAACCCAACCCTATATTTCTTAATTCAATGTGAATTTTGACAAACCTACCGTTAGATTACATTATCTTCATATATTTTTCATGCTTACAAAATTTCAAGGTGATCAAAGATTAATAGCCATGTCATCAATCAATTGTTTAAATTTAAGTTTTTGTAGTTTAAAATAACGCATAAAAGATGAGCAGCTAAGATCAAATGGTAAATTACATCCGATTGGCATGAAAATTGGCATGCATGTTAAGAACATATAGAACATGTAATCCAACGGTTGGAATTTCAAAATATGAATTCAATAATAAGTTATTGATTGGTGTAACATTTTTTAGAGTTACATCATGTGTAACTTGAACCCAACCCTATATTTCTTAATTCAATGTGAATTTTGACAAACCTACCGTTAGATTACATTATCTTCATATATTTTTCATGCTTACAAAATTTCAAGGTGATCAAAAATTAATAGCCATGTCATCAATCAATTGTTTAAATTCAAGTTTTTGTAGTTTAAAATAACGCATAAAATATGAGCAGCTAAGATCAAATGGTAAATTACATCCGATTGGCATGAAAATTGGCATGCATGTTAAGAACATATAGAACATATAATCCAACGGTTGGATTTTTAAAATAAGAAATCAATAATAAGTTATTGATTGGTGTAACATTTTTTAGAGTTACATCATGTGTATCTTGAACCCAACCCTATATTTCTTAATTCAATGTGAATTTTGACAAACTTACCGTTAGATTACATTATCTTCATATATTTTTCATGCTTAGAAAATTTCAAGGTGATCAAAGATTAATAGTCATGTCATCAATCAATTGTTTAAATTCAAGTTTTTGTAGTTTAAAATAACGCATAAAAGATGAGCAGCTAAGATCAAATGGTAAATTACATCCGATTGGCATGAAAATTGGCATGCATGTTAAGAACATATAGAACATGTAATCCAACGGTTGGATTTTGAAAATATGAATTCAATAATAAGATATTGATTGTTGTAACATTTTTTAGAGTTACATCATGTGTAACTTGAACCCAACCCTATATTTCTTAATTCAATATGATTTTTGACAAACCTACCGTTAGATTACATTATCTTCATATATTTTTCATGCTTAGAAAATTTCAAGGTGATCAAAGATTAATAGCCATGTCATCAAATTCAACAATTAAATTTCATTACACTCTTCAAATCCAACAGTTAAATTTCAAATCTAAGAATGGCACGTGATGGACATGTGTTGTGTACCTATATGACTATATATATTCTCCTCTCAATTTGACCATCCAATTAGTCATATTATTTGTTTAAAAAAGTAAACGTAATTAATCATATATTAAAATTTTTACATAAATTTAATATTAGCTATGACTATTTTTTTATATTTTAAATGAGATAGAATGTGTGATAATTTCTATTGTGTGGTATTTTTTTAGAAAGTTCTGTGGTGAATTTTATTGAGTATATGTGATTGTTTTTTGTTTTTAAATTTTATTTCATAGCTCATTAATAAAATGACTAAGCAGTGACTTCACCAAATTGCATATATTTTTTTTAAAATAAATATAATTTTTTTTATACTACTAAATGCATAAATATAGTTAATTTTCATTAATTATCAATATAGATAGAGTAGAAATTCTATTTTGGAAAAAAAAAATAAAAAAAAACCTATATGGGACCTATCCCAACGCTTCCAAAAGCGCTGGGACAGGCCTTCCTCCATAAGGAAACGGAGGGGCCTGTCCCAGCGCTTTTGGAAGTGCTGGAATAGGGTCACCCTATTCCAGCGTTTCCAAAAGTGCTGGGATAGGTCTCCAAAAGCGCTGGGATAGGTCCCTCGTACCAGTTAAAATTTTTCAGACTTCCCACTTATTTTTTTCACTTTCCCACCAGTTTGGCCTCTCATTTCTGGTCTCCCACTTCTTTAGTTTAGATGTTTTCCTCTCACCCACATTTTCTCTCCCTCTCCCTCTCCCTCTTCCTTAACCCACTTCCCCTCCTCCTCTCTTCTTCTTTACTCAAAACCCACCATTTCTTTTCCAAAATTTCAAGCACAAAAATACTACCCAAAACCACAAACCCTACTCAAAGCAAGGTAAGTCTCTCTAGCTCTCATTTCTATTTTTTAGCAATATTTGTATATATATTTGTTGTTAAATTTCTGGTTTTTTAGTTTTGATTTTGGTTGAAGTTTGGTTTGGGTTATGTGTATATTTTTGTGTAACTATTGGTTGATTGTGTGGGTTTTGGTTTTGGTTAAAGTTTACCCAAAGCAAGGTAAGTCTCTCTAGCTCTCATTTCTATTTTGTAGCAATATTTGTATATATATTTGTTGTTAAATTTTTGGTTTTTTAGTTTTGATTTTGGTTGAAGTTTGGTTTGGGTTATGTGTATATTTTTGTGTAACTGTTGGTTGATTGTGTGGATTTTAGTTTTGGTTTTGGTTTTGGTTAAAGTTTAGTTGATTTTGTGGCTTTTTATTTTTGATTTTGGTTAAAGTTTTCTCTATTTTGGAGGAATTGTAGGTGGCAGTAGTGCTAACAAAAATTTGCTCTATTTTGGAATTTAATTTTTAACCACTTGTGATAGTAGTGTCCATGGCTAATGGACCTGATTATGGAGTTAAAGTACTCTACTGTTCCATGAAAATGACAAACTTATTTGTGCTTTAATTCTTGGATATTGGAAGATTCTAGTTGTGGGTTTGGTGCCAATATTGTTTGTGTTTTTCAAATTGGTGTGGTCTTGTTTCAACTCTGTAATTTCTATATTTTATCTCAAAAAATGTTAGTTAGTAATTAGAAAACTTTTTCAAACGTTAGTGAGATTCTAAAACTATCAATTGCCTGTATATATTTCCTTATTAAACGATTCATTGTTAAATTTTTTTTTGAATCATTAATAGGAATTGATATTTGTACTGATTATATATTGCCAAGATTAACAAATCTTACTAACTTTACTAGGCCATTTCCTGTTGATTTGATTCGTCAAAGCACGTTTTTAAATCCTTAATATGGGAATTGATATTTGTATTGATTATATATTACCAAGATTAACAATCATATTAATGTTACCAGGCTATTTCCTATTGATTTCATTAGTCAAAGCAATAAAAAGAGTGGGGACGGCTTGCAAAACTTTCTTATTTCCTAAATATATAGTTAGATAGCTGAGTTAGTTGTATCTAGAGAGTGCGAACTGCTTGCAAATCTTTTTGGTCTGTTACATGGAGGCAAGACTTTTGAGCAATAATTTTGTTAAAATTGATATATTTTAAAATTTTAAAATATAAGTGACTAGAGCTTAGGACATGAGATTTAGCAAGAGTGTACATATCTATTAAGTGATTTGTGGGCTTCATGGTATCTATGTTTTGCTGATGTTATGCATCTACATGTCTTTCCCCCCTCTTCTCTATTTTATCAAACCTTTCTTTTTGCAGGAGTTGCTGTTTGCTTTGGGTTGTGGAGGTTTGGTAGGTCCCTTGATTCATGTGTTGATCAAGTTCTTGCAATAGATGGAAGTCGGATGCAGAAGGAGTTGACAAATATGTAGGTCTCCTCATCCCATTTGCTTTTTGGTTGTGAACCTTTCCCATTTGTGCAATATTGTGGTTAAACTGATTACTGGTATTTGTTAAGACACATGTCAACAGACTATGGTTGCTATCCTAACTAGTTAATGAGCCTTAGCCAATGTAGCTTAGATTTTTAGTTTATCATAGAATTTTGTGTATCATTTGTTTCCGAAGTTTTAGAAATTTATCTTCATATTATTATCAATATCCAGTGTAATCAATTCTTTAGTTAGAACTAAACCAAATGGAGTCTCATGGGGCTGAGTTGAGTTTGTATGAAAGTTGGACAACCAATGTTTTCAACTAGCTCAGCTAGTAAATAGGTGTGTGAGATAGTGTTGATTCTATGTTTTGATCTTACATGTAAAAGTAAATAATAACTATTTAAAATAGTCCAGTTAACTCAGGGGAGGAATCTAGCCTGTAACTAAGTGGTGGGCTGGCATTTAAGGTGATTGGTTATTGTCAAAGTATTCAATAACGTTTTGACCTGTTCGCTTCATTCAAACATCTTGACTCTCTAAACTTTCTTTCAAACAATTAGAAATTTCAATTGTATAAATTAGTATTTATGACTAATAAAAAAAAAAAAGTATATATGATACTTTTTACTAGTATCAATATCTTTAGATAGATTTCTTATGTAAGATAGATTTTTTTTTTTTTAAATAAAAAGATATTTTACTATTATTTCTTCTTCTTTCTTGCATCCTAGCCCCTGCTCCCCTTTTTATCTTCATAGAATTATTACACTTCCAACAATATTTTTCTTAAAACTGCGAAAAAATGGGTATAAGTTATGGTGCAACAAACCTTCTGGTGCTTGCTTTCAAATTTCTTGGGAATGAAAATTGAATTGTCTTTTTGGGTTTGACTATAATCATATGTTTGGCTTAGCTATAGATGCTTGTCACTTAAGGCTATTAGCTTGATGCTTAAGAAGAGCTTGACAATCTTATTAAGTGAGAAGGCATTTTGATTTTTAATAGAAATGGAATCAATTTGACCAACTTTGATCTCCATTCTGCTCTCACAAAGGTATACCCTTTTTCCTTTTCTTTTTTTAAAAAAAAAAAAAAAATTTATTTGGAAACTGTGTTCAAAATGTTATATTTTCACCATATGCGAATCATATTGTAACCATGTAATTTTTGTATTTTGAGTTTACGATTCTAATAAAGCCATTTAAACGCTCAATTTTTTTTCTTCCTAATAATGAATTTGGGTTAGTATTTAGTGAGAAGTAAATACTATAGAATCGAACTCAAACACAGTTAGATCAAGATGAATAATTATATAAAATATATATATATATATATATATATATGTAGCTAGTAGTCGACTCTAAAATAAAGGGATGGCATTTGACAAATTTAGTTGATTTTTGTATGTGAAAACTTTCAATGAAAGTGGTCCTTGGTCATATATGGGTCTTTGTCTTTTGGCAGGTGGATCCGCAAGATATCGTTATGGTATGTATAATTCTTTGAAGCTATTGCTATCCAAGGCATGCATACCTAAATATCTTTTGATTATTATGAAGAAAGTATCCTTAATATGAGGTTTAAATTCAAATCTAAAAATTCTGACCCTATAGTAGCAAGGAAATTATTATATAAAATGTAACCATGTTGAAGTGTTTGGAAATTTGGCAAGAACAGAGTTTAAATTTTGAATCTCAATCCCTTCCCCCTTGCCCTACCAAATACACAAAACAGGGAAACTATGGATGTTCATAGAGTCAGAATATTTTCAATCTTCATAGTTCCTCTTTGTTTATGATTTGTATGGGTATGTATAGTTATGAATTGTTTTGAATACATGTTTTTGCTGCTGTTATTGCAGTTAGTTGTGTCATGGCACATGAAAGCTACTACCATGTGTGAATTTTCCAAGCAGGAGTTTATAGGTGGATTACAAGGGCTAGGGTAAGTATATACATAGTTATTTATGCTATACTTATTCTCGAGTTTAATGATATCGAATATCAATTAAGAGTTTGGAACTGCTTTGATTAAGGCTTTATATTCTGATGGCAAGATAGACTCTTTGGAGAAGTTCTATGAAAAGATTCCATTTATGCGCATGGAGTTGAAAGATGATCGTATGTGCAAGTGTTCATGAATTATGATTTCTTCTAAACTTTAGTTTTAATATTGTAATTCATGTTGCTTTTAGGCGAAAACACTCCCAAAACTGATATATTTATTGAAAAGTCAAAGTGATTGGTTTTGTTAGCAATTTCTTTTTTTAAAAGTTTTATTTATTTATCGTTAAGTTAAACACACACCCAAAGGTCATGAACTCTTGAGCGCACTCTCCACCTTGCTTTTACAAGGGAGGAGGTACCATTTAAACTAAAGCTCATTGGTTGGTTTGATTAGCATTTCTAAGCTAGAGGTACAATTATTGTGCTTTTGTTGTTGAAAATGATTTTTGCTTGTATTTGTCCAGAAAAGTTCTGTGAGATATATAACTTTGCGTTTGGCTGGGCAAAAGAAAAGGTACTCTTTTCTCTGTGTGAATGCTTGGATTCATACATACTCTTGACCTATGGATATTTATTTCCACTACTGAAAATGAAGACTTTAATAGTTTTCAGCTTTTCACTTTTCTCAGTTTCTTTATTTTTATTTTGGGCTCCTGGTTAATCCAAGATTGGTTTTTCTGTGTTTTTTATTTATTTATTTATATTGTCAATTTATAATGTTGATTGTTTCCCCACTTTTCCACTTGTTCTTGTTCCTGCTCCCTCTAGTCTTTTAGATAGGTATAGTACTTGGTATTGCTATTTTTTTCCCTGAATAATTCCTTTTATTAGAAAAATCAGCATTGGAAGGTGATATCACTTATTTAACATTTAGATGAAGTGTATGCACAATAAGCTCGTCTTTTTACTCTGAACTCAGAATGGGGTGTGCTCTGAGTGTGCTGGAGTTACTTTATGCCCTTCTGTTATCATTAAAAATTAACATGATTAATTCCTGCATGTAATCTTGCCATTAATTTTGAGTGGAAATGTCTAGACTGAGGTGCATTTTGGTATGGATGTTAGATCCATGAACGCAGATGTTCTCCTGGCTTCAAATTTGGTTTATTTTATTTTTTAATATCTGTTTCTAATTCAGTGATGTATAAGTGAACTAGGAATTGATTTCTTCTTGAGGGCATACAAGATGTAGATGTAACATTATTATAGAATATCCAAAACAGTAAATTTTGACTTATTCATGAAACTGAAAAATAGTTTTGAGAAAGAATGATTGAAGGTGTCTAAGTATGTTTGATACCTGTGTTCATTTCATGTTGTGTGACATTGGCTGCTCATAGAATTTGAATTTTATTGGGAAGATAGCTTAGATTGAGGTGCTAAAACTCGAACCAGAGATGTACAGTTTTTTGCATTAGTTCTTAAATTATATAGTGACCTATTCTTTTGGATTTTATTATTGTCCTATTGTGCTGAGATATATAGCATCCTTGTATGTGCATAATACCATCACAAAGTCACTACTGCATGGATATAGCAGGAATCAGAGCTTTTGAGAACTATGCTAAATGACTGAATCTTTGATGGATAGGTGCCTCTTAAAGCTTTCATTACTATTATCCCTAGAACAATGGCGGGGGATTTAGATGTTTTAAGTTTCATTTATACAATGTTTCCTTCCCCTTTTTTGTTGGAATAAACATGGATAGGCGAATTTTTAATAGGCAGAGATGGCGAAGCTAAATGCATTTTTCCAGTTCCCTATGGATGATAATTTCTAGAATTTTTACAATATGGAGAGACATGCTGACATTACTGAGCCAATTGAAACATAGCAAAGAGACAATGAGCCATTTGCTGAATTTTTTGCGAAGTGTTATGGCTGTCTAGGTGGATATGATCCCTGATGGGTGTGAAATTTCATTAAGCTTAAAAGGCTATTCATTCAAAATCATGGGGATGCATGTGTGTATGCATGCACACAGCATGTGCACGCATGATTACAAACAGATTTTTCCTTTAGCTTCTATGACAGCTTTGTGCTACATTTTATATACTTTACTAAAAATTATATTTAACACCTAAAAATTCAATTATTTATGTGTTTTTTTTTTATACAATGTCATTGTTACCCAAATTCTGGTTACGTATGCAGGTAGCTGATTTTTCTTAGTATTTTAGGGTCAAAAATCTTTAGCATTGGATACAACTATTGGAATGTGGCAATTACTACTTGCCGAAAAGCAGTGGCCATTGGTTGATCATTGGTGCCAGTTCTTACAGGTAGCTTACCATCCATATTTTGATCTAATGAGACTGAGTAGTGAATTCTTGTGACCTATGGTGAAAAGAATTATGTAGCTGGCATCATGTTGGGATTAAGGAATTGTTAAGTGAGCTGCAATAGGAAGTGAGAAGAATTATATTGCTAATTATGTATTTATGTTTATTATTAATTCAACCTTAATGCCCTCTAGGTGTGCGCACCAAAAACTGAAACCCGTTGGGCTGGGCCTCACTTGGACTCACAACTTATTTGTATAGTGGGTTTGGATTTCCCACACTGGGTCGTCCTAAACACCAAGGCTCAACTGAAGCGCTTTCCTCTCCTCGGGGACCTGATCCACTTCCTTACTCTGTTCTCTCTGTTTACACTCTTCCTTCCCTCAATTCTCCAACCCTTGTCTTCTCAAAACTTCTTGTATTTATAGCTCACGAAGTAGTGGAGAGGTCATAAATACTCGTCAGTAAGTGCAACCGGCGGTCCAGTGTTATCGATCGTAAGTGGGTGGTTAGGTGGGCATGGGAAGCGGTGAGGGTGGCGTTGGAACTTGGTTCCTGCCTCCACGACAGTTCCCGGCAGCGGTGCCTCTCCGAGGCATGGCCGAGTAGGTACAGGGCGGGGTGTTCCGCGAGCTGTGTGTTCATCACTGCTCGGGAAGGGGTTTGCCGAGAAACGATGTAAAAGCAGATCTTGGGCCTGCAGCCCGCGGGGCTCGAGGTGGGCCGCTAGGTAGAGGGAGGCCGGCCTCATGGGCCTTATACCCAGGCCAGGGCCCAAGGCCCACTACGGGTCATGGTGCGGGGACCGTACAATAGCCCCCCCTTGATTCACTCCCCATTCCCGGGGGTGAATCAAGGATCACGAGGGGCAAATGCCCGTTTGGGGAAGTCGAAGGGTCAGTGCCCGACCACTGATGGGCGCATTAATGCGCGTCTCAAAAGCCGCGTTTGAAATTGATTGACGGCCTACCCGCCATCATTGCCTGACGGTTCGTGAACCGAGGCGTCGCGCGTGTGGCAGTTGAAGCGGCGGTCCGCGTGGTTTCCTTCCAGCGGATCATTAATCGCCTCTCATTTTACTCCTTATGCCTATAAATAGTCCCTCCAGTTACTGAATCTCACTTTTGCATTCCTCACCTTTCAGTTTCCTACTCTGCCGAGCATCCCTCCCGTGGTTCATCTACTGGCCCAGAACACACCTACTCCTTAGAGCCCACAGTAAGTTCCTTTCCCTCTTCTTGCTTTTTCAGTTCAGCCATTTCAGTCTATTCTTTGATATTCGTAGCACTTCTTTTCCCTTTTATTAAAAAACTGTTTTGGAAAGAGAAAACATGAGTTACTCTTACCTCCTTACCTCCGAGCATGCTTTGGCTAGATTTAGGGAAGTATATAATGTTCCTAGTGACGTAGATATCGCCTACTGCAATATGGGCGATATCGACATTCAGAGGCGCCGTGGGGAGAACACGGTGTTCTTTCCCTTGATGGCCATTTTAGAGGGCGGGCTTAGGTTCCCGGTTGACCCTCTAATTCTCAGCACCCTTAGATTTTATGGCCTTTGTCCCGACCAACTTCCCCCCAACTTTTACCGGGTAGTGAGTTGCGTGAGTACGCTGAACCGGTTGTACGGGTTGGAACTTAACCACCACGACATTAATCAGATGTATAGTTTGTGCGGCAAGATTGAGTCCGACTATTACCTAAAGACTAGGGACGCGAGGGTACGGCTTATTTCATGCATGCCGGACTCGAACCGTAACTCGGCTAAAGATTTTGTTCGGGTGAGCGGCAATTGGTTTGCCGAGGGGTTCCCCTGTGCGTTTTCGCCGCGCGACGTTGGTCGGTGACTAGCCTCTATTTACTTTGGTGCCTTTCTATTTCGGTCCGGTTATGTAATCTCTAACCCTTATTTCCTTTGTGCAGAGAGCAAAAGATTCAAGCCGGACGTCAGAATGGTACACGTTCGGGACCTGAACTTCGTACTCAGGTCGGAAATCTTCGTGCACACGGACGGACAACTCCGAGCGTCCCACCTCATCCTCGGTGTCAGTCCCGTCTACTCAACTTGGCAGCCGTTCGGCCAAGCTTTGCTAGTCGACAGTCCTCTTATCTCATATATCGACGTCCGGCACGCAAACTTCCTCCCCCCAAGGCTAACAGTAGGCGAGGCGCGTGATCTCGGTCCCCGGTACACTTGTTCAGACGAGCGACCGCCCGTCCGTGACGAATCAGCCGAGCGCATATCTGCCGAGCGTAGGAGACGAGCTCACGAGCAAATCCAGCAAGCTCCTGCTCAGCCTGAGAGAACCGTAGAGCCCGGGGCACCTGTTCGGGAAGGGGAGGGTGTAGCCGCAGAACCGACAGACTCTTCGGAAACAGGATCCGATCAGGGTAATGCAATGGTGGCCAGGAGGAAGATGACAATAGACCGCTTTGTCCCGAGTGCCCGGCCAACCGGGCAACAACAACAAACACCCGCCCGAGATGCTTCCCCTCCCGCTGCCCCACCGACCCGAGTTCGAAAGAGGCCGCGCACCACCGATCGTACTCAGACGGGCTCGGGCAATGTGCCCACCCGACCCTCGGCCGGTATCGTCATCCGGGAACCGGTAGCGCAAACCGGGATAGACCTGGCGTCTATATCCCGGGCTCCGGCAGCATGGCGACCCTCCTTCCAACTTGGCGGCGAGCCTCTCCCATCGACGGCAAGTGCCCGAGTGTGGGATAAGGGGCATGGCGGCTGCGTGGCACAGAGTCTGGCGCGCGGCATCCTCTTGCCCGAGGACTTGCACGCCTTCACGGAATCGACGGATGAGTCCTTGGGGAGACGTTTGCAGTGGCACACCATAGCGGTAACTGTTTCACTTTTCTCTATGATTCTCGGTTTCCCTTTCGCTTGTGTATGTGTTCTTTCCATTTTACCTTACAAAGCGGATATTGTGTGGTCAGGCTGCGCAAATGTCGTACGTGGTGGACGGGAGGATGAAGGAGCTGGCCGAGGACGTTGAGCGGGAAAAGGCTCTGAAGGAAGTTGCCCAGGCCACGGCGAAGGAGCAGTCGAAAATTGCCGAGGAGGCAAAGGACAAGATTGCTACAGCCGTGAAGGCCCAGGCGCTTGCCGAAACGAAGTGTGAGGAACTGGAACTCCAGTTGGGGGGCACCGAGCTTAAGTTGGCGGAGGCTCAGAGCTTGAATACCATGCTGGAAGGGCAGCTGACCGACTCGAAGGCGGCGCTGGAGGCTTGTGAAAACAAGTGGTATAACGAGGGGTTCGTGGATGCCGAGAATTCGGCGGAACCGATCATTCGCCAGGCCCATAGGCTCGGATATGAGGAGGGTTGGTTCGCCGCTCTCCAAGCCCTAGGGGTTCCCGAGGATTCCCCGTTGAGGGATCGCAGCAGGATTCCTTTCCCGAGCATCCCCAACACCGAGAATCCTACGCCTCTTGTCATCGACGAGGAAGAGACCTCTAGCATGAGGGAACTGGTGAATGCCATTGACTCTCATGCAGTGCCGACCGACATGGAGGGGACCAGCCATCCCCATGCCGGGGACCGAACCGGGGAGGACATCCAGCCGCCAACTCCTCACGCCGACCAACACTCCCAAGAGGGCGCATCCTCCGCCCATGCGGCGGACATCTAAAGCTGACAGCCGGCCCTTCTTTATTTTTCCTTTGTTTGAGAATTTTGAATAAACGGAATTGCCTATGTCACCGGGATGTGGTGACGGGATAGTTTGTTTACGTTGTCTTTTCTTTATTTCGAGTTGCCGGGTTTCGGCAACAAAACGCTAATTTAAGTTTCACATTGTAATATGAATGCCTTACCGTGTTGCTCTTTCGTATTGACCGAGTAATGAATTCTTCTTGGTTGCCTTTTTATTGTGATGTGTCCGACCATGGTAAGGCCTCCAAACGCTAATTTAAGTTTCACGTGCTCGGTGATAAGATCGAACCGAGGGTCGGGCTCCCGTCCTTAAGAGTTGATCGTCAGGTTTCCACCTGCTCGGCGATTAGGGTCTAACCGAGAGTCAGGTTTCTGTCTTTAGAATTAATCGTTCAGGTGTCCACCTGCTCGGTGATAGGGATCGAACCGAGGGTCAGGCTTCTGTCCTTGAAACGAAAAGGCTAAGGTTTCCACCTGCTCGGTGATAGGGATCGAACCGAGAGTCAGGTTTCTGTCCTTATAGTGAGTCGTTCAGGTTTCCACCTGCTCGGTGATAGGATCGAACCGAGGGTCAGGCTTCTGTCCTTGAAACGAAAAGGCTAAGGTTTCCACCTGCTCGGTGATAGGGATCGAACCGAGAGTCAGGTTTCTGTCCTTATAGTGAGTCGTTCAGGTTTCCACCTGCTCGGTGATAGGATCGAACCGAGGGTCAGGCTTCTGTCCTTGAAACGAAAAGGCTAAGGTTTCCACCTGCTCGGTGATAGGGATCGAACCGAGAGTCAGGTTTCTGTCCTTATAGTGAGTCGTTCAGGTTTCCACCTGCTCGGTGATAGGATCGAACCGAGGGTCAGGCTTCTGTCCTTGAAACGAAAAGGCTAAGGTTTCCACCTGCTCAGTGATAGGGATCGAACCGAGAGTCAGGTTTCTGTCCTTAGAACGGGCGATAAGGTTTCCGCGTGCTCGGCGATAAATCGAACCGAGGATCAGGCTTCTGTTTTTAGAACGCATCGGCTAAGAATGAACATTGCTCGGTGAATGGGATCGAACCGAGAATTTTGGTTAGAACTGTGCGGATTTGCATGAAAGACATCATTAGTACAACTAACAAAACATATACAACATGTTGCGGTTAACTCTATGCTCGGAGAACCGCCCATCAATGATAGTACTTCTTCAGATTATGGACGTTCCATGGTCGGGGAAGTTGTCTCTCGTCCAGGTCTTCCAAGAAATAAGCCCCGGTGCCGGCCACAGCCGTGACCCTATAAGGTCCCTCCCATGTCTGTGCCAATTTCCCGGCACCAGTGTCTCGCATGTTGCCCACGGCTCTTCTGAGAACCAAATCCCCGGAGACAAACTCCCTCGTTCTCACGCCTCGGTTATATCTCCGGGCGAGCTTCTGCTGATACTCCGCGAGTCGTATTGTCACCAACTCGTGGTACTCTTCGACCTTGTCCAAATACCCTACCATCATTTCGTCGTTTTGGGCCTGATCGAAATCCGCTACTCTTGCACTGCACAGATTCACCTCGGTGGGGATCACGGCTTCCGCTCCGTACGTGAGAGAGAATGGGGTCTCCCCGGTGGACCGTCTAGGAGTGGTGCGGTATGCCCACAAGACTTTGGGAAGTTCCTCGGCCCAGTTTCCCTTCGCTCCCTCCAGCCTTTTCTTCAGCCCACTCACAATCACCTTATTCACGGCCTCGGCCTGACCGTTGCCCTGTGGGTAAGCAGGAGTTGAGTACCTGTTCTTGATGCCGAGACCACTGCAAAATTCTCAGAATGCCCGGCTGTCAAACTGTAACCCGTTGTCAGATATGATAGTGTTCGGCACCCCGAACCTGGTGATGACATTTTTCCACATGAACTTCTTCACTTCCACATCCCGTATGTTGGCCAACGCTTCCGCCTCCGCCCACTTGGTAAAATAGTCGACGGCCACCAAAACGAACTTTCGGCCGCCAGTCGCCCTCGGGAACGGGCCGATGATGTCCAGCCCCCACTGCGCAAAAGGCCAAGGACTGCTGATCGGGTTCAGGTGGCCCGCGGGCTGATGGATCAGAGGGGCGTGCTTTTGACACTGCTCACATTTAAGCACATACTCGGCGGCGTCCTTCTGCATCTGAGGCCACCAAAACCCCTGAGTCATTGCTCGGTGCGCCAATGAACGTCCCCCGACATGGCCGCCGCACACCCCAGAGTGGAGCTCCGCCAAGAGCTCGCCCACCTTCTCCGGGCGTAAGCACAAGAGGTACGGCCCTCCGAAGGACCTTCGATACAACGTCCGGTCTTCTGCCAACCAATACCGAGGAGCCATCCTACGGATCCTGATGCCCTCCTTCTCGTCACTCGGCAGTCGGTCGTCGGCCAGAAAGTCGATAATGGGGTCGATCCAGCACGTGGCAGGGGCTGCGATTGCCGTGACGTTGATCCCTGTAGTTCTCGAGTTGCTCATTACACTGACGCTCAGCTCCGAAATAAGCTCGACTTTGATCTGCCGTGGTATCTCCTCGGCCACTGAGGACGCCAGCGTGGCTAGGGAGTCAGCGTGTCTGTTCTGGGTTCGGGCTACGTGGAAAACTTTCACCGTGTTGAAGCTGGTCATAACTAGTCTCGCTTGTTCTAGGTACGCTTTCATCCGGGGATCTCGGGCCTCAAAACTGCCCTGCACTTGATTAACCACCAGACGCAAATCCGAGTATAGCTCAATATCCCGAGCCCCCAGGTTCGAAGCTACCCTCAGTCCGGCCAGGAAAGCCTCGTATTCCGCCTCGTTGTTGGATGCCCTGAAACTCAATCTAAACGAGTGTTCTAGCCGTATTCCTTCGGGGGTAATCATGAAAACTCCTGAACCGGCCCCCGTGGAGCTCGAAGCGCCGTCCACGAATATCTTCCACGGTCGAGCCTCCAATCGGCAAACCATCTCTCCCTTCTCTCTGGGCGAAAATTCAGCGATAAAGTCCGCAAGGACCTGGCCTTTCACCGAGCTTTGAGGCCTGTACCGTATGTCGAAGGAACCGAGTCGAGTCCCCCATTTGGCTATACGGCCCGTGAAATCAGACCTCTTCAATAACGACTGTAATGGGTACTCGGTCAAGACGTGTATGGTGTGAGCTTGGAAATAGTGCGACAACTTCCTTGTGGCGTGTATCAGGGCCAGTACGAGCTTCTCCAAGGGCAAGTACCTCGTCTCGGCGTCGACGAGAGTTTTGCTGATGTAGTATACGGGTTGCTGGATCCCTTTGTCCCTCAGCAGCACAGCACTCACGGCGTGCTCGGATACCGCCAGATACATGAATAAATCCTCACCTGCCTCTGGTGCCGCGAGCATGGGCGCTCGCGCTAAATAAATCTTCAGATCCACAAAGGCCTGTTCGCACTCCTCGGTCCACCGGAATCCCGTCCATTTCTTCAGCAGTTGGTAGAATGGTCGGCATCGGTCTGCGAATTTTGAGATGAACCGGTTAAGGGCGGCCAGCATCCCGGTTAGTATTTGCACTTCCTTCGGGTTGCTCGGTGGCTTCAGTCTTTTTACAGCCTCTATCTAGTCCGGGTTGACTTCAATCCCCCGTGTACTGATCAGGTACCCCAAGAACTTCCCGGCCCCTACGCCAAACGCGCACTTCTCCGCATTAAGGCGCAACTGGTGCCGTCGGAGAACCTCGAAAACCTCTAGGAGGTCCCCCATATGCAGGGCTTCCCGTTTGCTTTTAACCACCATGTCGTCGATGTATACCTCGACCGTGCGCCCTATCTTGTCTCGGAACATTCTTGTCATCATTCATTGGTAAGTGGCCCCGGCGTTCTTCAGTCCGAAGGGCATCCTTGTGTAGTGGTAATTTGCCTCCGGGGAAATGAACGCCGTTTTCTCTTGATCCTCGGGCGCTAGGGCGATCTGGTGATACCCTTGGAAAGCGTCCAGAAAGCTCATCCTCGGGTGCCCACACGTGGCGTCCACCAGCTGATCAATCTTCGGCACGGGAAAAGGGTCTTTCGGGCAGGCTCTGTTCAGATCGGTGAAATCGACGCAGACCCTCCACTTGCCGTTCTTCTTCTTCACTACCACGGTGTTCACCAACCAATCCGGGAAGATGATCTCCCGAATCACCCCTGCCTCCTTCAATCTCTGAACTTCCACTTTTACTGCCTCGGAGTGCTCCCAGGCTGATCTCCTCGGCCTCTGCTTTTTAGGGGTGAATGAGGGGTCAACTCCAAGTCTATGCATGATGAATTCGGGATCCACCCCGGGCACCTCGTACGGACTCCAAGCAAATACGTCCACATTCTGTATTAGGAGCAGCAACATCTCTACTTTTTCCCGGTCCTCCATGCTCTCCCCTATTTGGAAGTACTTGTCTATATCCGACAACACCTTTACCCTCAGCATGTTCTCGGCACGCGCGACCTCCTTCTCTGGCGGGCCCTGTAATTGCTATAAAGGCGTCCCTGACGACGAACATTTGGGATCGGCCTGACCCTCCCGGTCGGTTTGCTCCTTCTTCCAATCGACCATGGCAATCAAACATTGCCTGGCCGCCTGCTGACTTCCTTGTATCACCGTGACACCATAATCAGTATGAAACTTGACCCTCATGTGCAGAGTGGACGGGACAGCCCCCATTGCATGTATCCATGGCCTCCCTAGAATCGCCGTGTAGGGGGAGTATGAGGTAACTACGAAGAAGCTTACCATCACCTCCTTGCCCCCCATGTTCACGGGCAGAGAGATTTGCCCCTCGGGCGCCACCATCTTCCCATCGAACCCAACCAGGGGAGTGTTGTACTTCGACAGGTCCTCATTCCTCAACCCGAGCCCCCTGAATAGGTCCGGGTACATAACATCCGCTCCGCTTCCCTGGTCTATCATTATCCTCTTCACAACGAAGCCGCCAACCCTTGCCGTTACTATCAATGCGTCGTCATGCGGCTGAATGGTTCCTTCTAGATCACTGTCGTCGAAAGAGATCGGCTCCCGGGTAGGTCTGATCCTCTTCGCGGCAGGCGGCACGCCCGTACTCCTCTCTACCGATATCATCGTCAGCACCTCCTTCCCCTTTGCCGTTGAAATGCCCCTCGGGGCGACGTGGATAACATCAATTATCCCAAGAGGGGGCGGAAGGGGATTCCCTCTGTGTGGGGCGCCATGCCCTGTTCCTCTATCCCCGGCGTCCGTCACAAAATCCTTAAGGTGTCCTGCTTTAGCCAACTGCCCGAGATGGTCCTTTAGCACTCGGCACTGCTCGGTAGTATGCCCTCGGTCTTTGTGGTAGGTGCAGTACAGGTTCTGATTTCTCCTAGAGGGGTCGCCAGCCATCCGGTTCGGCCATCTGAAGTACGGCTCGTGCTTGATCTTATCCACGATTTTATGCACGGGCTCCTTGAACGTCACGTTCACCTCCCCTGCTGGTGCTACTGGCTCTTGAATCCTCAAATTTCCCCGTGCCCTCTGTTGAAAACCGCTCAGCCGAGGACGATCAGCCACCTGTGCTTTGCCTTTGCTCTGTATCTTATCATCTTCCAACCGCTTGTACTCCTCGATGCGCCTCATGTCCTCGGGAGGCTTCTTAGTTAACGATTCTCTCAACCCCGAGTCGTCAGGCAATCCCAATCTGAAGGTGCTCGCCGCAATCTTCTCGTTCCCTCCGCTAATCTCGTTGTAGAGCTCCCAGTATCGGTTAGCGTAATCCCGGAGGGTTTCCCCTGCCCTCATCTTCATAGACAGCAGCGCGTCCACCAGTTGTTGCTCCCGGCTGCACGTCACGAAACGGGAACCGAACTCCTGTATTAGCTCGGCGAAACTGTGAATGGAGCCCTTGCGCAACCCGTTGAACCACCTTAAGGCCGTGGGACCAAGGCTGGAGGGAAAAACCTTGCACATCAGAGCGTCATTGCGGGTATGCAAAGACATCATTTGGATATAGTGGCTGACATGCTCTACGGGGTCTGTTTTCCCACCATACGAATTGAACGGCGGGCGCGTAAACCTGTCCGGCATCGGTGCACGCTCAATATCTGCTGAGAATGGTGACCGAGCCGCCCTGCGCAATGCACGGCTCATAGCATCCATGGCCGCATTCCTCGGTCGTCCCTCTGGAGACTCCGAGCCCCGATTCCCGTATTCCCGCGACCGAGAGCGATTTTGCCGCCGGTGAGACTCTGCTGAATGGGAGCGGTCTCGGCGGCGACGGGACTCCCTCGAGTGCGAGCGCTCCCTGTGGTGGCGGGATCCTGATTGATTCGATCCCATCCCGCGTCTTTCTCCCTCGGCGCCTGGCCCTCTCTCTCGGTCGTCTTGACCGGCTCGGCGGCGCTCGTTTCGGGCTTCCAACTCCAGGTCTTGTACTAACCTCCGCAGCTGCTCAAGCTCTTCATCCCTGACGTCGGGCTGCCTATGCCAGGAAGCATGGGATGCCGTTCTCCCCGTTTGATACGACCCTTCTCCAAGGCCGGACCGCTCTTCCAGTTGCTCGTGAAACGGATCCTCGCGTCTCTTCTGCCTCTGTTCCCGCCAGGTGGAGCCCCTGGAAGACCCTGCCGAGCCACTCTCGGCGTTACCTCCAGACATCTTTCCTGTATACGAGCCTTGGCAGAACCACTGCTTAGTAGGATTTCCCACAGACGGCGCCAATTGTGCACACCAAAAACTGAAACCCGTTGGGCTGGGCCTCACTTGGACTCACAACTTATTTGTATAGTGGGTTTGGATTTCCCACACTGGGTCGTCCTAAACACCAAGGCTCAACTGAAGCGCTTTCCTCTCCTCGGGGACCTGATCCACTTCCTTACTCTGTTCTCTCTGTTTACACTCTTCCTTCCCTCAATTCTCCAACCCTTGTCTTCTCAAAACTTCTTGTATTTATAGCTCACGAAGTAGTGGAGAGGTCATAAATACTCGTCAGTAAGTGCAACCGGCGGTCCAATGTTATCGATCGTAAGTGGGTGGTTAGGTGGGCATGGGAAGCGGTGAGGGTGGCGTTGGAACTTGGTTCCTGCCTCCACGACAGTTCCCGGCAGCGGTGCCTCTCCGAGGCATGGCCGAGTAGGTACAGGGCGGGGTGTTCCGCGAGCTGTGTGTTCATCACTGCTCGGGAAGGGGTTTGCCGAGAAACGATGTAAAAGCAGATCTTGGGCCTGCAGCCCGCGGGGCTCGGGGTGGGCCGCTAGGTAGAGGGAGGCCGGCCTTATGGGCCTTATACCCAGGCCAGGGCCCAAGGCCCACTACGGGTCATGGTGCGGGGACCGTACACTAGGGATCTATCTTCAGGTCTCTGTGACGTTATAAACAGCACATAGGCATCTATGCCATTGTTAGATTTGTTTGTCTGTGTTTGTTTTTGTGTTGTTTTCATCTTCTTTCTTTTTTCCCTGACCCCCTAAAAGGATTCACTCATTGTGAGACAAAATGCCTAGGGGTTTTGGCAAAAATCCTACCAACCACCATGTCAATATTGTTGGTAACTGCTGTTGCCAGTCGGGTTGGTGAAATTTTGTCAATGGTGGAATGTGATGGTTGGTGTGTGAACAGCTCTACACCTAGGCTCATTGGCTAATTTGCCTTCATAAATTATTTAATCCAAAACTAGCTTGGTGGTTGGTTGTGTGACTGGACTTTTTGTGATTCTTGGTTTAGTTAGGCACCAGTGGTTAATGCATATGACCTATCTAAGCACATGATAATAGATATACCTTTAGGGGCAGGCTTTATTTTTCATAATGATTACCTTGTGAAATTTTCTGTGCTTCATTACAATTGCTATAAAATAGGTATTGAAAAATATGTATTGTAGGTACATTACAAGTGCTAAAAAAATTAAAATTAAAAAAAAAAAAAAAAATGACCTATCCCGGCGCTTTTAAGAGCGCTGGAATAGGTACTGCCTATGCCAGCGCTTTCAAAAGCGCTGGTATAGGCCTTTTAAATTTTATTCATCCAAGACCTATACCAGCGCTTTTGAGAGCGCTGGAATAGGTATTGCCTATGCCAGTGCTTTCAAAAGCGCTGGTATAGGCTTTTTAAATTATATTCATTCGAGGCCTATACCAGCGCTTTTGAAAGCGCTGGCATAGGTAGTACCTATTCCAGCGCTTTCAAAAGCGCTGGTATAGGTCTTAAATGAATATAATTTAAAACGTCTATACCGGCGCTTTCAAAAGCGTTGGTATAGGGCGTATGCCTGTCCCAGCGCTTTTGAAAAGCGCCGGTATAGGTCCGACGACCCTATACCCACATTCACTGCGCGGCGGTTTGAAGCGCCGGGAAAAAAAACGCCAGGATAGGCATTTTGACCCTATCCCAGCGCTTTTTGGGGCTATTCCAGCGGTTTTGAAAACGCTGGGATAGCCCCGTTTTTTTGTAGTGTAGGAGTCATGCATTAAAATGAGAGATTGTCACTACGGAACAAGTCTAATTGGGTATTGGGGTAAAGGTTCAACTGTAAGTTGGTATAAGGTACTGGGATTCCTTTCCTTATAACCCACTTGTTTTGGTAATAGTGGATTCTCGGGAGTGGTGACCTTAAATTCACCTGATAGGGTTTTGCCTCGTTGGTTTTCCCTATTCGCAAACAAATCACCGTGTCAACTTTATTTTCCGCTGCATATTAACTTAGTTGGTGATTTGTTTGTGCTACCACGCGTATTGCATGTTAATTGAATTAATAAATTAACTTGACTAATTAATTGGTTAATTTATCATAAGAGGGTCAATACATTCTTGGCCTATCACCAATTACTTACACCCTTCTCCCAACACAAAAGACAAATGCAAAACTCTACTTCCATCTCTTTATTTTTCCAAGATTGTTCATAAGACTAAATTCACTATAAAATCTCTCCCCTAGCATGTTGACCCAATCTCCACACTCAATGGCAAACCATTATTTGCCCTCCAAACTAGATATTTTCCCTTCAACCTAATAATATTGGAAAAGTCACAAGTTTTGGGTATTTTTTATATCCTAATAGGTTTTAATACGAGTTTGATCCCATTTAAGTAGTGGAAGAATGTCGCTTTTATCCCACTTTCGAAGTGGAAGTGTTATTATCACTTATAAAGTTATAATGGGAAAGAAACAATCAAAAATCATTTGCAGAGTGCATTTATATTTTATATAATGTCTAACAAATGTTTAACAAGATTTTTAGTTAACCAAATGTCTAACGAGTGTGTAATGAAAGACTCTACCCGAAGCTCGTTAGATACTTGGTTGACTGAATGTCTAACAAAATTGTATAAAATTGTGCTTTTTTAGCATAATTATTGACAAGAGTTGTGCTACTTGATAATTAAACGTTTGTTAATGTTGGAGATTATTTCTAACTATGTTTTTTTAGCAATTATAACACTTTATATGTGACTTTAATGGCCTATATATAGTGTCTAAACTTTTATTGTTCCCCATACTTACAAAAGTTTAAAAACACTAGATATCTTGTGGGGTTTTTCGAGAATTGCTAGGGTTTGTTTGGTTAGAGGCACTGGTGGCTCCACATGCAAGCCAGGGTGGTCACAGGACCACCCTAACTACAAAAAGATGTATATATACACTTGCTAAAAAAATATTATATATTAAATTAACCTACTGTGATTACCTTAATTAAAATATTGAACACCCTGACTTGAGAATTGCAAAAATTTGGGTTCAACAAAAAAGAGAGTAATGCTACATTTACAGCATCTTCACAATAATTTAACAACAAATCCAATGTGGTAAGTTGTTACTAATTTTAATTTGGGCCAAATACTAATATTATTTTTTTACTCACCAATAACAATTTTTTGCCTAAGATTAATTGTAAAAATGTTGTAGATGTAGTATTACTCCAAAATTAACTCTGCCCCCCCAAACATAATCTTTAATCCCTTTAAAAATAAAATTTAAAAATCGTTAATAATTCAAATTTTTAGCTCGTTCAACCTATTCAATAAAAAAATAATCCCTAATTTCATTTTTCTTAAAAAATGGTACCAAGAAAAATATTGTAGTTGTGAGTTCTCTTTGATGGTGACAACATATTTATTCTTTTTGGCTTTGTAGTTGTAACAATTTTGTTTTCCATAACGACTCGACTTGCATGCAATTGTAGCAAATATTTAAGTTATTGATTTATGAGATTTTGTATAATTTAAATTTCTTAGCGATTACCCTAAAAAAATTTCTAAAGCCGCCACTGGCTAGAGGGATGGAAAAGTGGGAGGCTAGAAGTGATTTTAGTTTTCTCTCATTGTGTTTGGTTGGGGGTAGAAAAATGGAGAGATAAAAAACTCTTTTATTTGGTTGAGGAGAAAAGTGAGAGGATGAAAAATGTAATTTAGATAAATTAATTACTCTTATATCTTTATTACATTAAATAAGAAAAATATTACTTATTATCAATTAAAATTACTAAAATCACATCTTATAAAAATTAACACATTACACATATTATATTGTTTTATTAAAGAGCATAGCACTAGTAGTATGAAAGAAAGAAAAATATGAACACAATGAGAGAAAACTCTGCAACAATAACCACTGGGTTAGCTTGGCCAGCCATTCTAACATGACCAATAGTGTAGTTTCGCCAATAATGTACGAGTTGTAGGGCCTTTATTTTGCAAATTGTTGATGATATACTACTATGCAATGAAATACTATGCAGATGACATGTTGATGATATTTTTTGATAATAAATTGAAGCGGGCCATCCTATTAATTACCCATCATATGATATTTATGAATCTTTCAATTTGATTAACCGTATTCGCTTACTTGGTCCAAAAATATGATGTGCTGATGGTATTTTTTGATAATGAATTGAAGCGGGCCATCCTATTAATTATCCATCATACGATATTTTTGAATCTTTCAATTTAATTAAGTCTATTCGCTTACTTGGTCCAAAAATTTGGTTTCACTGATGCTTATATATAACTCTGGCTCACAAGCCAAATCTTTAAAACAGTCTGTGCGTAATAAACAATACTTTTGCTGTCTTTATTCTCTAAGTCATAATGGTGAGCGGAAATTCCAACCAAATATTCATTTTTTGGATGCTTCTCTTGCTTGCCATTGGTGCCTCCTTGGTGCATGGCCATAAAGGCACAAGAGTTGGATTTTATTCCACTAAGTGTCCTCAAGCTGAATCCATTGTTAGCTCAACAGTTCAATGTCACTTCAATTCTAATCACACTGTGGCTGCTGGATTGTTGAGGATGCATTTTCATGACTGTTTCATGCGGGGTTGTGATGCTTCTGTCCTTATTGACGGTCCTAACACTCAGAAAAAAGCTGGAGCTAACCTTGGATTGAGAGGATATGAAGTTATTGATGATGCCAAAACTCAGCTTGAAGCTGCATGTCCTGGTGTTGTTTCTTGTGCTGATATTCTTGCCCTTGCTGCCCGTGATTCTGTTGTTTTGGTAATAATTTTATAGAAAAAGTTACCACCAAACTAGTTCGGAGGTCAATTCCTCCAATCAATTACGTGACGATTAACAAAATTACTTATCATTTTAATCATATAACTTGTTTAATGAATCATGTAGCTTTGTTTAAACTTATAAATTGTTTTATAAGTCGTCACGAAATAGCTTAGAGGAAATTTTTTCAAATCAGTAGGAAGCAAAACTTTATTCTCATCCTATTTGGTGGTATAAGACGAGGGAAAAGTAAAAATAGAATGTGGAATATACTTGTGTGGGTACTGAACACGCAATTACGTTATTTATTTTTATTTTTTTTTCAATAATTAACCGTGCTTCTGGACTTATCATGCAGGTTAATGGATCAAGTTGGGCTGTTCCCACAGGACGCAGAGACGGAAGGGTTTCATTGGTATCTGATGCTGACAATTTGCCAGCATTCACTGACTCCATCGATGTGCAAAAGCAAAAGTTTTCTGCTGTGGGTCTCAATACTCAAGATCTCGTGGCCCTCGTTGGTAATTTAACTTAATTTTCTTTAACTCAAGCTGGCAAGGTTTTGTAACAAAAGTGAGGAAGAGAAGTGCTACTAAACAATGAAACCATGATTATTGTTGGTAATGTCTAATGAGACAGTAATCAACAAGTTGAATTAGAAAACGAAAATAACACACACAAAAAAGGTAATGCTAGAGATCCCATAAATTTTGATGTATAAAACTTACAAGTTGTTAGGTTACTAATATAAACACACAAAAAATAAAATAAAATAAAATAAAAAATTCATTTTGTTGAAATGACACTGATCGTATTTTACCATGTTAATATGTAATCTTCTAGCAGTAATTTTTTTTCCCCCCAAAAGTCTCAACAATTTCACACTTCTAACCTTTAGAGTTAGATCCGAGAGAAGTATTGTTTAGCAAGGAGTAGCTAACAAACTATTCATGGGCTTTAGCTGCATGGGACTGGTCTAGTAACCAAATAAGTCAATACTGTATCGTATCGGCCGGTATTTTTCTTACCGGTCGGTGAACCGGTACAGAAACACTTACGTTTCGTTCCGCTTCAAATTTCGGCCGATACCGGACTGTACCGGCCTCACCGGAGAAAATCGGGTGTTCCGGCCGGTGAAGAAAAAACCAGAAAAACATACCACTGAAAAAGAAAAAAAGCCAAGAAAATGTTATCGCCACCGCTTTCTGCCTTTCAACCTTCTCTGTTTCTCCTTCTTGCACTGTTTTAGTTTTACAGCCTTCTTCTCACCCCTACTTCTTCTTATTCTTCTCCTCTGATTTACATGTTTTTCTTGTGGGAGTACTGAAGATCTGGCTGAAGGCATGCCAAGTTTATTTCCTTCTTGTTTTGTACGCCGACCAGTGCTCTTCTCAATGCAAAAGTTAAAAAATATATATTAAAAGTGAGTTCTAGGACACGTGGTTGATGGGAGGGTGTTAAGAGTTTGAAAAAACTTTGGGTTTTGCCTTTTTCAATGTGAATTGACAGCCACAGTCTTTTTGAAATTTAAAATTTAAGCTTTTTTCTTTATTTTTTTAGTTGATTGAATTGTATTCATATGATATGACATTTCGGCTTGTTGTTTAAGAATATGTAGTTTTAAAATTTAAGCTTTTTTCTTTATTTTTACTTTTTTTACTTTTTATGTATTTTTCATTATAAAACTACATATTTTTTTAGGAATTAATTCAAAGTAAAAAAAAGAAAAAAGAAAAAAAAGATCTATATAAGTACCTGAATATCTACATTATTATTATAATTTTACTATTACAATGTTAGGTTGGGTTAGAATGTAATATTATATATATGAGAAATGATATGTACACAATATTTTCATAATATTTTTACAACAAATCCTAAGTAGCAGGTTGTTACTGCTTGTTATTGTTGAGGCAAAAAAGTAATCTTAGTGTTAGGTTCAAATTTAAAGCAATATCAACTAACCACCTATAATTTGTTGCGAAAATGTTGTAAAAATGTTATGGACGTAACACTTTTCTCTCTCTCCCTCTCTCTCTCTCTCTCTCTCTCTATATATATATATATAATTAGTAATATTCCCGAAACGATACACCGGTATTAACCGGTTCCAAAATATTTCGTATCTATGATCAAACCAAAACAGCTTCCAGTACGGTATCGACTCTCTTGATAGTAACACGAATCTCTTAGTTTTTGTGTCTTAAAGAAAAAAGGCAAAAATTTCTCTTTTGAGATTGTCGCCCATCTAGAGCACTTTCTCACTTAATTAGTGAGATGAGTATTAAATTATAAATATATATATATTATTGGGCGGGGGTGGGGGTGGGGGGGGGTTTGAACAAAATATATTACATTGAGCATAAATATAGGCCATAATTGCAAAAGAAAACAAATATGAGACACACACATAAGACCTTTGATGAGCAAGGCTATCTTTTTAATTTTACACTATGGACCCTTTTTTTTAATTATATTTTTTATATAAGATAGAAATTTTATTATAGCGTAATCTAAGTGTATATGTGTGTAAAGTTCACTCCTAGAGACTTGAACTCCGGCCCTTGCCCCACACACCCTACAAGCACTTATACTTGTAAAGTGACCATCGTACTAAGAATGCGCAGTGATTACACTATGGACCCTTATTACAAAGGTTTTTTTTTTTTTTTTTTCATCAAATACTTTTACATAACCAAAGGTAACATTTTTTTTTTCTCTTTCTAATAGGAGGACACACCATAGGAACTTCAGCTTGCCAGTCCTTCCAATATAGAATGTACAATTTCACTAAAGTAAGAAATGGTGCTGTCGACCCATCCATCAACCCTGCATTTCTTCCTCAACTCCGAGCACTCTGCCCACAAGATGGAGATGGTTCAAAGCGAGTTGCACTGGACACTCATAGCCCTAATAGGTTTGATACCTCTTATTTTAGAAATATGAGAATTGGGCAAGGGATTCTTGAGTCTGATCAAATGTTGTGGAATGATGCTTCAACAAAAGCCATTGTCCAACACTTGTTGCTTGGTTTGAATTTCAAAGTGGAATTTGGGAATTCCATGATTAAAATGAGTAACATTGGTGTGAAGATAGGCAATGCAGGTGAAATTCGCCAAGTGTGTTCCAAAATTAATTGATGATATAATCCCATAAGATCAACTCACTTGGTGGTATTGTGTGTGTGTGTGTGATGGAGTCCATCAAACGAGTGAGTGACAATTAAATATGAAAGTAGGTGTGAAATTTTGCCTACAAAAGTATTGTAACTTATAAAGTACCCTTACCTCCAAAATTTAAAGGAGAGGGATTGAAAAAGAGTATTGCAACTTATAAAGTACCCTTACCTCCAAAATTAAATGGAAAGAAAATAAATGAAGTGTGAAGAAGAGATTGATAAAAAGGCATCCTGTTTGACCCACTGCTTGTGGTGGAATGTTGGCTTTAAAGTCAAGATATTTTGTACTAAACTTGTTGTGGCTAGTTAATATTATTGTAAGCACTGAATTTTAAGTTTGGAAATCAAATAATCGAAACAGTTTCATAAATGAATATTTTGTATTGATGAATGAGTAGGCACAATTTTTTGAAATTAAATTCCATTACAACATAATACTCCTCCGATTTGATCTCTTTGAATTAATCTTTGATTTAAGTATAATCTTGATTCAAACACTAAATGCTCCTTAATTTTATTGGGAAACGGAACGAGAGATCTTTGAAAAGAAATTACGATGAATTTTTAACTATATGTTTTTTAGAAATCCTTCGTTCATCGTGTTCTTGTGTTCTTTGTCTTCGAAGATTGTAATGGAAGTTCTTCAGGACTTTAGGCTTGAATCCATAGATTTTCATTAACTTGCAATCTCTTGAAGTTTTCTAACGATTTTGAATTTGATTCTAGAGCACTTTTAGATCTAGAAGGATGACTTGAATGATTTATATTTGAAGGTTGAAGTTCTTGAAGTCTTTAAAGCTTGATTCCTACAGAGTTTTGAAACTTCTAAATGTGGTCTCACAAGATTGAGAAGGAACTCTATTTACAAGAATCTTGGGAAGTTGTGATGATACATGATTCGCTATCATTGATGACATGTGTCATAATTTAATGTCTTGTTATCCAAGGGACACATGACATAATTTAATTAGCCAAAATGTCTTAATTTAAAATATCACATGGCAGCATTTAATTAGACCCCTAATGTCACTTAAATTAATATATTAACATATGTTGATGTGCGATTGGCTCTTGGGTATTCTTTATAATTATTATTCAATAACGATTGAAATATTTTCATTGATCTTTGAATAATGACAGTGGAATCCAATAAGTATATATCACTTGGCATCTTGTAATTGGCCACTTTAAACATACTACGTAGAGTTGAATATGACCATTTGTGATCGGTTGGAATTTTCCAATCTTTAAAATGCCTCAATGTAAAAAATAAAAAATAAAAAAATAAAAAAATAAAAGAAGAAGAAGAAGAAGAAGAAGAAGAAGAAGAAGATAGATAGATGTATCCTATTGTCTCAATGCCTCAATAGAAGAAATGCTTTAAAATATATATGATTAAAGTAAAGTTACAAATACAATATATTTTACAATAAATTTCAGAACTATTGATGAGTACAGCTGGTAGAATGTTTTTATTTTCTTATGATAGGATTTCAGAACTAATAATAAGTTGGTAAATTGCTTTGAATCTCATATATATATATATATATATATATATATATATATATATATATATTTATAGATCTACAGGACTCTAGATTTATTTATACTGGTTGAAAAGGAGAACTGTAGAAGCTAGGCTGTATGTACCTCTTAAAATCTCTCTATCGCCTATGTCTTTTTCGTACTTTTGAGTATATGACCTCTGTCATATATCCTCCACAAAACAATGCTTCCTTCCTAAGTTCCTATCACGCTATATAATACGCCAACAACAACTTTTGACCATTTCACTATAATGCATGAGTGGCTCAAGACTCAAGTGCAATTTATGGCGACCTGATTGATATCTTTCCCTGCTGTATGTATAATCGACGAGAAGAATATTCAAAATAAGCGTCAGAGTGAACTAATCAAGTGGGTATTTTGCATAAAAGTAATCACTACTCCTGAATCTACGAGAAGAATATCCAAAATGAGAGAGACGATGTCAACTAAATCATGTGGCCATTTTGCATAAACGTAATCACTATTCGCCGTATAGCTAGGGTTGTCTTTTACTCCAATAATTATTATTGAGAGACAAAATTAGAGTTTCATAATGTTTTGTATCAGGTGACAAAATGAAATTGATAAAAATGATGTTAATAGTATGAACGTGTAAAATATTACTTTAATCACAATATAATTATTATAAAATAATAATAATAACAATAATAATAATAATAATAATAATTTTTGTCCTTAACATTCATCTTTTGAAAATCAAGATCTTGTTATTTCTTGAATAATTCTTAGCTACGTATTCTTGGAGCATGAAAAATTATGCTTTCTCATTTCACATTTATGATGGGATCCACCATGGTTATGAGAGGAGGGAGTACAATTTTTTCGTGCTCTGGAATACCTAAGAATTTTCTCATGTTTCATGAATTATTTGAATGAATGAACATAACTTACTAAACTTACTGACATGAATGTCTCAATGTCCTAAAAAGTTGGGCCGTTTGGTATGGCATTTTAAGCAATAGTTTTCAGTTTTTAAATAACATTACACGTATTTCTACACATTTATTCACCCACACGTATTTCTAAAAAATACAAACAATATTACTAGAACAAGACGGACCCTTTACTAGAACAACATTACTAGACTCTTTAACTTTACGAGTAAAGCATGTGATAGCTGCACCTATATACAACTTTGCCTAAAAAATGTGCAAAGTCACACTGAAAGTCAAAAATTATTCTACTTAAAATAATCGAATAAGTAATTTAGTTCATCAATGGTCATTCTACAATAATAATCAACAGCTTAAAAAAAAAAAAAAAACCTCCGAACAGGACCCATGTGTAACTGGAAGAAAAATCCATAATATTCCAAAACTAAAACCAATAGTCACTGAAACACCATTCTTTGTTTAGCCCCAAAAAAAAAAAAATAAATAAATAAAAGAAAAGAAACACCATTCTATGACACTTAATTACTAATGCAAATCCTAAAGCTTTTCATGCACCACCTCTGACTCTGAGTGAACAAAATACATCTAATCCTGAAATTCTTTTATTTTATTGTTTTTAAAAGCAATCCTGAAAATCTAAAATAGAAGAGAGAAGTAGGGAGCTCAACGTTTCAGTAATAATGATAAAGGTTGAGGCTCTTGATCTCTCTCTGTAATTCTGTTGGTGTTTTGTGAATAAAAATTTCCAGTTCATGAAAAAAAAAAAAGTAATAATAACCAAATGACCTAAACTAGCTAAACAAACCATTAAAATAAATAAATAAATAAATAACATACACAAAATTCGTAGGCTTGGAAAAAATCATTTTAGTTCATTTTGAACTACTGCTTACATGATTGAAAGTAGTTAACAATAATATCAAATATTCATCAGATTTTGAAAGAAATACTTACAGCTTTGAAATATTATATGGACTTTGTTAGAGCATTCACATTGAGAATGACATATGCCATATGTAGGGAAAATTTAGCAGAAAAGCCCAAAACCCCCCACACATCCAGACTTGTAAAAACCAACTATTGCAAATTTTTTTGCAATAGTGCTATAGTGCAATTCTAAAGGTAGAATTGCACTGTAGCTCAATTCTTAAAAAAAAAAAATTTAATTAATTAATTAATTAATTCACTACTTTATCAATTCCTCTCTCTCTCTCTCTCTCTCTCTCTCTCTCTCACCGGGTTTTTTGGGTTTTGGGTTTTGGGTTTTTGTTTTTATTTGGGTTTTGAGATATATTATTTTATTGTGTAGAAATATTATTTTAATGTGTTGTATTGTAAAATAAAAGTTGGGTTACTTAGAGTATTGTAAAATGTTATGATATAATTGATAAAATAGTTTTTTGGGATGGTAAAATAGGATGAGATAGAATTTTGGGATGTGTACTTTGGTTTCTACAATAATTATAAGACAAAGATGCCCCTTTAACACACCTTTAATACATTTCCCTCCATTTTCACTTTTTATTTCCCACCCAATTTCACTTTATCAATATTTTACTCTTCATCTTCTTTCACTTTACAAATATCAAACTCACTTTCTTTCACTTTACCATTATCAAACCCACTTCCAAAAAAAAGAAAAAAAAAAAGAAAAAAAAAGAAGAGAGATGAAGAAAAGTTCAAGTGTTCAATGAAGGATTAAGCAATTATTTGCAAGGTACAATAATTTTATTTTATTAAATTCATATTTATTTATAAATATATTTGAATATGAGGTTAATCTTATTTTATTTATATCATTTTTTTTTTCATTTATCCTAAAATATGATGTGGATTGTTTTAATATAACTCCAATGGATGAGAATATAGTTATAAGTGAGATTCATCAAGTTGTTAAAAGGAATTGTTTTAACTTAAATGAATTACTTTAAGAATGAACTATTATTTTATTTTATTTTTATAATTTTATTTTCATTTATCCTAAAATATGATATTGAATATTGATTGTTTTAATCTTGTTTTAATGTAGCACAAATGGATGACAATTTAGTTGCAAGTGAGACTCATCAACTTGTTCCAATGAATTACTTTGACTTAAATGAACTACCTCAAGAAGGTACTATTATTTTTAATTTTATTTGTAATCCATATTTCATTTAACGTATAATATGATATTGATTTTTTTTTTTTAATTCTTGTTTTAATATAGCACAAATTGATGATGATTTAATTGCAAGTGAGATTCATGAAAGTGTTTCAAGGAATTGTGTTGAGTTAAATGAGTTTCCGAATGATGGAAAAAAATAATAACACATGTGGAGGGGAAATAATTGATTGGAATGAATGTCCAATAGATGAGACGGGGGTTATTGAAGAATATGAGGATATAAATTCAATAGAAAATGAATTTGAGCCTTTTGTTGGTCAATGTTTTCTTAGTGAAAAAGAAGCTTTCATTTTCTATAAAAATTATGCAAATCGAAATGGTTTTACAATTCGAAAAGGTCGTTCGGAGAAAAAAAATGGAGAAATAGGAAGACATAATTTCTTTTGTCATCGGGAAAGTAGGCAACCGCTAAAAATTGTGGATCCATCTAAGGAGCAATGAAATAGGAAGTCTTTAAAATGTGGATGCAAAGCTCGTCTAACTATTGTATTGCGAAAGTCAATAGACATTTTTCCGAAAGAATGACATGTCATTATTTTTGTTGTAGATCACAATCATGAATTGTTGTCCCCTTCGAGTGTACGATTTCTTTCGGCCAATCGAGTTATCATTGAAGATGATAAAAATTGCATTCTCTTATACAAAGAAGCTGGACTTTCAGTTAGAGAAATAATACATGTCATAGAACTTAAAAAAAATATGAAACATGGACATCTTCCATTTTTTCAACGGGATATTCAAAGTCTTTATGTGAAAATGAGAAAGATGCATGCTATGAATGATGCTATGGATCTCTTACAATTTTGTAAAGTTGCTAAAGAAAGGAATTCTAAGTTTCAATATGCATTCACAACCGATGAAGAGAAAAGGTTAGAGCATATTTTTTGGTCGCACCCTCATAGTCTTGATTGGT
The DNA here is from genome assembly GCA_019022515.1 of Quercus aquifolioides. Lineage (NCBI taxonomy): Eukaryota > Viridiplantae > Streptophyta > Magnoliopsida > Fagales > Fagaceae > Quercus > Quercus aquifolioides. The sequence continues at coordinate 20,316,287 of CM032332.1, read as the reverse complement.
ACCAAAAATATGGAGATGTAGTTGTTTTTTATACTACTTACAAGGTAAATGCTTATGATATGCCTTTTGGTATTTTTGTTGGTATCAATAATCATGGAAAGTCGATTCTCTTTGGTTGTGCACTTCTTCGAAATGAAACAACTAGTGCTTTTCGATGGCTAATGAAGGTACTCTATTTATCTTATAAATTTGTACAACTATTTTTCCATTTGATTTAATTAGCGTTTTGTTTCTTGGGTGAAAATGGTTTGTTTGTGTTGGAATTCTTGGTGTTATTTTTTGCTTGTTTTGCGTGGAATTGAAAATGGAATTTTGGGTTTTGTATAAACTATTAGATGAGTGAGAATTTAGATTCTTCTTTCTGTTTGTATGTGAAAGAAGCAAAACTAATTAGAAATTTGTGAGTAAATAGGGATAAATATTGTTTGTCGTTTCAATAAAATTTACTTATTTATATTATAATAAAAAAAAGAGCTAATGGGGGTAGTTGTGTTTGTTGGGTTTTAAGACTTCAGGTTTAAATGTATTAGAACTTCATTTTGTAATGTTGGCAAACCATGATCAAAACGTTTAAGTCTTGTTTCAGACTTGCTCAAAGTATGTTTATGTGTAAAGTTGGAATTGAGTGTACTGCAAGATTTACTGTGTAAATCTGCCTAGCTCGATCGATCGAAACTCATGCAGATTGTTTTTCTGCAGAATTTTCCAACTCAACCCAAGCCCATTTGACATGTAGGGTTTTATGTTTTTCCCTAAGTATAAAAGGGAAAACTCTAGCCACGTTTTTATGTTATTGCAGTTGTTGTTTGTGCTGTGTATGTGAATCTCTTGTGAGATCTAGAGGTGTTTGCCTTCACATATACTTAGGGTTATCAAGAATCAAGATTTATGTCAAGAGCTTGATGATCATTTAGTTGCTGAATTAAGAGCTTAAAGATACACAAGCGGGAGTGCTTGTACTTGCTGTGAATCCAAGAAAGAAGTAGTCCGTGGACTCGGAGCTGTCACGTGGTCGTGGTAGTAAGTTTCCTACTCAAGGTAGCAATAGGATGTTAGTGGTCTAAGTCGCTATTGTGTAAATTTCAATTCTTTCATAGTGGATTTGTTTTACCTTGAGGATAGCTAAGTTAAATCCTCCCCAGGTTTTTTACTGGTTTAGTTTTCCTGGGTTATCATATCGTTGTTTTATTTATTTTCCGCACTTTACAATGATATGATATATTTGTGTTAACCTAGATCTGATAATTTGACTAAGTAATCACTTGGCTAATTAACTAGGTTAATCTGGTTGTGTTTTAAGGGGTCTAAAAATAAACAGTGTTTTTAATTACTGCATGGGGTGGAGTTCACTTCAGTCGAGATGCAATTTTTCTTGTTTATATTATTGTATTGTTTCCCTTTGTTCACAAAAGTTGCAATTTATTGGACTAATTTTTGTGCTGAAAAGTCTGAATCCCATGATTAGTAGCTAATATTAATACATATCATTTGAAATGTTTACATATTCTAATAATTTTTTTTTATTAGCAGAATTTTGCATGTTTAATGAAGAAACAACCTAAGGCAATTTTGACAGATCAAGATCCATGGATTACAAAGGCAATATCAAAAGAATTACCACTCACAAAACATGCCTTTTGTATATGGCATATGATGAAGTCGAAAAAATCACCAGTGAGTCACACGTTGCTCGCACGCTCAAAAAGTCACCTGCACAACAAAAAGAGAAAACCTACAGAGAGCACCGGTGTGGTGCCGGCCAAATACCCTCCGAAGGTTAAGTTAGAATCTTTTACAACTCCAGAGTGCTAGAGAGGGTCAATTATGCGTACCTCGATTTGTGAGGGTATTGGGGCTTTTATAGTGGTCGAAAGTTGACCTCTTCCCTTTGGAGTCGAAGTCCTTTCCTTATAGGAATCCTCTTGAGTAATCCTAAGCGTGATGGACAAGTCTTTTATAGAGTAGATCTTCATTGATGCGAAACTTCTGAAATCCTCTTTGCGATAGGATTTTATGGTGTGCGCCACAAGTATTTCCCTTCTAGGGTTTCCGGTTGAAGATAATCAAATCGAATGTTACATGGGTGTTCGACCCGTCAGTGTAGAGTCCGTCCATATGGGGTCCGTCCAATATAAAAGAAGGTCCATCCAGTAGGTCCGTCATATAAGCCAACAAGTCATGTATAATTTTTCCTCTTCAGTTGCCCCCTTCACCTCGTGGGTCCGTAATGTCAAGACGGACTCATGGGGTGACGATTCGAAAGGGACTCTGTGAATAACACATGATCCTGACAGCCTGGCCTGAAAGCCTTCAGATCGTACGACACGTGTCACACCTCCATTGGTTCTTTTCTCGGATCGAAGCGACGCTTCGTCTTCCGTGCACTCCCCCTATATATATATATCACTCATCTTCTTTCATTTCTACACTTTACGCCAAGATCATATTGTCAGAGCGCATCCGTCACGTTTGTCAGAGACTTATCCGTTCAATTACTGCTTCCGTCACCAACGTCCTTCCGTCATCTTGCTGACTTGGTAAGTACTCCCCTTCTCATGTGTTTCTTTTCCGTCAGATATACTATTTATTTTTCTAGATTTTATACTCCGTCACATTTTCTAGACCCGTCATAGTCTTAGGTTTTGTCATCCCGTGTAGGCAATGTCTAGCGCGTCAAGTAACCAATCCGTTGTCCGTGACGGAGCGGACTACAAGGATCTTTACCCGTCAGGTCACAAAGACCAAGACAGTCCGGGAGAAGAGAGGAGTCCGTCCGCCTCTTCCCAGTCCTCAACAAATGAGGATATGGAGATGACTGATTTAGAGGAAAGTTTTGACGATAATGGGGAAGAACCAATACAGCCCATCATAGGAGCTGATGGACCTAGGGAGTTCATCATGCTATCGGAGTGGACGGTGAATGCCTTCATGTCCACCATCAAGGAAAAGCACTTTAACACACTTAGAGCAAATTATCAAATTCCAGACCATATCCCCATCCGTCTACCATATAAGTCAGAGAAATGTTACTATGAAGGGGTGGTAGGTCTCGGGGTATATGAACAAATGCTAAAGGCAGGGCTCAGGTTTCCATTAAGTTCCCTTCACCGTCAGCTTCTTAAGTACCTGGGCCTGTCCGTTAACCAAATATCCCCAAATGCCTTGAGGGTCTTCATAGCCATGGAGGTCCTTTACAGTGCCATGATAGACGATGCCAGAAGGTTGACGGTTCGGGAATTCCTCCACTGCTACCGTCCAAATGAAATAGATAAATCAAGGGGGATGTACAGTTTTGTGGCTAGGAGTCCGTTGTTGAAAGTCATATATGATACACCAGACTCCAATAGGGACTGGAAGAGTCGTTATTTCTTCCTAGAGGGTGACGAGTGGATGTGTCGTCCAGGGGATATGGAACACATGCCCGTCGACACCACTTGGGGTGTATTGCACCCGTTTGGTATGGGCCCGTCCTAGCATTGAACTTATAACCGTTCAGTTGATTGCAATGTTTCAATGTATTTAGCATCTTTTAACCGTTTTTTTTTTTTGGGTAGTCAGATGACGCCCACAGGTAGATCTTGAGGAGTTTAGTTTTTTGGAAACTTTTTTTTAAAAAGACCACGCCGGAGGAAAGGACTTGGGCAAAACTGGTCACTCTTGATACCATCTTCTGGTATTGTGACGGGCCTGAACCTTCACCTGCTGCCAGAAAATACGATGCCAGAATTCATCAACGTAAGTCCGTCACCCTTATTCTGTTTTGATGGTTTTTAATTTTTTAGTTAACTAACTTCCTCCGTCTGCTTCTACATAGATGGATGATGCTAAAAGGAGAGCTTTGATCAAGGCAAATGCTGCCAAGAAAAAGGATCCTATCGATGTGGATCCAAAGGGGGCGGGCTCAAGCACTCAGGCCCAAAAAAGGAAGTATCTGCCTAAAGTGGGCCGTCCTCCTAAAAAACCGAAAGTCCCCCTAGAACCCATCGTAGGGTTAATGGCTGGGGGAACAAAGACGGTTATCCCCGCCAAGCTTGGGGTCGGTAAAGGCTTTATGAAGGGTTCGACGTCCCAGCAGGAAAATCCACCAACTCCCCTTCTGCGAGAAGATTCTAAGTATGCTCTGGAGAAGTTATCGTCCATCATAACTTCTGAGGACTATGAAGATTTGAGCAATCACTTGACGAAGGCGATGGGTGAGACGGGGCTGTTTAGCATTGTATAGGTAGTCCTCCGTCCATTTTATATCCGTCATCTCTTCTTAGTTTGAAACTAATTGCTACTTTCAATTTACCAGGCCATGATAATGATGAAGGGGCTGATGGGACGGTGCCTGAACAATGAGACCTCACTGGACCGTCTTCGTGGCAAAATGAAGTCGACAGAGGAGGAGCTGGACGAACTGAAGACTTGGAAGGTTGTACAATTACAGAAACTGGCGATGGCGGAGAAAGCAGGGGATGAATTTCATCAGAGGACGGAGGAGCTAAAAAAGGTTCTGGAAGAGAAGGAAAAAGCGATCCTTCTGGCGAAAGAGGTTGCGGTACGAGAGTACCGTGACTCCGACGACCTTCTGGTAGAATTGGGAGTTTCCTACTGTGACGGCTTCGATGACGCCCTCCGTCAAGTAAAGTCCCTATATCCCGAGCTTAATTTATCCACCATCAAGATTAATGCCTAGGAACAGTCACTAGTCTAGCCCGTTCACTCTGAGAACATAGATGAATTATTTGGTGAAGAAGCCCTCCTCAACAATGCCCAAGATGAAGAGACCAATGTCGAGGTGCAAGATGAACAAGCCCGTCACCAAACTGATGTGGAGGATAAGGATGGAACCACTGCCCCGTCTGCGCAACAATAGCTTTTTTTTCCTTTTTTATTTTTTTTTATGCAAGAATATTCGGAGAACAATTTATAAACACCCGTCATAATTTTGGGATCATGTAGACTCTTCCCTACTTAGGGTTTTTTACTATTTCTTTGTTTTATATTCATGCTTTTTATGAGACCGTCAAGTATAACGATATGTTTAATGAATCCGTCTTTCTTGTTGAATATTTGTTTGCATTTGCCCAGTTTGTGGACTTTAATTTATATTCTTCCAATTTAGACTTAGAATTTTCACCCTTATGGGATGAATCGTCCATCTTGTGGACTTATATTGATCCGTCCACTTTTGGACTTAGAATCTTCATCCTTTTGGGATGGTCCGTCCATCTTGTGGACTTAGATTGATCCGTCCACTTTTGGACTCAGAATTTTCATCTTTTTGGGATGATCCGTCCATCTTGTGGACTTAGATTGATCCATCCACTTGTGGACTTAGAATTTTCATCCTTTTGGGATGATCCGTCCATCTTGTGGACTTAGATTGATCCGTACACTTTTGGACTTAGAATTTCATCCTCTTGGGATGATCCGTCCATCTTGTGGACTCAGATTGATCCGTCCACTTTTGGACTTAGAATTTTCATCCTCTTGGGATGATCCGTCCATCTTGTGGACTCAGATTGATCCGTCCACTTTTGGACTTAGAATTTCATCCTTTTGGGATGATCCGTTTATCTTGTGGACTTAGTTTATATCCGTCCTATTTGGGACTCAAGGTTTTCATGCGATTATATACTCCGTTGTTTTTGGATTGTAAGAGTTTAAGTAGAAAAAAACAGTCTTTTCTGAATATTCCTCTTATTAATTGAAAAAGAAAATAATGTGTTTGTAGAAAAGTACCTGCCCCCTTGGGCTTAAAAAGGCACTTGTAGAAAGAATTGTTCGAAATAAAAAACTAGCAATAGTAAAAACTAAACAATTGGAAAATTGCGAAACGTTGATGCTCTTCATATCGTCTCTACTGGTAGTATTTCTGTAGGTACTCCGTGTTCCATGGTGCTGCAGCTTTTGTTCGTCCATAGTTTCAAGGTAATAGGTCCCCTTCCTCTGCCATGATGCGATCCTGTAGAGTCCTTCCCAGTTGGGGCCGAGCTTTCCCTGCGTAGGATCTTTAGCAGCGCCCATTACCTTCAGTAGTACAAGATCTCCCACCTGAAAGTCTCTGTGCCTGACACTGGAGTTGTAGTATTTTGCCATGAGATTCTGGTACCGCGCCAACCTTTGTTCTGCTGTTGCCTGAACCTCATCCACCAAGTCCAGCTGAAGGCGTAGGGCTTCTTTGTTCTTGTTCTCGTTGTAGCTCCCCACCCGATAGCTTGTGAGCCCTATTTCTGCCGGGATGACCGCATCACTTCTGTAAGCTAGTCAAAACGGCGTTTCTCCAATGGGTGTTCTTGCTGTGATACGGTAAGCCCATAGGACGCTTGGTAGTTCGTCAGGCCAAATGCCCTTTGCCCCCTCGAGCTAGGTTTTGATAATCTTGAGCAAGGACTGGTTCGTGACCTCAACTTGCCCATTGGCTTGTGGGTGTGCTGGCGACGAGTAGTGATTCTTAATGCCTAGCTCCGAACAGAAGTCCCTGAATGCGCTATTGTCAAATTACTTTCCGTTATCGGAGATGAGCACTCTGGGTATCTCGTACCTGCAGATGATATTTCTCCATACAAAACTTTGGATGTTCTTCTCCGTGATAGTAGCTAAGGCTTCTGCTTCCTCCCACTTAGTGAAGTAGTCGATCCCAACTACTAGAAATTTTAACTGTCTTACTGCCGTCGAGAAGGGGCCCATGATGTCTAGTCCCCATTGGGCGAACGGCCAAGGGGCCGTCATGGTGGTCAGCTCCTCGGACGGTTGCCTTATGAAATTACTGATCCTTTGGCACTTGTCGCATGTCTTGACATAAGTCTGTGCGTCCTTCAACATTGTAGGCCAATAGTACCCTGCTCGAATCAACTTATGCGCCAAGGACCGTGGCCCTGAGTGGTTTCCATAGATACCCTCGTGGACTTCTCTCATCACGTAGTCTGCTTCATCATGGCTCAAACACCTTAGGTACGGACGAGAGAATCCTCTCTTGTATAAGACATCTCTGATCAGCACAAATCGTGAGGCTTGGATTTTCAACTTCCTAGCAGAGTCTTTGCCGTCTAGCAGAGTGCCGAATCTCAGGTATGCTGTTAATAGCGTAGTCCAATTATTCTAGAACTCACTTCCTGCACATTTGTTCCATCATCAATAAGCGGGGAAAATTGGACAAACGACAATACCTGTTCGGGGACAAGCATAAATTCTGTAGAGGCTGCTTTTGGAAGACGATCGGCACATTCGTTCTCCTCCCTTGGGATTTGAACAAATTTGACTTCAAGGCAGCCGATTCGATTCTTCACTTCTTCCAGGTACTTCTTCATTCTTTCATTTTTGCATTCGTAGACGCCACTAATCTGGCTTGTTATCACCTGGGAATCGCAATGTACGACCATGTTTTCAGCACCTGCTGCTTTTGTGAGGTCTAACCCTGCCACTAAGGCTTCATATTTGGCCTCGTTGTTGGTTGTGGGGAAATCCAGTCGGATCATGCATTCGATTTTATATCCCTCGGGGTTCGGATTACCACACCAGCACCTCCGGCTTGTCTGTTTGAAGATCCGTCCGTGTAAATGCTCCATAGTCCGAGGACTTGTGCCCCCTTATCTTTTGATTGAGTATATTCAGCGATGAAGTCTGCCATAACTTGCCCCTTTATCGCGGTTTGCGGGCGGTACTGTATATCAAATTTGCTTAGCTCTATTGCCCATAGAGCCATTCGTCCGGCAGCCTCAGGGCTGTTCATGGCTTTTTTCAGTGGCTGATCCGTCAAGACTACGATGGTATGGGCTTGGAAGTATGGCTTGAGCTTTCGTGCTGCAGTTACCAGCGTGTAGGCTAACTTTTCCATCTAGGGGTACCTCTCTTCTGCCCTTCGGAATGCCTTACTTATAAAATAGACGGGTCGTTGAGATCCTTCTTCCTGTCTTACTAAGGCCGCGCTGACCGCTGCTTGCGAGACTGCTAAGTAGAGGTAGAGTTCTTCTCCTGGTTTGGACGGGCTGAGCAATGGTAGAGATGAGAGATATTTCTTCAAGTCTTCAAATGCCTTTTGGCACTCATCCGTCCATTCGAACGATTTTCTCAGAGTGCGGAAGAATGACAGATACTTATCCGTCACCTTAGAGACGAACCTGTTTAAGGCTGCAATTTTGTCATTCAAGCTTTGCACCTCTTTCACCGTCTTCGGCGGCTCTAACTCCATTATGGCCTGTATCTTCTCCGGGTTGACCTCTATGCCTCTTTGGGATACGATGAAGCCCAAAAATTTTCCCGCCGTTACTCCGAACACGCACTTGCTTGGATTCAGCTTCATGTTATACGATCGCAGGGTGTCGAACGTTTCTCTGAGGTCGTCCAGGTGGTCGTTCTCGCGCAGGCTCTTTACCAACATGTCATCAACGTAAACTTGTACGTTCCTCCCAATCTGGTGCGTGAATATTTTGGTCATTAGTCTCTGGTACGTCGCCCCCGCGTTCTTGAGTCCGAACGGCATCACTTTGTAGCAAAAAAGTCCTTGGCTGGTGACAAAGGAAGTTTTTTCTTGATCCGCCTCCTCCATCTTGATTTGGTTGCATCCTGAAAAGGCATCCATGAAGCTCAAGAGTTGGTGTCTTGTTGTCGAATCTACCAAGGTGTCAATTCGAGGGAGCGGGTAGTTGTCTTTCGGGCACGCCCTGTTGAGGTCAGTGAAATCGACACACATTCGCCACTTCCCATTAGCTTTCTTGACCATAACTACATTTGCTAACCAGTCGGGGTAGTATATTTCTCGAATGAAACCTGCTTCCAATAGCTTCTTGACCTCTTCTGCTATCGCTTTGTCTCGCTCCTGAGCAAAAACTCGCTTTTTCTGTCAGATCGGTGGGGATGCGGGGTTCACGTTCAGCCTGTGAACTATGACTAAGGGATCAATCCCGGGCATGTCCTCGTGGCTCCATACGAACACGTCTCGATTTATCCTGAGAAACGCTGCGAGGGCTTGACGTATTGGCTGGTTAGCCAACGTCCCTATTCTGGTTATCCGTTCGGGCCTTGATTCATCTAGGGTTACCTCCTCCAATTCTTCAACCGACTCCGCTATGGTCTGTTGTTCTTCAATACACATGGTTTGCTGGTGATCCTCCATCTCTAGCATGGCAATGTAGCATTCGTGCGCAACCACCTGATCTCCCCGTAACTCGCCGACCCTATAATCCGTAGGGAATTTGATCATTAGGTGGTATGTCGATGTCGTTGCCTTCCACGAGTTGAGGGTGGGCCGTCCGATGATAGCATTGTAAGCGGACGCACAGTCGACCATGAGAAATGTCACATCCTTAGTGATTTACTGAGGATAGTCGCCAACTGTCACTGAGATCGTGACCGAGCCCAATGGGAATACTCTCGTTCCTCCAAAGCCTACTAGCGGGGAGTTCGTCGATATCAATCTGTTTCTGTCGATTCCCATTTGCTGGAACGCTGGGTAGTATAGGATGTCTGCCGAGCTGCCATTGTCAATCAACACCCGATGAACATTGTAGTCCCTTACACGTATGCTGACAACAAGCGCGTCGTCATGTGGATGATGAAGGCGTCGTGCATCTTCTTCTAAGAACTCAATGGTGGGGCTTTCCCTCCGTGTTATCTTTGGTATGGACCCCGTCAGCTGGACGTTATTGACCAACCTAAGGTAGGTCTCGAGCCTTTTTGGACAAGCCGGCAGTCGCGGTTCCCCCTACAATCATCCTTATGTCTTTAATGGGGGGTCTTTGACGCTCATTATCCCGTCGAGGGGCCTGCTCTTGGGGACTTGGATCTGCTCTTTCCTTATTGACGAAATTTTACAACTTTCCTTGTCTAATAAGGGCCTCAATCTGTTGCTTTAAGTTGTAGCAATCGGCCGTGTCATGACCGTGGTCACGGTGGAAACGGCAGTACCTGTCTCTAGATCGCTTACTTGGATCACTCTTCAGCTTTCCTAGAAATGTTAGAGCCCCCTCGTCCTTGATCTGCATCAGGACTTGGTCTATTGGGGCATTCAATGGGGTGAAGCTTGTAAACCTTCTTCCCGGGGGCTTAGGGCGCCTTTCGTCCCTTCTGTCTCCTGTTCTGGGTTTCTTCCTTTCTTGGTCCTGTCGCGTGTCTTCCTGTTGCTCTCTCTTTCTGGTCTTTTTGTCCTGGGCCAGAAGTGCGTCTTCCGCATTCATGTACTTGGTGGCCCTGTAGAGTACATCTGACATGGTCTTTGGGTCATTTTTGTATAGGGAGAACAAAAATTTACCCTTCCGCAACCCATTCGTGAAGGCTGCTACTAATATCTTGTCGTCGGCTTCATTGATCGAAAGTGCTTCCTTATTGAAGCGGGTTATGTAGGATCTCAGCATCTCATCCTCTCGCTGTCTGATGCTCATCAAGCACGCCGTGGACTTCTTGTACCTATGTCCCCTGATAAAGTGTGAAGTGAACTGGGCGCTTAACTCCTTGAAAGTGCTGATGGAGTTCGGTGTCAACCGGCTGAACCAAATCCTTGCAGCTCCTTTCAGCGTTGTGGGGAAGGCCTTGCACATTATTTCATCCGCGGCCCCTTGAAGGTGCATCAAGGTTTTGAATGTCTCCAGGTGGTCCAGAGGGTCCTTCACTTCGTCATAACTGTCGATCTATGGCATTCGAAACTTATGTGGTAGGGGGAAGGAGTTGACGGCCGCAGTGAACGGCGAGTCTGTTCAGTTGACCAAATCGTCAAGGTCGCTGGATACTCGTCCTTTCAGTGCGTTCATCATGACCTCCATTTGTTCCTTCATCGCCTGCATCTCCGTGATAATAGGAGATGGAGCCACATCCATGAGGGATGGGAGGCTGGTATTTTGCCGTTCTGGCCTGCTTGGGGCGTTGCTATCTTCAGGCCCCCCTCAATCTCCTCACATAGCACTGGTACCTTCTTGGTCTCTCTGATTGTCTGGTGCTGCATTTTTCTGGCGCAGCTGTTCTTCTAGGTCGCGGTTTTGCTTGGTGAGACGCTCCATAGCTGCGGCGAGAGTTTGTACCTGTCTTTCGAGGGGAGTCATGGGTGGTTCCTCCTCTTGGATGTTGTTGGTGGTTGCCATCAAGCGAGTTAGCACCATGCAACTCTTTTATCCGGGAAGCAATAATGTGGCTTACAAATCACAAAAGAAGAGCGTTTCCCACAGACGGCGCCAACTGATGAAGCCGAAAAAATCACCAGTGAGTCACACGTTGCTCGCACGCTCAAAAAGTCACCTGCACAACAAAAAGAGAAAACCTATAGAGAGCATCAGTGTGGTGCCAGGCAAATACCCTCCGAAGGTTAAGTTAGAATCTTTTATAACTCCAGAGTGCTAGAGAGGGTCAATTATGCGTACCTCGATTTGTGAGGGTATTGGGGCTTTTATAGTGGTCGAAAGTTGACCTCTTCCCTTTGGAGTCGAAGTCCTTTCCTTATAGGAATCCTCTCGAGTAATCCTAAGCGTGATGGACAAGTCTTTTTCCTTATAGAGTAGATCTTCATTAATGCGAAACTTCCAGAATCCTCTTTGCGATAGGATTTTATGGTGTGCGTCGCAAGTATTTCCCTTCTAGGGTTTCCAGTTGAAGATAATCAAATCGGATGTTACATGGGTGTTCGACCCGTCAGTGTAGAGTCCGTCCATATGGGGTCTGTCCAGTATGAAAGAAGGTCCATCTAGTAGGTCCGTCATACAAGCCAATAAGTCATGTATAATTTTTCCTCTTCAGCATATTACTGCTAAGTTTAGTGGTTGGTTTACATCTATTCTTCGTAATCAATATTTAAATTGGTGCATAGAGTTCTACAAGTTATACAAGTTAGACTCATGTGAAGAATTTGAGGGTCAATGGACTCAAGTTATGGAAAAGTATGACATGCTTACTAACAAGCATGTAATTGATTTATATCAAATCAAGCACTTCTGGGTACCATGTTACCTTCAAGGACATTTTTTTGGTGGAATGACAACAACCGGAAGATCGGAAAGTATAAATGCCTTTATTAGACGGTTTGTTAGTTCTCATATAGTTATAATTCTATTTTAATTTTAGATATATGGAAATTGATAAAAATTATATATGTTAGGTATGACCTATTAATCAAATAGATTATTAAATGGGTCATTTGTATTGACCTTTACATGGCTTGTTAATTAAACGAATTCAACATGTCGGGTCAGGTTGACCTATTTAATAAATAGGTTGTGTTTGGTGATAGGCCAAGAATGTACTGACCCATTGTTATGAATTAACCAATTAATTAGTCAAGTTAATTAATTAATTCAATTAGCATGCAATAAGCGTGGCAGCACAAACAAATCACCAACTAAGTTAAAATGCAGTGGAAAATAAATTAACACGGTGATTTGTTTACGAATGGGGAAAACCTACCCGGCAAAAACCCCACTGGGTGATTTTAATGTTACCACTACTGAGAATCCACTATTATCACAACAAGCGGTTACAAGTAAAGGAATCCCAGTACCTTATACCAACCTACAGTTGAACCTTTACCCCAATACCCAATTATACTTGTTCTGTAGTGACAATCTCTCCTTTTCAATGCACGACTCCCAGTACGTGACTAACCAATTCGATGCGTGGATCCCAATACGCGGCTTACTCACCAACTTGAGAAAGATATTGGCTGCAAAGTTCTTCAGTTCATCACATGATAAAGATCACGAAACTCCTTGGTTACAAAACCCTATGGTGTACAAACACAGCAGCTTCTTGAATAGAAAGATGAGCTAGGGCATATGTCTCCGGTTCACAATATGCTTGTGAAAAACTTTTGCATTGAGTTGCATCAGCTGTGATGACCCTTAAAACAATTCTTATATATGTTTAGGGTTGTGAGAAAAGAAAGCCCAAACATCTATTCACAGATTGGAGTGAAATTAGCTCTGAAAAACTGATTTTCATAAACCTTAATATATACCCTATTTGTCGAGCAGCTGTCGAGCAACGGGCTAAAACAGCTTTTTAAATCTCAATAGATACTAGCTATCGAGATTTAAAATCCAACACTTCTCCACTTGAATCTGATAGGCCAAAAACGTATTGACCCCTTGTGATTAATTAACCAATTAATTTAGCCAAGTATATTAATTAAGTTAATTAACATGCAAACGTGTGGTAGCACAAACAAATCACCAAATAACTAAAAATGCAGCGGAAATTAAATGACACGGTGATTTGTTTATGAATGGGGAAAACCTGACGGCAAAAACCCAATCGGGTGATTTTCAGGTCACCACTCCCAAAACTCCACTATTATCACAACAAGCGGTTACAAGTAAAGGAATCCCAAGTACCTTACCAACCTACAGTTGAACCCTTACCCCAATACCTAATTGGACTTGTTCTGTAGTGACAGTTTCCCCTTTTGATGCACGGCTCCCAAGTACGTGACTAACCAATGCGCGAATCCCAGTACGCAACTTCAAACATCAACTGAAAGAGAGGTTGGCTGCAAAGTTCTTCAATTCATCCTACACGATGAAGATTAAGAAGATGCTTGGTCACAAAACCCAAAGGTGCATATACACAGCAACTTCTTCAGAAGAGATGAACTAGGGCTAGAACTTCGTCTCTAGTCACAATTTGCTTTAACAGAGTTCTCTCAATGCTTTTGCAACTTGTGTCCTGTTTGACGGCCCTTAAAACAATCCTTTTATATGTCTAGGGTTAGGAGAAAAGAAGGCCCAAAGACACATTCACGGATCCCAAGAAATCAGATCAGAATTCTGATTTTTATAAACCTCGACAGATAGAAGCTGTCGAGAAGCTGTCGAGCAGGTGTCGAGCTTACGGGCTGGAACATCTTTCTAAACCTCGACACATACCAGCTGTCGAGCTAGCTGTTGAGCTTTAGTAACCTTGCACTTTTAGCTTGTTTTCTTGGACAGATTTGAAGGCTTCCACACTTGATCTTGAAACATAGTTTCTTGAAGTATTTCAACACATCCTAGATCTACCCAATTACAAGTAAAGTGCGTTTTGTCAAAGGATTAGCCAATTACATAAAAGAATGACATATGTTCTTTAACGAGTGAAACACATATGTCCTAACAATCTCCCCCTTTGGCAATCCGTGACAAAAGCACAACAAACAAATGAACATATGAGAGAAGTCATAAATCACTCAACTCATATTCACCTGTTGAATACAATAAAATCTATCCTAACACAAACTCTTGAAAAACTTTGCAAGAAGAGAGTTTATGGCAAGTAGACTTTGACAACCTGTATTTCTGAAACACTTTAAACAAAACTCATCAAGGCACATTGTGTGAAACAGAAATAATACATTGCATACAAGTATAAGAAACATGTGTATAAAGATAGAGAAGAAACAACACATGTAGAGGTAGGTGAAAGAAACATACATCCACATATAGAGAAAATAAGTACAATGTATGTAAAAACTGGTCACAAGACCTAATATACAAGAACAATGTATCTAAAAAGTAGAAAAGAAAAAGATACATCATATCCTCACTACATCCCTCAAGTATCAACACTCCCTCTAACAAAATGTCCTATACTAACTCTCCCCCTAAGATGACTACTCTCATATCCTAAAATTACTCCCCATTTTTGTCACGAGTGACAAAGGGTAGAGTGTCAAGTAGACATCTCATCAGTAGAGCTAGCATCTCCATCATCATCATCCGAAGCATCATTGTCCTCGTCATCATCATCCTTAGAGTTAGAAGCCGCTGGAGGAGGTGGTGAAGGAGTAGCCTCAGGAGCAAAACCACCCATGGTCGCCTGTCGTTGTGCAATACGACCAACACAAACATTCACTTTGTACATCTCAGTGGAGAGTGTATCAAGGCGAGCATCCATGCGCTGCAGCTGCGCTATGATGTCTCCAAGGGACATATCGCTTATGGAGGAAGAAGGAGCGGATGTAGATGGAGTTGAACGGGAGGGAGGAGTGGAATCCAGCTATTTCGACCTAAACTGAGCCTTACTACGTTTTACGGTAGCGGCATCTATGGCACACATGAAAGTGAAATGGTCGGACATAGGAAAAGGGATGGAAAAATGGTGTAGAATCCTCGTGATAGCATAAGGAAAGATGAGCTTATCACGGGTCGCCGCATCTAAATGAAAATCTATAATAGACAAAATGAAATGAGAAGGAAAATCTATAGTAAGATGCTCAAGGAGGGATAACAAAAATCGAGCACGAGGCTCTGTGATGGAGTTGTAGTGAGAAAGCGGATGAAGTACAAAAGTCATCACCATGTTTAAGAATCTAGGACCTTTAGCAAAATGTCGACATGATGTAAACTGACGCTCACCCCACTCCGAAGGGTGCTCACAGAAAGCAGATATGAGCTTATCCTTGGACACAGTCCGCAGACGCTTACAAGAAGGATAGTCAGGAAACTCTATCCTAGGGACCCGAAGCACATCCGCAACAAGCTGCAGTGTGACAGGGATGCGCGTACCTCGAACGCGAGTAAAGAAAAGAGGTACTGAACGATCAATCCCGTGCATGTTGGAGTAAAACTCCTGAATGAGCACGAGAGGACATGTGACCGGGACGTCACACAGTGACTCCCATCCCCTACTGTGAATGACAGAGGGAAGGTCAGTGTCGGCGAAGTCCGCTAAAATGACTTGGCGTTCTGAATGAACACCTCGTCTAGAAAAGTTCTCCGAGAATGCCTTGTGGGCATCATCATCACGGAACTGAAGATTAAGAGGAGCATAATCAGAAGAGGAGGAAGCTCCAGAACGAAAGGGGTTCCGAGCCAGAGTAGATTTACGCTTAGGTGCCATAGACGCTACTAACGTAAACAGAATGAGAGAGAGAGAGATATAGAAAGAGACAATCAGAAAAGTCCCAAGCAATTCAAATATATTGAAAAGAGAGTATGTATGCATGGGGAATGCATGAACATGTGACATGCAAAAGAAATTTCATCATGGGCTCAGCCCAATCCAATTCTACTAGCACACAAACATATTACACACATCTAAATGCATGAAAATACCATTATAATGCAAATGTGATGCAATGCATGAGATTTTGAACACCTTTAAAAGAAAACCCATCCCAAAATTTCAAGAAAAACTCATCAATTTTGAAAAATCCCAAAATTTTTCAAAAACCCCAAAACCTAAGATTCAAAAACATGAAATGCATGAAGAATGAAAGGAAAAGAGATCATACCAAGTTATTTAAAGCTAAGGAGGGCCAAAAATCACGTGGGTTGAAGGTTTTGAGTGAGAAAAGAGAGTTTGGGAGGTGAATAGGCACGGACAGATTGAGAGAGATCGAGAAAATGAGAACCAGACCGCGCAAAGGGTATATATAGCATCCTCAGTAAATCTCGACAGATGAGGTATCGAGAGGTGTCGAGCCATCTGTCGAGGTAGGTGTCGAGGAAAAAGGTCATCGACAGATACAGGTGTCGAAGAGGTATCGAGAAATAAACACTAGAACCAAGAATAGAAGTTAGATCGATCGACCAGGTGTCGAGAAGCTATTGAGGAGGCCGAAACTTTCTCGATCGATCCACCAGGTGTCGAGGAAGTGTTGAGTTGCGATAAGAAAAAGCTTGAGAAGCTCGACAGATAGCTAGGTATCGAGGAGGTGTCGAGGAGGTGTTGAGCTTGCATTTAAAAACATTTTTTTGAGAAGTGAAAAATGCAAACATGAATGCAATCCAACATGCAACTCAACCAATGATCCAATCAACATATTAAGCTCTCAAAATCATCTCTCAAAAAAAATTTTAACCACATGGATCTCAAAAACACACACACACACACACACACAAAACAAATCTAACAAATTTTATATTTCAAAAATAAGTCAAGACAGTTTAGTGAGCATACATTAGCACATGTAAAACCTTGTGATGGCCAAATCACATTGTACCTGCACATGTATCAAGAGTAGCAAAGAATATTGCGTGTTGTGTGTGAAAAACATCGCAAGATTGCATAAGTGTATACATGTTATGACGATTTGAGATTTGAGAAAATCACTTTAACTCACACACAATCATAACTGTTTGATGGGGACTATCACCTTTGAGGTACATCCTATAACTCCCACATCTCCTAGAAAACACGCTTGCAATCATATTTAAAGCATTTTTGATCTTTTTTCTTTTTATTTTCTTTGCATATTTTCTTTTATTTAGCATATCATGCATGGGCATATAAAAGAGAGAAAAGAAATACCCAACATGTTAAGCATAGACATTGCACTTTTGCTATGCCAAAGCATACGAATGTCTTTGACACTGCACTTTTGCTATACCGAAGCATACATGTGTCATATTATGATTGGCGGGCAACAGTGGTGAGATGGTTATTTATACCTTTCTCTTAGGATTTTCTAGTCCTACCCGTCAAAAAGAGTGATACGAGTGTTAAGTTCAAGAGATGACTTAATCTTACTCATCACAAACAAGAGCCACAAATCTCACTTGCTTAGTTGTGCATAGAGATGCTCATCTAAGCTACAAAAGATACAAAGTTTAGAAAACTTTGTTTCAATGGCCATCCAAGGTACACAAGTACCAAAGTACACAAAACACACACTGTTTTTATATTTTCTGATTTTTCAATTTTTTTATTATTTTTATATGAAAAACAAAAATAAACAAAACTAAAAACAAACAAACAAAAACATGTTAAACAAAGCAAAGCATAAAACTAGACTGACTCAAAAAAAAAAAAAAAACACACACACACACACACACACAATGTAATGCAACAAACAAAAACAAGAAGATAGAAGAAAGTGACAAAATCACTTAGAGTCCTTTTTCTTCCACACCTTGGAAGAACCTTTCCTTTGATTGAACCCTTAAACCGGCGGTGAGGGAGAAGTATTGAAACCGTTCAAGTTCGAAAGGAACATGAGGGCTTTCAGAAGATCTCCAAGAGGAGCAAGAGAGGATTGAAGCTGATTTTGGCTTCCAGATGCTATCATGCTGTTGCTCTATTGAGTGGCTAACCACTTATAGCAATTTGGTCATGTATGACCGGCAGCTCCACAATGATGACAAAGATGCTGCTTCTTCTGTTTAGGATTTTGAGAGTTAGCCTTCTTAGCCTTAGGGATTTTAACATCTTTTTTATCTTGTTTAGGGGGTGCTCCTAAGATAGATTTTCCCTTGTCTAAGTTCTCCCTAGCTAATTCAGTTTTAACATCATTGTTCTCAATTTCAACATTATTAGCAGGAGGAACAAAAACAGTAGTACTAGTAGAAGCAATATTAGAGGAAGAAAGATCATACCCTAAACCTGTTCGATCCGAAGCAGATTTCTGACTGCTGAGCATCTCATCAAGCTTTGCACTTGAAGTCCTCTCCAATTGAGCTCTGACTTGAAACAGCCCCGCTTCAAGCTTCTTGGTCTTCTCAACCAAGAAATTGTTCTCAAACCTTAACGCTCCAATAGTCTGATTTGCCTTATCAAACTTTGTGGACAACTCTTCACGATCAAGTTCCACATCACTGAGCTTCTTGGTGGCCAGCCTATATAGTTTTTCATGCTTCTCAGACAGCTTGTATAGTTTCTCATAGGCTGAATGGATATCATCTTGATCATCCATCTTCTCACACTTAGAATCCACCAATTCTTCTTCTTCTTCTTCCACGTCTTCAAGAATCCCTTCAGTAGGATTGACTGTGGCAGTGAAGGCATTCAAGATTCCGTCATCTTCATTGTCGGAATCATCCTCAAGCTCAGTGTCACTTAAGGTAGCAGCAAGTGCCTTGCTCTTCCCAATGCTTTTGAGATACGTGGGGCACTCCTGTTTCATATGACTGAAACCATGACACCCAAAACACTTAGGTCTTGCGGGAACAGTGTATTGACCACCATCCCTTGCATCATTCTTCCCTTTGTCTTGGCCCTTAGACTAAGAAGAACTGGATTGTCTGCAGTCCTTGTCGAAGTTCCTCTTATTGGCATTCTTCATAAATTTCTTGAACTGCCTTGTAATGTAGGACTTCATCTTGGAATCTTCACATCGGAAGAATCATTTGTGTCACTGCTCTTTGCCTTCAAGGCCATGCTCTTGCCTTTACCCGACTTGCCAATCCTAGATAGTCCTACTTCGTAGGTCTGCAAGTTTCCAACCAGCTCAGTCAAAGGAATCTTATCAATATCCTTTGATTCTTCTATCGCTGTAATCTTGGCATGGAATCTCTCGGGTAGAGATCTGAGCACCTTCCTCACAATCTTAGGTTCAGGAATGGTTTCACCAAGATTGAAGGCTGAGTTCACTATGTCTTTAAGCTTGGCATAGAACTCATCGAATGATTCATCCTCCTCCATCTTTATTTCTTCAAAGCTTGTAGTGAGCCTTTGAAGCTTTGAATCCTTGACAACCTTTGTACCCTCATAGGTTGTTTGAAGGATGGTCTATGCTTTCTTTGCAGTTTCAGTAGAGGATATCTTCTTGAATTCCTCATTGGTGATTGTGCTAAAGAAGGCATTCAACGCTTTGCTGTTGAAGTTTTCCGCCTTGATCTTGGCTTCATCCCAATCGGCCGGCGCTTCCTTTGGCTTAGTCCAGCCAATCTCTACAACTTGCCACACTTTCTCATCTAAAGACTGCAAGAAAGCTTTCATGCGTACTTTCCAGTATGCATAGTTAGTGCCATCAAATAAAGGAGGTATGATTAATGACTGTCCTCTATCCATGACAAACAGGGGTCAATGGATTAACACAGCAAAGATTAAACCTAATCAGAGTGTGCCTGCTTTGATACCACTTGATAGGCCAAAAACGTATTGACCCCTTGTGATTAATTAACCAATTAATTTAGCCAAGTATATTAATTAAATTAATTAACATGCAAACGTGTGGTAGCACAAATAAATCACCAAATAACTAAAAATGCAGCGGAAATTAAATGATACGATGATTTGTTTACGAATAGGGAAAACCTGACGGCAAAAACCCCACCGGGTGATTTTCAGGTCACCACTCCCGAAACTCCACTATTATCACAACAAGCGGTTACAAGTAAAGGAATCCTAAGTACCTTACCAACCTACAGTTGAACCC
Organism: Quercus aquifolioides; assembly: GCA_019022515.1. NCBI lineage: Eukaryota > Viridiplantae > Streptophyta > Magnoliopsida > Fagales > Fagaceae > Quercus > Quercus aquifolioides. The sequence goes on along the minus strand of CM032332.1, from coordinate 20,296,252 downwards.
TTACCCCAATACCCAATTGGACTTGTTTTGTAGTGACAGTTTCCCCCTTTTGATGCACGGCTCCCAAGTACGTGACTAACCAATGCGCGGTACGCGACTTCAAACACCAACTGAAAGAGAGGTTGGTTGCAAATTTCTTCAGTTCATTCTACACGATGAAGATCAAGAAGATGCTTGGTCACAAAACCCAAAGGTGCACATACACAACAACTTCTTCAGAAGAGATGAACTAGGGCTAGAACTTCATCTCTGATCGCAATTTGCTTTAACAGAATTTTCTCAATGCTTGTGCAACTTGTGTCTTGTTTGACGACCCTTAAAACAATCCTTTTATATGTCTAGGGTTAGGAGAAAAGAAGGCCCAAAGACACATTCACGGATCCCAAGAAATTAGATTAGAATTCTGATTTTTATAAACCTTTACAGATAGAAGCTGTCGAGAAGCTGTCGAGAAGTTGTCGAGCAGGTGTCAAGCTTACGGGCTGGAACAGCTTTCTAAACCTCAACACATACTAGTTGTCGAGCTTTAGTAACGTTGCACTTTCAACTTGTTTTCTTGGACAGATTTGAAGGCTTCCACACTTGATCTTGAAACATAGTTTCTTGAAGTATTTCAACACATCCTAGATCTACCCAATTACAAGTAAAGTGCGTTTTGTCAAAGGATTAGCCAATTACATAAAAGAATGACATATGTTCTTTAACAAGTGAAACACATATGTCCTAACAGATTCTTGGACAGACTTGCATTGCTTTAACACTTGAACTTGAAACCTTGTTCATTGAAATATTAAACACATCCTAGATTTACCCAATTACAAGTAAAGTGTGTTTTGTCAAAGGATTAGCCAATTCTATATTGACATATGTTCCTAACATGATTCACATATGTCCTAACAATCTCCCCATTTGGCAATCCGTGACAAAACCACAACAAACAAATGAACATATGAGAGAAGTTATAAATCACTCAAATCATACTCCCTTGTTAAATACAATAAAATATATCCTAACACAAACTCTTGAAAAACTTTGCAAGAAGAGAGTTCATGGCAAGAAGACTTTGACAACCTGTAATTCTGAAACACTTTAAAAAAAACTCATCACGGCATCTTAGTGTGAAACAGAAATAAAAGATTGCATACAATAAATAAGAACCATGTGCATAAAGAGAGAAAAGAAACAACACATGTAAAGATAGGTGAATGAACTATAATAACAACCTCATCATATATATATAACATCATAAGTACAAGGTTTGCTATCATAAAGTAAGAGCAATGTATCTATAAAAGAAGAAAAGAAAAAAAATACATAAGTCCTCACTACATCCCTAAAAAAATATAGACACTCCCCCTAACAAAAATCTCCTATACTAACTCTCCCCCTATGTATATGACTACTCTCATATCAAAACTACTCTCCCTTTTTGTTACGAGTGACAAAGGATAAGTAACTCAAGCAATCATCTCATCATCACTGGGTGAGCTAGCATCCTCATCCTTATCATCATCATCGTCGTCGGAGTCACCGTCATCGTCCTCATCTTCAGATGCCTCTGGAGAAGGAGAGGGAGACTCTACAAAGCCACCAAGGCGAGCTTGCAGTCTAGCAATACGGCCAACACGGGTGTTCACCTGACATAACTCATCACTGAGTGTGTCAAGGTGAGCATCAATGTGTTGCAGTTGCGCTATGACCGCCTCGAGGGTCACACCACCCGCTAATGAAGAAGTTGTGGATGTGGAAAGAGCGAAAGAAGCTGGAGGAGTTGCTGTCTCTGTCCGTGGCCGTTTTGGTCGAAGCTGGGTATCACTCTGTCTAACAGTAGCCGCATCTATGGCATACATGACCAAGAAATGAGGAGATGTGGGATAAGAGACAGAAAAATGGCGAAGGATCTGCGTGATAGCCAAAGGAAAAATGAGTTTATCACGGGTCACCGTATCCCAATAGACATCTATAAGGGATAGAATGAAGTGAGAGGGAAAATCAATAGTGAGTCCCTCAAGAAGGGATAACAAAAATCGAGCACAAGGCTTTGTGATAGAGTTATAGTGAGACAATGGATGGAGAACAAATGTCATCACCATGTTAAGGAATCTCGGACCTTTTGCAAAGCCCTAGCAATGGGTGTTTTGACGGTCACCCCAAGATGAAGGTGTCTCACAAAATAGAGACAAGAGTTCGTCTTTGGACACAGTTCTCAAACGATCGCAACTAGGGTAGTCAGGATGCGCTACCCTAGGAACGTGTAGTACCTCGGATGCAATATCCGGAGTAACTACGATGCGCGTACCTTGAACGCGAGTGATAAAATGAGGTATTGAAGTATCAAATCCGTGCATATTGGAGTAAAAGTCCTGTATGATCACAGAGGGACAGGTGACCGGGATGCCATAAAGTGACTTCCAACCCCGACTGTAGATGACAATGGGAAGGTCAGTATCAAAAAAATTTAATAAAACAACTTGGCATTTTGAATGAATGCCGTGTCGTGAAAAGTTCTCTGAGAAATTTGACTTGGCCTTCTCATCATGGAACCTGACATGAGAAGGGGTAGAATCAGAGGAAGATGCCCCAGAACGAAGAGGGTTCTAAGACAGAGTGGATTTTCTTTTAGTTGCCATAAAGCAACTAACCGAAAGAAAGAGAGAGGAAGAGAGAGAAACACATAGAAAAGCACCAGCATAGATCAAAATATAAATATAAAGAAATGAAGGTATATATGCATGGAAATGCATGAGCATGGGATATGCAACATAAAAAGCATTATGGGCTTAGCTCAATCCAAACCTAACAGCACACAACAATTCAACATATATAGCACACATCTATAATGCATGAAAATATAGTTAAAATGCAAATGTAATGCAATGCATGATGTTTTAAAATCATGTAAACAAAAACCCATCCCAAAAATTTCACTAAAACTTCATATTTTTGAAAAAAAAAACCCCCAAAGTTTACTAAAAAATCCCAAAAGTTAGGTCAGAAACATGAAATGCATGAAAAAGTGAAAGAAAGAAGATCTTACCAGAAGAAGAAAGATCAATCTAGGCTGAAAAACCCTTGGGAATGAAGTTTGGAGTGAGAGAGAGGTGTTTGGGAAGAGGAAGAGATGTTTTCTGTCGAAAGAGATCAGGGAGAAATGAAGAAAACATCGTGCAGACCCTTTATATAGAAAAACAAGTTTCTCGATGGATCGAGAGGTGTCGAGATCTATCGAGAATTAAAACGCGAGAAATAGCTATCGAGCAGCTATCGAGGATCTGTCAAGAGGTGTCCACAGCAAAAGGGCCTTGATGGATCGAGAAGCTATCGAGCATCCAAAAACTTCCTCAATGGATCGAGTAGCTATCGAGAAACTATCGAGATTGAATCTCAAGAATCTTGATGGATTGAGATTACGATAACAACTATCTAGAAAGGAAGCTGAAAATGCTAGATAGATAGCCTAACTGTCGAGAGGTATCGAGAAGCTGTCGAGATTGCTTAAAAACAGTTTTTCAAAGAAGAGAAAAACACAGATATGAATGCAATCAAACATGCCACTTAACTAAAGATCCAAACAACATTTTAAGCTCTCAAAAACATCTCTCAATAAGAAAAATGTCAAGCATTTAGATCCAAAACACACACACGCACATTAAACAAGTCTAACCAATTTTATATTTCAAAAACAAGTTAAGACAGTTTAGTGCGCATACATTAACACATGTATTCCTTGTGATGGCCAAATCACATTGTACTTGCACATGTATCAAAAGTAGCAAAGAATATTGCGTGTTGTGTGTGAAAAGCATCGCAAGATTGTATAAGTGTCTACATATTATGACGATTTGAGATATGAGAAAATCACTTTAACTTACACACAATCATAACTGTTTGATGGGGACTATCACCTTTGAGGTACATCCTATAACTCCCATATCTCTTAGAAGACACGCTTGCAATCATATATAAAGCATTTTGATTCTTTTTGCTTTTATTTTTCTTTGCATATTTTCTTTTAAGCAAACCATGCATGGGCATATAAAAGAGAGAAGAGAAATACCCAATTATGTTAAGCTTTTGACATTACACTTTTGCTATGCCGAAGCATACAGATGTCATTTCATGATTGGCGGGCAACAATGGTGAGATGGTTATTTATGCCTTTCTCTTAGGATTTTTTAGTCATTCCCGTCAAAAAGAGTGATATAAGTGTTAAGTACAAGAGATTACTTAATCTTACTCATCACAAACACGAGCCACAAAGCTCACTTGCTTAGTTGTGCATAGAGATGCTCATCTAAGCTAAAAATGATACAAAGTTTAGAAAACTTTGTTTCAATGGCCATCCAAGGTACACAAGTACCAATATACACAAACACACACTGTTTTTATATTTTTCTGATTTTTCAATTTTTTTAAAAAAATTTTATGAAAAAAAAATAAAAAAAAGCAAAACCGAAAAATAAAAAAACAAAAACATGTTAAACAAAGCAAAGCATAAAACTAGATGCAAAAGCATGAGGAAGGAGGAGGAGAAAAAGAGATCAATCCATGGAAATAACACTAATATTTTGGCGAAAGAATTCAAACCGTTTGCTATCAAGAGGTTTGGTGAACAAATCAGCCTTCTGATCATTAGTGTGAATGAACTCAAGAGTAAGAGTACCATCTTCGACAAGCTCCCGAATAAAGTGATGTCGAATCTCTGTGTTAAGTTCGAGAATGTTGAATCGATTCTTAGAGATGTTGATGGCACTGGTATTGTCACAGTAGATGGAAAGATGCTCTTGATAATTACCGTAATCAAGGAGGAGTTTTTGCATCCATAGAAGTTGGGTGCAATAGCTACTAGCAGCGATTTACTCAGCCTTTGTAGTGGATAATGAGATGATGTTCTGCTTTTTGCTCATCTAGGAGACAAGATTATTACCCACATAAAAACAACCTCCTGAAGTACTTTTTTTGTCATCAGCATTCCCAGCCTAAATAGTGTTGGAATACCTAGCTAAGACATCATTTGTGTCCTTGCTGTACTACACACTAAAGTCGGCAATGGTTTTGACATACTTTGTGATTCTTTTCAAAGCAATCATATGAGACTCTTTGGGATTAGCTTGATATCTAGCACACACTCCCACACTATAATTAATGTCAGGTCTACTAGCAGTAAGGTAAAGAAGACTACCTATCATGCTTCTACAAAGAGAAGAATCAACACTTTTACCCAACAAATCAACAGTGAGTTTAAAATTTGGGTTCAAAGGGGTTCTAACAGAACTAGCAGATTCCAAACCAAACTTTTTCACAAGATTTTTAGCATGTTTAGATTAAGATAGGAATATACCTGAATCTTGTTGACAGATCTGCAAACCAAGGAAGTGAGTCAACTCTCCAATCATGCTTATCTTGAACTCAACCTGCATGAGTTTTGAGAAACTATGAGCAAGTTCATCCTTAGTCAACCCAAAGATGATATCATCAACATAGACTTGAGCAACTATCAACTCGTCATCTTCCTTTTTGATGAAGAGAGTTTGATCAGCTTTTCCTCTTGTGAACCCATGTGACACCAAGTATTGTGTAAGCCGATCATACCAAGCTCTTGGGGGCTTGCTTTAAACCATAAAATGCCTTTTTGAGGTACAACACATGATCCGAAAAGTGTGGATCAATGAATCCTTTTGGTTGAGCCACATAGAAATATTCCTTAAGGAACCCATTCCAGAAACCAGTCTTTACGTCCAGTTGGTAAAGCTTGAACTTCAAGTGACATGCCAGGGTCAGGAGAATTCTGATGGACTCCATACAGGCTACTGGAGCAAATGTCTCATCATAGTCTACTCCTTCCATTTGAGAGTATCCTTGAGCTACAAGACGAACCTTGTTGTGGATCACATTACCCTCCTCGTCAATCTTATTGCGGAATATCCACTTTGTGCCAATGATATGCTCACCCTCTGATCTAGATACTAGAGTCTAGACATCATTCCTTTAAAATTGAAGCAGTTCATCGTGCATAGCTTCAACCAAGCTTTCATCCTGAAGAGCTTCCTCAACTTTAGTGGGTTCAACCTGCGACAAATAATAAGAATAAGATACAAAGTTAGCAACACATTTATCAACTGCATGCTTCCTTAGTGTAAGTTCATTCAAGTTTCCCACAATAACTTCAGGAGGATGATTCAATTTGATCCTTGAGGAAGGTCCTTTATCTTCGTGGGATTCAGAATTAGGTGAAATGGATATGTCTGCTGAACCTTCTACAACACTTGGAGTGCCAGGAGTACGGAGATGCGGGCTCTTGATCAACAATTTCTTGAATGTCCTTGGGCTCGGGAGGAAGAATTTCTTTAGGGATTTCCTCACCTAATTTCTTAGAACCGGACTCTAAAGATTCATCAATAACAACATTCACAGTTTTCATTACCTTCTTGGTTCTTTTGTTGTATACTTGATAAGCCTTACTTGTAGAGGAGTATCCCAGAAATATTCCTTCATCACTTCGAGAGTCAAATTTTCCCACATTCTCTCTATCCTTAAGAATGAAACAAGTACTTCCAAAAATTCTAAAATACTTAACATTTGGCTTCCTTCCCTTCCATAGCTCATAGGGAGTCTTCTTGGTACCGGGTCTAAAGTACACTCTGTTAACTGTATGACATGTAGTGTTGACGGCTGTTAGGACATATGTGGATCATGTTAGGAACATATGTCAATACTTTATGTAGTTGGCTAATCCTTTGACAAAACGCACTTTACTTGTATTTGGGTAGATCTAGGATGTGTTTAATCCTTTGACAAAATGCACTTTACAGATAGCTCGACGCTTGAGGACAGATAGCTCGATAGTTGCTCAACACCTCTAGACAGCTGGCTATCTATCGAGATTTTCAACTTCTTCTTATCGCAATCTCAATAGTTTCTCGACAGCTGGTGGATCGATTGAGAAAGCTCCTGTCTCCTCGATAGCTCCTCGATAGCTTCTTGATAGCTGTATCTGTCGAAATTTAAATCTCGACACCTCCTCGACACCTCTGGATCGATCGAGGTTACGGGAATTCAGATTTGCAGATTTGATTTCGGCCCATGATGACATGTATGTGTAAGATTTCTTTTCTCACAACCCTAGACCTATATAAGGCTTATTTTAGAGGCCGTCAAATAAGAGAATACAAGGAGAACATATGCAAAAGGTGACCAATGCCTTATTCTCTCTGAAGGAAGCTACTGCGTCTTTGCGCCTTAGGGTTTTGTAACCAAGTGCTTCTTGATCTTTATTGTTGATGAAGTGAATAACTTTACAGTCAACATCTTCTTAAAAGTTGGTGTGTTAGTCACGTACTGGGAGCTGTGCATCATTGGTTAGTCATGTACTGGGATCCGTGCATCAAAGGATGGCGTTCATATATTGAAGAGTTCAGAGGTTCTAAAGCGGTAGAAGGTTTCTGCTGTGAGTTCATCTACGGGGATTGTAGAGTCTAAGGACAAAGGTTTTGTACTAGATCTGAAACTTCTCTTTACTACAGTGGATTGCTTTTCGAGAAGGTTTCCCCCCAGGTTTTTTACTGTGAAACTAGTTTGTTTCATTGGTTTTCCTGGGTTATCATATCTTGTCTTATTTACTTTTCCGTTGCACATGATTTTGACATGATATTGATGTTTTTTTGTTTTAACATTTATTCATAATAAATCTAATTAACAAATTGGGTTTAAAACTTGTTAATTCTATTAACCGGGGTCTAAATTTCCCAACAAGTGGTATCAGAGCGGGTTCACTCTGATTGGATTAATTTCCTGAGTGTGATCCTTGACCCCTGTTGTCATGGATCGTGGACAATCTCTTTTGATTTCTCCTTTATTTTATGGAACTAATTATGCGTACTGGAAAGTTCGTATGAAAGTTTTTTTGCAAGCTCTAGGTGAATAGGTATGGCAAGCTGTTGAAGTTGGCTAGATTAAGCCAAAGGAAGCATCGGTGGATTGGGATGATGCAACAATCATGGCGGCAAACTTCAATAGTAGGGCCTTGAATGCTTTGTTTTGTGGGGTGACCAATGAGGAATTCAAGAAAATATCATCCACAGAAGTTGCTAAGGAAGCATGTACCATTCTTGAAACCACCTATGAAGGTACCAAGGCAGTAAAGATTGTGAAGCTTCAAAGACTCACTAGTAGTTTTGAAGAAATAAGGATGGAGGAGGATGAGACCTTTGATGAGTTCTATGCTAAACTCAAGGATATTGTGAATTTTGCCTTCAACCTTGGAGAATCTATAACAGAATCCAAAATTGTTGGGAAAATCCTTAGGTCCTTACCTGAAAGATTCCATGCCAAGATCATTGCCATTGAAGAAGTAAATGACATTGATCAAATTCCTTTGACTGAGCTTGTAGGGAACCTTCAAACCTATGAGATGGGATTAGGTTTAATGGGAAAAGGTAGAAAGAGTAAAAAACTTGGCTCTTAAGGGTATAGAGGAAGAGAATGAGGACTCTGAAGATGAAGATGAAGATGAAGATGAGGATGAGGATCTAACTTTCATAACTAATGAGATTATCAAGCTTCTTCAGTTTAGGAAAAAGGATAAGGGCAAACTTCCTAGTAAACCTAAATCCTCAAGGAAGGGCAAGAATGAGAAACCCCTCATCCAATGCCATGAGTACAAAGGTTTTTGAGGATAGAGTGTCCAAACTACCTCATGAAGGAAAAGACCAAGGAGTCAAAAGATAAAGGGTTGGTTGCTACTTTGAGTGATACTGAGAATGACTTCTGATAAGTATGTGAATGAATGTCGTCGCGTTATGGCCTTTGCTGCCTCAACCGATAGGGTGATTGTGGAGAGTGTTAGTGACAGTGAGGATTCTTCTGATGATGAAGTACCCAAGAAGTTGACCCTTCAGGAAGCCTATGATAAGCTATGTATTGAATTTATAAAATCTAAAAAGACTTCTCATCTTTGTAGAAAAGAGCTTAATAAGGTAAAAACTGAAAAAGCTAATCTATTAGTCAAACTAGATGAGACTACAAGGTTAGTTGAGACTTTTATTGTGGAGAACACCTCATTAGAAGAGAAGGTCAAGAATCTTAAGGTTGAGCTTAGTCAAGCTAGAACTTAAATAGAGAGGATGTCTAGTGCAAAACTTGATGAGCTATTGAGTGCTCAAAAGCCTAGTTCTGATAAGACTGGTTTAGGATATGCTGTTTCCTCCGACCCCTTCTCTTCCACGGCTTCTAGATCAAAGACTGTCTTTGTGCTCTAATTTGAGAAAGATGATAAAGGTATGATATCTAAAACTGATTTGTCTAATTCTAAATCCTTTGTTAGACCTCATGTTTGTCACCATTGTGGTGTTGCTGGACACATTCGTCCTAATTGCTTTAAGTTGTATCCTCATAAGCAATTGTCCAAACGGTCATTGGTTTTCTCTCAAGGACCTACACCTTTGTTTGGAGAGTTATTAAAAGCTTTGAGCTTTTTAACTCACTTTCAAGAGAATTCTAATTCTTCTATGTCCATTAGTAGACATACTAGGACACGTGCCTTTTCATTTTCATGGCTAAAGACTCGTACTGTGTGGGTGAGAAAGGAGCCTAAGACTTATTTGTCTTTTCTATTTGTCCTCTGCTTTAATTCTTTCTATCTAAAGTAGGACTCTCTTTACTTGATTTCTTAGCTATTTTTGGAATCATGCCTTCATGCATATGCATCTTTCTTTCATGCTTTCATGTTGTTTGTCTGTTTTTGTTTGGTTGTTTAGTTTTTATTTTGTTTTGTTTTCAAAATAAAAATAAAAAAGAAAAATCACAAAATACAAAAACAATGTGAGTTTTGTGTACATTGGTACTTGTGTACCTTGAATAGCCATTGAAACAAAGTTTTCTAAACTTTGTATCTCTTGTAGCTTAGATGCACAACTAAGAAAGTGAGCTTTGTGGCTCGTATTTGTGATGAGTAAAATTAAGTTATCTCTTGTACTTAACACTCATATCACTCTTTTTGACGGGAAGGACTAGAAAATCCTAAGAGAAAGGCATAAATAACCATCTCACCACTGTTGCCCGCCAATCATGAATGACATTTGTGTGCTTCGGCATAGCAAAATTGGAATGTCAATTATCATTGGGTATTTCTTTTCTCTCTCTTATATGCCCATGCATGATATGCTAAATAAAAGAAAAATATGCAAAGAAAAAAAAAAGCAAAAAGATCAAAAATGCTTTAAATATAATTGCAAGCGTGTATTCTAGGAGACGTGGGAGTTATAGGATGTACCTTGAAGGTGATAGTCCCCATCAAATAATTATGATTGTTTGTGAGTTAAAGTGATTTTCTCATATCTCAGATCGTCATAACATGTGTACACTTATGCCATCTTGCGATGTTTTTCACACACAACACGCAATATATGCTTTGCTACTCTTGATACATGTGCAGGTACAATGTGATTTGGCCATCACAAGGTTTACATGTGTTAATGTATGCTCCCTAAACTGTATTAACTTGTTTTTGAAATATAAAATTGGTTAGACTTGTTTAGTGTGTGTGTATGTTTTGGGATCTATGTGCTTAACATTTTTTTCTTGTTGAGAGATTTGTTTTTCACATGTTTTGCTTCTTTCTATTATCTTTTCTTCCATAGCATCTTGTTTCATTACATTCACGAATTTTTATAGATTCTTTGTGCCCCCTTGATCATCCTTGATCATCTTTATGTTTCTCGGGTGAAGCGTTCTAGCTTCTTGTACCCTTTTTCAATCATGACAAAAAGGGGGAGAAATTGTGGAGAATATGTGGTTTCTTTTTAAGATTCTACATGTTAGGGGGAGAAATACATGCCTTTGTAAGGGGGAGATGTGTTTCATTTTGTTAGGGGGAGTGCTTACTTCCTTCTTCTCGTACACCGGTCTTGTGACCATGTTTACATACATTGTGCATATCTTTGATATATATATGATGATGTATGTCTTCTTCACTACCTCTACATGTGTTGTTTCTTTTCTATCTCCATACACATGTTTTTTATTACTTGTATGCAATCTATTATTTCTGTTTCACATAAAGATGCCTTAATGAGTTTTGTTTAAAGTGTTTCAGAAATACAGGTTGTCAAAGTCTACTTGCCATAAACTCTCTTCTTACAAAGTTTTTCAAGAGTTTGTGTTACGATAGATTTTATTGTATTCAACAAGTGAATATAAGTTGAGTGATTTATGACTTCTCTCATATGTTCATTTGTTTGTTGTGGTTTTGTCACGGATTGCCTAAGGGGGAGATTGTTAGGACATATGTGGATCATGTTAGAAACATATGTCAATACTTTATGTAGTTGACTAATCCTTTGACAAAATGCATTTTACTTGTATTTGGGTAGATCTAGGTTATGTTTAATACTTCAAGCAACATATTGTTCAAGTCTAGTATTAAAGCCATGAAGATTGGACCAAGAAACAGGTGAAAAAAAGTTGTTCACTAAAGCTGGACAAATAGCTCGACACCTGTGGATAGATAGCTTGATAGTTGCTCGACACCTCTCGACAGCTAGGCTATCTATCGAGATTTTCAACTTCTTCTTATCGCAATCTCGATAGCTTCTCGACAGCTGGTGGATCGATCGAGAAAGCTCTTGTCTCCTCGACAGCTCCTCGATAGCTTCTCAATAGTTGTATCTGTCGAAATTTAAATCTCGACACCTCCTTGACACCTCTCGATCGATCGAGGTTACGGGAATTCAGATTTGCAGATCTGATTTTCGGCCCATGATGACATGTATGTGTAGGGTTTCTTTTCTCACAACCCTAGACTTATATAAGGCTTATTTTAGAGGCCGTCACATAAGAGAATACAAGGAGAACATATGCAAAAGGTGACCGATGCCTTATTCTCTCTGAAGGAAGCTACTGCGTCTTTGCACCTTAGGGTTTTGTAACCAAGTGCTTCTTGATCTTTATTGTTGATGAAGTGAAGAACTTTGCAGTTAACATTTTCTTCAAAGTTGGTGTGTTAGTCACATACTGGGAGCTGTGCATCATTGGTTAGTCATGTACTAGGATCCGTGCATCAAAGGGTGGCGTTCATATATTGAAGAGTTCAAAGGTTCTGAAGCGGTAGAAGGTTTCTGCTGTGAGTTCATCTACGGGGATTGTAAAGTCTAGGGATAAAGATTTTTTACTAGATCTGAAACTTCTCTTTACTATAGTGGATTGCTTTTCAGGAAGGTTTCCCCCCAGGTTTTTTACTATGAAACTAGTTTGTTTCATTAGTTTTCCTAAGTCATCATATCTTGTCTTATTTACTTTTCCGTTGCACATGATTTTGACATGATATTGATGTTTGTTTGTTTTAACAAGTTTTATTCATCATAAATCTAATTAACAACTTGGGTTTAAAACTTGTTAATTCTATCAACCGGGGTCTAAATTTCCCAACAACGACTTCTCCCCACAAGTTTCTAGCCACATCCTTGTTGTGCAACATGGCTTTAGCCATCTCTTGAATAACCCCGTTCTTTCTTTCTACTACACCATTCCACTAAGGTGTAATAGAAGTAGAGAATTCTTGAGATATTCCTGATCTAGTGCAAAAGGACTCCATGTATGAGTTCTAAAATTATTTTACCGTGATCACTTCAAATTTGATCAATCTTCAAACACTTCTCATTCTGCAATCTTGTGCACAAGGCTTCAATGTGCTCAGGAGCATCAGACTTGGATCGTAGGAGGAAGACCCAAGTGTGCCTGGTGAAGTCATCTACCACAACCATGATGTATCTCTTTCCACCAAGAGACTCGGTTTTGGTTGGAGAAATGAGATCCAGATGCAGTAGCTCCAATGGTCTAGATGTAGTGGATGTCTGAGTGCCCGGATGTTTAGCTTTCGTCTGTTTTCCAAGCTGACATGGTCCACACACCACATTGTTCACTCTACTAAGCTTTGGTATCCCCAAGACTGACTTATGCTTAGATATAATTGAAAGATGTTTGTAACTAGCATGTCCCATCCTTTGGTGCCATAGATCTTCATTTGGTAAACGAATATTATTGCATACAATATCAGCATTAGGAACCAAGCTATAACAATTGTCTAAAGTGCGAACACCACTTATGAGTTTCTTTCCAGACTCATCCATGACAAGACATTTCCCTTTTGAGAATAGTACCATGAAGTCTTGATCATATATCTGACTTATGCTCAACAGGTTCACTCTCAGACATTCTACATATAGAACATTTGCAATGTCTGGCAGTCCAGGTAGAGAGATGATTCTCTTTCCTTTAATCTGTGATTTGCACCCATCACCAAAAGTGACATTACCACCTTTCTTAGACTCGTAAACCTTGAAGAGAGACCGGTCTCCAATCATGTGTCTTGAGTAGCCGCTGTTAAGGTACCACAAACACGTGTCCATAACCTTAAATGCGGACTTCATCATGAAGTATACTTCATGCTTAGATGACAGATCAGTGGGAATGGTGTTTTCTCTCATTTGCCTTTTATGAATAAAGCCTTTAACTTTCACTCTTCTCAGACGAACTCCTTTGCACATTTTCATTCTGAGACAGTCTAGTTTCTTCTTTGTCAAGCTGAGATTTTTTCCAATAGTCATCATAATAGAATTCAAATAACTTTTAGACTTGCATTTTCTGATACACTCAAACAAGTAGAGATTAGAAAAACAAGATGTATTTGAAAACAAAGATCTCTTTAAGCCGGTTGCAGCCCTGACAACAGGGGTCAATGGATCACACAGCAAAGATTAACCCTAATTAGAGTGTGCCTGCTCTGATACCACTTGATAGGCCAATAATGTATTGACCCCTTCTGATGAATTAACCTATTAATTAGCCAAGTTAATTAATTAATTCAATTAGCATGCAATAAGTGTGGTAGCACAAACAAATCACCAACTAAGTTAAAATGTAGCGAAAAATAAATTGACTCGATGATTTGTTTATGAATGGGGAAAACCTATATGGCAAAAACCACACTGGGTGATTTTAAGGTCACCACTCCCGAGAATCCACTATTATCACAACAAGTGGTTACAAGTAAAGGAATCCCAGTACCTTATACCAACTTACAGTTGAACCCTTACCCCAATACCCAATTGGACTTGTTTTGTAGTGACAATCTCTCATTTTCAATGCACGGCTCCTAGTATGTGACTAACCAATTCGATGTGCAAATCACAGTATGCGGCTTACTTACCAACTTGAGAAAGATGTTGGCTGCAAAGTTCTTCAGTTCATACACGATGAAGATCACGAAACTCTTTGATTACAAAACCCTATGGTGTACAAACACAGCAGCTTCTTGAATAGAAAGATGAACTAGGGCATATGTCTCTGGTTCACAATATGCTTGTGAAAAACTTTTGCATTGAGTTGCATCAGCTGTAATAGCCCTTAAAACAATTCTTATATATGTTTTGGGTTGTGAGAAAAGAAAGCCCAAACATCTATTCACGGATTGAAGTGAAATCAGCTCTGAAAAACTAATTTTCATAAACCTCGATAAATACCTTATCTGTTAAGCAGCTGTCGAGCATCGGGCTAAAATAGCTTTTTAATCCTTGATAGATACTAACTGTCGAGATTTAAAATCCAGCACTTCTCCATTTGATTCTTGGACAGACTTGCATGGATTTAACACTTGAACTTGAAACCTTGTTCCTTGAAGTATTAAACACATCCTAGATCTATCCAATTACAAGTAAAGTGCGTTTTGTCAAAGGATTAGCCAATTCTATATTGACATATGTTCCTAACATGATTCACATATGTACTAACATTCGGTTGAGGATTCCTGACATGTTTACTAAATAGGTCCGATTCGGGTCGACCTATATAGCCGAATACTCATGGCTCAACACAACATGAACCTGACCCACGAACACAAATTGCCACCCCGCTGCAATACCCCATATCACTGTATTACGATCTGTTGAAGGTTAATATAATTTTATTTCAATTTGAATACATAATCCTTAAAGGAAATTGCATGGAGACATATTAAGCACAACAAGTGTAATTCAACTATAATCAAATTAAGATTTGTATCATGTGAAGCAACTTTTATTTAGTTCTTTAAGATTTTTATCCATTTAGAAATTATAGGAGAAGAAAAATTATACATATTTTTTCTTAAAATCTAAAAATTTTAAAAATTTACAATTTGGTGAAGTCACTTGGCACAACTACTACATCTAAGCCAAACTTTTATTATATATAATATGATATAAGATATCGTAATTTCTTTCATAATTTTTTTTAAAAAAATTTTTTATCAAGTCTTTTATACTTCATTCTTAAAAAAAAGAAAAAAGAAAAAAGAAAAAAAAGGTCTTTTATGCTTAATTATATTTTGTTATTAAATAAAAGGTTTTTTTTATACCCTTACCCAACACCCACTGACCCACCAACGTATGACCCTTTGTTTTCTTTTCTTTTTTTAATTATATTTTTTCCTCTTTTTTTCTCATCCACCCATTTCTTCACAAATATCCACTTTCTTCATATTCTTTATCTGCTTTCCTCCACACTTTTATCTTCTTTCTTCTTCTAAACTTTCTATTTTCCTCCACGCACACACATCTTCAAAGAACTCTCTTAAATTTCTCATCCTTCCTCTTACCTGCCAATTGAAAAGCATTAAGAGTTAATTTTTCTCAATTTCACCCAAGACCAACTCCTCTCTCACTCTATAGCCCTAAAACCAAATTGGAATTGAAGTTAGATGGATGCATCGGAGCTACTCCTCGTCATCTCGACCCAATGGTGTTAGAAGATTCAAATTTGATCTTAGAATGAAATCAGTGATGGTCAAATGGAGGTCCTTGTCCATACCCAGATGTTGCTATGATTTTCTCTATATGCCATTTTTGTGTATTTGTGGTTATAGAGTGGGGATAAATTTGGGAGTTCATAATAAGGCTGAGGGTAATTTAGAGATAAAGAACATGTTCTTTTCAATTTTGGGTTCAAGGGCATTTTGGTCAGGTTGCAAAATGATTTGACTTTCTCCATCTAAACTGACACACATTTAATACATATACAACCTTTTCCATATCCCTAAAAAAAGGTGAACAGTTTATTTTAAATTTTATCACATTAACTAGTGCTGTACAGCACCCGTTAACAGCACCCATATTATATATATCCATAGACAGAGGTCAAAGTATATGATACTATAGTGATTCACTTTCGAAAACATAATAACTCAATCATCATTTATATCTAGGTTATAAATGACAATATTGCAGTCGGCATTGAGTTTTATTTAAGAGTCCAAACTCCAAACCAATAGATGCTTTGATAA
This sequence comes from Quercus aquifolioides, assembly GCA_019022515.1. Classification (NCBI taxonomy): domain Eukaryota; kingdom Viridiplantae; phylum Streptophyta; class Magnoliopsida; order Fagales; family Fagaceae; genus Quercus; species Quercus aquifolioides. The sequence goes on along the minus strand of CM032332.1, from coordinate 20,279,940 downwards.
AGATGTGTCCTATATATACTCCTATCTATGCCTGACGAGATGGAATGTTTTTACTCTATAAAATTTTTCTCGCAACTAAATTGCATGAATTTCCTCCAACTCATTATGTGACACGCATAAAATTATACACGTGTATTCAATTACATAATTTATAAAATTATTTAAACAAATTACATAATTATTAAGTAAATCATATGTCTAAAAACTACACATAAGTAGTTTATAAAATTGTCACCTAATTGGTTGCTAACTAAGGGAGAGGCTTGGGTCTACTGCATCTTGTGCACTGGACTTAATAGGATGTTGAAGTGTGAAAATTCTTAAACATATGAAAATATCCTATCGGGTTTAGTGCACAGAACACTGAACCCAAGCCAAAACTACTAACTATATCCCCTATAGAATGCTTGCTATCACGCTATAAGCCAACAACTAACTTTGACTAATTGACAAACAATATATGATAGATAGTACGTACAGATGAGTGGCTAAGTGAAATATATCCAGTAAGGGGTTCAAAGATATATGACGACGTATATATCTTTCCTTGCTAAAAATCTGTACGTTTTTAGACCCCTTAAACACAAGTTGTTTAACCTAATATTAAGCCAAGTTAATTAACAAGTTCATTAATAAGATCTAGGTTAAACACATTCAAATCATATCATGTAAATAGTACAGAAATATAAAGAACACACGATATGATAACCCAAAAAAACCAAACCGGTAAAAAATCTAGGGAGGATTTAACCTAACTATTCTCAAGGTAAAACAGATCCACTATGAAAGAATTGAAGTTTGTACAATAGAACTTAGACAACTAACATTCTATTGCTACCTCGAGTAGAAAACTTACTACCACGACCACATGATAGCTCCAACTCCACGGACTACTTTTTTCTTTGATCCCTAGCAACCACAAGTTCTCCTACTTGTGTTTTTCTTTAAGCTCTTGAAACAGGAACTGAAGAGATTACCAAGTTTTTGACATCAATCTTGATCTTGATAACCCTAAGTGTGTATGAAGGTAAACACCTCTAGATCTCACATAAGATTCACACACACAGCATCTCAACAACAGCTAAAACGTAGCTAGGGTTTTTCCTTTTATACTTGAAGCAAAACATAAAACCCTACATGTTATATGGACTTGGGCTGAGTTGGAAATTTTGTAGAAAAAACAATCTGCATGAGGTTCAATCGATCGAGTCTAATTTTCGATCGATTGAGCCTTGCAGATTTAGTCCAGTAAATTCTGCAATCACTCAATTCCAACTTTACACATAAACACACTTTGAGCAGCCTAAATCAAGACTCTAAGTATTGATCATGGTTTGCCAACACAATACACATTGAAGTTCTAATACATTTAGTTCCTAAAGTCTTAGAACCTAACAAACTCCCCCTTTGCCAATCCGTGACAAAACATATAACAAAACTAAAATGCTCAAAGTTACAAACAACCCATTTAAAATTTAACACGCCTAAAAACAATTCAGCCTAACTACTATCTATCAGTTGCTAGTGTAGACAGCAACATGAATGAATAAACTTTGTATATTCCTGAAACACCCAATAAACATATAAACGCATGTGTGGAAAATACAAGTAAAACAAAATAAAATTCTTGATTTCACAAAACAGTAAATAAAAGACGTATACCATGAATAACCTCATAATATAAATCAATAATCAATGTAGCATATATGAAACAAGAAACAATAAAGGAAACATAAAACAAAGTGTCTCCCCCTAACATATACAACCTATAAAAATAAATACATCAGGACCAAAACAAATACATCATGAGCCAAAAAAAAATATACATCATGAAACTCCTAGATACAATCTAACAAAACTCCCTCTATCTCCATCAATATGTACTCCCCCTTTTTGTGACAAATTGCCAAAGGGCAATCAAGACTCATCATCCAAAGGAGGTGGTGAAGAAGACCGCCAAGCACTTGCCAAATCTACACGCAAGGCCTGAAGCTCCGTGAGCACATCCACCAAAAGCTTTCCATGTGCTGCCTGAACAGTCATGACAGTATCCAACGTACTCCGAATGGATGAATCACTCATAGAAGAAGGTGGAGGATCAACAGCGGCAGTGGGATCGACAAACTCTTCAGTTGTGGGGTCACCTGTAGAAGGAGGTTGAGATGCAGCACCTGATAAAGACTCTACTTTAGGGCGTTTAGAGCTAGCTTTCATCTGAGCTGCTATTTGCCTAAGGAAGGTGGCACCTATGGGAGCAATGATATGGACAAGCTCAAATGCAAGAAAATCCTCTAATCCTAAATGGAACAAATTCATATGGATAAAAACAGGGAAGAAAAGACCATGTGACTTAGAACTACTCCTATGGACCTCAACTAAAGAACAAATGAAAAGATACGGAAAACACATAGGAGCATCAGTCATAAGGGCATACAAAAATGCACATCTCTCAATAAGAATGGTGTGCAAGTGAGAGATAGGCCAAATTGAATGACAAGTGTTAGGACATATGTGTTTCACATGCTAAGAACATATGTCTTACTTATTTATGTAAATTGGCTAATCCTTTGACAAAACGCACTCTACTTGTAATTGGGTAGATCTAGGTGTTTTTAATACTTTAAGAAACTATGTTTCAAGGTCAAGTGTTGAAGTCATCAAGTCTGTCCAAGAGAAAGCAAGTTGAAGTGCAGAATTTTTAAAGCTTGACACCTCTCGATAGCTACCTCGACACCTGCTATCTGTCGAGATTTAAAAAGTCAGAATTCCAAATCTGATTTTCTTGGGATCCGTGAATATGTTTTTGGGACTTCTTTTCTTCTAACCCTAAACATATAAAAGGATTATTTTAAGAGCCGTTTTGTGTGACACAAGTTGTATTATCATTGAGCAATCTCTGTTTATGCAAATTGTGATCAACAGACGAAGTTCTTGACCTAGTTCATCCTTCATCAAGAAGTTGCTGTGTCTTTGCACCATAGGGTTTTGTAACCAAGCATCTTCCTGCTATTCATCACGTGGATGAACTGAAGAACTTTGCAGCCAACCATTCTTCCTCAAGTTGGTGTTCTGAAGTCGCGTACTGGGATCCGCGCATTGGTTAGTCACGTACTTGGGAGCCGTGCATCAAAGGTGGAAATTGTCACTACAGATCAAGTCCAATTGGGTATTGGGGTAAGGGTTCAACTGTAGGTTGGTAAGGTACTTGGGATTCCTTTCTTGTAACCGCTTGATTTGATAATAGTGGAGTTTCGGGAGTGGTGACCTGAAAATCACCCGGTGGGGTTTTTGCCGTTAGGGTTTTCCCCATTCGTAAACAAATCACCGTGTTATTTATTTTTCGCTGCATATTTAGTATTTGGTGATTTGTTTGTGCTTCCACGCAATTGCATGCTTAATTGATTAATTAACAACTTGGCTAATTAATTAATTAATTAGGGTTTATCACAAGGGGTCATTCAGATTGTGACCTAACAAGTGGTATCAGAGCGGGCACACTCTGATTAGGATTTAATCTTTGCTGTGTTGATCCATTGACCCCTGTTTGTCATGGATAAAGGACAATCCTTAATTATACCTCCTTTATTTGATGGCACTAACTATGCATACTGGAAAGTACGCATGAGAGCTTTCTTGCAGTCTTTAGATGAAAAAGTGTGGCAAGCTGTAGAGATTGGCTGGACTAAGCCAACAGAACAACCGGCCGAGTGGGATGATGCTAAGATCAAGGCGGCCAACTTCAACAGCAGAGCGCTGAATGCTCTTTTTAGCGCAGTCACCAATGAGGAGTTCAAGAAGATATCCTCAACTGAAACTGCTAAGGAGGCTTGGACCATTCTCCAGACAACCTATGAAGGCACAAAGGCTGTCAAAGACTCAAAGCTTCAAAGGCTGACAACAAGCTTTGAAGAAATAAAGATGGAGGAGGATGAGTCGTTTGATGAGTTCTATGCCAAGCTCAAGGACATAGTGAACTCAGCCTTCAATCTTGGGGAAACCATCCCTGAACCCAAGATTGTAAGGAAGGTGCTCAGATCTCTACCTGAGAGATTTCATGCCAAGATTACGGCGATTGAGGAATCAAAGGATATAGACAAGATTCCTTTGACTGAGCTGGTTGGAAACTTGCAGACCTATGAGATAGGTTTATCTAGGATTGGCAAGACCAATAAAGGCAAAAGCATGGCTTTGAAGGCGAAGAGCAGTGATACAGATGAATCTTCCGATGATGAAGATTCTAAGATGAAGTCCTACATTACTCGGCAGTTCAAAAAGTTCATGAAGAATGCCAATGGAAGGAGCTTCGACAAGGACCGCAGGCAGTTCAGTTCTTCTCAGTTCAAAAGCCAAGACAAAGGGAAGAAGGATGCTAGGGAGGCCGGTCAGTATACTGTTCCCGCAGGACCAAAGTGCTTTGGTTGTCATGGGTTCGGACACATGAAACATGAGTGTCCTACATATCTGAAGAGCATTGGGAAAAGCAAGGCCCTTGCTGCAACCCTAAGTGACACTGAGCCTGAAGATGATTCCGACACTGAGGATGACGGAATCTTAAATGCCTTCACTGCCACAGTCAATCCTACTGAAGGGATTGTTGAAGAAGTGGATGAAGAAGAATTGGTGGAGTCAAAATTTGAGAAGATGGATGATCAAGATGACATCCATTCAGCATATGAGAAGCTTTACAAGCTATCTGAAAAGCACGAGAAATTATATAGGCTGGCCACCAAGAAGCTCAGTGAAGTGGAACTCGATCGTGAAGAGTTGTCCACAAAGTTTGATGAGGCGAATCAAACTATTGGAGCACTGAGATTTGAGAACAATTTTTTGGCTGAGAAGACCAAGAAGCTTGAAGTGGAGCTGTTTCAAGTCAGAGCTCAACTGGAGAGGACCTCAAGTGCAAAGCTTGATGAGATGCTTAGCAATCAAAAACCTGCTTCGGATCGAACTGGTTTGGGGTATGGTATTTCTTTCTCTAATACTGCCTCTACTAGCAATACTGTTTTTGTTCCTGCTGCTAATAACATTGAAATTGAGAACACTAATGTTAAAACTGAATTAGCTAGTGAGAACTTAGACAAGGGAAAATCTATCTTAGGAGCACCCCCTAAGCTAGACAAGAAAGATGCTAAGAACCCTAGGGCTAAGAAGGCTAACTCTCAAAAGCCCAAACAAAAGAAGCAGTATCTTTGTCATTATTGTGGAGCTGCCGGTCACACTCGACCAAATTGCTATAAGTGGCTAGCCACTCAACAGAGCAATGGCATGATAGCATCTGGAAGCCAATCTCAACTTCAATCCTCTCTTGCTCCTCTTGGAGATCTTCTGAAAGCCCTCATGTTCCTTTCGAACTTGAACGGTCTAAATTCTTCCCCCTCACCACCTGTTCAAGGATTCAATCAAAGGAAAGGTTTTTCCAAGGCATGGAAGAAAAAGGACTCTAAGTGATTTCATCACTTTCTTTTCCCTTCTTGTTTTTCTGTTAGTTGCATTGCTTGTGTGTTTTATTTTTCTGCTGAGTCAGTCTAGTTTTTGCTTTGCTTTGCTTAACATGTTTTTGTTTGTTTATTTTCAGTTTTTGTTCATTTTTGTTTTTAATATAAAATAAAATAAAAAAAAAAAATTTGAAAAATCAGAAAAAAATACAAAAACAGTGTGTGTTATGTGTACTTTGGTATTTGTGTACCTTGGATGGCCATTGAAACAAAGTTTCTAAACTTTGTATCTTTTGTAGCTTAGATGAGCATCTCTATGCACAACTAAGCAAGTGAGCTTTGTGGCTCTTGTTTGTGATGAGTAAGATTAGGTTATCTCTTAAAACTTAACACTCATATCACTCTTTTTGACGGGTAGGACTAGAAAATCCTAAGAGAAAGGCATAAATAACCATCTCACCACTGTTACCCGCCAATCATAGTATGACACCTGTGTGCTTCGGCATAGCAAAAGTGCAGTGTCATAGACACCTGTATGCTTCGGCATAGCAAAAGTGCAGTGTCAAAGACATTCGTATGCTTCGGCATAGCAAAAATGCGATGTCAAATGCTTAACATCTTGGGTATTTCTTTTCTCTCTTTTTATGCCCATGCATGATATGCTTAAAAGAAAAATATGCAAAGAAAATATAAAGCAAAAAGATTAAAGATGCTTTAAATATGATTGCAAGCGTGTTTTCTAGGAGATGTGGGAGTTATAGGATGTACCTTGAAGGTGATAGTCCCCATCAAACAGTTATGATTGTGTGTGAGTTAAAAGTTATTTACTCATATCTCAGATCGTCATAACATGTATACACATATGCAATCTTGCGATGTTTTTCACACACAACACGCAATATTCTTTGCTACTTTTGATACATGTGCAGGTACAATGTGATCTGGCCATCACAAGTGTTTACATATGCTAGTGTATGCTCACTAAACTGTCATAACTTGTTTTTGAAATATAAAATTGGTTAGACTTGTTTAGTGTGTGTGTGTGTATTGCATGATCTTTGTGCTTAATTTCTTGTTGAGAGATGTTTTGAGAGGGTTATATGTTGAGTGGATACTTGTTAGAGATGTGTGTTGGATTGCATTCATGACTGTGTTTTTCCCTTCTCGAAAAACTGCTCTTTTTCTGTGTCTCGACACCTTCCTCGACACCTCCTCGATACCTGATCATCTGTCGAGATTCTCAAGCTTTTCTTATCGCAATCTCGACACTTCCCTCGACACTTGGTGGATCGATCGAGAAAGTCTCTGTCCTCTCGATAGATTCTCGACACCTGTTGGATCGATCGAGATTCGCGTATCTGAAATTCTCCTTGCATCTCGATACCTCTCGATACCTGCATCTGTCGAAGGCTTATTCCTCGATACCTTTCTCGACAGATAACTCGATACCTCTCGACACCTCAGCTGTCGAGAATTACTGAGGTGCCTATTTAAAGGCTGTTCGCGATTCTGAACTCATTTTCTCGATTTCTCTCGATCTCTCCGTGGCTGTTCATCTCCTTTTCACTCTCCTTTCACTCAAAACCTCCAACCCTCTTGGATCTTGCTCATTTCTTGCTCAAATCACTTGGTAAGATCTCTTTTCTCTTCCATTTTCATGCATTTCATGTTTTGAAAACCTAGTTTTGGGATTTTTCATAAAAATTTGGGGTTTTTCAAAATTGCTGAGTTTTTATTGAAATTTTGGGTTGGGTTTGGACTTAAATGATTTCAAAATGTCATACATTGCATTTCATGTGCATTATAATGATATTTTCATACATTTAGATGTGAGTACTTTGTTTATATGCTGTTAGGAATGGATTGGGCTGAGCCCATGATGATATTTCTGTTTTGCATGTCACATGTTCATGCATTCCCATGCATACGTACTCTTTGTTCATATATCTGTCATATTTGAATTGATTTGGGAATTTTCTGTTTGTCTCCCTCTCTATCTCTTTCTCATTTGTTTACGTTAGTAGTGTCTATGGCACCCAAACGTAAATCTACTCCTGCTCGGAACCCTCTGCGTTCTAGAGCATCTTCATCTTCTGATTCTGCTCCTTTTAACATTCGGTTCCGTGATGGAGATGCCTCAAAGGCATTTACTGAGAACTTTTCTAGACGAGGTGTTCATTCGGAACGCCAAGTCATTCTGGCGGACTTCGCCGATACTGACCTTCCTTCTGTCATTCACAGTAGGGGATGGGGGTCACTGTGTGACATCCCGGTCACTTGCCCTCTCGTGCTGATACAGGAGTTCTACTCCAATATCCATGGGATTGATCTTTCAGTACCTCATTTTTCCACTCGCGTTCGAGGTATGCGCATTCCTGTCACACCGCAACTTGTTGCGGATGTGCTTAGGGTACCTAGGATAGAGTTTCCAGATTACCCCTCTTGTGAGCGTCTGAGGACTGTGTCCAAAGAAGAGCTCATCTCTGCCTTCTGTCAGCGTCCTGCTGATTGGGGTGAGCATCAGTTCACATCATGTAGGCCTTTTGCTAAAGGTCCTAGATTCATGAACATGGTGATGACTTTTGTTCTCCATCCTCTGTCTCACTATAACTCTATCACAGAGCCTCGTGCTCGATTTCTGCTCTCTCTACTTGAGCATTTGACCATAGACTTCCCTTCTCACTTCATCCGGTCTATCATAGATGTTTATCTTGATTCGGCGTCCCGTGATAAGCTCATCTTTCCTTCTGCTATCACGCGGATTCTATGCCATTTTTCCGTTCCCTTTCCTGTGTCCGACCACTTCACACACATATCTGCCATAGATGCCGCTACCGTAAAACGTAGTGAGGCACAGTTTAGGTCGAGACAGCCTGGTGCCACTCCTCCCTCCTGTTCAGCACCATCCAGATCTGCTCCATCTACATCTGCTCCTTCTTCCTCTTCGAGCGATGTATCCCTTGGTGATATCATGGCGCAGCTGCAGCGCATGGACACTCGTCTTGATACACTCTCTGCTGAGTTGTATCAAGTGAATGTTCGTGTGGGTCGTATTGCACGACGGCATGCGACCATGGGTGGTTTTGCTCCAGAGGCTACTCCTTCACCACCTACTCCAGTAGCTTCAGATTCTGAGGATGAGGATGATGATGAGGATGATGATGATGATGATGGAGATGCTAGCTCTGCCGATGAGATGTCTGCATGACACTCTACCCTTTGTCACTCGTGACAAAAAGGGGGAGTAGTTTTGGGCTATGAGAGTAGTCATCTTAGGGGGAGAGTTAGTATAGGACATTTTTGATAGGGGGAGTGTTGATACTTTTGAGGGATGTAGTGAGGTTTGATGTATCTTTTCTTTTCTTATCTTTTTAGATACATTGTTCTTGTATATGAGGTCTTGTGACCAGTTTTACATACATGGTACTTATTCTCTTATATATGTGGATGTATGTTTCTTTCACCTCTCTCTTCATGTGTTGTTTCTTTTCTATCTTTATACACATGTTCTTTTATTGTATGCAATCTATTTATTTCTGTTTCACACAAGATGCCTTGATGAGTTTTGTTTAAAGTGTTTCAGAAATACAGGTTGTCAAAGTCTACTTATCATAAGCTCTCTTCTTGCAAAGTTTTTCAAGAGTTTGTGTTAGGATAGATTTTATTGTATTCAACAAGTGAATATGAGTTGAGTGATTTATGACTTCTCTCATATGCTCATTTGTTTGTTGTGGTTTTGTCACGGATTGCCAAAGGGGGAGATTGTTAGGACATATGTGTTTCACATGCTAAGAACATATGTCTTACTTATTTATGTAAATTGGCTAATCCTTTGACAAAACGCACTCTACTTGTAATTGGGTAGATCTAGGTGTTTTTAATACTTTAAGAAACTATGTTTCAAGGTCAAGTGTTGAAGTCATCAAGTCTGTCCAAGAGAAAGCAAGTTGAAGTGCAGAATTTTTAAAGCTCGACACCTCTCGATAGCTACCTCGACACCTGCTATCTGTCGAGATTTAAAAAGTCAGAATTCCAAATCTGATTTTCTTGGGATCCGTGAATATGTTTTTGGGACTTCTTTTCTTCTAACCCTAAACATATAAAAGGATTATTTTAAGAGCCGTTTTGTGTGACACAAGTTGTATTATCATTGAGCAATCTCTGTTTATGCAAATTGTGATCAACAGACGAAGTTCTTGACCTAGTTCATCCTTCATCAAGAAGTTGCTGTGTCTTTGCACCATAGGGTTTTGTAACCAAGCATCTTCCTGCTATTCATCACGTGGATGAACTGAAGAACTTTGCAGCCAACCATTCTTCCTCAAGTTGGTGTTCTGAAGTCGCGTACTGGGATCCGCGCATTGGTTAGTCACGTACTTGGGAGCCGTGCATCAAAGGTGGAAATTGTCACTACAGATCAAGTCCAATTGGGTATTGGGGTAAGGGTTCAACTGTAGGTTGGTAAGGTACTTGGGATTCCTTTCTTGTAACCGCTTGATTTGATAATAGTGGAGTTTTGGGAGTGGTGACCTGAAAATCACCCGGTGGGGTTTTTGCCGTTAGGGTTTTCCCCATTCGTAAACAAATCACCGTGTTATTTATTTTCCGCTGCATATTTAGTATTTGGTGATTTGTTTGTGCTTCCACGCAATTGCATGCTTAATTGATTAATTAACAACTTGGCTAATTAATTAATTAATTAGGGTTTATCACAAGGGGTCATTCAGATTGTGACCTACAACAAGAAATTCGAAAAAACAAGTAATTGAGCTCAGTGAGCTCAGTAAGCTCATGAGAGGTGATACGAGGATCAGTACCCCAACTAACGGAAGTATCGGTGAGATAAGACATAATGTCATCGAGAGGAGGGGTCTCAGAATAAGGGTACACAAGTTGTCGCACCAAATGTACACCAAGAGCAGAGGCCACTACTGAAGGAGTAGTGACATACTCTTCACCCTTTATCCAACTTATCACATAGTGAGTGTTGGAATCATCAAAGTGGATAGAGAGGTTCGAATAGAACTCTCTTATTAAGACAATTGGAGGATGGTACTCAATGTCCATAAGAGGTAACCAACCCCTACGCTTAAAGTTCCTCCTAATCTCCCCATCAAGCTCATCTAGTATCACCTTACACTCAGCCTAAACAGACCTAAATATGTTAAGTTTCTCATAGGTCTCTTGGTTTTTCTCAAACCTAAACCTATCACTCTCAAAGGCCAGGGTAGAGGGTATGGAGGTTTTCTTGTTGGCTCTAGTTTTCCTAACCATGATGCTAAGGGTTGGAAAGGAAAGACAAAAGCAGAAACCAAAGAAAGAAAACAAAGAAAACAAAGAAAACCAAGGGCAGACTGCATTAGAAAGGGTTAGAGCACAAAAATCTCAAAAAATAACAATTTATATGATGCATGTAATGAATTCACATATGATGCATGCTCTAATGCATTGATATTTGTTCAATTATACTTTATAAACCAACAATTGACTTGAACATAGAGTTTTAGAACAAAAACCCCAAATTTTGAAAAACCCAATTTCAAAAAAAAAACAACAAAAAAATTTTCAATTTATCATTACACTAGTTAGATAACATCATATAATGACAGAATCAATCAATAACACAAGTCAATTTCATCAATTTTAGCCCAATTGAACAAAATCCCCAATTTCTTGAACTTTCAATGCCTAGAATTTCAAAATTTTCCCAAATCACAAAATTAATCAAATTAATGCATGGGAATCATGTTAATAACATTTAGAGAAAAAAACCCAATGTTCAAATGTGAAAGAAAACAACTCAAAATTAAAAAACCCCAAAAATTATGAGTTTGTAAATTTCAACTAAAATGCATGAAATATGTAGATAAAATGAAAAAGAAAGGGTAAAAGAGACTTACAAGCACAAGAGACTTATAGTTGCACAAGAGACTTATCTTAATTTTTTTTAGTATAAAGCTCTCCTTAGAAGCGAAAAAACAAAGAAATTGTGATTATCTTTTTATTGTGGATCGGCATTGACATCAATAAAATGTAGAATATTATCCTATTATCCAAACTAGGATCAAAACTATGCTCTTGAAACTGGCAAACCTCCATGAGAACGAGATGCAAATCTTGATCAGAAAAAAGCTGGCTAAAGAACTTATATTAGAATAGAACAACTTTGGAAGTAAAAGAATGACGATAGAAATATTATAAACTAATGTGTTATATCACAAAAAATGAATGCAAGAATTTATTTTTTACATGATTATTTTGTTGAAGTGGTATTATGAAATTTATTGAGAAAAGTTTTTCATTGATCTGAGTAAAAACAGATAATTACAAGTGTTTATATACAACACTGAGCAACTAACTCAAGCCAAAAAACAAAGTTAACTGATCTAACAAACTTCCTAACTAACTACCAAAGGTGTACACTTAATTCAATCACATGTAGCTCACATGTTCACTAACCAATACTATACTACATGTAGTTTTTATGCTTAAGCTACTTGTCGTTGATCTCTACTTCAGCTCTACAACTATCTGGACTTTTGGACTCGTGTAGTTTAGTGTGCTACTCTAGTTTCTTTGATTTCTAATACTCTCCCTTAGGATGGACATCATGAGAATGAATGTTGGAGATGCCCATCCTGGTAAGAAGACCATAAAACTGATTCCAACTCAAAGCTTTTGTCAACAAATCAGCTAACTGATATTGAGTTCTAATATCCATTAACTTTATAACTCCTGCCTGCACCTTATCCCTCACAATGTGACAGTCTATCTCAATATGCTTTATACGCTCATGGAATACTGGATTAGTACCTATGTGGATTGCTGCTTGAGAATCACTGAACAATAAGGCAGCTTGATTATGTTTAACATTCAAATCCTTAAGTAAATACATAATTCATATCACTTCACACACTACAACAGCCATTGCTCTGTACTCTGCTTCTGTCGTGGACCTTGAAACTGTGTTTTGCTTCTTAGATTTCCAAGAAATCAAAAAGTCACCAAGAAATACACAGTAACTTGTGATGGACCTCCTAGAATCAATGCATGCAGCCCAATTTGCATCTGCAAAAGCTTTGATGTGTAAGGAGGATTGAGTTGAAAAGAACAAGCCCTGTCCTAAGGTACCTTTAAGATATTGAATTACCCTATAGGCTGCCTTGAGGTGAGGCTCTCTAGGCTTAGACATAAACTGGCTCAACCTATGTACTGAGTAAGTGATATCTGGCCTAGAAATAGTAAGAAACAATAGCCCCCTATCAATCTTTTGTACATACCAGCATCAGCCAATAACTTGCCTTCATCTTTGCTTAGTTTAAGATTGACCTCCATGGGAGTTTTAACAGGCTTACATCCAAGCATTCCCACATCATTGATCACTTCAAGGGCATACTTTCTCTTGCATAATAAAATGCCTTTCTCAGACCTAGCCATTTCCAAACCCAAGAAGTATTTCAGACTGCCCAGGTCCTTCAATTTGAATTGCTTATCTAAGATAACCTTCAAGTCTGCTATAGATTGAGGATCATTGCTGGCAATGAGTATATCATCTACATATACAAAAGTGCCATGAAAGAAGCTCCTGGTTGCTTGGTGAACGAAGAGTAATTTGCCTTAGACTGCAGAAAACCATGTTGCAGTAGAGTGGTTGAAAACTTGGAATACCATTGCCTTGAGGCTTGTTTAAGGCCATACAAGGACTTATTCAATTTGCATACAAGCTCCCCCTTGCTAGGCAGGCCTAGAGGAAGACACATGTACACTTCTTCATGCAAATCACCATGAAGAAACGCATTATTTACATCCAATTGGTGAAGAGTCTAGCCTTGCACAGCAGCCAAAGACAAGAAAAGCTTGACAATCACCATCTTGGCAACAGGAGAGAAGGTCTCAGTATAATCCAAACCCTTTTGTTGAGTATAACCTCTGGTAACCAACCTTGCTTTATATCTCTCTACACTGCCATCAAATTTGTATTTAATTTTGAAGACCCACTTACAACCAACAACCCTTTTATTGGGAGGCAAAGGAACTAGAGACCAAGTGTTATTAAGTTCTAAAGCCTGAAGTTCCCGATTAGGATCACCAATTGCTTGATGGTAAAATTGTGGTTCCTGAAGGGTAGAGATACTATTATAGAAATGAGAGTAAGAAGGAGAGAGTTTGTGATTAGAAATATATTGGCAGTAGGGTATTTTGTGGAAGTAGCATTGCACTTATAGGCTTGAAGATAAGCAGGTGGTCTAGAAACTCTAGTAGACCTCCTAGGGAGAGGATGACAAAGAACATGACTAGCTGGAAAAGAATTAGAAGCATGGTCAGGTTCAATGGACAAAGAAGAAGGAGTAAGATCAGGAATAGGAGTAGTAATGTCATTTGGAACAAAAACAGAAAAATCCTCAGGAAGATCAATAAAATGTTCTTCAAGAATAGTAGAATCAATAGGAGCTGAGGGGTCTGCAATAGAAGTAGAACGGTGAATAGAATCAGTAACAGGCAGAGATAGAGCATCAGAAAAAAAATCATGATAAAAGGGATCAGTTTGAAACAAAGGAACAAAAGTAGGAAGAGACTTAAAAGGAAATATGGATTCATGAAAAAGAACATCTCTAGAAATGAAACAAGATCTGGTTTGTAAATTCAAGAGCTTATAGCCCTTAACTCCATATGGATACCCCAAGAAAACATAGTTAATAGCCCTAGGATCAAACTTGCCTCTATTGTGAGAAAGAGTAGAAGCAAAACATAGACAACCAAACACCTTGAGATGTGAATAATATGGAATTTGATTGTAAAGAAGCTCAAAAGGAGATTTGTTATTCAAAAGAGGGTAAGGAAGTCTGTTTATAAGATGCACATCAGTGAGGATACAGTCACCCCAATAAGCAATAGGAATGTTTGATTGAAGCCTTAAAGCTCTTGCAACACAAAGTATATGTTGATGTTTCCTTTCCACAACAGAATTTTGTTGTGGAGTGGCAACACAACTATGTTGATGAATGATGCCATGAAGCTTAAAGAAGTCAATCATGTGAAACTCAAGCCCATTTTCTATCCTAAAGACCTTAATAGACTTACCAAATTGAGTTTTAATCATGGTATAAAAGGATTGTAATAGAGATCTAGTTTTAGACTTAGATTTCATAAGATAAACCCAAGTTGATCTAGTACAATCATCAACAATGGTAAGGAAATACTTGTGACCTGCAACAGTAGGTACCACATAAGGCCCTCAAATGTCACAATGTAACAAATCAAAAGGAAATTCAGAAACATGATCATGAAAAGGAAAAGGAAGCCTTTTATGCTTAGTTAGAGGGCAAATTTCACAAATTTCATTAGAGATAGAAGTGAGATCAGGAAGTACACTATTCAAAACAGAAATCTTAGCATCAGAGGGATGCCCAAGTCTGGAATGCCAAACAGAAGCTAGAATCTTGACATTATTGATTACATGAGACTTATTTGTACTAAAAATGGAATGAAAAACAGAATTAAAAATAGATGGAAGGATGAAGTAGCCTGGGACTGAGTTGGAATGGCACAAGTATCAGAAAGGCTATGTTGAAGGAGATACAACCCATCATGAACTTCACCCACACCAATCGTCCTCCAGCAATTGAGGTCCTAAATGAAATAGAAAGTAGACAAGAAAATGAGACAACAATGCATTTTCTTGGTGAGTTGGCTGACTGATAAAAGGTTGAAAGAGAAAGATGGAACACAAAGCACATTGGTTAAGATCAAATTTTCAGAAAGACATATAGAACCAATATGAGTTACCAAAGCAGTCTCACCATTAGGAAGTTCAACCACACAATTAAAAGCAGTAAAATTAGTCAATATATGAACAGAATACACTATATGATCTGTTACACCAATGTCAATGACCCAAGTATTACCACCAAAAGCTGTTCTATGCACAATTTAGGTAGAAAAGACTGAATGCCTCAAATCAAGACAAGTAGAACTTAACATACCTGCCATGGTAAGAGCATTTGCGGTACTGGAATAAGAAGGAACAATTGGATTAGGCTTAATTACATTATTGGCCATGTGTGCTTCCTTATTGCCCATATTGAACTGAGTCTCCTTACCACCAGAGTTGAGATGAATAGTTTGCATTTGAGTTCCCAACATGGTTAAAAACTGCTGACGTTGCTCTTGAGTGAAAGGAAAAGTAGCAGATGGAAGACCATTGTCTGCACAAGCTTCTTGAACATTGACTTAATTCACCATAAAGTTCTTGCCTTTAGGTTTGAAGCCTGGAGGAAAACCGTGTAGCTTGAAGCATTTCTCCATGACATGTCCAAGCTTCCCATAGTGAGTACATATAGGTTTGTCTTTGCCTTTGGAATTCTTTCCTCCATAAACACCAGAATTACCAAAGAATTGAGGAAAATTGGAATTGGAATTGACATTATAACCCTTCACTACTAGAGTAGTAGACTCTATGTGAACAGAATTGCCAAGCCCTACACTCCTTTGCCTCTCTCTTGAATCAACAAGGAATAAACTTTGTTAATGGTTGGAAATGGTTCCATTAACAAGATCTACCCTTTGATCTGAGAGTATGACTCATTGAACCCCATCTGAAATTGCATCACTGATTCTTGAAGACGAAGATCTTCAAGCTTCTGAGACAGATTATAGGTACACTTTCCACAAGAACAGGTAGGAGTAGGCCTAAAATTCTAAAGTTGTTCTCAAAAGAGCTTCAACTGAGTGAAATAATTGGTAATTGAGGACTCACCTTAACACATTGAAACTATGTCTTTTTGAAGCTGGAAAACCCTAGGTCCATTCCCTTGAGAATGTGTATCTCGGAGATCATTCTAGATTTCCAGAGCAGTGTCTCTGTAGGTAATACTCACTCGAATATGAGGTGACATAGCCTTCATCAACCAAGAACCTACCATGTTGTCATAGTGAATCCAAGCATCAACTGTTGCTGGAGTCTTTATCAATGGTGAAGAGAGAGTAATACTACCATTGACAAAGCCAAACTTATTCTTGGCAACCAATGTTTTCTTCATTGAACGAACCCAAGCATGGTAATTCTCACCAATCAACGCTTCAGACAGAAGTATGGCTCCGGGATTTTCAGCGTGATGAAGAAACAGAGGATTTGAGATATCCTCTATGAGTGCAGGATCTTGCACAGAGGAAGAAGATGAAGTATTAGTTGCTTCAGCCATTGAAGAGGCTTCAAAGCTCTCAAGAACAAACCCTAGAAATTTTGGGAGAAAATAGAGTAGGAAGGCTCTGATACCATATGAAATTTATTGAGAAAATTATTTCATTGATCTGAGTAAAAACAAATAATTACAAGTGTTTATATACAACACTAAGCAACTAACTCAAGCCAAAAAACTAAGTTAACTGATCTAACAAACTTCCTAACTAACTACCAGAGGTGTACACTTAAGTCAATCACGTGTAGCTCACATGTTCACTAACCAATACTATACTACATGTAGTTTTTATGCTTAAGCTACTTGTTGTTAATCTCTGCTTCAACTCTGCAACTATCTGGTCTTTTGGACTCGTGTAATTCAGTTTGCTACTCTAGTTTCTTTGATTTCTGATAGGTATCAATTAGTCAAGAGCATTTTAGTTATTTTAGTTTAATTGAAATTTCTTGGTGTTTCAAATGAATACATCTAGGGTTTAAATTAAATCTCCCACCCCAACTGTTGATTTATAAAAAAATGATTAATAGATTGATGACATGGCAGTATCTTGCCTATCAATTTTAAAAGAAATGTGAAGATTTAAAGAACTTTATTTTGTAGAGTATCGTAATAACTTTAAAAGATCTAAATCCTATGTTTATATGTGAAAATTAAAGGTGAGTGTTATAAAAAGAAAAAAGAAAAAAAGTGAGTGTTCTCAAAAATTAGAGTGATATGTGTGAGTTCTAGTTAGTTTAATTTATAAAATCTCTTATGGTTGAATAAGATATCTGAGATTTAATCCCCGTCTACACCAAAAATCTATTGGTGTCTTGGCCGGTCTGATAATAAAAAACTACCATCAGGAATGGACACTATTTATTAAAACTCTCTAAAAAAAAAAGAAAAAAAAGAAAAAAAAAAAAACAGAGAGAGTGATATGCAAAAGTTTGTTCTACGTTTGATCGTAAGCTATGATCAGCTAGCGCATATAGTAAAGTCAATATTACTTTTTGTTATCTATATATATATATATATATATATATATATAACCGAAACCTCTGAAACTCCCATAATTTTCCATATTAGCACAATATTAAAAAAAAATGTAACAAAACTTTTCTAAACCCAATGCTCTGTCTCCCGATGCTCTGCCTTCTCTTCCTTGCCTTCCTCTACCAGCTCCTCCTCTACCAACTCCTCCTCGATCAGACCCATGACAAACCAACAGCAAAGCATTGCATCGCATAAAGACCTATAGATTCCTCAATCAAAACCCACCATACCCACAAACCAGTAGCCATCTTCTTCCTCTGAACAGAGGTCGATCTCCTTCCTCAGACCACCATTTGCCACAAAACACCCACATACAACTTCTACAACCCAGAAATGGCAACCCATTTGCTGTGGGTCACATCTAGCCCATGGCCACAGATTCCTAAATCAAAACCCACCAATGGAGCTTACAGTCCCATACAAACCAAACCCACTTTTATTTTCTTCAGCTCCACTCACACACAACTCTCAAACTCTCATTCTTCTCAAGCTTCCTATGAACCCCAGGTCCAAAAATTCCCACCACAGACCCAATTTTCATGTTCTAGCTTCTGCAAACCCAAATGGGTCTGATGGGCTTTCATGGCTGAGTCTGACTCAGTCGGTCCGGCATGGCTCAGAGCAGTTATGGTCGAAACTCAACGAGTCAGGGAAGAAGGAAACTGGGTTTGCTTGGAAGATGCCAATGTGAAGGTGGATGAGTTTGTGGGGCGAGTTAAGGAAGGAGTCAGCAAAGGTTGGGGTGAGTTGGAATGGTTTAGGACTGAGTTAGTGCCTGAATTTGTGAGTTGGATTCGTTGGGAGTGTTGGAAGGCAATTCTGCACTTTGAGAACCTTTCGTTTTAATTTTTGTTTGGTAGATAAGAAATTGCAGGAAAAGGGTAGAAAATGGACAAGTTTAAGTATTTTCTTCTGAACTGTTGGGGTATTGTATATTAGCTGGTTGTTATGTCTCTTAAAACCCATATTTCTTCTTCTTTGGTGCACAATCTCAAATAAACACTTCAAAACCACAGAAATCCCCACTCAAATCCAAAAGACCGCCTCTCATAACATTTACAAGGTCTTGGCAGGCGTTTACAATGTCTGCGTAGAGGTCGTGTTCTCCCTTTTCTACAAGCCAAAAAATGGGACTTTGGGATAGATCAAGTTTCAGGGACTAAGACGGTTCCATTGGAGAGAGGCTATGATTATTTCTTCTTAAAGGGTTTTCCTGTTGGTGAGACGTTATGGTATGTTGGGTTTGGTTTTTGATTTTGCTATTGCTCTTGCTCTTGCTCTGTGTTGCTTTTATATTTATTTCAATTAAATCTTCTAATTAGATGATAAAGCATTGGAAGTGATGCATGTTTGATGTTGCTCATGCAAAGTATTTTATTTATGATTGGTTACCAGGATAAATGAGTGGCAGAGATTAGAAATTTTGATCTTCATAATATGTTCTTTTAGGGGGTCTGTGATCTCTTCTTAGTTCTTAAGATATCACTTGCCCAACTACCTTTGACCATGTCAACCAGTGGTTAGATGAACTCCAGCATACATATATTTATATATTTTGTTTATATTCATATTTTTGATTGAAAGGTGAATCTCAGGTTTGTGTTTTCTGTACATTTTTAGATCCCTGTAAACTAGATTGTTTAACCTAATTAATTAACCAAATGAATACTTAGGTTTATTATTTAGATCTAGGTTAACACAAGTAAATCATATCATGTAAATAATGCGTAAATATAAAGAACACACAATATGATAACCCAAAAAAATCGAACTGGTAAAAAACCTAGGGAGGATTTAACCTAACTATCCTCAAGGTAAAAAACAAATCCACTATGAAAGAATTGAAGTTTGTACAATAGAACTTAGACCACTAACATTCTATTGCTACCATGAGTAGAAAACTTATTATCACGACCCCATGATAGCTCCGAGTCCAGGACCACTTCTTTCCTTGGCCTTTGCAACACAAGCACCCACACTTGTAATAAAAAACACAAACTCTCCTGTTTGTGACTCCAAGACTACCCTTGAAGGTTTAGATCATCAGTACCTTTGATGACTAGAGAAGTCAACAACTTCTACAACATCGGATCTTGAAATTCTTCAAGGAATAACACCGGTAGAAGACATGAGAGAGCTTTTTGGGTACAAAACCCTAGATACAAAAGAGGCACACTCTTCTCTCTCTGAAAAGCCTTTTAAAAACGTGCTTAGGGTTTCCTTTATATACTAGAAAAAGTAGATCTAAAACCCTAATCCATAATGGGCTTGAATTGCTGTTTGGGCTACTTAAAATTCTACAGATACGTGTTTCGATCGATCAAGCCTGTTCTTCGATCGATCGAGCCTTGCAGAAATTGAATAGTAATTTCCTGCAATTACTCGATTCCCAACTTACATTAACCGAAACTTTGAGCAAGTCTAAACCTAGACTAAATATTTTGATCATGGTTTGCCAACATATACAAAGTGAAGTTCTAATACATTAGTTCCTAAAGTCTTAGAACCTAACATTTTCCTATCAAATTGAGATAGATGTCTACTTCTTTAGTATTTTTCTACTCTTCTGACAATGGGCTCTTCCTCCTCATATAAATGGATAGTGAGTAGGCAATTTTTACATTTGAGTATAATACGATTGGACACTTACACTATTGCACACTCTAAGTCTAATAGAAATTCTTACTCTCCCATCCCATATACCAATTTTACTGTTTATTTATTTTGTTATTAAACTGTTTGTCTTTCTTACAAATAAACAATATTGGATATGATATTGATAGTTTGCTATTTTAGTAAAGCACTAATTCATAGCTTTCTTATATATGAATGCATGCTAATTATTGGATTAAATCTTAAATAATTTTTGATGCATTTGTGTCACTTGGATTGAAGGTTCAGAAAAGTGCATGTTCGAGGTATGACTTCTTTGGGTGTATATTTTAAATTATCGAGAAGATAATCATATTTGACAGATTAATAAGAATATATTAGTAAGTGCATTTTTCCATAGAGGATTTATTATGTATATTGGAAGCTTCAAGGAGGCTGAAAATAATTATAAATAATCATTACAATTCCATTAGTCAATTAATGTTTACAAATCAATACATTTTTCAGGTGTTTGAGAAAATTATGATCTATGTTCAATTGAGATGAAGATTACGAATAAATTGAGCATCCCATTTTAGAAATTGAGCCAATATGTATTTGCTTCTGATAATAATCTCTCCTCCTTTGCAGGTTTTTTTTTTTTTTTTTTTTTGAGAAACCTCCCCCTTTGCAGTTGGTTGACCAATCGTTAATTCTATTAATGATGGATTTATAATGTTAGGTAAGTTAGGTGATAACATGGTTTTAGGTTGCAGAAGCATCTAACAATGATTTATCATATATATTTTGAACTTGAGGTATTGCAATTGCTACAAATGCTTAGTCACATACAAATTAAGATTAATAGAGAAAGACAAGGATATGTAGTATGTTATTCAACTGAAGATATGGTTGATAAAGTGAATCAAGGCAAGTTATTCTTTTTGGCAAATTGTCAATTGAGCCAAAAGCAATTTCTAAATTGAGTTCTATTTGCAATATTGTACTTTATGTATATACTAATGTTTCTCCTGTAATTTTCAATTCCAATTTAGTAAAAATTAATTTGATAAAATCTCTTATACAGGTTCTCTTAAATGCTGAGCCACCATGTTTAGTCTTGATTTCCTGTTATGTGACTCCTATGAATTTGTTGTGCCAGAGAGAAATCATGGTGCAATCCCAGTACTTTGTGATCATGGTTCAGTTTGTCAAGAGTTTTTTTTTTTTTTTTTTTCGTATTTATCATTAATATTTTTTGTAGCGCATTTGCATCAAGTAGAATTCATGTTTGTGATTTTAGCCAATCTGATGTAGATATGAGAATAAGGAAAAAGTATACCACTAATGCTTGGGAAGCCTAAGTATACCATTGATAATTGTCAATTATCATTGTTGCATATGTTATGTGCTAAAATGAAGTATTAAATCTATATAGACCATATGAGTTTCTAAGTTTCATTTTTTTTTCTTTGGTTGAGACTTGAGATAATGAGTTCATTTCCAAAGTAGTATTGTTAGTTATAAATTGAAAATTTTCATAATTGTTCTTCTTTTCCTTCTTCTTCTTCTTCTTCTTCTTCTTATTATTATTATTATTATTATTTAATATAAAAAAATGCAAGTATATTTTTAGTTATTGAATAATTAATGTTCTGTTGTAGGTTATTGAATTATTTCTGCCTCATATTATCAATGTAAGTTGTTTTTAAAGTTTTAACAAATAACAATCTTCTCAAGATTTGCATCCCTTAATGACGATGGGGCAAGTTGCTAATTGTGATTTAATTTGCATCCCTTTGGATTTCCTACAGATAATCATTTGAAAAGCTATTTTTCTACATTGTCATTTTAATCCATATTTTAAAATTTTACTTTTTATATTAGTGGGGGAGCCTAGTAGTGTGTCAACATCTTACCCAGCAGCATTTCAGGATGCAATCGTGGAGGTTGCAATAAAAGCTAGAGACCTTGGATTTAGACTAATTTTGTTTGTCAGTGATTGCGAAAGGATTGAACAGGTTTGCAATGGAAGAAGTTAACCAAGATTGCAGGAACAACCTATGATGACAGACTTGCATTTTCTAACTTAATAAGGTTTAACTTTTCACACCATTTTTGTACCAAAAACTATCATGTGTAATGTGTTAGAAGTAGCTTTAATTCTCTAGCTGTTCATTATTCAACCCATTACTATTGGATCTCTCCAAATCTTATGTTATATAACTTGTGTCCTGTAACTATTTCTATGGTATCAAAAAAAAAAAAAAAAAAAAGAAGAAGAAGAAGAAGAAGAAAAGAGTTACATATAGTCTTCAACTATGTTAATTAGAAATATTTAGAATTTAATAAAGGGATCCAACACTAAATAAATTTTGAACAAATTAGGATCGAGGCTATGTAAAAAATTCTAACTAAATTAGGTAAGCTATTTTTTTACAAATAGTCCAATTTCATTTTTTATTTATTCATAATTATTAACCATCAATTATCTATAAATATATATATATATATATATATATATATATTCACAACTAGCCCATGCATTGCACGGGTTAGCGACTAGTTAAACTGAATATCTTTCTGAAGGACCCTTGATCTATTGGCTTACTCCAATAAATAATGAAAGCTCGAAAATGTGTTAAAAACACAAGAGCTTGTTTAGAACCCTAATTAAAATTACAGCTAGATTGCTTTTACTCTAACTTATCTAAGTGCGGAAACAAGAGTAAATGAAGCGCAATCAACCGATACTACTCTAGTGCATAAACATGAACAACAAACAATAAAAGTAAAGTACAAGAGTAAGGGAAGAGAGATGCAAACACAATAAAACATGGCGATGTGTTATCGAATAGGAAACCGAAGAACTCGGCAAAAACCTCTCTGCCACCTTCCAAGCAGTAAATCAATCCACTAGACAATCAATTGGGATACATGAGTTAGCAAGAGACCCTCCAAGCCTAATCTACCTGATGTACCTAAGCCCTCCAAGCTCTTACTCCAATAAGGCTTCTCGGAACCATGTCTTGTCTAGCTTTCCAGATCCCACAATACGCTCGATTGCATCCACCAAGCTTCACCATCTTCTTTTGGCAAATCCCCAAAACTTCCCAAACTCCAAAACACTCTCTATACTTTGAATAGGTGTGGGTTGTGTTTGGGTACAAATCTCCTCTCAATGTATAACATTGGGAGAAGGAAAGAGAAGATGATACAATGATTTCTTACTAAGGATGAGTAGCTCTCTCTCTAAAAGATGGGTGTGTGTGTGTTGTTGAAAACCTATCTAGGGTTTTTCTCTCTGAATAGCCTCATATAGATTTGTGGGCAATGAGGGTATATATAGTATGGGTGAAGGGTAAGAAAGTCACTCTTAAAAATCCTCCAGGCAGAGAGTTTTGTGACTACCTCGCGGGAAGGCCTTACTCTCGAGACACTCGCGAAAACGACAGCCTGGCACAACTTTTCAGCTTCCAGTCACGTGCTCCTCACATGGCTCTTTCGCGGGTTAGCTTCTCGCGAGCTTCTCGCGAAATCCACTGATTCTTCATTTAAGCTTGAGTCTTCACCAACTTAATACTAAACCCAATACAATAAAATCCCACAAAATACAAGGAACAAAATTAAAGCAATTACAACACTTTTTGTCATGGAATAAAGCCAACAAAACATAGTTGTAAATCACAACTTTACAAATAAAGAAGTTTCACTACATACGGTTTTTCATCTCCTGAGCTTACACCAAAATGGAAATAAAATTCAAGAACAAATTGAATACCTTTTTTTTTGGGGGGTGAGGAGGGGGGGGGGGGGAGGGGGAATAACTGTAATCATCCTTCGTGGCTTAGCTTGGAGCCCTTTTGATTAGTTAATCTTAGAACATACTTTGCAAATTTCACCTTGAGTACCAAACTTGAAGCCAATGTTGCTCATCTTCACCATGGACTTTCTGAACTGCACATTGAAGGCATTCGAGTTGATAGAGCTGAAAGCCTAGAAGGTAGTTCAGGAGAAAAAGCTCAAAATGGCCGAGGAAGCAAGGGACTAGTATTTCAAGCTGACAGAAGAGCTGAGGAAGGTCCTTGAAGATAAAGAGAAAGAGATCTGTCAGGCTAAGGACGTTGCAATACGAGAGTATCGTGACTCCGATGCCTTTATGTCCGAGCTTGGAATCTCATATGGCGACGATTTTTACGAGGCCATCCGTCAAGTGAAAGCTTTATATCCTGACTTGGATGTGTCCACCGTTAACATAAATGCCGCTGAGCAAATGTCTGTCCAGCCTGTCCAATCTGAAAATACAGAGGAGCTTTTTGGTGAAAATCCACCCGTCAGTGATGCCCCTGGTGATCGAACTGTTGGTGAGGGTCATGAGGAACATAAGGATGATCAGACACGTCATATTGAAGAGAAGGATGAAACCGTCGTTGCAGAGGTGTAGTTAATTATTTTTATTTTTATTTTATTTGAGAACATTTGGAGAACAATCTACTATCTCTCCGTCATGGGGTTCGTTTATCATTTCCCTATTAAGGGCTTTTAACTATATCTGTTTATTTTCCTTGCTGTTTCTTCCGTCTATTGTAATGACTTGTTTGATGTTTTGTTTGTGAATGCATCCCTCCATTTGATAAATTCCTTCAATTAGTGTACTTTGCATTTTTAAACTGTAGAATAAGTCCGTCCACCAGGGATTGTTATGTTGGTCCGTTCACTTTATTGAGAGCCAGTATATGTCCGTCTGCTTTTGGTAATTCCTTTTTCGGATGATCCGTCCAGTTGGTGGACCAATTTTTATCCGTCCATCTATTTCGAATTTTCAACCAATTAGGGCGTCCCATCCCCCTTGTGGACTTGTATCCGTCCACTTTGGGCGTTAAGAGTTTTACGTTTGAGGCAATCCGTCCATCTTGTGGACTTTGTATTCGTCCACTTTGGATGATAAGAGTCGTCACCCTCTTGGGGCGATCTGTCCACTATATGGACTTGTATTCGTCCACTTTGGACGATAAGAGTCGTCACCCTCTTGGGGCGATCCGTCCACTATGTGGACTTGTATTCGTCCACTTTGGACGACAAGAATTTTCACCCTCTTGGGGCGATCTGTCCATCATGTGGACTTGTATTCGTCCACTTTGGACGATAAGAGTTTAGGTAGAAAAACATAGTCATGTCTGAATATTCTCTTTATTAATTAAAAATCATGTGTCTGTAGAAAAGAACCTGCCCCCTTGGGCTTAAAAACATATTGTGGCAAAAAATTGTCTAAGGAAAACTAGTAATTGCAAAAAAAAGTAAATAAACTGGGAAATTGGGGAGCGCCGTTATTCTTCATATCACCTCTATTGGTGGTATTTTCGTAGGTGCTCCGTGTTCCATGGGTGCTGCAGCTTTCACCCGTCCAGAGTCTCGAGGTGGTAGGTTCCCTTCCTCTGCCATGAGGTGATCCTGTAGGGTCCTTCCCAGTTGGGGTCGAGCTTTCCTTGTGAGGGATCTCTAGTAGCATCCATTACCTTCCGTAGGACAAGGTCTCCAACTTGAAAGTCTCTATGCCTGATTTTGGAGTTGTAGTGTTTTGCCATGAGATTCTGATACCGCGCCAGTCTTTGCTTTGCTGCCGCCCGGACTTCGTCCACCAGGTCGAGCTGAAGGCGCATTGCCTCTTCGTTCTTATCTCCATCGTAGTTCTCCACCCGATAGCTTATGAGCCCTACTTCTGTTGGGATGACAGCGTCACATCCGTAGACTAGTCGAAACAGTGTTTCTTCAGTTGGTGTTCTTGCTGTGGTTCGGTATGCCCACAGAATGCTTGGCAGTTCGTCTGGCCAGATATCCTTTGCCCCCTCAAGCCGGGTCTTGATAATCTTGAGCAAGGAATGGTTTGTGACTTCAACCTGCCCATTGGCCTGGGGATGTGCTGGTGATGAGTAGTGATTCTTGATGCCTAGCTCCGAACAGAAGTCCCTAAATACGCTATTGTCGAATTGCTTTCCGTTGTCGGAGACAAGTACTCTTGGTATGTCGTACTTGCAGATGATATTCCTCCAAACGAAACTTCGAATATTCTTCTTCGTGATAGTAGCTAGGGCTTCTGCTTCCACCCATTTAGTGAAGTAGTCGATGCCAATTACCAGAAACTTTAACTGCCTTATTGCTGTCGGAAAGGGGCCCATGATATCAAGTCCCCATTGAGCGAACGGCCAAGGGGCCGTCATGGGGGTTAGCTCTTTGGATGGTTGCTTGATGAAGCTGCTAAACCTTTGGCACTTGTTGCATGCCTTGACATATGCCTGTGCGTCCTTCAGCATTGTAGGCCAATAGTATCCGGCTCGGATCAATTTGTGCACTAATGACCGTGCCCCTGAGTGATTTTCACAGATACCTTCGTGGACTTCCCTCATTACGTAATCTGCTTCCTCGTGGCTTAAACACCTTAGGTATGGCCGTGAGAATCCTCTTTTGTATAAGACATCCTTTATCAGTACAAACCTTGATGCATGGACCTTCAACTTCCTAGCAGCATCTTTCCCGTCTGGTAATGCTCTAGTCTTTAGGTAGGATACTAACGGCGTAGTCCAAT
This sequence comes from Quercus aquifolioides, assembly GCA_019022515.1. Lineage (NCBI taxonomy): Eukaryota > Viridiplantae > Streptophyta > Magnoliopsida > Fagales > Fagaceae > Quercus > Quercus aquifolioides. The sequence continues at coordinate 20,253,097 of CM032332.1, read as the reverse complement.
TGCACTCGGTATTTACTTCCTGCACATTCGCTTCGTCATCAATAAGCGAGGATTTTTGAGCAAATGACAATACCTTTTCAGGGATCAGCAAGGATTCTGCCAAGGCAGCTTTCGCTAGGCGGTCGGCGCATTTGTTTTCCTCCCTTGGGATTTGAACGAACCTGATTTCGAGGTTGCTGATTCTATTCTTCACTTCCTTTAGATACCGCTTCATCCTCTCATTCTTGCACTCGTAGCCGCCATTGATTTGACTTATTACCACCTGGGAATCACAATGTAAAACCACATTTTCAACGCCTGCTGCCTTCACGAGGTCTAGTCCTACCATTAATGCTTCATATTCGGCCTCGTTGTTGGTTTTGGGAAAGTCTAGTCGGATCATGCACTCAATTTTATCTCCTTCCGGGGTCTGGATTACTACACTGGCCCCTTCTGGTCGTTTATTGGAAGATCCGTCTGTGTGGATGCTCTATTGTGCAGCTATTTTTGCCCCCTTGTAGTTTGTGCTAGCAAATTCAGCGATGAAGTCAGCCATAGCTTGCCCCTTTATCGCAATTCGCGGACGGTACTGTATATCAAATTCACTTAGTTCTACTACCCATAAAGCCATCCGTCTGGCAGCCTCAGGGCTACTCATGGCTCTTCTCAATGGCTGGTCCGTCAAGACTACGATGGTATGTGGCTGGAAGTACGGCTTGAGCTTTTGTGCTGCAGTTACTAGCGCGATGGCCAATTTCTCCATTTTTGGGTACCTTTCCTCCACTCCTCGGAACGCCCTACTTATAAAGTAGACGGGTTTTTGAGATCCTTCTTCCTTCCTGACTAGGGCCGCGCTGACTGCTGCTTGCGAAATTGCTAAGTACAGGTAGAGTTCTTCTCCTGGCTTGGACGGGCTGAGTAATGGTGAAGCTGAGAGGTACTTCTTCAAATCATCAAATGCCTTCTGGCACTCATCCGTCCATTCGAATGCTTTCCTCAAAGTGCAGAAGAAGGGGAGACATTTGTCCGTCGCTTTCGAGATGAACCTGTTTAGGGCTGCAATTTTGCCGTTCAAGCTTTGTACATCCTTGATCGTCTCGGTGGTTGTAATTCTATTATGGCCCGTATCTTCTCCGGAGTTACCTCTATGCCTCTTTGGGATACCATGAAGCCCAAGAATTTTCCTGCCGTTACTCCGAACGCTCACTTATTTGGATTCAACTTCATGTTATACGACCGGAGTGTGTCGAAAGTCTCCTAGAGGTCGTTTAGGTGATCATCTTCGAGCCGGCTCTTTACTAGCATATCATCGACATAAACTTGTACGTTCCTCCCAATTTGGTGCGCGAACATCTTGTTCATCAGTCTCTGGTACGTCGCTCCCGCGTTCTTGAGCCCAAACGGCATCACCTTGTAGCAAAAGAGTCCTTGGCTGGTGACAAAGGAGGTTTTCTCTTGATCAGCCTCGTCCATCTTAATTTGATTGTAGCCCGAGAAGGCATCCATGAAGCTTAGGAGTTAGTGTCTTGCCGTTGAGTCTACCAAGGTATCTATCTGAGGTAGTGGGTAACTATCCTTAGGGCAGGCCCTGTTGAGGTCCGTGAAGTCGACACACATTCGCCACTTCCCGTTGGCCTTCTTAACCATAACCACATTTGCTAACCAGTCAGGGTAATATACCTCTCGAATGAAATCGGCTTTGAGTAGCTTCCTGACCTCTTCTGCTATTGCTTTGTCTCTTTCCTGAGCGAACACTCGCTTTTTTTGTCGGACGGGTGAGAATGCGGGGTTCACGTTCAATTTGTGGACCATGGCTGAGGGATCAATCCCGGGCATGTCCTCATGGGTCCATGCAAAAACGTCTTGATTCATTCTGAGGAACACTGCGAGGGCTTGACGTATTGGTGGGCTAGCCAATGTCCCTATCCTAGTGGTTCGTTCTGGTCTTGAGTCATCAAGGGTTATCTCTTCTAGTTCCTCAACTGGCTCTGTCATAGTTCGTTGCTCTTCTATGCACATGGTTTGCTGGTGGTGTTCCATCTCCAGCATGGCAATGTAGCATTCGCGGGCGGCCACCTGATTTCCTCGTAGTTCGCCGACCCCATACTCCGTTGAGAATTTTATCATTAGGTGGTATGTTGACGTTACCGCCTTCCACGAGTTAAGGGTGGGTCGTCTGAGGATGGTGTTGTAGGCGGATGAGCAGTCAACAACAAGGAAAGTAACATCCTTAGTGATCTGTTGAGGATAATCCCCCACTATTACCGAAAGCACGACTGCGCCCAATAGGAATACCCTCGTACCTCCAAAACCAACCAGCGGAGCATTCGTCTGTATTAACCGTTCTCTATCAATCCTCATCTGCTGGAACGCTGGGTAGTATAGGATGTCTGCCGAGCTACCATTGTCGATCAGAACTCGGTGCAAGTTGAAGTCTCCTACTTGTAAGGTTACGACAAGCGCGTCATCATGAGGGTGGTGAAGGCGTCGAGCATCGTCTTCCAAGAATCCTATGATGGGGCTCTCTATTCGTGCTATCTTTGCTATAGAGCCCATCAATTGGACGTTATGAACCATCCTGAGGTATGTCTTTCGGGCCTTTTTGGACGACCCTACAATTACGCCCCCTACGATCATTCTTATATCCCTTATAGGTGGCCTGGGGCGCATATTATCTCGTTGGGGGGGCTACTCCTGATGTTGCTGATCCATCCTTTCCTTGCTGACGAACTTTTGCAGTTTTCCTTGTCTAATAAGAGCTTTGATCTGCTGTTTTAGGTCGTAGCAATCAGCTGTGTCGTGACCATGATCACGGTGGAAACGGCAATATTTGTCTCTAGATTGCTTGTTGGGATCTCCCTTCATTTTGCCGGGGAAGGTTAGAGTCCCCTCGTCCTTGATTTGCATTAGCACTTTATCTATCGGGGCAGTCAATGGGGTAAAGCTTGTGAACCTCCCTCCCGGGGGCCTAGATCGCCTTTCGTCCCTTCGGTCTCCCGTTCTTGGCTTCTTTGATCCATGGTCCCGCCGTATATCTTCCTGCCGCTCCCTTTTCCTGGGTTTCTTCTCCCAAGCCAACAATGCATCCTCAGCATTCATGTATTTGGTGGCCCTGTAGAGTACTTCCGACATGGTCTTCGGGTCGTTCTTGTATAAAGAGAACAAAAACTTACCCTTTCGTAACCCATTTATGAAAGCTGCTACTAGTATCTTGTCGTCAACTTCATCAATCGAGAGAGCTTCTTTGTTGAAGTGTGTTATGTAGGATCTCAGCGTCTCGTCCTCTCGCTGCCTGATGCTCATCAAGCATGCCGTTGACTTCTTATATCGATGTCCCCCAATAAAGTGTGCCGTGAACTGAGCACTTAGCTCTTTGAAAGTGCTGATGGAATTCGGCGTCAGTCGGCTGAACCATACCCTTACGAGACCCTTCAGTGTTGTAGGGAAGGCCCTACACATGATTTCGTCTATTACTCCCTGAAGGTGCATTAAGGTATTGAAGATCTCCAGGTGGTCCAGGGGGTCCTTCACTCCGTTGTAACTGTCTATGTGCGGCATGCGAAACTTATGTGGTAAGGGGAAGGAATTGATTGGAGCAGTGAACGGTGAGTCGGTTTGGTTGACTAAGTCGTCGAGATCGCTTGACACTCATCCCTTGAGGGCGTTCATCATGACTTTCATCTGTTCCTTCATCGCCTGCATCTCTGCCACAACTGGTGGTGGAGCCGTATCTGCGAGGGATGGGAGGCTCATGTTTTGTCGCTCCGGTCCTGGGGCGTTACTGCCCTCTAGCCCATCTCGTTCTCTTCTATTGGCACTGGCGCCTTCTTGGTCCTGCTCCTAAGTGTCGTGACCCACGTGTTTCTGGCGTAACTGCTCCTCCAGATCGTGGGTCTACTTAGTGAGGCACTCCACGGCAGCAGCTAAGGTCTGAACCTGTCTCTCGAGGGCTGCTGCGCGAGTTTCGTCTCCCTGAACGTTGTTCATAGTTGCCATTGAGCGAGTCAGCACCATGCAACTCTTTTGTCCGGGAAGCGTTAGTTATGGCTTACAAACTAGAAAACGTCGTACTTCCCACAGACAGCGCCAACTGATGATGCACAAAAAATCACCAGTGAGCAACACAATATGCGCACGCTCTAAGTAGCACCTGCACAACAGAAAAGGAAGACCTAACAGAGAGCACCAGTGTGGTGCCAGCCAAACACCCTCCGAAGGTTAAGTTAGAACTTCTCGCAACTCTAGAATGCTAGAGAGGGGGTGAATTATGCGTACCTTGATTCATGAGGGTATTGGGGCTTTTATTGTTGTAGAAGGTTAACCTCTCTCCTCCTTGGTGTAGAAGTCTTTTCCTTATAGGAATCCTCTTGAATAATCCCAAACGTGGTGGGCAAAACATTTCCTTATAGAGAAGATCTTTCATCAATGCGCGAATCTTCTAGAATCCTATTCGAACTAGGATTCTATTTATCTTCGGATTCTATTGATGGCTATGTGTGGGCCGCAAGTTTTTCTATCTAGGGTTCATGGCATCCATGTGAGCATTAGATCCATCCCTTGCAACCGCCCGTGCAGGATCCATCCATAATAGACTGCGAGTGATGGACCTGTCCACTATCGGCCCATGGACATGGAACCGTCAAGCCCATCTTGTTGATGTCCATCGTCCCATATTTTACCCTCTTCACTAGTGTTTGAAGCCAATGCAAGAGAGGACTCTAGAGTAGTCCAAAATATTATGTGGTGAGTGGTAAGGTTTATACCAATAGGTATTAGTTCTTGTACGATTGCCAAGTAAACATATACTCTCCCAAATACACACTCAAAAATTTTATTGAAATAAGCATCAAAACAATTCTTCAGATGAAAGGCAAACAATACGATAGGACAATGATCTCACATACTTCTTATTGTATATCATTCGTACACATTACCCGTTTTACATTTCAAATGTGGACATTATTAAAAAAATGTGAATATCGAGTGTGAAATTATGGATGTTATATGTAAGTATGAAGAATATATTAAAGAGTGTAAGAAAACAATTACTGATCAATATGATAACATTTAAATTCAAAAGTCCATAACTTTTAATTTTGGATCCCAAACAATAAAAAGCCAATGTGTCATGCCAAACACACAACTATAAATCATTTGTATATTGAAAAAAATCCAAATACAAAGTGACACAACTAGAGTAATTATATGACAAAAAAAGAAAAATCCAATTCTTAAATACATAGTAGTCGCACTCATTTAGCCACAAACTTAGAGTAAAAATATTTTTCCTTAGAGATTTGAGAGAATGAGATAATAAATATTTTAGATTTAAACTTTTAAAATTGGGCAAGGATTTGCTGCATACTTAATTGCAGCAAGTGCTGCATATTGGCATACGTGTCAAAATATTAGAGGGACATCTGTCAAGTGCCAATTTAACGAAAACTTCTGTTAGCCCTTAACCTTAACATTCTCTCACACTCTCTCTCTATCACACACACGACAAAATAAAAAATACAAATACAATTCCCTCTTTCTCTTTCTCTCTCTCTCTCTTCTTCTTCCTCCTCTTCCGTTCTTCTCACTTCTTAGATACCCGTCCACAAAACCAAATCAAACTACAAATCTCTCTCTCTCTCTCTCCTCCTCCTCCTCTGTTCTTCTCAGATACCCACCCCCTTAACCCACCATTAAACTCATCAAACCACCACCACATGCTCAAGCCACCGATCCCACTTAACCATGTCTACATCGACCCCACCCATCAAGAAAAATATTCAAACTTCAAAAATAATCACAATCACAAATGGAAATAGAAATTTCTTTTCCAAATTTCAGGAAATAATTAGCTTTAATGAAAAACAAACCTAGAAAATTGGGAGTTGTTGTCTTTGCCACTGTTAAGAACAATACCGTGAAAATAAAAGGTAGGTGGGGACGGGAATGGCAAGGAGAGATAAAGGGATTGGAGGTGGCACCAACAGAATGAGAGAAGGAAGGTGGGGAGGGGGGGGGGGGGGGGAACCGGTTGAAAGGGAAAGGGGTGAAGTGGTGGAATGGAGGAGGCATGGGACGGATGGGTGGGTTGACAGAGACATTGTCAAGTGAGATCAACGGGCGAAGCATGAGGTGGTTGTGGTTTTTTATGGGTTTAAAGGTAGGTAATCTGAGAAGATCAGAGAAGGAGGAGGGGAGAGAGAGAGAGGCATTGATGAGGTTCTAATGAGAGAGAGAGGGATTTTAATTTTGGTTATGCCCGTGCATGTGATAGGGATTTTAATTCCCTTCATTTTCAGTTATGTCGGTCCCTAGCTCACAATAGACCACATTAACATTTAGTGAAATTTTTTTTTTATGAAAATTATTGTGCCCTTGGATTTGTTATTAATTTAAAGTTGTCCCTGTAATGGCCAAAGAAAAAGTATTTTCCACACGACTCAAGGACTTATCACACACCCATATAACACTCAATTAATATCCAATCAAACTTTGGGCATAATAGTCCCGAGTTGCTATCAATGCAAGTTTGATCGATTCATATTTTCGTAGTCATCATCCTTTGAAAAAAGTGAACTTCTTAAGTCCCTATAATGCATTAATTAATGCTTTAATTAGTAACAAACAATGTAGGCAAAACTACACTATTGGTCCCTGAAATTTACCCTTTGAGCGCAATTGGTCTCTTAAGTTTTAAATGAGTGCTCTATTAGTATCCCAAGTTTCATTAATGAGCATTGTTAGTTCTTTTATTAACTGTTGTTAGTATTATATATTGTCTATGTGGCAAACAGAATAGTGACATGACATCTTTTTAATTAATTAGGCACAGTGCCACATCAGCAATTAAAAAAAAAATTAACAGATCATATTTTAGATAAAGAATTCATTAAGATTTTAAAAACCCTTAAAACACTCATTAAAAAAAAAAAAAAAAAAAACACAAACAAACAAACAAACAATAGATCAGTGGCGAGCAAGTCCTACAGGTAAGTCTATCTGAGTCCTCCTAGGTCTCTCCGTCGGTGTCCAAGCCTCCACGTTTCTTGACCCTTAAAATCCTTACAAAGCTGTTCAGCCATGTTCCAAGCCTGCATCTTGCCTTTGTTTCCATCCACCAAGGAAAGTCCTCCATAACAATTCAACAATTAATCCATATCCGGATTCTCCACCAACCCAAGTTCCTAATTACTCAAATATCTCCATCCCATAAATACTTGGAAAATGTAGAAAGGAATTGCAAATGTATCGAAGTACAAATCGTTAAATTATAATTTATGCTTCTCAAACTAGACAAGGTTTAAGACATAATCCTTTTTTATTTAAAAAAAAATCATTCCAACCTCACTAGGCTAATAATTATTATAATCTACAAAAAGGCTAATTGTTGGTTCATCTGAATGAAATCCAATAGTCATGGAAAAAGTAAATTCTCATCAATGCCTCTAGCAAAGCATATCTTTAGTCTTTACACAACACTCTTGCCAAACCAAATATCATTGCTATAGTATATTAAAATGCAAATATCAAGAACAGGACGATGAGATCCAGTTTAGACACAGGCTAGGATGTGGTGGATACTTTGGCAGTGAGGTGGAGGCTTTGATGGGTCGAATTGAAACTGGCGAGGACATGGGTGGATAGTCATCATTAGAATCTTTAAAATCACTTAAAACACCAAATCATTCAAGTGACCATCCATCTCCTAAAAAAGTCTCTTCACGTCACATTCAAGACTTGGTCATCAAATGATGACCATTATTTTGGCCATCAAATGATGCCTATTATTTTAATTGTCAATATGACTTGTTAACTTTTTATTTTAATTGTCGATATGACATTATGTCACATCAAATATAGTGAGTTTATTAAAATTAAATTTTATAATATTTTAATTAAAAAAAAAGCCACATCAACTAAAAATATATCAAATCACTATTTCATTAGGTAATAACATTAATGACTGTTAACAAAAAAATTAATAATATTTTTTATTGAAACTTGAGTGACCAATAGCACTCACTTACAACATAAATGACTAATTGTACTTTTATGATAAACTTCAGAAACTAATAGTGTAATTTCGCCAATAATATACGAGTTGTTATTGGGCCTTTATTTTGCAAGTTGTTAATGATATACTACTATGCAACAAAATACTATGCAAATGACATGTTGATGATATTTTTTAATAATAAATTGAAGCGGGCCATCCTATAATTACACATCATATGATATTTTTGAATCTTTCAATTTGATTAATGGTATTCGCTTACTCGGTCCAAAAATATGATGTGTTAATGATATTTTTTGATAATGAATTGAAGTGGGCCATCCTATTAATTATCCATCATATGATATTTTTGAATCTTTCAATTTGATTAGTTGTATTCGCTTACTTGGTCCAAAATTTTGGTTTCACTGATGCTTATATATAACTCTGGCTCACAAGCCAAATCTATAAAACAGTCTGTGTGTAATAAACAATACTTTTGCTGTCTTTATTCTCTAAGAATGGTGAGTGGAAATTCCAACCAAATATTCATTTTTTGGATGCTTCTCTTGCTTGCCATTGGTGCCTCCTTGGTGCATGGCCATAAAGGCACAAGAGTTGGATTTTATTCCACTACGTGTCCCCAAGCTGAATCCATTGTTAGCTCAACAGTTCAATGCCATTTCAATTCTGATCACACTGTGGCTGCTGGATTGTTGAGGATGCATTTTCATGACTGTTTCATGCGGGGTTGTGATGCTTCTGTCCTTATTGACGGTCCTAACACTCAGAAAAAAGCTGGAGCTAACCTTGGATTGAGAGGATATGAAGTTATTGATGATGCCAAGACTCAGCTTGAAGCTGCATGTCCTGGCGTTGTTTCTTGTGCTGATATTCTTGCCCTTGCTGCCCGAGATTCTGTTGTTTTGGTAATTATTTTATAGAAAAAGTTACCTCCAAACTAGTTCGGAGGTCAATTCCTCCAATCAATTACATGATAATTAACAAAATTACTTATCATTTTAATCATATGACTTGTTTAATGAATCATGTAGCTTTGTTTAAACTTGTAAATTGTTTTGTAAGTCATCACATAATAGCTTAGAGGAAATTTTTTCAAATCAGTAGGAAGAAAAACTTTATTCTCATCCTATTTGGTGGTATAAGACGAGGGAAAAGTAGAAATAGAATGTGGAATATATTTGTGTGGGTACTAATTATTATTATTATTATTTTTTCAATAATTAACCGTGCTTCTGGACTTATCATGCAGGTTAATGGATCAAGTTGGGCTGTTCCCACAGGACGTAGAGACGGAAGGGTTTCATTGGTATCTGATGCTGACAATTTGCCAGCATTCAATGACTCCATCGATGTGCAAAAGCAAAAGTTTTCTGCTTTGGGTCTTAATACTCAAGATCTTGTGGCCCTCGTTGGTAATTTTACTTAATTTTCTTTAACTCAAGCTGGCAAGGTTTTGTAACAAAAGTGAGGAAGAGAAGTGCTACTAAACAATGAAACCATGATTATTGTTGGTAATGACTAATGAGACAGTAATCAACAAGTTGAATTAGAAAACGAAAATAACACACAAAAAAGGTAATGCTAGAGATACCATAAATTTTGATGTATAAAACTTACAAGTTGATAGGTTACTAATATAAACACACACACACACAAATCCAAAAATTCTTTTTGTTGAAATTACACTGATTGTATTTTACCATGTTAGTATGTAATCTTTAAGCAGTAATTATTTTTTTCCCCAAAAGTCTTGACAATTTCACACTTCTAACCATTACAGTTAGATCCGAGAGAAGTATTGTTTAGCAAGGAGTAGCTAACAAACTATACATGGGCTTTAGCTGCATGGGACTGGTCTAGTAACACAAATCTCTTAGTTTTTGTGTCTCAAAGAAGAAAGGCAAATATTTCTCTTTTGAGATTGTGGCCCATCGTGGAGCACTTTCTCACTTAATTAATGAGATGAGTATTAAATTATTTATATATATATATATACATATATATATTTTGTGGGGGGGGGGGGGGGGGTGGGGGTTGGATTGATTGTGAATAAAATGTATTACATTGAGCATAAATATAGGCCATAATTTAATTAAGACAATAATCAATTATTGCAAAAGAAAACAAATATGAGACACACACACAAGACCCTTGATGAGCAAGGCGATCTTGCTATATAGCCTTTTTAATTGGACCCTTTTATATATATATATATATATATATATATATATAATATAGAAATTATATTCTAGCATAATATAAGTGTATATATGTGTGAAATTTACTCATAGAGACTTGAACTCTGACCCTTGCCCCCCACACCCCACAAGTATTTATACTTGTGAAGTAACTACCGCACCAAGGTGCGCGGTGATCACACTATGGACCTTATTACAAAGGTTTTGTTTTGTTTTGTTTTTGTTTTATTTTTTTTTTCATCAAATACTTTTACATAACCAAAGGTAACATTATTTTTCTCTTTCTAATAGGAGGACACACCATAGGAACTTCAGCTTGCCAGTTCTTCCAATACAGAATGTACAATTTCACTAAAGTAAGAAATGGTGTTGTTGACCCATCCATCAACCCTGCATTTCTTCCTCAACTCCGAGAACTCTGCCCACAATATGGAGATGTTTCAAAGCGAGTTGCACTAGACACCCATAGCCCTAATAGGTTTGATACCTCTTATTTTAGAAATTTGAGAATTGGGCAAGGGATTCTTGAGTCTGATCAAATGTTGTGGAATGATGCTTCAACAAAAGCCATTGTCCAACACTTGTTGCTTGGTTTGAATTTCAAAGTGGAATTTGGGAATTCCATGATTAAAATGAGTAACATTGGTGTGATGATAGGCAATGCTGGAGAAATTCGCCAAGTGTGTTCCAAAATTAATTAATTAATGATATAATCCCATAAGATCAACTCACTTGGTGGTATTGTGTGTTTGTGTGATGGACTCAATCAAACGAGTGAGTGGCAATTCATATGAAAGTAGGTGTGAAATTTTGCCTACAAAAGTATTGTAACTTATAAAGTACCCTTACTTCCAAAATTAAAAGGAGAGGGATTGAAAAAGAGTATTGCTACTAATAAAGTACCTTTACCTCCAAAATTAAATGGAAAGAAAATAAATGAAGTGTGAAGAAGAGATTGATAGAGAGGCATCCTATTTGACCCACTACTTGTGGTGGAATGTTGGCTTTGAAGTCGAGATATTTTGTACTAGACTTGTTGTGGCTAGATAATATTATTGTAAGCACTGAATTTTTAGTTTGGAAATCAAATAATCTAAATAGTTTCATAAATGAATATTTGTATTGATGAATGAGTCAGCACAATTTTTGGAAATTAAATTTCATTACAACATAATACTCCTCTGGTTTGATCTCTTTGAATAAATCTTTGATTTAAGTATAATCTCGATTCAAACACTAGATGCTCCTTAATTTTATTGGGAAACGGATCAAGAGATCTATGGAAAGAAATTATGATGAATTTCTAACTATATGTTTTTTAGAAATCCTTCGTTCTTCATGTTCTACTTGTGTTCTTTGTCTTCGAAGATTGTAATGGAAGTTCTTCTGGACTTTAGGCTTGAATCCATAGATTTTCATTAACTTGTAATCTCTTGAAGTTTTCTAACGATTTTGAATTTGATTCTAGTGCACTTTTAGATCTAGAAGGATGACTTGAATGATTTATATTTGAAGGTTGAAGTTTTTGAAGTCTTTAAACCTTGATTCCTACAGAGTTTTGAAACTTCTAAATGTGGTCTCACAAGATTGAGGAGGAACTCTATTTACAAGAGTCTTGGGAAGTTGTGATGACACATGATTCGCTATTATTGAGACATGTGTCATAATTTAACGTCTTGTTCTCCAAAAGACACATGACATAATTTAACTAGTCAAAGTGTCTTAATTTAAAATATCACATGGCAGCATTTAATTAGACCCCTAATGTCACTTAAATTAATATATTAACATATGTTGATGTGCAATTGGCTCTTGGGAATTCTTTATAATTCTCTCACCTCTGTCATCCTCCTCAAAACAATGCTTCCTAAAAGTTCTTATCACGCTATATATTACGCCAACAGCAACTTTTGACCATTTCACCATAATGCATGAGTGGCTCAAGACTCAAGTACAATCTATGGCGACCTGATATTTTTCGCTTCTCTATGAGAGTCGATGTCAACTAAATCATGTGGCCATTTTGCATAAACGTAATCACTATACGCCGTAAAGCTAGGGTTGTCTCTTACTCCAATAATAAGTATTGACAGACAAAATTAGAGTTTCATAATGTTTTTTTTTTTTTGGTGAAAAGTTTCATAATGTTTTGTATCAGGTGACGGGACTGACGAGTCCGTCCCACACTGACGATATCATTCACGGACGAATACACCCTCAGGAGTGACAAGATGATCATGTACGTTACTGACGAAGACATTTAGGTCATTCAATGCAGCCAATTAAACCTAGAACGGTTAGAAGGCCAACTGTACGGACCGCTGGAGCACATTGATGCCACATTCACTACCCCCAAACGTTACCAGAAGGAGCATTAAGATCTCCATAACTACTCCAACGGCTAGAGGCCATGAAAGAGTATAAAAAGCCCACACATTGCCAATAACAAGGTACATACACACTGAGAGATCTCTTTTGCTCTGTTATTTTCTATATTGTTCATCCTCAAATAGCAATTGATACTAACTTTAGCATCGGAGGCGTTGTGGCAGGCACCACACCGGTGACCACCTTTGTAGGCTGGAGATCTGACGATTGACTGGCGAGCTTACGTCTCATCAGTTTGGCGCCGTCTGTGGGGAGGACACTTTCGTGCTCTGACTCAAGAAAATAGTTTCCAATCAACTATTATTTTCAGATGGAATCCAACCAAGATTCCGCGGCCTTAGCCCAGCAGGTTCAAGCTCTCACAGCCGCTGTCGAGGAGCTCACTAAGCAAAATCAGGAGATGAAATTACAGATTCAACAGGAGGAGATTCGATCCAAAAACAACATGGAGGACGAGGGAAATAGTAACAGGAGGAGTGGTCATCCAAGGCCTACAACTCCAGGAGATCAGAATTCAGATCTTCTTCAGGAAATGCGGAAAGAGATGGATGAATTGAAAAATGCCATCAGGGAGAAAACAGACCAGAGTGTGGGCAGGTTGGTGAGGGCAACAGATTCGCCTTTCACAGTCGCGGTTTTGGGATGCCCAGTACCGTCGAAGTTCAGACTGCCACAATTGGAACCGTTTGACGGGCTCAAGGACCCACAAGATCACCTCAACACCTTCAAAACGACTCTAGGGCTCCAGCAGCCCCTTGACGAGATAATGTGTCGTTCCTTCCCTACTACCTTTAAAGGAGCTGCAAAGGAATGGTTCACCAAGCTGCCAACATCGTCCATTGACAATTTTGACCAATTGAGTAACGCCTTCTTACGGCACTTCATCGGAGGACAGCGTCCCAAGAGGCCAGCAGATTATTTGCTTACCATCAGGCAAGGAGAAAAAGAAACCCTGCGGTCATACGTTAAGCGCTTCACTAGGGAAACCTTAGAGGTGGACGAAGCAGACGATAAGGTGCAGCTGACGACTTTCAAAGCGGGTTTAAAGTCCAGGGACCTCGTGGCTTCACTCGCGAAGAACCCTCCAAGAACAATGGCAGAAATGCTCATAAAAGCACAGAAGTACATGAATGCTGAAGACGCACTAGCAGCCATAAAAGATACAGAAAAGCCAGGAGACAGAGGAAGGAAGGATGACGAACGTAGGGGACAAAAGAGAGAGCGCCCGGATCGTCGGACCAATGACGGTAACAGAAGGAGAGACGATAAAGATCCAAGGACGGTAAAACTTACTCCCCTTGTTATGCCTGTTGACAAAATCTTAACGCAGATTAAGGACGAACATTACCTTAAGTGGCCACGGCCATTGCATTCGTCTTTTAACGTCCGCGACAAGAATAAATATTGCCGATTTCACAAGGATCACAGCCATTACACCGAAGACTGTCGAGACTTGAAGGAACAGATAGAGGAGTTGATACGGAAGGGGAAATTACAGAAGTTTGTGAAGAAGGGAGAATACGGTAAATTTCAAGACGGAAACAAGAACCAGCACGAATCCTCGTCCAGGGATGGTAGCCGTCAATCCCAACCACCACAGAACGTGATCGGGGAGATACAGACGATCACAGGAGGACCCATCACCAGAGGGTCGTTCAAGTCCCTCAGGAAGGCCCATCAAAGGCAAGTGAACAGTGTCTACATGATACCTCCGTCCAAACAGCGACGGACAGATCAAGATATGTCTTTTAATGAAGCAGATGCCAGAGGAGTAAAGCAGCCCCACAATGACCCGTTAGTTGTAATGTTGACCATAGAAGGATTCAACACCAAAAGGATCCTCGTAGACAACGGCAGCTCAGCAGATATCATCTACCTCCCAGCATTTCAGCAGCTCAAGTTAGATCCAAAGAAACTGCGTCCGTTTGACACCCCTCTCGTCAGCTTCAGTGGAGACAGAGTATATCCCAAGGGCATAGTGACGTTGACAGTAACAGTGGGGACCTACCCGAAGCAATTGACTCGCCAGATAGACTTTTTAGTGGTAGACTGTCCCTCGTCTTACAATGTGATCATTGGAAGGCCCACGCTCAACAAATGTGTTAGGACATATATGTTTTAACTTGTTTAAGAACATATGTCTGCTTGTAATTGGGTAGATCTAGGTGTTTTTGATACTTCAAGGAACAATGTTTCAAGGTCAAGTGTTGAAGTCATCAAGTCTGTCCAAGAAAAAGCAAGCTGAAGTGCAAAGTTTTTAAAGCTCGACACCTCTCGATAGCTACCTCGACACCTGCTATCTGTCGAGATTTAAAAAGTCAGAATTCCAAATCTGATTTTCTTGGGATCCGTGAATATGTTTTTGGGACTTCTTTTCTTTTAACCCTAAACATATAAAAGGATTATTTTAAGAGCCGTTTTGGGTGACACAAGTTGTATTATCATTGAGCAATCTTTGTTTATGCAAATTGTGATCAACAGACAAAGTTCTTGACCTAGTTCATCCTTCATCAAGAAGTTGATGTGTCTTTGCACCATAGGGTTTTGTAACCAAGCATCTTCCTGCTATTCATCACGTGGATGAACTGAAGAACTTTGCAGCCAACCATTCTTCCTCAAGTTGGTGTTCTGAAGTCGCGTACTGGGATCCGCGCATTGGTTAGTCACGTACTTGGGAGCCGTGCATCAAAGGTGGAAATTGTCACTACAGATCAAGTCCAATTGGGTATTGGGGTAAGGGTTCAACTGTAGGTTGGTAAGGTACTTGGGATTCCTTTCTTGTAACCGCTTGATTTGATAATAGTGGAGTTTCGGGAGTGGTGACCTGAAAATCACCCGGTGGGGTTTTTGCCGTTAGGGTTTTCCCCATTCGTAAACAAATCACCGTGTTATTTATTTTCCGCTGCATATTTAGTATTTGGTGATTTGTTTGTGCTTCCACGCAATTGCATGCTTAATTGATTAATTAACAACTTGGCTAATTAATTAATTAGGGTTTATCACAAGGGGTCATTCAGATTGTGACCTAACAAAATGGAAGGCAGCCACGTCCACCTACTGCCTGAAGGTAAAATTCCCAACGGACAACGGGGTTGGAGAAGTAAAAGGCGATCAGATCTTAGCTAGAGAATGCTACCAAGCCGTCTTGGCCGCAAAATAAAACCATACTTGGACGATTGAAGAGAAGGAAGAAGAAAAAATAGAAGCTTTAGAAACAGTGAAGCTGGACGAAGAAGAGAACGCCAAGACAACAGGATAGGGACGACGCTAAGCCTCGAGATGAAGTCAAGGCTAGTCCAGTTCCTAAAAGAAAACCAAGATATCTTCGCATGGAGTCATGAGGACATGCCTGGTATATCCACAGAAATCATCCAGCACAAACTGGACGTGGATCCCGAGAAGAAGCCCGTCAAGCAGAAGAGAAGGGTATTTGCTCCAGAACGAGATCAGGCGGTCACAGACGAGGTAAATAAACTACTGAAGGCGGGATTCATCCGGGAGGTCTACTACCCTGATTGGCTTGCGAACGTCGTCCTCGTTAAAAAGGCGAATGGAAAATGGAGAATGTGTGTGGACTTCACGGACTTGAATAAAGCGTGCCAGAAGGATAGTTTCCCCCTGCCAAGGATTGACCAGCTTGTGGACTTTACTGCCGGACATAAGTTGTTGACGTTCATGGACGCCTTCTCGGGATACAACCAGATAAGAATGGCTGACGAAGATCAAGAGAGGACTGCTTTCATCACAAGCCAGGGGCTGTATTGCTATAAGGTAATGCCCTTTGGATTGAAAAATGCAGGTGCTACGTATCAGAGATTGGTGAACAGAATGTTCAACAAGCAAATAGGCAGGAATATGGAAGTATACGTGGATGATATGCTCGTCAAGAGTAAAGAAGAGCTGGCTCATCTGGACGACCTTAAGGAGACATTTGCTACCCTCAGGCAATACCAAATGAAGCTGAATCCTAGTAAGTGCGTTTTTGGTGTAGCTTCAGGCAAATTCCTGGGATTCATGGTGTCCCAGAGAGGAATAGAGGCAAACCCGGAGAAGGTGCAAGCCATAATTGACATGGCATCACCTAAGACTGTCAAGGAAGTCCAGAAGCTTACTGAAAGGATTGCAGCCCTCAATAGGTTCGTCTCTAGGGCTACGGACAAGTGCCTACCTTTCTTCAAAACCTTAAAACAAGCTTTTGCTTGGACGGACGAATGCGAAGCAGCCTTCCAAGAGCTCAAACGCTACCTGAGTAATTCACCCCTCCTAAGCCCATCCAAAGAATGTGAGAATTTATATCTGTATTTAGCAGTATCAAATACGGCCGTCAGTGGAGCCCTGATCAGAGAAGAAGGCAAGAAGCAGCTTCCGGTTTATTACGTCAGCCAAGCCTTCCAAGGGGCTGAGTCCAGGTATCCAAAGATTGAGAAGATTGCATTTGCATTGATTGTGGCCTCCCGAAAACTAAGACAATATTTCCAAGCAAATCCCATCCTGGTGATGACGGACCAACCTATCAAAAAATCCATGAACAAGCCCGAAGCAGCAGGAAGAATGGTCCAATGGACAATTGAACTCAGCCAATTTGACATCGAGTACCATCCCAGGACAGCCATTAAAGCACAAGCCCTGGTAGATTTCATCGCCGAGTTCACTTCCCCGAATGAAGATAATCGCGCCAGCGAGGCCGAAAGATGGACGATACAGACCGACGGTTCGTCAGCTCGAAATCAGGGGGGAGTAGGGGTCGTCATAGTCACCCCAGAAGAAGAGGTACTGAAGTACGGTGTTCAGCTAAAATTCCCGGCCACCAACAACGAGGCAGAATATGAAGGGATTCTGACGGGATTGAGACTCGGAAAGGAGCTCAGGGCTAAGAACCTACTAGTCCAAAATGATTCAAAACTGGTAATAGGGCAGATCCGGGGAGAATATGAAGCAAAGGAAGAAAGAATGCAGAAGTATCTCAAGCTGACGAAGCGTTTAACCCAGGAGTTCGATGAAGTGGAGTTCGTACAGATACCGAGGAGCCAGAATATGGAGGCAGATGAAGTCTCGAAGATAGCCTCGTCAGGAGATGGATCAACGAACGTGGACCTGAAGATGGAAATCCAGAAATGCCCCAGCATCGAAGAAGTTCCAACGTTCTCAATCCAGAACAAAGATAGCTGGATGACGCCCATCATATCCTTCCTCCAGGACGGGCACCTTCCTCCGAATACAGACAAGGCTAGAAAGATTAAAAAGAGGGCAGCCAGATTTACAGTTCTCAACGATACCCTCTACAAGAGAGGCTTCTCCATGCCCTACTTGAAGTGTGTTAGTGAAGAGGAAGTCAAGTACATCCTGGAAGAGATACACGAAGGAATCTGTGGAGACCATGCTGACCCTAGATCCCTGGTAAGCAAAGTTCTTCGAACGGGTTACTTCTGGCCTACCATGCAGGCGGACGCAATGCAGTTCGTCAAGAGATGTGACAAATGCCAGCGGTTCGGGAATGTCCAACGACTTCCAGCAGAAAGACTGACGACGATAACATCCCCCTGGCCATTTGCACAATGGGGAATCGACATCGTTGGCCCACTGCCCCTAGGCAAAGGTCAGGTAAAATTCTTACTAGTTGCTATTGATTATTTCACTAAATGGGTTGAAGCAGAGCCACTGGCGACCATCACCGAAGCAAAAATCCGAAGCTTCGTGTGGAAGAATATAGTTTGCAGGTTCGGAATTCCAAGGACGATCATATCAAATAACGGACGATAATTCGACTGCCAAGGCTTCAAAGATTTCTGCTCAGGATTGGGAATCAAGAACCAGTTCTCATGGCCAGGACATCCGCAGGTGAACGGACAGACGGAGGTGACAAACCGTACGCTACTCAAGATCATAAAAACTAAGTTGGACGACGCGAAGGGTGCCTGGCCAGAAGAATTGCCCAATGTCTTATGGGCCTACAAAACAACAGCAAGAACCCCGACGGGAGAAACCCCGTTCAGGCTTACTTACGGAACTGAAGCAGTAATCCCGGTCGAAGTAGGAGTAACCAGCACCAGGCGAGAGATGTTCGACGAGGAAGCCAATAATGATCGTCTACAATTCAACTTGGACTGTCTAGATGAAGTAAGAGACAAAGCTTGCAGCAGAGTGACGGATTACCAGAAAAAGATGACGGACTATTACAACAGAAGGGTGAAACTCAGGCGACTTGACATTGGAGACCTCGTCCTGCGAAAAGTAACCCCAGCAACCAAAGACCCTACTCAAGGGAAGCTCGGCCCCACATGGGAGGGACCGTACCGAGTCGTCCATTACTCCAGGCAAGGTAGCTACCACCTGGAAACCCTGGACGAACGAAGACTCCCGAGGCCGTGGAACATTGAACATTTGAAGAAATACCATCAATAGAAGTTACAATCGAAATGTATTCATTACTTAAGTTAATAAAGATGTTATCCAGCTAATGTTTCTCTGTGAGCAGGTCTAGTTGAGTATAAGTCACGAAAAGCCAAAAATGGCTAAGTAACAAGATTCCGCCTTGACGGATGTAAGTTACTGACCATGACTAAGATCCCTAAAAATGGGTGTAAGTCACAAAAAGCCAAAAATGGCTAAGTAACAAAATTCCGCCTTGACGAATGTAAGTTACTGACGATGACTAAGATCCCTAAAAACGGGTGTAAGTCACTAAAAGCCAGAAATGGCTAAGTAACAAGATTCCGCCTTGACGGATGTAAGTTACTGATGACTATAAAAATAGTTCAAGTGAAGCCAAACAAGGCTAAGTAACAAGATTCCACATAGAATGGATGTAAGTTACTAACAATGACGATACCTACAAGGTTAAGGGATTGAACCTACATAGACGAGCGTATTGCAAACGACGACCAGGCAAACACAAGTATAAATAAGTACACAGATGTAAATTAAATTAAAAAGCCCAAAAGCAACGGGCAATTTACAAAGTGTTTCTACAAGACCCATAAACACTGAGCCAAAAACTTCGTTCTTAAAATAGATTAATTGTTGGAGAATTAGATAAATACAACAAACCCAAAACATGGTGGGTATCCAAAAAGAAAGATTTTTTTTTTTCTAAGTATCAGGTTCGAGCAGCATCATCGACAGCAGGTGCGGCGTCAACAGGAGCTGCGTCAGCAGGAGCCTCGTCACCAGGGGCATCGTCAGCAGGAGCATCCACAGAAGCTTCAGGCTCAGGAGCAGGAGGTCGGGCAGCCTCATCTGCAGCCATTTCCTGATCCAGCTCCTCCAGGTCCAGCTCCACCATATTTACCCCCGAAAGGTGCTTCACGAGGTACCTCCTCAGGAGCTCGAAACCCTTGAAATACCAACTGAAGAGCACAGTACTATTCTCGTCAGTGGTTTGGAAGGCTTCAACGGACCTGGCAGCTATGGTCTTGAGACTTTCCCTGGCCCCAAGGAGTTGCTCGTCCTTCTCCTTAGTCAACTGGCGCTCAACACGGAGGTCGACGTTCAGCTTCTTGACCTGCTCCTTCAGAGTGTTGTTCTCACCCATGGAAGCAATAAGGTCTTTCTTTAGCGACGAGTTCTCCGCCTCCAAGACCTCCATCCTAGACGTCATAGACGCCACCTTGGCTTCCTGAGTAAAAAACTCAAAAGAAAGATGCAAACTCTCCCCTAGCACCTGAACGAGCTTGTGCACCTGACGAGTCGCGATCTCATTGAAAGAGACGCCAGACAAAGCCCTCAAGTCCGCAGATGTCACTGCTTCGGGGGCTCGATCTACGGCCATCTTCTCGTCATTCCACAGGGTAGACGGACAAGAAGCAGTTTTCTCCTTCCCCTTTTCAGTCAACCGCGGCTTTTTTGAGACAGGAGTGCCACCTATTTCCTCCACAGAAATCGTAGGAGAAGCCGTTCTCGTCGCCTCACCCGCGGAAACGATTGGACGAATGGAGGGGGTTGGAGTAGCATGACTTCCCCTCCCAGTGACGCGCACGTTCTTCGCTCCCAGACTCGACAGAGGCTCGTCTTTCTTGGACCTCATCTTCGCGTACATACCCTTATTAAATTTGGTCGTCATCTCTGCAAGGGAAAAACACTAAGTAAAAAAAAAAAAAAAAAAAAAAAAAAAGGAAGAAGAAAGGTGAGTACCGACGAATATAACACTTACTCTTTTTTCCTTCAATATCAAGGTTACGAAGGACGATTTCAGAGGGATCAGGGCCGAGGCAGTAGAAGGCTAGTGTTCTGGGGTCGACAAGCTCGTCCCAGCTCTCAATCGTCAGTGCGTAATCAATCGCCTTCTGGACCCTTTCTCTATACCTGCTCTTGAGCTTGGGTCGTTTCTTAGCTGAAAAAGAAAAAAAGAAAGAGAGATGTCAATAAGCCATGGAAGAAAACACAACAAAATTCAAAGGACGAGGATGGATATCGACGCACCTAAAGTCGGGGTTTCCCACCGACGACGCAACCTTGGGATATCACCCCAAACCCCTCCAGAGGCAGTCTCAAAATCATCCCCAGACACAAAGAAGAATCTGGACTTCCAGTACCTGAAGGACGACGGTAAACCCTTGATGATCCTGGTTCTTCTCTCCTAGGGCACCAATTCGTAATACCCATACTCCTTCGATGCTTTTAAACGGTACATATGGACAAGCTCGTCCATCCTAAGCATATCCCCGTCATTAGCGGCCAACCAGATCACCATACAGCTAACCAAAATCCGCCACGAATTAGGCATAAGTTGCCCGGGGGCAATACCTAAATGGTCCAAGAGTTCCATCAAGAAAGGGTGGACGGGAAACCTCAATCCACAAACGAAGGCAGATTCGTAGAAACAAATCTCCCCAGGAAAGAAGTGACAGGCCTGGTCTGCCTCGCTAGGCAGACGAACCCTAACTCGTTCTGGGAACTGAAACCTGTCCTTGAACCTACCTAGCGCGTCGGCGTCCAAACCACACTCCTCCTTTAGAGCATAAAAAGCCCTAGCTTCTCGAGGCGTGGAGACGGCTGTGTCTTCCTCCACTGGATTACCGCTAGACGATAACCCAGTCTCGAGCTCACTGGATCTGACCTCAGATGCCATTCTACCCTCTCTCACCAAATTATCGAACCAGTCTATTGACTGACGAAGCAACGGCGAAAGATCAGCCAACACCACAGCCAGGCAACTACCTTCGTAAACGAAGTTTTCGAGGTGTGGAAAATTTCCCAACGAACCCCCTAATCGAGCAAAAAGAAACGATATGGAGGGGCAAGCTATCCTAACCTCAAAACTACCAACCATAAGTAAACCAGAAAAACGCAAAAAAGCCTAGAAATCCCAAAACCCGACGGACCAAACACGAAAAGAAAAAAGATGGGAAAAAATCAGAGATCCACCACCAAGTACACAGACAAAATATGAGAAGGAATGAGTGGGGAACACACCTCAAAGAAGAGAACCGCCGACGACGACGCACCAGTTGGGAGGAAAGTTGCAGAGAAAGGTTGGCAGAGAAGATACCCAGAGAAATGAGTGGAGGTTCTTGAGAAAAGTGAAAAGGAAGAGTGAGAAGAAAGGAAGTTTAAAAATAAGGCTTGGGAAACTGAAAAACCAACGGGAAGCCCAATAGTCCCCATTATTAGGACATTAACTCCACCAGCCAGCACACGCCACGTGTGCCACGTTCTGTGGAGCGCCGTCACTTCGCACTTAATGCGGAACGGAACCCCAAGAGTCACCTACAACATAAGACCCTTCAAATTCTATAATCGTCAAGGACATGACAAACATAGAATCCAGGGGCAACTGACGGGACTGACGAGTCCGTCCTACACTGACGATATCATTCACGGACGAATACACCCTCAGGAGTGACAAGATGATCATGTACGTTACTGACGAAGACATTTAGGTCATTCAATGCAGCCAATTAAACCTAGAACGGTTAGAAGGCCAACTGTACGGACCGTTGGAGCACATTGATGCCACATTCACTACCCCCAAACGTTACCAGAAGGAGTATTAAGATCTCCATAACTACTCCAACGGCTAGAGGCCATGAAAGAGTATAAAAAGCCCACACATTGCCAATGACAAGGTACATACACACTGAGAGATCTCTTTTGCTCTGTTATTTTCTATATTGTTCATTCTCAAATAGCAATTGATACTAACTTTAGCATCGGAGGCGCTGTGGCAGGCACCACACCGGTGACCACCTTTGTAGGCTGGAGGTTGCTTCCATCTGACGATTGACTGATGGAGGAGGAGACGGCCATGGCAGGACCATGATGGGGTGCCAACGGGCTAGCCAAGACATTTACGTGCATTTTATATTACTTTTCTGGTTGTTGTGTAAGGAGCTTTCTTGGGCCACGGATTAGGATCCGGTGCAATACCTAGGGTTTAGGGTATTGCACCGGGTGCAATTCACCTTCTCCTCTCTCACAAATTTTTTTTACATTTTACTTTTTAAACTTTTACCTTTTATTTTTGTTAATTTTTTTCTTAATATTTTTTAATCAATGGTTGAGATTGAAAGTTGCTTTTTATAACTATCAATCTCAACCATTGATAGTAATTGCACCCGATGCAATACCTTAGGTATTGCACCGGATCCAAATCCTTGGGCCACGGAGTTAGTGGGAGGTGAGGTCAAGTTTGATGTAATCTCCTCTGACATTTGTGTCCCTTCTTTTTCTACTTTTCACTTTTTAATATAATTCTATAACTTCTGTCAAAAAATATTGGGTAAAATATCATTTTCGTCCCTAAATTATCACAAAAGTTCGTTTTTCGTCCCTAAACTTTCAAAAGTTCTATTTTCGTCCCTAAACTTTTCCAAACGTATTGATTTTCGTCCCTCCCACATCAGCACTCTGTCAAAGCCACGTCAGCACTCCGTCAGACGGAGGGACGAAAATCAATACGTTTAGAAAAGTTTAGGGACGAAAATAGAACTTTTGAAAGTTTAGGGACGAAAAACGAACTTTTGTGATAGTTTAGGGACGAAAATGATATTTTACCCAAAAATATATCTATATAAAAAGAAAAAAAAATTTATTTTGCGTTCACATTGATAAAGATTATTTAAATCAATTTTTTTTTCCTTTTATCCTTTATTCCCGTTGCAACTCAGTCCTCTCTTCCACAACCTCAAATTTTTTTCCTTCAAATTTCTCTCTTCCTCAACCTCGCCTGCCCATCTACCGACTGTCCAACTCCAGTCATCTCTTCCTCCACTTGTCGCTGATCTCACCTGTACTCTTCTCCCTTTAATTTTATTATTATTATTTTTTTCAGATCAGCGTGTTGGTGTGTGGGTTGTGGGTACAGATCGATTTGCTGGGTTTCATGGGTCAGATCGGTTTGCTGAGTTTCATGGGTCAGATCGGAGTGTGTTTGTGGGTAGTGGCTTGTGATGTGTTGGTTGTGGCCTGTGATGGGTGTTGTGGATGACCGTTGTTGAGGTGGGTTTGTGGTGGTGATAATTATTTTATTTTATTTTAATTTGAGTCGTGGTGGGCTGGTTGTGGTTGCGGCAGTGTGTGGTGGGTGGTTGTGATTGGGTTGGTTGTGGTGATGGAGGTGGCTGGGTTTGGGGTTGCTGGGTCTGTGTTTGGCTGATTTGGGGTTGCTGGGTTTGGGGTTGTTGGGTTTCGTGGTGGTGTCGTTGCTTGAGGACAGTGAAGAACAGAGGAAAAAAGAAAAAAAAATGAAAGGTTTATTGTAGTAAATATATTATTTTATTGTGTTGTTTATATTATTTTATTATATTAAATGTTTTATAAATTGAGAAGGTAAAATAGATAAAATAATTTTTAGTGAAACCAAATAGCTAAAATTATAGCTCTATCAATGTGAATGCTCTAAAAAAATGTGCAAAGTGACGTTGAAAGTCAAAAATAGTCTACTTAAAATCATCGAATAATCAACAGCCTTAAAAAAAAAAAAAAAAAAAAGACTCCTAACATGACCCATGTGCAATTGGAAGAAAAATCCATAATTTTCCAAAACTAAAACCAATAGTCACTGAAACACCATTCTTTGTTCCCCACCCCCCAAAAAAGAAAAGAAAAGAAAAAAAAGAAACACCATTCTATGACATTTAATTACTAATGCAAATCCTAAAACTTTTCATGCACCACCTCTAACTCTGAGTGAACAAAATACATCTAATCCTGAAATTCTTTTATTTTATTGTTTTTAAAAGCAATCCTGAAAATCTAAAATAGAAGAAAAAAGTAGGAAGGCTCAACAGTTCAGTAATAATGATAAGGGTTGAGGTTCTGGACAAAATTAGCCTTTGCCAATTTCTATCAAAATATCCAACATTTTGCCCATCTTTTCAAACTAATTAGGAAAATGCCATTCTTTTGAAACTCGATTTTCTCAAAATCGAGTTAAGCTTCATAGTGGCGTTTTAAGGAGCCTATAGTGACGTTTTAAGGACCTATAGTGGCGTTTTGTAACTCGAGCTCCATGAACTCGAGTTATAGGTAAAAAAAAAAAAAAAAAATTGCCTATAACTCGAGTTCATGGAGCTCAAGTTCCCAAACGCCACTATAGATTCTTAAAACGTCACTATAGGCTCCTTAAAACGCCTCTATAGGGCTCCAGATTTTTTTTTTTTTTTTTTTTTAAACTCGATTTTGAAAAAATCGAGTTTCAAAAGATGGACATTTTCCTAATTAGTTTCAAAAGAGGGGCAAAATGCTGGATATTTTGATAGAAAGGGGCAAATGCCAATTTTGTCCTTGAGGCTCTTGATCTCTCTTTGTAATTCTGTTGGTGTTTTGTGAATAAAAATTTCCAGTTCATCAAAATAATAATAATAATAATAATGACCAAATGACCTAAACTAGCTATACAAACCATTAAAATAAATAAATAAATAACATACACAAAATTCGTAGGCTTGGAAAAAATCATTTTAGTTCATTTTGAACTACTGCTTACATGATTGAAAGTAGTTAACAATAATATCAAATATTCATCAGATGTTGAAAGAAATACTTACAGCTTTGAAATATTATATATATCCATAGACAGAGGTCAAAGTATATGATACTATAGTGATTCAATTTCGAAAACATAATAACTCAATCGTCATTTATATCTAGGTTATAAATGACAATATCTCAGTTGGCATTGAGTTTTATTTAAGACTCCAAACCAGTAGGTGCTTTGATAAAGATGTGTCCTATACTCCTATATATGCCTGACGGGATGAAATGTTTTTACTCTATAAAATTTTTCTCGCAACTAAATTGCATGAATTTCCTCCAACTCATTATGTGACACTCATAAAATTATATACGTGTATTAAATTACATAATTTATGAAATTATTTAAACAAATTACATAATTATTAAATAAATCATATGTCTAAAAACTACACATAAGTAGTTTATAAAATTGTCACCTAATAAGTTGCTAACTAAGGAAGAGGCTTGGGTTTGCTGCATCTTGTGCATTGGACCCAATAGGATATTGAAACGTGAAAATTCCTAAATAAATATATGACAATATCCTATCGGGTTTAGTGCACAGAACACTGAACCTAAGCTAAAACCAGTGACTATATCCCCTATAGAATGCTTGCTATCGTGCTATAAGCCAGCAACTAACTTTGACTAATTGACAAACAGTATATGATAGATGGTACGTACACATGGATGGCTAAGTGAAATATATCTAGTAAGGGTTTCAAAGATATATGAAAGGTCCCACCAGGGTATGGTTTAGCAGATTGACACCTAACTCCATTAGTACCTTCAAAGAGCTAAGTGCGCAGTTTGCATTGCACTTTATCGGGGGGCACAAGTACAAAAAATTTACTGCGTGCCTGATGAACATCAAGCAACGGGAGGATGAGACACTGAGGTCCTACATAACATGCTTCAACAAAGAAGTCCTTTCAATAGATGAAGCTGATGACAAGATACTTGTTGCTGCTTTTACCAATGGCTTGCGAAAGGGGAAGTTTTTGTTCTTTTTATACAAAAACGACCCAAAAACCATGTCAGACGTGCTTTACCGAGCCACTAAGTACATGAAAGCAGAAGATGCACTACTTGCTCGAGAGAAAAAACCTAAGAAGAGGGATAAGCAGGAAGATGTGCAACAGGAAAGAGGACGGAAGACTACTAGGACCAGAGACCGACAGGAGGATAGGCGCTCCAAACCACCCCTTGAAAGGTTTACTAATTTCACCCCACTAACTACCCCGATCGATCAGGTCCTAATGCAGATCAAGGACGATACGACCTTGACCTGGCCTAGCAAGTTAAAGGGAGATCCAAACAAAAGGTCCAAAGACAAATATTGTCGTTTTCATCATGACCACAGTCATGACACATTTGAATGCTACGACTTGAAGCAACAGTTCGAGACCCTCATCAGACAAGGAAAGCTGCAATGATTCATCAGCAAAGAAAGAACAGATAACCGTAAGAACAGGATGGTAGGAGGAATGGTGAGCACCCCAAACCGCCCTTAGGGGACATAAGGATGATATTAGGGGGCACCACAGCCACTGGCTTGACTAGGAAGGCACGAAAAACCTACCTTAGGATGGTTCAGAATGTCTAGCTGACGGGGTTTGTCCCAATGATGGCACGGGTGGACAACCCCATAGTTGGATTTTTAGAAGAAGATGCCCGACATCTTTGCCACCTCCACGATGATGCTTTTGTTGTTAGGATACGGGTAGGAGACTACAACACCCATCGGGTCCTAGTCGATAATGGGATCTCGACTGATATCCTGTATTACCCGACATTCTAACAAATGAGAATTGATAAAGAACGACTCATACCTACCAATAAACCATTTGTTGGGTTTGGAGGCATGAAAGTATACCCTATCGGGGCAGCTACACTACCTGTAACGGTCGGAGATTACCCTCAACAGATCACCAAGGATGTGACTTTCCTAGTCGTCAACTACTTATCCGCTTACAATGCCATACTGGGCCGACCAACACTCAATTCGTGGAAGGTCGTGACTTTAACCTATCACCTGATGATCAAGTTTCCCACCGAGTACAGGGTAGGAGAGGTATGTGGAGACCAAGTGGCAGTGCGCGAATGCTATATAGCGATGTTAGAGATGGATGACCACTTACAGGCTCTGAACATAGAAGAGTAATGGACGGTTGCAGAGCCCATTGAGGAGTTGGAGAAGATACTTCTCGATGATTCTAGACCTGAACGGACAACCAGGATCGGCACCCTTGCCTGTCCACCTGTTTGTCAAGCGCTCATGACCTTCCTAAGAAAGAACCAAGATGTCTTTGCTTAGAGCCACAAAGACATGCCTGGGATCGACCCATCAGTCATGGTTCACAGGTTGAACGTATCGCCCTCTTTTCCCCTTATTTGCTAGAAGAAAAGAGTGTTTACCCAAGAGCAAGACAAAGCCATAGCAGAAGAAGTCTGCAAGTTGCAAGAGGCAGAATTCATAAGGGAGGTATACTATCCCAATTGGCTAGCCAATGTAGTAATATTCAAGAAAGCCAACGGAAAGTGGAGGATATGTGTAGATTTCATGGACTTAAATAAGGCTTGCCCCAAAGATAGCTACCCACTCCCACGAATCGACGCCCTAGTAGACTCAACAGCGAGGCACCAGTTATTGAGCTTCATGGATGCTTTCTCTAGATGAGGCTAATCAAGAGAAAACTCCATTCATCACCAGCCAAGGCCTCTTCTATTACAAAGTGATGCCATTCGGTCTCAAGAATGCAGGAGCAACGTATCAGAGGCTCATGAACAAGATGTTTGCTCATCAAATTAGGAGGAATGTCCAAGTCTATATGGATGACATGCTGGTAAAAAGCCGAAGGGAAGATCATCATTTGGAAGACCTCAAGGAGACCTTCGATACACTCCGTTCTTATAACATGAAGCTCAATTCAAGCAAATGCGCATTTGGGGTAATGGCTGAAAAATTCCTAGGATTCATAGTGTCTCAAAGGGGCATTGGAGTCAACCCAGACAAGATCCAGGCCATAATAGAAATGACACCACCTATGAATGTAAAGGAAGTATAAAGCCTCAATAGCAAGGTAGCGGCATTGAACAGATTGGTATCAAGAGCAATGGATAAATGCCTACCTTTCTTTCACACATTAAAGAAATCCTTCGAATGGACGGACGAATGTCAACAAGCGTTCGAGGACTTAAAAGCATATCTCTCCTCCCCACCATTGCTAAGTCCTTCCAAACCTGGAGAAGAGCTTTTTCTTTACCTGGCTGTCTCCCCAGCAGAATGCTTTGAGGCGTAGAGGAAAGATACCCCCCGATGGAAAAGCTAGCTTTCACCCTAGTTACCATAACTTGCAAACTTAATCCCTATTTCCAGGCCCACATGGTGGTTGTCTTGACAGACAAACCCCTACGGGGAGCAATAAGTAATCTGAAAGCTGCCAGACGGATGACGCTATGGGCAATCAAGTTGAGCGAATTCAACATACAATATCGTCCACACACTACAGTGAAGGGATAGGTAGTTGCTGACTTCATTGTGTAATTCACCAATATGGAGGGCCAGGGGACAGAGGAGCGTCCTCTATGGAGTATCCATACGAACAGATCATCCAACAAGTAGGTTAACGGTGTAGGAATAGTGATCCACTCTCTAGAAGGGGAAAAGATTGAGTGCATGTGGTAGGTTCTAAGACTTTAGGAGCTAATGTATTAGAACTTTAATTTGTATTATGTTGGCAAACCATGATCAAAACATTTAGTCTAGGTTTAGGCTTGCTTAAAGTATGTTTATTTGTAAAATTGGAATCAAGTGATTGTAGAATTTATTGGACTAAATCTGCAAGGCTCGATCGATCGAACCACGTTAGATTTATTTTTTTGCAGAATTCCAATTCAGCCCAAACTTTACTAAACGTATTGGGTTTCAAGTAAAACACTTCTAGTATATAAAGGAAACCCTAAGGACGTTTTTATAAGCTTTTAGAGAGATTAGAGTGTATCTTGTGCCTCTTTTATAGATCTAGGGTTTTGTACCCAAAAGCTCTCTAAAGTTGTTGTTTATGCTGTGTGTATGAATCTTTTGTGAGATCTAGAGGTGTTTGCCTTCATACATACTTAGGGTTTCCAATATCAAGATTGATGTCGAGAGCTTGGTGATCGTTGTAGTTGCTATATAAAGAGCTTAAAGAAAACAGAGTGGGAGTACTTGTGGATGTTGTAAATCTAAGAAAGAAGTAGTCCGTGGTCTCGAAGCTGTCACGTGGTTGTGGTAGTAAGTTTCCTACTCGAGGTAGCAATAGGATGTTAGTGGTCTAAGTCGCTATTGTGTAAACTTCAATTCTTTTATATATAGTGGATATGTTTTACCTTGGGGATAGCTAGATTAAATCCTCCCCAGGTTTTTACTGGTTTGGTTTTCCTGGGTTATCATATCGTTGTGTTATTTATTTTCCGCACTGTTTCAATGATATGATTTATATGTGTTAACCTAGATCTGAATAATTTACCTAAGTTAATCACTTGGCTAAAAACTAGGTTAATCTGTTTGTGTTTAAGGGGTCTAAAATCATACAAGTGGTATCAGAGTGGGTTAGCTCTTGTGTTTAGATCTTTTGATCTAAGAGTTGATCCCTGATCCCTGTTATCATGGATAATTTGAAGTGTCTTACTGTTTTTGATTGTGATGATTTGAATAAAAAGGACACTATTGTTTCTGTTGATCTTATTGATGCCTGTGAAACTCTCCGTAAGGAATTATTTAAATCTATGAAAATTGCTAAGAAATTCAAGGAAGAGTTAAAATTGGCTAATCTTGAAAAAGAGGAATTGATTGTTAGATTAGATGAATCTAATAAAAAGAATGAATTTTTGAGAAATCAAATTTCCTCTCAAGATGAGAAGATGAAAAGCTTGGAACAAGAGTTAGTTGAATCTAAAGCTAAAATTGAAAATTTGACTAGTACCAAGCTTGCTGTTGATAACAGAAGTGTTTATGTTTCTCTTAAGCCTAAAACTGAGAAAGTTTATATCCCTCCTTTCAAGAGGAATAATTAAAAAAAATGCTTATTTTGCTAGGTTAGACAAAGGTAAAGTTCTGATGTAGACGCTGAAGTTTCTAAACCTACTGTTAGAGAGCATAATAAATCTGTTTTTATGCCTACTTGTCACCTTTGTGGTGTTGTTGGTCATATTAGACCAAATTGTTATTTGTTGAGACAAAAACCAAAAACTGAGACTAGATTTGCTGTTAGGAATGCTGATGTTCCTAAATTTGTTCATGTTTATCACTTTTGTGGTATCTCTGGTCACATTCGTCCTAATTGTCATAAATTGAAATTTAAACATTTTGTATTTCAATCTAGGATATGTGATGATATTTCTCCTACCATAAGTCCATATAAATTGTTTCATATTCTTTTGAAAAATTTAAGCTTGTTGGCTTGTGAAAGGAATTTGCAGGATTTCAGTCTTTCTCAGAAGATTGGTGTAAACCCTCAAATACACTCTGCTTCTCATGGATTTTCACTTACAAAGCCGAAGACTCGTGCTATATGGGTGAGAGATTCTCTAAGGTGAGTATTGTTTACTTGTCCTTGATTTAATTCTTTCAATTAATTGTGGACATGTTTTCTTTTAGTTTTTGGTTGTTTTATTTTCTTAGGTTGTTTTGTTTAAAAAAAAAAAAAAGGTCCAAAAACCTTGAAAATTTTCAAAAAGACAAAAATATTTTATTTTTGTGTCTTGTTTTATTTGTTTTAAGGATTACATGACTTATAATATCTCTCTCTTGATTTAGAACATGCTTGACATTGTGGAGAAACTTGAATAGTATGTGTTATATAAGTGCTAAGCTTTTTCTGATTTTGTGTGAGTATGTACTAGTTTGTACTAGTATATATCTTGGATTTGCAATCAAGGCTGGCCATATTATCTTTACATAACATGTTTGTGTACCTTGTTTAGCTTGGATGAGCTTATTTTACTGCATGTTGCTAGTTTTAGCTATGTAGTGCATGTTGTGTAGGAGTTGTTTATAGTTTTTGATCATTTGATCTTAATCTTGTAGTCACATGCCTGTGATTGTTTGGAATAAAACTTAATGAGAAAGGCATAAATAACCATCTCACCATTGTTTACTAGCCAATCATGAACACCTTAGTGCATATCATAAGATTTTGTGCTCGAGAAAGTATAGCACATGCACAAAAAGAACATAAGGTGTAGCCTTGGATTAATAATAAAACTGGTGTGTACATTATTGGGCTATAATAAATTCACAATGAAATAAAATTGGTGTGTACATTATCTAGCTAATCAAATATATTCACAATGAAATTAAATTGGTGTGTATATTATGAGGCAAAACAATAAACTTACATGATTGCAAGCTTATTTTCTAGGAGATGTGCGAGTTATATGATGTAACTCTTTAGGTGATAGTCTCTTTCAAACTTATGTGATGAGTTTTGTAGATATTGTGATTGATTACTATCTACATATCACCTCACATGTATCTCATGCTATTGCTAGTTGCACATACTACACAAGTTACTCTTTGCTAAACTTGGTACATGATATTGTGTGTGAATTTGTTTTGACCATCCAAGATTATATGTTCCTTGATTTTGATGCAAAATGTGTTTAGTGTTTGAGTTTTGGAGAAAAATTGGTTGAAAAACTTGTTTTTGGAAGATTTGGGTTGAATTCAAGTGTTTTTGAAAAACTTTTAATCTCATACTCATGCATTTTATTCATGAAATACTATGCTTTGAGGAGTTTCTGCATAAAATTGCTCTATTTTTCAAAAATCTCTTTTTTTTTCCAGATTTTCGATCGATTGAATCTGACTCTCGACCGATCAAAATTGCGATAAAATTTTTGGTTTGAATCTGCCTAGCTCAATTGGTATTCGATCGATGCTCGATCAATCGAAATTGGAAAATTTTCAGTTTCTAAGTTTTTGACCAAATTTGTTTTTATGCATCATTTATGTTTAGGATTCACATGCATTGCATTATTTTTTTGTATTTGTCTTGTAGTTTTGCAGACATATCTCTCATTTGTTTTCACACATAACATTCATATACTTTGCTAAATTGGGTCCTCAACTTGATCTAAAAATTGATTGATTAATTTTTGAGTCCTCTGTACATTTTAGTATATGCTATTTTTTATGTGTGCACTGCAAAAAATATTTTTCTTAAGAGATATGATGGATAATCAATGTGCAAATATTTTCTCTACTCATGCATATGTTTATGGGTCACATAGTGTCAAGTTTGCATTTATTGAAAGAGAGATTTTTTTTTTTTTTTTTTTTTTTTTCATGTGTATCCTCAACTTAGTTTTTAAGTTTGGTTTGTGTCTTTTTATTTATCCCCACCACCTACATTTTCCCCAAAACTGTTTTTCCCAAAAATTGTTTTGTTTTTCCTATTTTTATAGGGGGGAGAAGCTTGTTTTTAACCTTTGTTCTTCATAGGAGGAGTTGCCTCTATTCTTTTTAGAGCTAGATTCATTTGTTTCCTTGATTCTCTATTTGTCTTGACTTTTGTTGCGTATGTTTTCTGTTTACTCTTTGTTTGGGTTGTCTTTGTCAATATGTGACAAAAAGGGGGAGAAATAGATGAAATGTGGGAATCCTGTTTAAAAAGGTTTTTAAAATGCTTTGTTTAAGGGGAGATAAAATTGTTTTTGAAAGGGGGAGAAAATATATATTTTTTTTTTGATCTATCTAATTTAGGGGGAGAGTTAGTTTGCATATTTGTTATTTGCTTTAGTTTGTTTATTTTGTTTTACTTGTATTTTCCACACATGCATTTATGTGTTTGTTGAGTGTTTCAGGAATATACAAGTTAATTCAGTCATGGTTGCTATCTACACTGGCAACTGATAGATAGTAGTTAGGTTGAATTGTATTTGGGCTGTTTGTAACTTTGAGCATTTCATGTTTGTGATGTGTTTTGTCACAGATTGCCAAAGGGGGAGTTTGTTAGGTTCTAAGACTTTAGGAACTAATGTATTAGAACTTTAATTTGTATTATGTTGGCAAACCATGATCAAAACATTTAGTCTAGGTTTAGGCTTGCTTAAAGTATTTTTATTTGTAAAATTGGAATCGAGTGATTGCAGAATTTATTGGACTAAATCTGCAAGGCTCGATTGATCAAAAATTAGACTCGATCGATCGAACCACGTGCAGATTTATTTTTCTGTAGAATTCCAATTCAGCTCAAACTCTACTAAACGTATTGGGTTTCAAGTAAAACACTCCTAGTATATAAAGGAAACCCTAAGGACGTTTTTATAAGCTTTTAGAGAGATTAGAGTGCATCTTGTGCCTCTTTTATAGATTTAGGGTTTTGTACCCAAAAGCTCTCTAAAGTTGTTGTTTATGCTGTGTGTATCAATCTCTTGTGAGATCTAAAGGTGTTTGCCTTCATACATACTTAGGGTTTCCAATATCAAGATTGATGTGGAGAGCTTGGTGATCGTTTCAGTTGCTGCATAAAAACCTTAAAGAAAACACAAGTGGGAGTACTTGTGGATGCTGTGAATCCAAGAAAGAAGTAGTCCGTGGACTCGGAGCTGTCACGTGGTCGTGGTAGTAAGTTTCCCACTTGGAGCTGTCACGTAGTCGTGGCCACAAGTGTGATTGTTTATTGCGACTCTCAAGTAGTCATGAGCCAGGTGAACAGTGACTATAAATGCAATGGCAAACGGATGAAGAAGTACTTGGAGCAAGTAAGGAAGTGGGTAGAGGATGACATTCAGGCCAAGTTTGTCCAAATCCCAAAGGAAGAGAACAAGCAATCAGACTATCTTGCCAAACCCGCATTAGCAGAACACATGCTCATCTCTAGTAAGGTACCTTCTTTTGTTCAACTTTCGCCCATGATAGATGGCATGGTTGCGTAGGAAATAGGTCCAAAAGGCAACTGGACCACACCAATAGTCTCGTATTTGAGAGATGGCACACTACCCGACGGTAAAGAAGCCGCAAGGAAATTGAAGGTCCAGGCAGCACGATTTGTCTTGATAAAAGACATCCTATATAAAAGAGGATTCTCTTGACCGTACTTAAGATGCCTAGTCACTGAGGAAGTAGATTACATCATGAGGGAAGTTCACGAAGGATTTTGAAAGAACCATTCGGATCACAGTCGTTAGTACACAAGCTGATCCGAGCAGGATAATACTGGCCTACCATGCAGAAGGATGCCCAAGCTTATGTTAAAGCCTGCGGCAAATGTCAAAGGTTCAGCAACATCATTAGACAGCCAACAGAAGAGCTCACTCCGATGATGGTCCCATGGCCTTTTGCTCAGTGAGGACTGGACATCATGGGCCCATTCCCAACTACAATAAGGCAACTTAAGTTCCTATTGGTCAGTATAGACTACTTTACCAAATGGGTGGAAGCTAAGGCATTAGCCACCATCACGGAGAAAAACGTACGAAGCTTCGTCTGGAGAAACATTATCTGCAGGTACAGAATCCCTAGAGTCTTGGTCTCGGACAACGGAAAGCAGTTCGACAATGAGTCATTCAAGGATTTTTGCTCATAATTGGGAATCAGGAACCATTACTCCTTGCCCGCCCACCCTCAGGCCAACGGACAAGTTAAGGTCACGAACCAATCCTTGCTCAAAATCATCAAGACTTGGCTCGAGAGAGCAAAGGGTATATGGCCAAACGAGCTGCCAAGTGTACTATGGGCATACTGGACTATAGCAAGAACACCTACAG
The DNA here is from genome assembly GCA_019022515.1 of Quercus aquifolioides. NCBI lineage: Eukaryota > Viridiplantae > Streptophyta > Magnoliopsida > Fagales > Fagaceae > Quercus > Quercus aquifolioides. The sequence continues at coordinate 20,217,811 of CM032332.1, read as the reverse complement.
GGGAAACACCCTTTCGACTAGCATACGGGAGCGAAGCTGTTATCATTGCTAAGATTTGGCTCATAAGCTTCAGAGTGGAGATTCATGATGAAAATAGGAATGTTGATGGCCATGCGCCTACAACTAGACCTAGTGGATGAAGTTAGAGCAACAGCTGAACAAAGGTTGGCACGATACCAAGACCTCATGGCTAAGCGCTACAATTCCAGAGTTAAGCATAGGGACTTTCAAGTTGGAGACCTAGTCCTGAGAAAGGTGACAAGCGCCACAAGAGATCCCTCCCAAGGAAAGTTAGGGCCCAATTGGAAAGGACCCTACAAAATCACTTTATGGTAGAGGAAAGGAACCTATCACCTGGAAACACTCAATGGTAAAAAACTGCATCACTGATGGAAAATCGAGCACCTAAAGAAATATTACCAGTAGACGATATAGCATGCAGACTACCACTCCTCACTCCCAGTCTATCTTTTATCTTTATTTATAGTATTTTTTGGCCAAGAGGCAATTTTAATGTAGTTTTCAGACAGTATGTGGTTTTTGCATTTGTTTTACCATAATAAGAGGAGTTATTTAGCAACACTATGTGCAAATGTATACTTTCCAACAAAGGTGCGAGTACGTCTGTTCTTTAGCGGACGAATCAAGGAACCCAAGAGATAACTTGAAATTTATTTGTCCTTTAGTAAACGGATCAAGGAACCTAAGAGGTAAAATTTATTTGTCCATTAGTAAATGGATCAAGGAACCTAAGAGGTGTCGGGGGTGGAAAAGTCTTCCTTCCGACAAATGAGATTTGTGTTGGGTTGGGGGCCTAGATAGAAACTCGACAATGGGCTTGAAGCATGGCCCAAAGGCTATCAGTGAAGATTTGAAGAGTTTGCCTTATTTTATGCCTTGGGCCTAGGATGGGACTGACAAGGGTTATCAAATGGCCCAAAAACACTTCCTACAGCAGACACATCAGCACAATAAAAAGCATACTGCAATAAAGAAATAGCCTAGCAGTAAATATTTCAGCGATAAAGCATTCCAGCGGTAAAATGAAACAAAGCAGAGTGAACTTCCAGCCGTTAATTATTTTACAGATTAAGGAAAGTATTTGCATCTTCAAAATCATCATCCATTGGTTCTAGAGAAGAGTTCTCTAATACAATAACATGAAGGACAAATTCTATAGTAACAATTGCATTATAACCTTCAATAGTAAATGAATAAACAAACACCATGGGCTCCATTATAACAAATGATAAGGAGACTTAGTGTGAGATGAAGGGAGAGAGGAAGAGATTCCAACTAGCACAACAAGATCATTACGATGCCAGGGTATGCTCATGGATATAATATATGTAGTGAGCAGTGAGGGTCATTTTTAGGTAGTATGAGTAGTAAGAGAAAGTGTTATGTAAAGCTGTCGGGCTTGCTGCTGGGATGAATAAGAGCTTATAGGTAGGGGTGTGAGGGGTATTTGTGAGCTAGGGGCTGAAGAACTTAGTTCCTAAGTTTGAAACTAAGAACTCAGAGACTAAGAACCTCACTAAGAGTTTAAAGAAGATTAGAGAGGAAGAAAACAGAGAAATTTATAGAAGAGTTCTTCTCTATTATTGTATCTATTGGTGTGTGTTGAAGGATTAGTGGAGAGTTCCATTTATAGTTGAGTTTGACGGGGGTAATTAGCAAATAATCTCTGCTAAATCATCCTCAATCTTTAGAAAATCCATGGAGAATCGTTCCTAGGATTTGACCTAGAGTGGTAAGTTCAGCTTTAGAATGTTTTTTTCTGTTTTGGGTAATGGCAGCTGGAGTTCTGACTTAGCATTAAACGCTGATTGCCCTCAGCTGATGGGATTAGAGCATGTATTAGGCTAATGATCTGGGTTTTGTTGCTACTAGAATCAGAGCTCCCTAGGGCAGATTGTATCACCCCAAGCCAGGTGTTAATCCTGGAGCCCTTTGCTGGGAGCTCTGCTGAAGATCCCTTTGGTTCCCTCCAAACCACATTTCCTTAAGTTTCCCCATTTGGGTTCATGTGCTTGGTCCATGAACTAGAAAGTACACTTGTTCGCCATGATAATGAACTATTTTCAAGCTATTCCAGAAGCTTTCATGGTCTGGTTATGGCTGCCCTTAGTCCTTGATTGAATGTGTTGGAGAAGAAAGGGAAGATGCCTAGCTGGAGCTGCCCAGTTTTATGTCATGTCATCTCAGCTTTGTGTCACATGAGAAATGATGAAAATCAACTTGGCAAGGAAGGGTATAACCCCTGCTGGACACGTGTCCTCTTCTGATATGATTTAACAAGCTGTAACTGATGGTAATAGGCCCTCGGCTATCAGGTTTTGTGGAAATTTAACGCTGTTGATATCGTATTTTTTCCGCCCTCAATTTGCATGTCTATGCTTGCTTGCTTCTATGCTTTATGTTCATGTTAGCCTCCCTTATTATAGGCTTTGCCACGCTCGACGCCCTTAGTGGGTATGTGGTTGTGTGGTTGCATCTGACGCCCAGGAGGCCATGTTTGGATGTAACCACTTGGGAGGCATCTTCGGATGTCGGGTTGCTCCGTGTGCACCCTTCCCTTTTCTTCTCCGCGCGATGATATGCTTGCTATGCTTGTTTGCGCCACTCGTTGACTTTCTATGCATCTTTACACACTTGTTTACATGTTCATGCATGAGTCTTGCTTGCTAGTGTGTCATCCATGCTTCAATACAATGAAGTTATGGACATTCGATCCAACCTACATCTGTCCCTCACGGACACCACCTTTTGTTTGCCTTCTTGCTTTGTTTGTTTGTTTGTTTGTCTATTTGCTTGCTTTCTCGTTTGTTTGTGCATCTTGCTTGTCTTATCTCCTACCATATGCTATGCTTACCATGTCTATCATTTTTATTTGTTTTATGTCCCTTTCATATGCTCTCTGTATCTTTTCCTTCCCTTGCTTGTCTGCTGGTTTCTTGTCTTTGTTTTTGCATGTATGCACGTGGAGCGAGGATGCATGAAACTAGGGCACGGTCTCCCAGATGCAAGCAAAAAAGGCGAGGATGCGAGCATGCAGATGTGGGCTGAGCGGCTGCAATTAGTAGGTTTAGGGTTTAGCTTTTTCCCTTTTGGTTATGTACTCTTTTAAACCCCCTCCTTCCTCCTCCTTTTCTCCCTTAGATGGTATGTATTAGGTATATCGTGCTTTGTACCATTCGTCCTCATCTCTAGAGTATGGTGACCCCTGTTTACTTTCCTGCACCTATATTTTGGGTCATGCTTTAGGGGTGTAGGCATTTACTTTCCTGCTATGTGTGCTCGAATTGTGCATGATGCATGTATATATATACTTGATTGCCCCCCCCCTCTGGTGTGATTGTCACAGTCCGTGTCACCTAAGGCAAGCGATGCCTAGTTTCCACCACGAAAGTAAGGTGAAATGTCGCTGGATTCTCACCGTGAAAATCTGGTACTTGGCTTGAATTCCATTGGAAAGAATAGATTGGGACCACACCCTTTCAAAAGCCAAACCTCAAAGCCTTATGCTTGCAAAGCCCCGAAAGCCAATGCCAAAATCATGTTTTTACTGCCAATTTTCGAAAATTAAGGTTTTATCAAAACAAAGGATTTTCCTCAAACAGGCGTTGTGGGGTGCCTAACACCTTCTCCACACGTAACCAAACTTCCGGACCTAAGAATCAAGATTTTTTTTTGCCATCCATATTAGATTAGGAAAAATGACATTTTTCTTAACCTAAGTTTGGTAATAAAATCAACTAGAAACAGGTGACCAATCACACCTTAGAAAAACCCAATGATTGGTGGCGACTCCACTTATCTTTGGTAATCACCTAAAATTTGGCCCAGATTCCCGCCATGACACCAAAGGTAGACCTACCTTCCTTCACCGAGAGGGAGAGTACCTGAGCGAACACATGGACATTCACATCGAGAAGGGCCTTCCAATGGGGCCTCGCGTGCTTGCGAGTTGTCTCCATGGCGGGTGGTCGAATGAGGGCCCGCGATGACGATGGTAGTTTTTCCTCTATCGTTCCGAGATCGAGGCCAGGCGTTGACAGACTGTTGACTCCACTGGGGATCGATGAGAGTTTAGCCTTTAAAGCTTTTGATAAAACCATAATCTTTGGACATTGGCTTTCAAAAACACAAAAATTGGCAGTGGCCTCCGGGGCTTTCCTTTTGTAAAAGGCTTCTACTATCCTAGTAGAACCGTTTTCAAAAGAGCAAAAAATCTTTTTACAAAAACCCCTTTCCAAAAGGGAGGCTTTGAGGTATCTTCACATGGGGCTTTACCATTTTTCTCACTTGCCTTACCGCTTTCCTCACATGCTTTACAGTTTTCTTCACAAGCATTACAGCTTTTCCTCACATGCAAACATAGGGTAGCAAAATTTAATTTCCGCTACACCTTTATTCGCTTTTCATATATAAATATAAATATATATATATATATATATATATATATCTGTTGTGCTTTGAAAAAGTATTTCCCCTTCTTTAAGGATTGCATGACATATACACCCTTTTTGAGTTGGACCTGGGCTCCGCACTACTGGCGTAGTCATAGCTCTTTAGGGAATTCATCACCCCATCTACAGATGCCTAGACACAAACAACGACAGTGTTACCTATAGTTAGTTTGGGGCTGATGTTGTAGGCACTTCTGGGTCCATGGATGGACAGGGATTGCTGAAAAGGCCCCCTCGATCTTTCCTACCCCGTAACTTCTATGAAGGGAGGGGTATGGCGATTGAGTACCCTAGGACAGGAACCACCTACCAGTTAAGCCTTTGCATACAATTGGCCGAGTTATGTCAAACCTGTGAGGACTAGCTCAAGCCATAGCCCATCAAGACTAGGTGAAACCTAAAGAGTGAACATCCAAGCCTAAGAAAGGATACCCTTTTAAGACTAGAGGTCAAGGGAAAGTGTCTTGTAATAGGTGTGCCCTTTTTGCTTGCGCGAAAGAAATTGTGCTCTACTCCAGGTTCTCTCTATCTTGCTTGCACATCATCCATGATTAAACCCCTAGGAAAAGCAACCCCTTTGCTTGTACATGTTAGACCATACCCTATCCCTAAGGGTTCACAACCCTACAAGGGCACTCATGCATACACTAATTAGTTCCATCACCTAATTGTGCAAAGATAAAATTTGTGGCAAGTAACCGAAACTCCATTTGAGGGGGAGGTGCTACTGAAAAACTGTCAAGAATCCCAAGATATCATGAGTCCAAGATTTCTTCCAAGGAAGATCCAAAAAGGATTGCTAGGAGACCAAGCTCTCCCAAGAGATCCAAATCACCAAGAGATCAATGCCGTCCAAATTGTAAAGAGATCTAAATTGCCCAGATGTAAAATTTCCAAAAGGTCCTAGATGTCAAGAATCAAAGGGCTCCCCCAAGAGATCCGAGTGTCCAAGAGCTTCCCTGAGAAGTCCACAGTATCAAAAGCCGAGCTTTTCCTCACAGTTGCATTTCTTGTATTGTAAAAGGCCTATCAGTGGAGTCGATGAACCCAGTGTTGTAAAAGCAAATTTTGTACAAGCATGTAATCAAAAGAGGGTTCGTCCTGCATGGCCAAGCATATCATGAAAGTTTTTGTTACTTGCCAATCTCGTGCATTAATTTTTCATCATAATAGAAACTCACCATGATAAATACCCGATCAAGTGTGCAAAGCCAATTTTTGAAAATGATAGGAGCATGTCCTTAAGCATTTTGTTTGCAGGGTAGCAATTCTCCAATAAAGGTACGATCTTTACCTACTTGCATAACATTGAGAAACCCTAGGAGAGACAGTTCTAGAACCACTTGTGAATTAGAATCCACCTAAGTCCTAAGGGTCCTTGACCCTACAAGGGCATGCGTGCATTTTCTGATATCTTTCACCTAATTGTATAGATAATAAATTGGGTGGCAAGCAACCGAGTTTTTCCACAGAAATGTACAAGAGGCTAAGTTTTCTTCAAAATTGTCAAAAAGATCAAGCTTTATTTTCCTTGTATCAAATGTCTTTGCATTAAAATTGGTTTCTTTGTCCAAGGATCTCGGTGAATATCATTACAAAAACTGTTGCCATACAAAATGTGCCAAAGGGTCCATCCCAAGACTTTTCAAAATCTATGCAAATGCTCAGTTGCTTGCCACAATTCGGTCATGTTAAGATTTGCATCACTTTAGAAACTCATTCAATGAAGAGAATTCCAAATCATGGAACATCTTCCCCATAATTACAAATGAAATAGGGGCATGCTTAAAGCATTTGGACATAAGACTAACATGTACTTTGGCTTTTGTTTCCACCATGAAAATATCCCAATCCATCTAGAGGTGTGAGAAGAAATGTGGGAAGTTCAAGATTCTTGTATCTCCAAGCTTATACAAAAGGACATATGCAAGAAAAAAGATTGCAAACTAAAGTCTCGGTTCATGTTAGCTAAGAATCTTCAAGAGGCAGTTTAGACGGTCGAAGGACCAATAAAATGCCATACTGGGGCAGAATTTTTCTCGATCTTTCTCCCATGCAAAAAGAGATGAAGCCAATGGCAGAAAAAGCATCATGAATTCCGGTGCAATTTTCACAAGGTTGTCTCCAATAGACCAAAGGGTCATCCATGTTCTTCAAATTCACCTCAGTCGAGGTCATGACAGAAGCTTGTGGAACCATTTCTGAATACACAAGCCCTGAATAGCTCATTCAAGAAATCACTCCAAGGAGTTGAAGATTGAAATAAACTTACTTCGAGTTATCTCGTGGATGCAACATCTCCATCAATCAGTATGAGACACCTATGTTGGACATGAGAATAGACAATTAAAAGGATGCATGAGGCCACTCTATTGGAGGAGGACCTAGGTATTTCCAATTTGTCGGATCTTCTTAGGACCAAGATTCCCTATTAACTTCAATCTTTTGAATTTCTTTTTCAGGAATTGGCTTCGGCCTATCAAGTATCCAGAGAGGCATAACCTGAGTTGCCTATTCCAATGAATTTTGGCCAAGTTCTTTCAAGGAAGCCACCAAGGGCCCTAAATTCCCTATCTCAAACATGATCAACAACCAATTCTATTAAAGCATTAACAGCATGATTGGATAGATCAATGATCCACAAGACGTCCATATGGATCGGAAGGAGGCCAAGCCTTTAGGAACTCTCAATATGATACTGGGGCAGATTTTTTAGTGGTTTCATTCCCATAAGATCACTAAAAATCCATCTTGTGCAAGCCTAGAAGCAGAATTTTGCCAAAAATCAGAGTTGATTCGTATAGTTTGCAAGCTCCTTTGACAAGGCATCTCAAAAGGGTGATAAGAACCCAACATCTTTTAAGCAAGATCAAACAGGTCAAGTTTCGTTAGCATCAACTTGCCTCAGTAGGCTTTTCCTTTGAGTCTTCCTCAGAAAAATCTACTTTCTCCTTCGGGTAGATTGGGGAAGTTCCTTTGAATAAAAGAAGAAGATATTTTGTTTGCCTTCTGGAGGTCTAAGTGTTTCCTTCAGGTATTTTCCAGACAAAATCTTCACTTACCTCCGAGTAGCCTAGGTGGTTCTTATGGGTCTTCCTCAGAAAAAAAAACATTCTTTCACCTTTGGGTCTTTCTGAACGAAGTCCTCCCGTTCTCCAAGTATTCTGGGGTGTCTTTGGGTATCTTGATATGTGAATCCTCACACCCTTCAGTTAAAAATTTCACCAAGCTGTGAAAGTGATTGAGAGACCATGGAAAACGCCACCTTGGGTAGCTTTTTTCGCACGGTCTCTCCCCTCCGAATGGAGTTCTTTTCAATAGCTTCAATAGCATCTTCAACTTTAGCAAGGACCACAGTCGCAATTTCTTTCAAGGCCCTCAGAAGATGTTTTAGCTTGCTCGAAGCACTCCTGGGAAGCTTGACTTCTGCATGGACAATAGAAAAAGGAAAACCAAGCCTACATTTAGGGAGAATCATGAACTATCTCCAATTTTATTGGATCTTGCCATGAGCAAAACATTCATTTAACTTGGGCCATTTTCTTTTCAAGAACATTCAAACAGTATTGGGACCACCTCAGTCGTGGTGATTCACTTGACAAATCTCAAATCCATGAGAAATCAGCTCCAACTACTTCAGCAATACAATGTTAGAACTTGCCCTTGATGAGTGCCCACATGTGAACCATAGAGGAAGAGTAAAGGGATTGAATTTGGCAGAGTGAAAGCCAAAATGCTTCCAATTTTATTGGGTTTGTCATAGCTCGGACATGTCACTAACTCCCTTCAATCAATTTCCTTTTCAGGGACATACTTTAATCAAGCCAAAGAGACGTCATTCACATCGCATTCTTTAATGAATACTGACGACCAAACATCTGAGCATTTGTGATAGAGCCATTCACCTGCTCAACATCTAGGCGACAGTGCCCCATCAAATTTCAGGGAATTGCATTAAAATCCCTTCTTGTCATTCTCATATTGCCTTTATTAGGTCTCTTACGTGGCTCATTGCCTTGACAGGTCATTTCGACAATTGACATGAAAATGAAGTTTGTTACTTGTGCCTCACAAGAATTTTCACCACAGATCAGAAAATCTTCATCCCAAGAAGTATGCCAAACGTGGATTCAATCACCTAAGGCTTCTTTACAAAGGGAAGACCTCTATCCCCTAAGTGGATCTTTATAAAAGCTTTTGGATATTAGGAATGCCATCCATCTGAAAGACTGGAACCCAGATTTGGCCTTATCACTCATCCCAGTATTATCTCAACAAAACCTTCTCCCATCTCGGTTGGCTTAAGTTTGTTGCAATCTTGTACACATTTTTCAAAAAAGAAGAAGAGATTTTTCAAAATAAGATCAAAGCATGAATGTTCAAATCAAAACATCAAATCATGAAAATCTGCGTTTTAAAGTGCATGCATCTTCTAAGAGCGGCAAGTCAATGCCAAAACCCCTTTTATAGGAAAAGAGTTGTTTGAGTGAAGTAGTTGTCCCTTACCAAGGATAAGGGGCATGTAATCCCCAAACACTCACCTCATGATATCCCATCTTAACAACTCCACATTCTTGAAACATTCACCAATTTTGCAAAGTGCATATTCTTTTCTTGAAAATCAAACCACCTTGGGGAGGTCCTACCCAAGATTAGTGTGGACCCTGAATCAGTGAATAACCATATGTTCAAGTTTCATTGACCAACTGATTAGATTTGAAATGATGGAGGCATTTGTTTTAGCTATCCAAATAGTTATATCACTTGATAGCCCTTTTGAGCCAGAAAGAAAATGTTTTTCAAAAATCACCCGAATTTATAATTTGGCACATAAGCTCCTAAGGCTAAGATGCAAGCATTCAAGATGACAGAGAAAGGCATTCATTTCACTACCGTCCCGCTTGCAGAGAAATATCCCTTGCTAAACTAGTTGAGCCTGTTGAATTCTTTTCTTGTTTAACCCAATCAAGGATTACCCCCCACACTAGGGCGGGTTAGATGGTTACAAGGACCTCATGCCAGGTGACTTCCAATATTTGAGTCCATCAAATGAGCCTCTAATTGAAAAAAAATGAGAAAAGAGCCTAAATCAAATGACAAAAGTCATGGGCCAATCAAGTCTAATGAAGCGCCAAGCAAAGAAAGGGCGAAAGAAAAATTCAGCTTGAAACAATCAAGAAGCACGGGACAAAGAAAATCAAAATGAAAGCCCCAAAAATGAAATGGGAAAAATTCAAGAAATGGACTCAAATTAAGGATATAGCCAAGCATGAGAGGCAACCAAAAAGATTCTCAATGAAGTGTAATCTTTGATTTTAGGAAACCATTCAAAGAATTTCACAACCAAAATATCCTCCCGTAAGCCTAGGAAACCCATATCCTTACATTACAATCCTGAGAAAGTCCTTCCTAATTGAGAGCAACTACGTAGTCTATAGAGCTTATGCCAAATAATCACCCCCATGTGAAAGTTTTGAGCCTGATATCCTTCATTTCAAGCACCCAACTAACCCCAAGGCCACGTTACAACCTAATGAAAGACCTCACTGATCATTGAGGATCGGTTGGTTGTGGGACATTGAACATTTGGTCAATCATTGATAACAGAATCATCCTCATATGCCAAGGCATCATGCCTCAAAAAGGGTAGAGTCCTCTCCCAACCCACTTGAAGAGTTCAAAAGGCCAAACACATCATTCATGTTTTCCCTACATAGCTTAAAAAGGGACACCCATACATTTGATAAACATAAGCACTTTGCTCAAGAAATCCTTGCTTGCGAGCATGTTCCCTATTCAGGGTAAATGATAGCCGTCGAGCACATACACTCTTAAGCCACATAGGAAATATGGCCTTATCGAGCCTCTTTTGTGGTACATGCATTTAAATAGATTTTCATGATCCTGAATGAATTTCCATAAATTTTGAACTTGGTTTTCAAAACCAATTGAAATAGAAGGGACAAATGATGACCTTCAAAGATTTCAAGTGATAAGGATTTCGAATCCTACAAACTTTTCAAGTCCAAAAACAAATCCTTCAGGGTTATTCATTTCTTCCCAAGTAATTTATAGAAAAATGAGGTTTTAAGATTGCAACAGCTTATGCTAGCCTCCATTCACCATTACTAGGCATCTTTAAAAAGACCTGAACCCAGAGGATTCCAATGCTCAACCCCAGGTTTTAAATACCATGTGAGCATCACTCCCTTAAAACACTTTTCAAGCCTCTCGAACTCATCCCAACAGAGGATGTTTGAGTCATTGCTTCAAACATGACCCCCAATGCTCAGGGGTTGGCCCCAGTCTCAATCTTGATACTGGGGCAGTTTTATTTCTGACACTTTCAAACCATAGATGGTATTCTCTTTATCCAATGCAATTCAAGATATCCACTAGGAGAAGGAGGAATATTTCCCCGTGAAAGCCTAAATAGGTGCCCAACATGCACAATACATCAAGACCACACAGAACTCAACATTTAGGCAGTTTTTATGTAGCTATGACCAAGAGTGTTAGCATTTCCAAAAGCGGATCTTGCCTAAAACTTTGAATCCAGAATTCAGCAAACTAGGGAACCCATAGTGGTATAATCGTCAAGAACAAGCTCAAACCTTTGTCAATTTGGTTCACCGATCCAGAACCATGCAAAATCCTACACTGGGGCAGTTTATTTTGCACGGTTCCATTCACTTTGTGCTAATCAGTATCCAAGAATGGGTCCACCCCGCTAGGAACTTTTCCTCTCATGTTAAGAACCGCACAAAACCTACACTGGGGAAGCTTTAGTTTGTGTGGTCTCTCCCTTTTCTATCTCCTTTAGTGGATTAAACACTATTAGATTGAATTGGTAAACCCGTGAGGATACAGTGCGACACAAGTGCTACCAATATCACACATACAGCAGCAGCCCTTTGAAAGGCGATTTCTAGAATCACACATCAATAGCCTACTTAGAGGCATTGTTTTACACATACATCAGCAGCCCTTTGAAAGGCGACATCCAGAGTTGTACATGTAAGTCCTATCTAGAGGCATTATTTCTTGCATACAACAGCAGCCCTTTTAAAGGCGACATCCAAAATTATACATGTAAGCCCTACCTAGAGGCATTGTTTCTTGCATATTGCAGCAGCCCTTTGAAAAGAGATTTCAAAAATTATACATGTAAGACCTACCTAGAGGCATTGTTTCACACATACAGCAGCAGCCCTTTGAAAGTTAATTACTAGAATCACACATCAGTAGCCTACTTAGAGGCATTATTTCACACATACATTAGCAACCCTTTGAAAGGCAACACCCAGAGTTGTACATGTAAGCCCTATCTGGAGGCATTGTTTCTTGCATACAACAGCAACCCTTTTAAAGGCGACATCCAAAATTATACATGTAAGTCCTACCTAGAGGAATTGTTTCTTGCATACAGCAGTAGCCCTTTGAAAGGCAATTTCTAGAATTATACATGTAAGTCCTACCTAGAGGCATTGTTTTTCACATATATCAGCAACCTTTTTAAAGGCAGTTTCCAGAATTATACAAGACCCTTTCTACACTTCTACGGTGTAGGAATTTCTCCATGCTACCACGTTGTAGGAATCTAATTAGCCCTCTCAAAGGAAACATCTCCACCCTTCCACGGTGTAGGAACTTCTCCTCTCTTGTTCCAGGAGTCTATTATGGTGCTTGATACCTAACAACAGATCAGCACAATCGTCCATGCTTCCACGATATGAGACCTTTTCCACACTTCCAAAGTGTAGGAACTTCTCCACGTTACCACAGCATAGGAGTCATTATGGTGCTCGATACCCAACAACGGATCAGCACAATCATCCATACTTCCACGATTTAAGACCCTTTCCATACTTCCATGGTGTAGGAACTTCCCTACGCTACCACGACGTAGAAATCATTATGGTGCTCGATACCCAACAACTGATCAACACAATCGTCCATGCTTCCACAGTATAGGACCCTTTCCACACTTCCACGGTGTAGGAACTTCCCTGTGCTACCATGGCATAGGAATCTAATCAGCCTTCTCAAAGGCAACATCTCCACATTTCCACGGTGTGGGAAATTCTCCTCTCTTGTTCCAAGAGCCTATTATGGTGCTTGATACCCAACAACGGATCAACGCAATCGTCCATGCTTCCACGGTGTAGGACCCTTTCCACACTTCCATAGTGTAGGAACTTCCCCACACTACCACAGCATAGGAATCTAATCAGCCCTCTCAAAGGCAACATCTCCACACTTCCACGGTGTAGGAACTTCTCCTCTCTTGTTCCAGGAGTCTATTATGGGCTTGATATCTAACAACAGACCAGCACAATCGTCTATACTTCCATGGTATAGGACATTTTCCACACCTCCACGATGTAGGAACTTCTCCTCTTGTTTTAGGAGTCATTGTGGTGCTTGATACCCAACAACGGATCAACACAATCTTTTATACTTCCATAGTATAGGACCCTTTGCACACTTCCACGGTGTAGGAACTTCTCCACGCTTCCATGGCGTAAGAATCATTCATCAGGCATGCTATTCAGATATCCACTATCTTCGTCTAATCTTATTTTGAGGCTAACTAGTGGCGGTGCCGTACGTCTCACCATTCTACAATCACCAGGTTCCTAAAGAATCCTAAGTTTCCAATCACCAGGTAAGTCCCCTTACTTTTCCTAGCATTCATTTTCTACATCCATAGCATCCAGCATTTGCATGTTTTTCTACATAGCGCCCTCCCCCCCCCCCCCCCCCCCCCCCCCCCCAAAAAAAAAAAAAATCTAGCATGCCTTCCTAGTTGCATTGCTATTAACATTTTGCAGGAAAAAGAAGAGAAGAAGAAAAATAGACACCGACCTCAAGTCTAGAAAGTGTTTTAGAAGTAGCTGCAGTAGCTCGACCACATCAGGTAAAAAACTGGTCTCGATCCATGAATAGCCTCAACACGCAATTTAGGGGCGACAAAATACGAAATCACGTTCTTTATCCGACACCTCTCATTGCACTTAAGGTATTAGATAAAGAAGGGGCAGCTATTGATATCGTATTTTGTCTACCCTCGATTTGCATGCCGGACCCTAAAAACCCAAAAAATATCATTTTCTCTCCATGGGGCCATGAAAACATCCAGAATGATGTGGCGCAACCCGTTCAGACATTGAAGCACCCAAAGTGCATTTTCCAGCTAAAATGACCAAAATTCTCCTGGTCAACCTAGGGTTGACTGAAGGTCAAAATCCACACAAAATAACACATTTCATAGTTTTTAATCAAACCTGAGCTTCTCGGATATTTTTAGCCTCTTTGACCAAGTTTGACCCGAAGTTGACTCTAGGGTAGGCCCAAAAACTCTAATTTTGATCCAGTCATCAGAACAGGTTGAAACTAATTTCATTGCAAATATTATCAAATTCTCATTCCAATGACTATTCATGGATCGAAATCGGAGTTAGAACGATCGAGATATAACGAAAACCGGGTTAATGCATTAATCGATGCAGCGTAAACTTTCGAGAGCCATAACTTTTGATTCAATTGTTGGATTTTTGAGTTCCATACCTTTTTAGAAACTAAAAATCAAGACCTATCCAAAGGAGTCAGGATCAACCTGATTAGGGGGATTTTTGAGTTCCATACCTTTTTAGAAACTGAAAATCAAGACTTATCCAAAGGACTCTAGGGTGGGCCTAAAAACTCTAATTTTGATCCAGTTGTCGGAATGGGTTGTAACCAATGTCATTGCGAATATTATAATATTCTTATTCCAATGACTATTCATGGGTCGAAATCGGAGTTAGAACGGCCGAGATATCACGAAAACCGGGTTAACGCACTAATCGATGCACCGTAAACTTTCGAGAGCCATAACTTTTGATTCGACCGTTGGAATTTTGAGTTCCATACCTTTTTAGAAACTGAAAATCAAGACCTATCCAAAGGAGTCAGGATCAGCCTGATCGAGGGGGGGGGGGGAGGGTTTGAGGCAGGCGGCCATTGAAAGGCCGCCGGTGGCCTTACAATTGCCGTCGCCTCGATTTTTGTGCCCGGGGCTATAAATAACCCTTGGCACACCCCAGACAGAGGAGGACAGATTTTTCTAAAAATTTCCCTTCTGCCCAGCTTCCTTCTACATTTTTTCTCTCTTCCAAATACCAAAAAACACCCAAAAAAACTCCAAAAATCACATCAAAGTTTCTTGATTCTTGCATCTCCACCAAGAACACAAGGTATTATTTTTGAACCCCATCTTCCTTTCCTTGGTTCTATATCTTGGATTTGGGGTTTAGGGGTGTGGATGTAGCTTTTTAGCTATCATCCACACCCCTAACCGTCTAAACCTTTTTCCTAGCATGTTCTTGCTCTTTTTGCCATAATAATATGTTTTATTGCTTTCTTTAACATGTTTCTTGCTTTATCTTGTTTCTAGCATGTTTTTAGCTTAGATCCATGTTCTTTTATGCTTGTTCACATGTTTATTTGTCCCGATCTACATGTTCTTGTGCTTTTAGGCCATGTTTTGTGCTTAGATCTATGTTTCTACATGCTTATATGTTTATATCTACATGCCTTGGGTTTTATACCATGTTTCCTTTGTTTTGTTCCTCTCTTGCTTTGTGTTGTCATTAGGGTTACATGTTCACATGTTTTTATGATTTTGTTGGCTATGCCTTGCTTGTATCTATGTGTTTCATGTATTTATTTCCATGATATATGGTTAGGTCCTTGCCTTCACATGCTTATATGCTTGGATTCATGTTCTTCCATGTTTATGTGTTAAGTTTCTACATGTTTACATGCATGTTTCAATGCCCATATGTTTAGATCTATGTTTTCACATGCCTATGTGCTTGGATCTACGTTCTCTACATGCTTTATGCCATGTTCCATGTGTTTGTACTCTCCATGCCATGTTTGTGTGACTAGACCTAGGCTATGTTTGTCATGCCATGTGCTATTGTAGCCCTTTTGTCGCTTTATCTTTCTTTCTTGCTTTTTGGCCTATTGGTTCGGACCCGATCTAGACCCTATGGTCTTTGTCATTGTCCATACACCTTGGCCTACATCAAAGGGTTTGGATCACCCACTTTGCATGTCTATGCTTGCTTGCTTCTATAATTTATTCTTGTGTTAGCCTCCCTTATTCTAGGCTTTGCCATGCTTGATGCCCTTAGCGAGTATGTGGTTGTGTGGTTGCATCCGACGCCTAGGAGGCCATGTCTGGATGTAACCATTTGGGAGGAATCTCCAAATGTCGGGTTGCTCTGTGTGCACCCTTCCATTTTCTGCTCAGCGCGATGATATGCTTTCCATGCTTGTTTGCGCCACCCGTTGACTTTTTACGCATCTTTACACTCTTGTTTACATGTTCATGCATGAGTCTTGCTTGCTAGTGTGTTGTCCATGCTTCAACATAATGAAGTTGTGGACATTCGATCCAAACCTACATTTGTCCCTAACGGACACCTCCTTTTGTTTGCCTTCTTGCTTTGTTTGTTTGTTTGTTTGTTTGTCTGTTTGCTTGCTTTCTCATTTGTTTGTGCATCTTGCTTGTCTTATCTCCTGCCACGGGCTATGCTTGCCATGTCTATCATGTTCATCTATTTTATGCCCCTTTCATATGCTTTATGTATCTTTTCCTTCCATTGCTTGTCTACTGGTTTCTTGTCTTTGCCTTTGCATGTACGCATGTGGAGCGAGGACGCATGGAGCTAGGGCACGGTCTCCTAGGCGCAAGCAAAAAGGGCGAGGATGCGAGCATGCAGATGTGGGCTTAGTGGCTGTAGTCAGTAGGTTTAAGGTTTAGCTTTTTCCCTTTTGGTTATGAACTATTTTAAACCCCCTCATTCCTCCTACCTTTCTCCCTTAGATGGTCTGTATTAGGTATATCATGCTCTGTACTATTCGTCATCATCTCTAGAGTATGGCGACCCCTGTTTACTTTCCTGCACCTATATTTTAGGCCATGCTCTAGGGGTGTAGGCATTTACTTTCCTGCTCTATATGCTAGCACTATGCATGATGCATGTATATATATATACTTGATCGCCCCCCCCCCCCCCCTACGGTGTGATTTGTTGAAGGATTTTCTCCGCAGAAATCTGGTCTTCGACTCGAATGCCATAGGAAAGCATAGATTGGGACCACACCCTTTCAAAAGCCAAACCTCAAAGCCCCATGCATGCAAAGCCCCGAAAGCCAATGCCAAAATCATGTTTTTATTGCCAATTTTCAAAAATTAAGGTTTTATCAAAACAAAGGACTGTCCTTGGACATGCGTTATGGGGTGCCTTACACCTTCCCTACATGTAACCTAACTTCTGGACCTAAGAATCAATATTAATTTGCCATTTGTATTAGATTAGGAAAAATGACATTTTTCTTAGCCTAGGTTTGGTAATAAAATCAACTAGAAACAGGTGACCAATCACACCTTAGAAAAACCCAATGATTGGTGGCGACTCCATTTACCTTTGGTAATCACCTAAAATTTGGCCTAGATTCCCGCCATGACACCAAAGGTAGACCTACCTTCCTCAATCGAGAGAGAGAGAGAGAGAGAGAGAGAGAGAGAGAGAGAGCACCCAAAGCTCTATGTGAACACATGCACATTCACATCGAGAGGGGCCCTCCAAGAGGCTTTGCGCACGCGCGAGCTGTCACCACGACGAGTGGTTGAACGAAGGCCCCCCACGATGGCGGCGGTTTTTACGCTGCTGTTACGAGATCGAGGCCAGGCATCGATAGACTTGACAGCTCACGTGAGCTTCAACTGTTGAGATTGGCATGTGAGTTCGGCTGGCTCAGTTAGGCCTTGTAGTTGTGCTTCTTTGGGCTTGTCCATCCCTACAAAATGAATAGTTTTGCCATGGGTGATATACATGGGCTTTTGCAGTTGGTTGATTATGGAAAAAATAAGCATAGTTCCCTTAAATTTTGTAAAGGAAGTATTTTTGAGAGATGAGTAATTTATATTTCCCATGAGTTAGGGACGTTAGTATATGAAAATATGTTTTTGCCAAGGAATAGTTTTGGGCTTTGTAAATATGTGCCAAAATAATATTGGGCTTTATATGTAATTATTTTTGCCAAAATAGTATTTAGGTGCCAAAGTATTATTGGGCTTTATGAGTAGTTGCCAAAATAATATTTGGGCTTTGTAAATAGGTGCCAAAGTATTATTAGGCTTTATGAGTAGTTGCCAAAATAATATTTGGGCTTTGTAAATATGTGTCAAAATGGTATTTGGGCTTTTTGAGATTTTGTAAAGAATATTGTCGTGTTGCAATGGACTTAGTAAGAGGTGTCGTATAACAACGGACTTTTAGAGGTGCCATGTAGCAACGAGCTTTAGTGTGCCGTGTAGCAACGAGCTTTAGGGTGCCATGTAGCAACGGGCTTTAGAGGTATCGTATAGCAACGGGCTTTAAGGTGCTATGTAGTAATGGGCTTTAGAAGTGCCGTGTAGTGACGAGCTTTTAGAGGTGCCCTGTAGCAACTGGCTTTAGGGTGCCGTGTAGCAACAGGCTTTGTAAGAGAGTTTTGTAGGGCTTTTTTGGGTTTTGCCCACAAGGTAAATGATTTTTGGCCTTTTTGTGGAGATAATATAATTTTGTGGCTCAATTTCGGTAGTAGTGTGATAAGTATTTTTGTGAAAACCCAAGTTGGATAATATGTGGGATATGATGGGTAATATTTGTGAAAGGGCCAAAGATAATTTATGGGGCTTATATGGGAAATATTTGTGGGAGCCCAAGTTGGGTATAATATGGAGAACATTTGGGTAATATGTGGGAAGTATGTAGGAAATATTTATGTGGGCCCAAAATAGTTTATGGGTTTGTATGGGTATTTTTTTAGTGAGTTGACTAATGAGATTAGGGTCCAAAAATTTGTACCTCAACAAGAGGTAACATGAAATCAACCAAAGTCCCTTAGTAGACGGACCACGGCTATCTTGAAAATCTACTAAGTCCAACCCGTGAGGTGAACGGACCATGGCTATCTTGAAAACCTACTAAATTCAACCCGTAGGGTGGACGGATGACCAAAGATACCGACGGGTACCTTGTCCTAAATTTTTTTACAAAGTCCTACTTACAGGGTGGACGGATGACTAAGGATAACGATGGGTACCTTGTCCTAAATTTTTTTACTAAGTCCTACCTACAGGGTGGACGGATGACCAAGGATACCGATGGGTACCTTGTCCTAAAATGTTTTACAAAGTCCTACCTACAGGGCGGACGGATGACCACAGATACCGATGGGTACCTTATCCTAAAAAGTTTACTACGTCCTACCTATAGGGTGGACGGATGACCAAGGATACCGACTGGTACCTTGTCCTAAAATTCTCTAAATCTTGTTTACGGAATGGATTGACAACTAAAGGATACCAATGGGTACAAATACTAAGTGAAATACCTTAAGAAAATATTGATGCGACAGGAGCATATTCAGAATTTCAATAAAGATAACTGTATAAGTGATGGATATAAAAAAGAGAGGCAATAGATAAAAGCCCATAAAGGGCAAAATGTTTACATCAAAGCCCAAAAACGAAGGGGCACCCACTATTTTCTGAAAATAAGGTAGAATACTTAAATACAAGTTTTAAATTAAAAAGGAAAAAACTAAGACAGAGGAGCATCCATGTCAGTTGGGTTCACAATATTTTGGTCAGACGGGACTTCGGTAGATGAGACCACAGGGGCGATGGGGCTTTCAGGAACAGGCTGAGCCATGACCACGTCGTCATCCTTCGGGTCCTGTTCCATCGTATGGGTAGAATCGTCAGGTTCTTCACTGACGGTGTCATCTCGCCCAGGAGTCGTTAGTACCACGTCGTCCAAGGTGATCTTAGATAGTTCAAGGTCAGGGTAGACGAACCTAACTTGCTTTAAGCAGTTGTCAAATCCGTCGCCATAGTAGATGCCACAAGCATCGAAGAAGGGTTAAGAAACCCTAAACTCCGCCATGGCGTCGACCTTGTCCTTATCGACCTGTTCACGAAGGGTAATCAACTCCAGCCTCAGATCAACCTTCACATTTTCCGCTTCTTCTCAAAGATGGGATTCTTCCTTTAGTTTGGCAGTTGTAGATGTCAGCTCCTCGTTGAGAATGCAGATGGCCTCTTTATATTGGTCCCGCTCTTTATTCTCTATCTCTTAACGCTTGCGGCACCGACGGATCACCCCCTCGTTGGCAATGCACCTGTCCTGAAGCTCCCTCATATGCACAAAGCCATAACTTGAAAGGAACGTACCCTGGACAAGTCGAAGAGGCCCCACGCCTTTAAGTCCTTCGTGGTCTGATCAGCGCAAGGATCCAAGTCCGTCTCCTTGATGATTAAGTTAACCATCTCGACGGTATGATCCTTATGTGTAAGCAACCTGCGAACAGGGCCTTGAATGACGAGACCCTTCCCCGTCATCAACCCTTTACAAACTCTATGGCTAGGTTTGGGGGCGACGACTGTTTCGGTTGCTTGTCACCGATGGGAGGGTCTGTCCCTTTCTTGTGTGGACGGTTATCTTTGTCGTCATTTTTTCTTTTCAGCGACCCCTTAGCGACGACCTTAGAGGCTGACGCCGAGGACCCACCTTGCTACTGTTGCTTATGTGTCGCAGCAGCTTGCCTTACCAACGCCCTCTACCTAGCTATCTCCATCTTTGAAAAAGATGAAACGAATTAAAATTGGACGGGTAAGATGTAAAGAAAGGTTTGATAAAAGTAATGACGGGTGAAGGAACTTATGTTGTCATGAAGCAGCATGCAATCGTCAGGCTACAAGCATCGGCTACGGACCACCATAGAAGGCGTGGAGGGTGTCAAAGGTCACCAAGTCCTTTCATTTCCTTTCTTCCAAGAGGATGGCCTAGACCTTTCTCAGAAAGGTTTCTTGCTTGTCGGTTATATCAGGACGAATGAAGGTTGAAAAACAAGAAAAACATAGTGTTAAACACGAAACCAAAGCTATCATGGATACAAAAGCCGAAGACTCAGTAGACTCCTTGATGATTCCCCACGTATTATCAAACCTGTCAGGCATACTTGCCCATTCTTCAGGCCTACACACCCAATCCTTCCCCTAGATGAAAAAATACCTATGTTTCCAGTTTCTATTAGAATTTGGCATGTCCGATATAGCCTGAGCGACTACTTTCTAGCTAAAAAATGGTAGATACCCTTTTATGAGGATATCTGCTGGGGCTTGTAGCAATAAAAGAACTCATCAAGCATAAGTCGACGGTTCGCTCCACTAAACTAACCCTATATCACTTCAGCACCAACAAAAATCCTCCACACGTTTAGGGTAATCTGGCTGACGAACAAGCCTAGGTAGTTTGCAAGTTGATGGTGCAGTTCCATTAATGGCAACCTTAACCTTGCAGTGAACATAGCATCATACATGCCTACATCCACCGTTTTACCCGAATAACATCTCTCAAACTTGTCTGGCAGACGAATGGAGATGCTGTTGGGGACTTGATGATGGTTACAGAGGGTGTTAAAGATCTTTTGAGACATGGTCGGATAGAAATCATTCATCGTCCATATCTTGGGTAAAATAAAAGGCCTACTACCTCTCCCTTCTGTCTGGTCTATTGACTCGTTACTTTCTTCGTGACTCCCTTCATCACTCTCTTCTTCCTCCTCGTCTTCCCTCTCCTCTCCTTCCTCTCCCCTGTCATCCTCTTCCCCACCTGCTTCATAATCTTCCTCCTCCACATCATTAGGAGAATGAGAAGATGATTCCCTTTCTAGGGACCAGGTTAAGCCTTCCTTGGGCTAACGACCTAACTGATAGACCCTCGTCATAGACCGCACCGTCATAGACTGACGAGGACTGTTCACTCATTGCTTCACTACCACTTGACATCTAATACCTACAAGCGATGGAGGTATTTTAAGAACCTAATCGATGGGTCTTAATAGAGATGATGGCAAAATAAAAAGAAAAGAAAGGAAGTAAAGGAGAAGGAAATAACTTACAAGGCAACGGATTCCTCGAAAGCAATAGAGTGATTCGAAGGACGGGCTCCGAGAACAACGGATGGATGCAAGCGCTTTGATCTTTGAGTTTCTCTAGGAATGAAAAAAAGATAAAGAGGACAAATGAAGGGGAGGGAGACTATTTATAGGTGAGGAAGCATGGTAAACGAAGCGACACTTTGATTAGAAACTAGGCCAACCAGCAAGCGCCACGTGTCACCTTGCATTAAAGCTTAAGGGCGCCTACTCCACTTAATGACCCCCTTTTCGATAAAAAAATTAATAGTCATAAATACCCATGTACTCCGCAGCCCGTCAACCGAGACCAATGGGACCATAGAGTAGGGGGCAGCTGATAATGGCATTTTTTTACAAAGGCTTAGTACACCCAGAAGAGTTGTGCAAATAAGTTGACGGCGTCAACTGCACCACAGAAACCGATGGACCTAGGCCAACAACCTGCCCACTTGACAATGCCACGGATGGTTCTCGACGGGCACCTCTATGAAGCCGATGGGAACCCTTTAAGGGCCGACGGGGAGGGGTAACTGACGGGTCCATCGTGGCCTGGCTTGGTCCCTACGTATGTGTATACATGGAAATTCCTTGTACACCACACCAAATAAAACCCAGTACTCACCCATATCTCCCTTATAAGGAAAGGGACCCTGAAATCTTGGAAACCCTACGTGCCAAGCCCTCTCAGCAAGGAAAGATCCCTACATTCAAGGGATTGCGATTTACCACTCACCACTATATAAGCGCTAGACCTCCATTTCTCTCAGGTACGCATAATTCCCTAGATTTAGCACTCTAGAGTTGTAGAAATTCTCTTTCTAACTTAACCTTCAGAGGGTATTTGGCCGGTACCACACCGGTACTCTCTGTAAAGTCTTCTCTGTGTTTTCTGTTTCGCAGGTTCCATTAAGAGCACGTGAGAACTGTGTGGCTCACTAACGATTTTTTGCATCAACATTACTTTTCGTTATTAAATTGAAAATCTTTCTCAAGGACCCTTGATCTATTGGCTTACTCCAATAAATAAAGAAGTTTCATTACATACGGCTTTTCATCTCCTAAGCTTACACCAAAATGGAAATAAAATTCAAGAACAAATTGAATACTTTTTTTTTTTTTTGGGAATAACTGTAAGCATCCTTCGTGGCTTAGCTTGGAGCCCTTTTGATCAGTTAATCTTAGAACACACTTTGCGAATTTCACCTTGAGTACCAAACTTGAGGCCAATGTTGCTCATCTTCACCATAGACTTTCCGAACTGCACATTGAAGGCATTTGACCCAAGCAAGCTTTGAACAAAACTTCTGGTGGAGGCGTCAGTCCATAACTTTTGATCAGACTCAAGTACTCCTCGGCCATTCCTCAAGTTGGAGAAGAAAGATGAGTCGAATCTGTTTTGGCTACCGGTGTCTAGCCCAACACACCTTGTGGCATCGCCATTTTGTGGGCAGAATGCTCATAATTGAGGAAGGAAACTGGGGTTGATTGTAGGATTGGCACCATTTCCAGTAGTAGTGAAGTTATACGATCTGTACTAAAACAACTGGCAAGCTAAAGTTCCAATTGTATGGCCACCTAGTCAATAGTTAATTGAAATGAATAGAAGTTAGATGAAATGTAATAAACTAGGACACGTACTTTTTGGGTAAATCTATAGCTATAATAATTGTTAACGTGTATAGTGTTGTGGGCTTTAGGCTCAACTAAATTACTTGTATAGCACATATTCTTGTACTACACTCTTACTTGTACTGCACTCATATGCCTCCTATATAAAGGCACTCATGTATATTCTTTAACTGAGAAATACAATACAATTATTCAATATTTCTAATATGGTATCAGAACAGTACTCTAAAGATCAACTTGCAGATATCTTCACCAAGTCACATCCTAAAGAATGTCTTCGTACTTTGGTTGACAACCTCAAGTTGGTCTCACATCCACCTTGAGTTTGAGGGGAGTTGTTAACGTGTATAGTGTTGTGGGTTTTAGGCCGAACTAAATTACTTGTATCACATCCACCTTGAGTTTGAGGGGGGTTGTTAACGTGTATAGTGTTGTGGGTTTTAGGCCGAACTAAATTACTTGTATAGCACATATTCTTGTACTGCATTTTTACTTGTACTGCACTCATATACCTCCTATATAAAGGCACTCATGTATATTTTTTCACTGAGAAATACAATACAATTATTCAGTATTTCTAACAATAATAAAAGACGAGGATTTGAATTCTAGTTCACTGAACTATAAAGTTCTTGACTGTAAAACACATACATGAACATGTAGCTAGGGATATAAAAAATGATTTATTAAATGATAATGCGTTGGTGCTTACCAACAAGAGTAACAAGATCGTGAGCGTTTAATCCTTTCGCTCTTCTTTTGAGCATCAATGGATTCTGTAAAGCCAGGCAAATAAGTAGTATCAGAAGCCAATGATACCCGACCATCTTTGCGTCCGGTTGGCACCTGCCAATTTGGTCCATTTGTCTACAAGAAAAATGCAAAATATGATTAATTACACGTAAAAATCATGTAAAATATATAACAAATTAGTCTGATGAATGTATAAAAGCATGAGATCAAGCACCAGAATGACAGAATCATGAGCAGCAAGAGCAAGTATATCAGCACAAGAAACAACACCAGGGCATGCAGCTTCAAGCTATGTCTTGGCATCGTCAATAACTTCATATCCTCTCAAACCAAGGTTAGGTCCGGCTGTTTTCTCAGTGTTTGGCCCATCAATAAGTATAGAAGCATCGCAACCCTGCACGAAACAGTCATGAAAGTGCATCCTTAACAATCCAGGAGCCACAGTGGGATTAGTTTGGAAATGAGCTTGAACCGTTGAGCGAACAATGGATTCAGCTCGAGGGCATGATTTGGAGTAGAACCCAACACGAGTGGCTTGGCAATGCACGTAAGAAACACTCAAAGAGAGCAAGAGAAACACCAAAAGGGATGTTTGGATCAAACGTGCACTCTCCATTAATGCAATAAGAGGATAAGGATAAGGAAGAGATGGAGTGTGTTGAGCTAAATTGGAGGTTTTGTACTTTCAAATTTGTAGTAGCTCTAAGCTTTGCTTGTGGTATTGTGAAAATGAAGGAGGACAATTAATATATTTATAGGATCATGTAAGGTCAAAATTCGGAGAGAGAGTAAGCAAAGTCTGCTGATCATAGCAAAGTTAGAGAATAATTAGATGGCCTGCAAATTTAATAGTAGTAGTGAGCTTACCTTTGTTTTGTAATGATTCTTATGGATTGCATGGGACTATTCCGCGTGAGAAAATAGTCCTCGTGAAAGAATTGTCAAAATCCAACCAAATAAAATTCATATAAAATTACAAAAAATATAATAAAGAACTTTATAGCATTAATTTACATTTTTTTTCTCCATCGCCAATACAATTTGCATAAAATGGATTGTCAAACGTCAACGAATGACATAATTATTAACAATTAAAAAGAAAAAGACAAGAAGGATTAGGATAAACAACGTTGATGGCCTATGTCAAAGTCGCAGCCCCCGATTGAGCGGGGCTGCTGGCACGCGCAATACCAACAAGTCCCTACTATAAGTACACGTCTATCCTAAAAAGGAAGAGGAAATGCTTCATAGCATTTTCATAATATTTTCATAACAAATTATATTTGGCAGGTTGTTACAGATTGTTAGTGGTAGAATAGAAAAATAATTTCAATAGTACATTTAAATTAGAACTAATAACAACTAACTACCTATAATTTGTTGTGAAAATATTATGGACGTAGCAGTTCTTAAAAACGTGTTATTTTTTGGCTCATTTTTTAATCTTATATCAACAACGTGGATTGCCTATTTCAAAGTTTGCTGAAATTAATAATGTTGACGACCCTATTGCATGAGTTGTTTATGTATGGCTCTTAAAAAAAAAGGTGTTGTTTATGAAATGTTTTTATTGAACTATTTTAGGTTTCATTTGTTCAAATTCGTAAGGACATGGCGAGTGTCATGAAATTCAAGAGCCACCCTAATTTCAAATACTTTTGTAGTAAAATATAATTATAATGGCTGTAAACATCTCTCTTTTTATATTTCTGTTTATTTTATTTTATTTTTTACTTTTTAAGAAATGCCATGTGATGAGAAGCTATTCTGATTACGTTTGTTTCAACGAAAAATGTTTATGCAAAAAGACATTTTATTTTTCAGCATTTGCTTGTGTTCTTGAATATGACTTGAAAAACATTTTTCATCCAAAAGAAGACAGTTGAACCAAGTGCTGGTTCTTCCAAGAGACCACAAGTAGAGTCTACTGTTGGAGATTAGCTGCTGAGGAGATTCCTATTCATCTTACAATTGCTGTTGCTGAGGATGGTGTTTGTAAAGTTGTGATTTACAACTATGTTTTTATGTTGGCTTTATTCCATGACAAAAATTGTTGTAATTGCTTCAATTTTGTTAATTGTATTTTGTGGGATTTTATTGTATTGGGTTTAATATTAAGTTGGTGAAAACTCAAGCTTAAATGAAGAATCAGTGGATTTCGCGAGAAGTTCGTGAGAAGATAACCCGCGAAAGAGCCATGTGAGGAGCACATGACTGGAAGCTGAAGGGTCATGCCAGGCTGCCGTTTTCGTGAGTGTCTCACGGGTAAGGCCTTCCCTCGAGGTAGTCACGAAACTTTTTGCCTGAAGGATTTTTAAGTGTGACCTTCTCAGCCTTCACCCATACTATATATACCCTCATTACCCATAAAAGTATGAGAGGCCATTCAGAGAGAAAAACCCTAGATAGGTTTTCTACAACACACACACCCCTCTTTTAGAGAGAGAGAACTACTCATCCTTAGTGAGAAATCATTGTAGCCTCTTCTCCTTCCCTCTCCCGTTGTCATATCTTGAGAGGAGATTTGTACCCAAACACAACTCACACCTATTCAGAGTGTAGAGAGTGTTTTGGAGCTTGGGAAGTTTTGGGGATTTGCCAAAAGAAGCCGGTGAGGCTTGGTGGATGCAATCGGGCGTATTACGGGATCCGGAAAGCTAGACAAGATACGGTTCCGAGAAGCCTTGTTGGAGTAGGAGCTTGGAAGGCTTAGGTACATCGGGTAGATTAGGTTTGGAGGGTCTCTTGCTAACTCATATATCCCAATTGATTGTCTAGTGGATCGATTACCGCTTGAAGGGCGGCGAAGAGGTTTTTCGCCGAGTTCTTCGGTTTCCTCTTCGATAACACATCGGCGTGTTATCTTGTGTTTGCATTCTCTCTTCCCTTACTCTTGTGCTTTACTTTTATTATTGGTTGTTCATGTTTATGCACTAGAGTAGTATCGGCTATTTGCACTTCATTTACTTTTGTTTCCGCACTTAGATAAGTTAGAGTAAAATCAACCGAGCCGTAATCTTTAATTGGGGGTCTAAATAGCTCTTGTGTTTTCAACACATTTTCGAGCTCTCAATTGGTATCAGAGCGGGTACACTTGTTTTGGTTTCATTACCTAAGTGTGATCCTTGACCCCTTTTGTGTTTTGCTATGGATAATGTTTTGTATGCTTCTATGGATGTTGTTAATTGTAACATGCCATGTGTTTGTGGAAATGCCTCTATGAGTGTTAATCCTCATAATTGTGATGACATGTTACTTGAATCTATGGTTGTTGTTGAAAAACTCTTGAAGAAATGAGCTAAGAAGTTTCATAAGAATTTGAGCAAGTTTATTTGTGAAAAGGATTATTTGATTGCTAAGCTCAATTAATACAATAAATTGGTTGAAAAGCATAAGAAGCTTGCCGAAAATTCTCTTGAAAAGTTGAAAGAGTTTGAATGTTTGAATATGGACTTGGATGCTAAACTTGTTTCGTCTAACAAACTTGTTGATGATCTTAAATGTGAAAATGAGCCTCTTAAGATGCATGCCAAGTGTTTGATTGCTAAACCTACTGTTAAAAATGATGAAAATATTTGTTGCAATCATGTTATGGTACCTAATTTTGTGCCTATTGTGAGTTCTACCTCTAAAGACAAATCGGTGTACATTCCTCCACACAAAAGAAACCAAAAAGTAGAGAGAAAGGCTCTTAAGCCTAAGCCTCTGTTTAGGTCTCATCCTAAGGAATTGAGTGGATCTAAGTTTGTTCCTACTTGCCACCATTGTGGTGTGATTGGTCATATAAGACCTCAATGTCCAAAGTTAAAGAGAGAACAAACTCATGTTGCTAGATCCATTCCCAAAAGGCCTAGAGGACCTAAACACGTTGTTTGTCACCATTGTGGTGCCTTTGGTCATCTAAGACCGCATTGCTCTAAGTTTCAAGCTCTTAAAAGAATTAAAAGAAAAGAGAAACTTGAGCTGTTTGGAAGTTGTGGTATAAAAGCTAAACTGGATTTGGGGGAAAATGGTAAGTTGTTGAAGAAAGTTTTTAATGTTCTTAACTCCTTGTCTATGTGCATCTCCAGTTTTCACTCTTCCAACCCTCGTCTCACTTCTCACGAGACACTCATTCCAAACAATCATTAAGTTTGGATGAGGAAGGGTTCCTATGGTTGAGCTTTTACTCTTTTGGTCCTTGATCTAATTCTTTCGATCTTTGTAGGACCCTTCATGCATTAAGTGTCATATCTTCGTGCATTTGTACATCTTGCATTTATTTGTATGCATTGTTTTTGTTGTTGATCTTACTTTTGTGCTTTAGTTTTGGTGTGAGTAAAAATCCAAAACCACATAAAAAGGTGAAAAATTCAAAAAGTTTGATTGTATATGTTTGAGCACATTTCACATGTGAGTTTGGCCTAGTACCTTCGTACTAATGGCGTAGTGCATTTACGAGCTTAGCTTGTTATGTATGCACATATATCTGTGTGGGAGAAATCTTGAAAACTATGTGTGATTATTGTAAATAGATCTTCAAGCTTGTCATGAATGATTGGTCAATAGTCTTGATGGTCTTGATACTTGCATAGACTTGTGCCTATATCTCTTCCCACTTTATTTTTATGTTTTTGCTTAAAGAGCTCACCAAATGTAAATCTCCAAATGAAAAGAGACGATGAGCTGCAAAAGCCTGTCGCACATACTAGTATTTGACTAGGAAAAAGGGAAAGCGACTTTTGTTTTGAAACGTATGGTGCTCAAAAAGCCAAAGGCTAATTCTCAATGTTGAAATATCAAAAATTTCAAGCACCGATCTCAAAAAATAGATGTATTATCCAAAAAGGATCAAATCTTATGATTTATGCAGAAGCCAAATGAAAAGCTTCTAAGTTTTGTAATCATTCTCTTGTGAGAGGTCATATATGTTCATTTCTATAATTGAGATAGACCACTTGACTTAGTGCTAGTTGTGTATGACTTGACTGAATTGATCATTGAAGCTTCACTCTAGACTAAGGACTATTCCACACTTGATCCACCCACACAACACACAAGTTTAATGTTCAATGAATGCCTATTTCATTTGTGTGTTTGTAAATGCTTAAATGTGATGTGCGTGTGCTCAACTATATGTGGATCAAACCAAAAAGATTTTTGTTCTTTTTGTTTGCTTTTGGAAGTGATTTGTATCACCCATATCTTTCAAAGTTTTTCAAGTTGTTTTTGTGTGAAAAAACATGTTTTTTAGGTGTTTTCGTGACCCATTTCATGTGTAAGCTCAACTGGGAGTTAAATGCTCAATTTCTCAAGTTTTTCAACTTTGGACAAAGACTTTCGCAACTTTTTCGTGACTATTTTGCGAGTAAGACTTACCCGCGAAAAATTTCGCGAGTAAGCTTCCCGCGAAAATTCCCAGATCAGCTTTTTAAAGGGCATTTTGTGGGACATTGTTTTAAACTTCTCCCATCTTCTCTCAAACCCCTATTTTCATGTTCCTACATCAAAACCCAACTAAATTCAATTGTTTTTCATTCTATTAACATCTCTAAGGTAATCTTTAACTCTTTTCATGGATTTTGATCCTTAGATTATGTTTTTGGGGGTTTTATGTTCATAGTTGGGATTTTCTCAAATGGGAGTTGGAAAACTTATTTTTTGTCAATCTTTTTGATTGGGCTTGCTTTGGATGTTGGTCCCTTGTGGCAAAAATAACATGTATTTAGGCAAGATTTTCATATGTTCATGCATTGTTTAACATACATGTGTAGTGTGTGTACTCTAAGTGTTTGATAAAATGTCCAAATGGCATTTTCTCATTGTTTTGGAGTCCGATGAGTACCAAATTTTGGGGATCACCATAATTATTCATGTTTATCATGTTTTGATTGTTGGTGGTGTGTTTTATAAACTTTGCCCCGTGAGTTCTTATTCATGCATTGATCATGCATTGATCATGCATCTCACATGCACACTAGATGCACCTTTGCTACACACACTCTAACACTTGACATGTTCTTGCATTCACTCATGCTAGTTAAGTCTTTTTAGACCTTTTAGCACATA
Organism: Quercus aquifolioides; assembly: GCA_019022515.1. Lineage (NCBI taxonomy): Eukaryota > Viridiplantae > Streptophyta > Magnoliopsida > Fagales > Fagaceae > Quercus > Quercus aquifolioides. The sequence goes on along the minus strand of CM032332.1, from coordinate 20,187,884 downwards.
TAACATGTTCTTGTGTCTTTTTTATGCCTAGGTTTATATCATGTTTCATCATCCTTAGCATGTCATGTTCTTTATGATTTGTAGCATTTTTTTAAAGATGTTTTATTTTGCGTTTGAGCTTCATTTTCTCATACATCTTGCACCTCTCATGCATCATCTTTTATCCTTGTTCATATCTTCTTTTCTTTCCCTCATTCCTCTTAATTAATTTGTCTATTTGTGACAAAAAGGGAGAGAGTATCGTCATTTCTATATGACTCATGTGCACACTCTTAGGGGGAGAAACTCTACCTTATGCACATTCGTAGGGGGAGAAAGCCATAAGGGAGATGCATATACCAAGGGAGAGAAGACATTTTTTGAGAAAACCTTGATTTACTTTATGCTTGTTTTCTCGTTGCTTTTTGGTGCTTTGATATGCTTTATTGCTCTCATTGCATCGTGCTTATGTGTTGGACATGCGTACATCCTTGTGCTATTGTGCTTTATTAGTTGCATGTTCGGATGATCATTTGCTTTGCTATATGATCATTGTAGTCATTTTCATATAACTGTTTTGGTGTATAATCAAGTTGTTCACATGTTTCATATCATGTTTACTTGATCGCAATTTACTTGTTACATTATACTTGTCCTTTTATCACTTGATTTACCTTGAGGGTCTAATGTGTTTTGTGCAAGTGTTTCAGGTTACAGGTATATTTGTTCTAAGTTTATCACAGCTTCTAGATTTAGGTGTGAGTGAGTTTTGCCATTGTTCACAAACTCACGTTTAAGTCTAGAGTCTGCTATAGTGTGTTTTGTCACAGAATAGCCAAAGGGGGGGAGATTGTAAAGTTGTGATTTACAACTATGGTTTTATGTTGGCTTTATTCCATGACAAAAAGTATTGTAATTGCTTCAATTTTGTTCCTAGTATTTTGTGGGATTTTATTGTATTGGGTTTAGTATTAAGTTGGTGAAGACTCAAACTTAAATGAAGAATCAGTGGATTTCGCAAGATGCTCACGAAAAGCTAACCCGCGAAAGAGCCATGTGAAGAGCACATGACTGGAAGCTGAAGAGTCGTGCCAGGCAATCGTTTTCGCGAGTGTCTCGTGGGTAACGTCTTCTGCCTGGAGGATTTGTAAGTGTGACCTTCTCACCCTTCACCCATACTATATATACCCTCATTACCCACAAAAGTATGAGAGACCATTCAGAGAGAAAAACTCTAGATAGGTTTTCAACAACACACACCCATCTTTTAGAGAGAGAGAGAGCTACTCATCCTTAGTGAGAAATCATTGTAGCCTCTTCTTCTTCCCTCTCCCATTGTCATACCTTGAGAGAAGATTTGTACCCAAACACAACCCACACCTATTCAAAGTGTAGAGAGTATTTTGGAGCTTGGGAAGGTTTGGGAATTTGCCAAAAGAAGCCGGTAAGGCTTGGTGGATGCAATTGGGTGTATTGCGGGATCCGGAAAGCTAGACAAGACACGATTCCGAGAAGCCTTGTTGGAGTAGGAGCTTGGAGGGCTTAGGTACATCGGGTAGATTAGGATTGGAGGGTCTCTTGCTAACTCATATATCCCAACTGATTGTCTAGTGGATCGATTACTGCTTGGAGGGTGGCGGAGAGGTTTTTTGCTGAGTTCTTCGGTTTCCTCTTCAATAACACATCGACGTGTTATCTTATGTTTGCATTCTCTCTTCCCTTACTCTTGTGCTTTACTTTTATTGTTGGTTGTTCATGTTTATGCACTAGAGTAGTATCAGTTGTTTGCGCTTCATTTACTTTTGTTTACGCACTTAGATAAGTTAAAGTAAAATCAACCGAGCTGTAATATTTAATTGGGAGTCTAAACAGCTCTTGTGTTTTCAACGTATTTTTGAGCTTTCAGTGTTGATAAGGTATAGATGTTGAGACTAGTGATGCTAAGCCTATTGTTCCTCCTCCTCTCTCTCTTCGTTTTATGATGGAGACATTTATAACAACTCAAGTAGCACATAGACAGCTTTTGGATGAGATTATCACTGAGGTTGCTACTTTCAGAGCGGGTTTTACTAAGAAATATGATGTTCGAGTCCCACTTATAATAAAAATTAATTGATGTCTCAATTGGATGATAAAGAGTAATCATTATAGAGCAAATATTATAGGTTAAAATTCTTTCACATATATCAAAACTTTAGGAGAAGGCTCATGGATCACACCCCAACAATGGCAAGAACATGTCGATCAATAGTTCCTTGATCATGAAAAGGAGATATTCCTTGAAGAAATTCACCATTAAACTTCTTGATAGGATTAGAGCTCCATGTAACGATTCATACATACAAGAGTTAACTTCTCCTCTCACTAAGTATTTTGGTCTACACTTTCGACTTTATAGGAAAAAGTTGAGCGGAAAGTGTTTCCATTATGGTATTACCTACATTACAATTGTTTTATCTGGAACTATGGATATTACATGGTTCTTCTAGTATAATTTTTTATATGTCAAAATACATTGTTGGTTCTTAAAACGTTTATCTTTTTAGCACTTTTAGTCATTGAATCTCAAATGAACACTTTTAATATCTAAGATTTCAAAAATGAGCACTATTAGTCCATTACTACAAGAAATTTGGTCTTTAGCGACGGCATATAGTTGTCGCTAATGCTTTAAATATCGTCGCTAATTATATTGGCGACGAAAAATGTCGTCGCTAACTTTCGTTAAACGAAAATGGTAGCAAAAAAGATTTTTAGTGACAATATTAATGTCGTCGTGAATACAATACTATTAAAGATGACAAAGTCGTCGCTAATAGTGACAATTTTCGTCATAAATAACTCAAGAACCCAAGACAAAATGTCGTCACTACTAGCTCATTAGTAGTGATGAGTTTTTTTGTCGTCCCTAGTAGATTATTATTAACAACAACATTTTTGTTTCGCTAATATGTCATTACTAGTGACGACACTTGTTATAGTCACAGATAATGATATATTAGTGACCACAAACATGTCATCACTAAAAATTGCATATTAGTGCTGATATTGTTTGTTGTCACTAATGATATGATAAAATATTCATTAGTAGTGACGAGTTTTTTTGTCGTCCCTAGTAGATTATTATTAACAAAAACATTTTTGTTTCGCTAATATGTCATTACTAGTGACGACACTTGTTATAGTCACAGATAATGATATATTAGTGACCACAAACATGTCATCACTAAAAATTGCATATTAGTGCTGATATTGCTTGTTGTCACTAATGATATGATAAAATATTAGCAATGACGAAATGTCGTCACTACTAGCTCATTAGTAGTGACGAGTTTTTTTGTCGTCCCTAGTAGATTATTATTAACGACGACATTTTTGTTTTGCTAATATGTCATTACTAGTGACGACACTTGTTATAGTCACAGATAATGATATATTAGTGACCACAACCATGTCATCACTAAAAATTGCATATTAGCACTGATATTGTTTGTTGTCACTAATGATATGATAAAATATTAGCAATGACATTGTCGTCGCTAATAAAATTTTACATTTTTTTTATTTAAAATTTACATTGTGAATTTTACATGGGTACCTGTTGGGAAATAACAAACCACAATCCTTTGCACGTCACAAATTTTCAATCACAAATACTCATATAGTATAACAGCTGCTCAATCAATAACTACTAATAAGGGAAAATAATACCCAAGTTCAATATCATATACATAATAAAAGTTCCAATCTATTCACTCAAATACTAATCAAATGATTACAAGTTCCTTACAAAGATATGCAACCAAGCTTGAACTTGTTGCAATGAAATATATCTCCCCTCAACATCATCTCATTAATGCATGGATATGTGCACTTCCATGAAATCAAAAGAGAGAATGATGAAAACAACTAGTCAATGGCGAAGTTCCTTTGCAAGTTTCTCGAGCGAAGGTCGTGAAGGAAGCTCTGTAGGGGAAACAATGGTAAAAAAATTTAGAGAGGTTCTGTAACCCTTAGCCTAAAATTAAAATTTCATGACCTGAACACAATTCAATATCACTATTACTATTGATGCCTTGAGCACAACCCCTTTTAGACTTTTACATCACTAAGATTGCACTAAGAAAAACCTAATATGAAGTGGCTCCAAGGCTCAACCAATCCAATCATCCCCACCCACCCTTAATAGGAAACATCTTTTTCCATAAGTTTAAAATTCATCGAAACAGTGCAAACCAAACCCAGGATGAAATGCATGATTCTTGAAAAACAAATAAGAATATTAGGAACAATTCAAGAAAGGTTTTCTCAGACAGGATAGCTCACCAACAACACGAGGGTCCAAATTTGCATCATGTACTGAAGCTACAGCACAAGAAACCCCTGGAACATGATATATCCTTACCATAAATTCTACAACTCATGAAACTAAATGGTGAGGTAGTCAGTCACTGTTAAACACTACATGTGATGGTAGAAATTTAACCTTGGAAGTATTGTTGCTATATGACCATGCATCATTTGAATGCAAATGACAGTGATGCATATATATTCTTTAATAAGTATCTTAAGTATAGTGAACTGATGCTTTTTGTTTAAGTGGTTCATTTTACAAGGAAAAGACCCTAAAACACCATTTTCCTTCATTTCAAAAAGACATCTTTTTTTAAAGCTGCAAACAATATAGTGGAGGCAATTTTTCAAAACACACCAAAAGTTGCAACACCTATAAAATGCTGAGAAGTTCCATTAATAATTTACTACAAACCCCAAATTCTGATATCATTCTAGAGAGAGAGAGAGAGAGAGAGAGAGAGCCAACTTGTGTTCACAAGCATTACATAAAACAAACATACACAATTACACATCCGTAGCAAAACCATCACATGAACACAACACACACACATCTAGCCATAGAAAATCCGTAGCTTCAAAATCCCAATGCAAACACATAGCCACACCCAAGCCAAAAATCCAACCTTTTGAACACCCAAAACTCGAAACAAAAATCCTTTCTTTCTTAACACCCCTAAACCCAAATCAAAATCCCTTCTTTTTCCAAATCATTAAACCTCAACAAGAAAACCAAATCCCCAAACCCGTAAACAGGCCATAATAAAAAGAGAAACTTACGGCCATAAATCTAAGAACAACAGCAAAAAAATAAAAAGATAAAAGAGAAGCCGAGGGAAAATAGGGCCACCCCCGTAGTGGCTTGCGATGGCGGTCACAGCGGCTATTGGTTGAACCATAAAGGTTCGGCCTATTGGTATTAAAATTAAACTTAGAATTTGGCTAAATTCTTTAATCCACACAATTGATGAAGAAGAAGATTCAAACCCAATTCCACAAACCAAAGTACAATCACAGTAGAACCATAGAGAACTGAGAAAAGAAAACCACAACCAAAAAATAAAACGGTGCATTTGTTTTAGTCTTCACGGTGCATTTTTTGTCATAGCTTTTCTTTTCTTTCACTTTTTTTTTTTTTTAAAATAAAAGTTTTGGACTTTTTTACTTAGCCAACCGAGACTATATATATGGGCTCAGCTCCTTTTTTCTTTCTTCTCATGGGCTCAGCTCCTAAATGCCCAAATTTCAATCAATCTGACTATGTTATTATGCTTAGTATGTAAATATGCCTCGTCTATCTATCATTTAAGTATCATGGTTGGCAATTACTTTAATAGAGAAATTGAATGAACAGATGATAATTTATTAGATCCAATGCCTCACCAAGTGAAATACCCTAAATAGACTTCGCCTTCTTAGAAATTTAATTGCCATTATGTATTTTTCATTTCCTTGTACTTTTGATAATTGTATTTAAGTAGATATAATCTAATGTTGAACAGTTTGGTCTGTTTATTTGACATTATATTTAACATATATTTGGATTAGTGCTATGTGCATGTTAAAGAATATATTTATTTCAAGAGAAAGAAAATATAAATATGAACCAAGGCAACCCAACCAATAATTAGAAAGAAAATGCAAAAATAAATTGTCATAGCTATATGCAATTTCAATCATCATAGATACTTTTTAGGAAACGTCTCAACATAATACCAAATGTGCAATTTCAATCAACCAGATAGCCATCAAATTTTGTTACTCTTCTAAACAGACAAAACCAACTATTTGGGATAGCCTGGACAAGAATGTGTAAATCTACGTTCAAGTGTATGAAAAATAGGTAAAATGGTGAGAGGAGGGGTAGGAAGTATTCTATACATAACTATCAGACCTAAAGGGTAGATAAACCAAGAATTTAAAGTATATTATGCAAGTTCTAGTTAAGACACTGATAATTATCAGGATCCACAAAGAAACAAGTTTCCTCAGCTAGCTTTGGGCTTGAGAATTGCCTATGCTATAAAATAACTAGGCCAAAGCTGGACTGTGTAAAACTGAGAGTAGGACCCATGAGCCACCAATGCAATGAAACACCAAGAAAGACCAGGACAACCAGCAACATAGGCAAACTAAAGCCATGCACGAAAATGTCAATCTATATAGGACATAATTACCTGATATATTGTAATAAAATATGTATAAAAATTAATTATAAATATTATATGTATATAAAAAGATTAAATTTTATAAAAATAACTTTAAAATATATTAAATAAAAAATTTATATACACACTCAAATGGTTCATGGGTTTTGATTCTATGATCTCACCCTTCATCCTATTCTTATGGTGAAAGGAAGAAGTGTCATTTGATTTATAGTACATTGGGTACTTGATTTCTTATATGTAACAACTAGTTATTTTGGAAACTTGGTTGAGTGGGGCAAATGGATTTTTAAAAGTATATTAGAAGAGTCAAGTCATGGTCAAGCACAAAGTAATATGCAATCAAGTAGCTTAGTTAGAAAAATGGTGGAAGAGGAGAAGGAAATGTTTGGGGAACAAAATGGAGATTATTGAGTAGAAGCAAATAATATATGCTAGTAATGTGAACTGTGTAATTATTTTGCTGGAAAACCTTCTAATAATGGAGACAGAAAATTAGAATTTACAGGAAGTAAATCGCATCACAAAACTCCCCCTCAACTCATAATGTTGCACGTTTGTGCAAGCAGGTCCTGCTTATGAGTGGATTGGGCGTCAAGCCTTTGAATCAATATTTATAAGTAGAATTGGGCTATATTCTACTGCAGAGACCTGAGAAACCATCAGAGGAATAAGAAATAACTACTAATAAGGAAAAACAATACCCAAGTTCAATATCATATACATAATTTAAATTTCAATCTATTCTCTCAAATATTAATAAAGCAATAACAAACTCTTCATAAAGACATACAACCAAACTGAAACTTGTTGCAATGAAACCTATCTCCCCTCTACATCATCAGTAGCCCAAGGCATAGTACATTTTAACCTGAAATAAATAGCATAAAAAAAATGTAAAGGTCAACTAAATTAGATGACAAAAATGCTTACTAAATAGTTTTAACATCCACGTAAGATTTTCAAATTTGTATTGGACAATATTCACCTTAGACTAGCTACCAAATCTTGCCATCAGTACAGCTATTTGATGACTTTGTTCCTCTAACTGACTCTGTAACTGTGCCACTTGTTTCTGTGTTTCAGCCTATTTTTGATCCATCTCACCCTGTTTTTGCTTTGCATCAGACAGTTTCAGCAACGCATTGGACAAATCTTGCTTGCAGTTTTCTAACTCTCTATTCATGCTTGTCTCATATCACAAATGAGAAGAAGAGGTTCGGGTAGGAATCACAAATTTCCCCATCCCTCTTACAAAAAATTTCCCTAGCACTTCTATAAAAATTTCCTCCTCAGAGCTTTGATTTTCTTCATCAGCTACTTTTTCTTTCATTAGATTCTGCACAAGTGACATAAAATTTTATTAAATAATTTATGCAATTAATTCAAAATTTACTCTATATATTATCTATATGAAAACAAATTGGAATATTAATTACGTTTTTTTCTTCACTAATAGTAGTCATAAAAGAACCATCTTTCTTTATGCGGGTCACCTTATAAAAATCCACTTTTACAATCTCTTTGTCACTTTGTTTTTTCTACATATAATAAAGATAAAATTAACATGTATAAACTAGCATTATTATAAAATAATAAAGAATTAAATTGTTGCAACCTCTTCATAATAAGCAATAAATGATTACGATCCACAAGTGTGACCAGTTTTGTTCTTTCCTCTACTCTCCTTTTTCTGTTCTGACTTACCCTAACAAGTATAGTTGTTAAAACGTGAATCGTATTGTGAATCGATTTTTTATTTTTTTGTATCGTGTATCGTATCGTGTATCATAAGATACACAAACACTTAATAAAATTTATAAAAAAAATTATAGATATACATATATAAAGGGTATAATTCATTATAAATTTTGAATGTATTCAACTAATAACTAATGTATTCATCACTTATGTAATAATATTTAACAAGCTAACTAAATATATCAAACTAGCATGTGTTTATAACATACTCAAATTGCTTAAATTCAAAAGTGATAATATATTACAAATGACCCAAAAATAATAATTTATTTTCATCATATTGGCTAATCAACCCTATCTAAATAAATGCTATCATCATGTTTACCATTTTGCAAACTTATTTATTCATTAAAATTTTCTTCATCGTCATTAACATTTACTATCTCTTCTTATTCTTTTTATAATTTTAATAATTTAAAAAAAATTTCTTCGTGGCATTCTAGTCTCTTGGACTTGTAATAATATTGACAAAAATAAAAAATAATTATATTTTCAATTAATATCTTATTCATAGTTGTTAGGACATATGTGGAACATGTTATGAACATATGTCATATAGAATTGACTAATCCTTTGACAAAACGCACTTTACTTGTAATTGGGTAGATCTAAGATATGTTTAATACTTCAAGGAACAAGAGTTCATGTCCAAGTACTGAAGCCATGCAAATCTGTCTAAGAATTAAGTGAAGAAGTGTTGTTCATTAAAACCCGACAGATGTGTCTATCGAGATTTAATATTTGAAACTTGACAGATAGCTCAACAGATGTATCTATTGAGAATTACAAAATTCAGATTTTCAGATCTGTTTTTCACTCATATCCAAGCTGTGTTTAGGTTTTATTTTCTCACAACCCTATACATATATAAGGATTATTTTAAGGGCCGTCATAAAGTTGTTGCACTTGTGGTTGCATGCATATTGTGACCGGAGACAATTTGCCCTAGTTCATCTTTCTCTTGAAGAAACTGCTGCATTTGTACGCTAAGGATTTTGTAACCAATGAGCTTCTTGATCTTCATCATGTGGATGAACTAAAGAACTTTGCAGCCAACATCTTTCTCAAGTCGGTGTGTTAGTATTCGTTAGGATACACGTTTGGCACGTCTACGTCTGTGTTTCAAATTTTTTATTTTTTATTTTTAAGAAGCGTGTTTTTCTGTGGCTTTATGTCACACCAGTGGGTCCCGTGCACTATTCACGAGACCCATAAACCTCTTTTTTTAGCAACCTTTTTATTAAAAATGGGTCACACGGCACTATTTACACATTTAAATTTTATTTTGCTACATTGTTTTTAGTTTTCATTTTTCAGTGGTATCCAAATGGACCCTTAGTCACATACTGGAATCCGTGTATCAATTGGTTAGTCATGTACTTGAGGCCGCGCATTGAAAGGAAAGATTGTCATGTAACTACTTGTTTTGATAATAGTGGATTCTCGGGAGTAGTGACCTTAAATTCATCCGGTATGGTTTTGCCTTGGTAGTTTTCCCCATTCGTAAACAAATCACCTGTGTCAAATTTAATTTCTCTTGCATTTAGTCATTTGGTGATTTGTTTGTGCTACCACGCGTATTGTATGTTAAATTGACTTAATTAATTCAATTGGCTAATTAATTGGTTAATTTACCCAATGAGTCAATACATTCTTGGCCTATCAAGTGGTATTAGAGCAGACACACTCTGATTAGGGTTAAGCTCAAGGACATAGTAAATTGTGCCTTTAATCTTGGGAAAACCATTTTTGAGCCCAAGATTGTTAGAAAAAGTGCTCAGATCTCTTCCAGAGAGATTCCATGTCAAGATCATCGCCATTGAGGAATCAAAGGACATTGATCAAATTCCTTTGTATAGGCTAGCCACCAAAAAGCTAAGTGATGTGGAACATGACCGAGAAGAGCTCTCCACAAAGGTTGATGAAGCTAATCAAACCATTGGAGCTTTGCGGTTTGAAAACAATTTCTTGACTAAGAAGACCAAGAAGCTTGGAGCGGAGCTGTTCCAAGTCAGAGCTCAATTGGAAAGGACTTCCAGTGCAAAACTTGATGAGATACTTAGCTTTCAAAAATCTGCTTCTAATTGAACCAGTTTAGGGTATGATTTCTCTTCTTCTAATATTGCTTCTTCTAGTACTATTGTGTTTCTTTCACCTGCTAATAATGTTGAACCTGAGAATAATGATGTGAAAACTATTTTAGCTAGTGAGAACATAAACAATGGTAAATCTATCCTAGGAGCACCCCTTAAGCTTGAAAAGAAAGAGACTAAAAACCCTAGGGCTTAGAAGGGTAATAACAAAAAGTCTAAATAGAAGAAGCAGCATATTTGTCATCATTATAGAACTACTGGACATACTCGACCAAATTGCTACAAGTGGTTAGCCACTCAACAGGGCAATAGTATGATCTCATTCGGAAACCAGTGTCAATTTTCATCATCTTTTGCTTCTCTTGGAGATCTTCTTAAGGCCCTCATGTTCCTTTCGAACTTGAACAATTTCAATTCTTCCCCCTCACCGTCAGATCAAGGGTTCACTAAATGGAAAGGTTCTTCCAAGGTGTGGAAGGAAAAAGGCTCAAAGTGATTTAGTTACTTTTTCTCTTTCTCCCTCTCTTTTTGTTTGTGCATTACTTGTGTGTTTTGCTTTCTTGCTTTGAGTCAATCTAGTTTTATGTTATGCTTTGTTTAACATGTTTTTGTTTGTTTGTTTTCTGTTTTGTTTTGTTTTGTTTTTCATAAAAATTGAAAAATCAAAAAAATATAAAAACAGTGTGTGTTTTGTATACATTGGTACTTGTGTACCTTTGATCACCATTGAAACAAAGTTTTCTAAACTTTGTATCTTTTGTAGCTTAGATGAGCATCTCTATGCATAACTAAGCAAGTGAGCTTTATGGCTTGTGTTTATGATGAGTAAGATTAAGTAAACTCTTGTACTTAACACTCATATCACTCTTTTTGACGGGAATGACTAAAAAATTCTAAGAGAAAGGCATAAATAACCATCTCATCACTAAAGCCCGCCAATCATGAGTAACATCTGTATGCTTTGGCATAGCAAAATTGATGTTTAAGCTTAACGTAATTGAGTATTTATTCTCTCTCTTATATGCCCAAGCATGATATGCTCGAAAGAAAAAAAAATATGCATAGAAAAATCAAAAGAAAAAAGTATCAAAATGTTTTTAAATATGGTTGCAAGTGTGTTTCTAGGAGATGTGGGAGTTATAGGATGTACCTTGAAGGTGATAGTCCACATCAAGCAGTTATGATTGTGTGTGAGTTACATTGATTTTCTCATATCTAAAATCGTCATAACATGAAACACTTATGTACTATTGCGATGTTTTCACACACAACACGCAAATTCTTTGCTACTTTTGATACATGTGCAAATACAATGTGATTTGGCCATCACAAGAAATACATGTGTTAATGTATGCTCACAAAACTGTCCTGACTTGTTTTTGAAATATAAAATTGGTTAGACGTGTTTAGTGTGTATGTGTGTTTTGGATCTAAATGCTTTACATTTTCTTGTTGAGAGATGATTTTGAAAGCTTAAAATGTTGTTTGGATCTTTGGTCGAGTAGCTTGCTTGATTGCATTCATTTCTGTGTTTTCCCCTCTTTGAAAAACTGATTTTATCAAGCTTGACAGCTTCTCGACAGATCTTGACAAATAGCCATCTATCGAGACCCTTGGACTGCTTTTTCTCGACAGAACTTAACACATCTTCTATCCATTGAGGCTTTCTAGAATTTCTCTCGATAGTTTCTCGATAGATTCTCGATCCATCGAGAAAGTTTCTGTCTGGCCAATAGCAGCTCAATCCATTGAGGCATTTTGCCATCGACATATTCTCGATAGCACCTCGTAGATTCTTTTGTAGAGAATTTGTGCTCGACAGATCCTTGATCCATTGAGACGCATTTTCTATATATAGATCCAATGTGATTTCAGACTTCATTTCTTCGATATCTCTCGACAGTTTTGTGTCTCTTCACCTCCCAAACACTTTTCTCTCTCTAAACCTCAAACCCTTTTGATTTTCGGCCTAGAGTGTTCTTCTCTTCACTAGTATGATCTCGTTTTTCTCTCTTTTTCATGCATTTCATACATTTAGACCTAGGTTTTTAGGTTTTGAAAAAATTTGGGGGTTTTTGGAAATTGATGAGTTATTTGTGAAATTTTTGGGTTGGGTTTTGCTTAAATGATGTTATATTCTCATGCATTGCATCACATTTTCATTTTCACAATGTTTCAGGCATTTAGATGTGATAGGTCAAAAACGTATTGACCCCTTGTAGGGGTGTCCATGGGTCGGGTTTGTGCTTGACCAGAACCTGACACGAATTTTTTGGGTATGTAAAAATCAAAAGTGAAACAGACCCATTTTAATGGTCGGATCATTCGGTTCGAGTCTGTCAGGTTTCGAGTTCATGTCGGTTCGGTTTCAAGTTTCGCCGCCAGTACCGATATTTTGCCACTAGTGTCGATATTTCGCCGGATCGGTCTAGATCTGGCCGATATTTGGCCAGATCCGTCGAATCTGGGGTAGATCTTGACGAGACCTCGCCAGATCTAGTGGATTTCAAGTAGATCTTCGTCGAAAAATCAAAAATATCGCTGGATCTGGTGGATTGCAATGGATTTCAAGTAGCTCTTTGTCGGAAAACCTTTCAATCTCACTGGATTTTGTTGATTTTATGGTCGGGTCGGGTGGCTCGGGTTTTTGGGGAGGAAACCCGCCAGCCGACCCGAAGGGATCGGGTTCTGTGGGTGGCGACCCGCCAGAGACAATCGGATTGGTCGATTCTAGTGGTGGCGATTCGGTTTCGGGTGGGTCCGGCGGGTTGAGTGGGTGAACGGGTTCTGTGGACACCCCTAACCCCTTGTAATGAATTAATTGATTAATTAGCCAAGTTTATTAATTAATCAAATTAACATGCAAACGCATGGTAGCACAAACAAATCACCAAATAACTAAATGCAGTGGAAAATAAATTTGACACGGGTGATTTGTTTACAAATGGGGAAAACCACCGAGGCAAAACCCCACCGGGTGATTTTAAGGTCACCACTCCCGAGAATTCACTATTATCACAACAAGCGGTTACAAGTAAAAGAATCCCAGTACTTTATACCAACCTACAGTTGAACCCTTACCCCAATACCCAATTGGACTTGTTCTGTAGTGACAATCTCTCCTTGTAATGCATGGCTCCCAGTATGTGACTAACCAATTGCGTGGAACCCAGTACGCGACTTCAATCACCAACTAGAAAAGGTTGTTGGCTGCAAAGTTCTTCAGTTCATCACACGATGAAGATCGAGAAGATGCTTGGTTACAAAACCCTACAGTGCATAAACACAGCAGCTTCTTCACAAGAAAGATGAACTATGGCAAATTCTGTCTCCGGTTACAATTTGCTTGAACAAACTTTGCTCAACACTTGTGCAACTTTTGTGCAACTTGTGTCCACCTTTAACGGCCCTTAAAATAATCATTTTATATGTCTAAGGTTGTGAGAAAAGAATGCCCAAACACATAATCAGGGATTGAATGAAAACAGTCTTGAAAAACTAAATTTCATAAACCTCCATAGATACCCTATCTGTCGAGTTGCTGTCAAGCCACGGGCTTCAACAGCTCTACAGGTCTCGATAGATAGCTAGCTGTTGAGCTAGCTGTCAAGCTTTAATGAACAACACTTTCTACACTTGAATCTTGGACAGACTTACATGGCTTTAACTCTTGAACTTGAAACAAGTTTCTTGAAGTATTAAACACATCCTAGATCTACCCAAATACAAGTAAAGTGCGTTTTATCAAAGGATTAGTCAATTACATAAAGTAGTGACATATGTTCCTAACAAGTAAATCACATATGTCCTAACAAGATTTGTGTTTTATATGTTGGAACCTTATGTGCTGGTAGGATTGGATTGGGCCGAGCCCATGATGTTCTTTTTGTTGCACGTCACATGATCATGCAATATTCATGCATACATACCTTCATTTCCTTCTTTTTGGTACTATATGTTGATTGCTGCTTTGCTGCTTTTCTGCTTCTCTTTCTCTCTCTCTCTCTCTCTCTCTCTCTCTCTCTCTCTCTCTCTCTCTCTCTCTCTCTCGGATAGTCTGCGCATGGCACCCAAGCGCAAAACTACTTCGTCCCGGAACCCTCTTCATTCCGGGGCATCTTCTTCCGACTCTACTCCATTTCATGTCAGGTTCCATGATGAGAAGGCCCGTCAAGAGTTCTAGGAGAACTTCTCCAAACATGGCATTCATTCTGAACGCCACGTTATCTTATCGGATTTTTCCGATACTGCACTACCCACTGTCATTCACAGTTGGGAATGGGAATCTCTTGTGAGATACCCGTGAGCTGTCCCACCGTGATCATACAGGAGTTCTACTCCAATATGCACGGTTTCGATACCTCTATACCTTGGTTTGTTACATAGGTTCAAGGTATACATATCGTAGTCACACTGGAGCTTATCTCCGATGTACTACACGTTCCGAGGGTGGAGTTTCCTAACTACCCCAGTTGTCCTCATCTGCGGATTGTGTCCAAAAACGAACTCTCGTCTCTCTTTTGTAAGACACCTTCTTTAGGGGGTGATCGTCAAAACACTCCATGCTCGGGCTTTGCAAAAGGTCTGAGGTTCCTTAATATGGTAATGACATTTGTTTTACATCCTTTGTCTCACTATAACTCTATTACCGAGCTTCGTTCTCTCTTTTTGCTTTCCCTTATTGAGGATCTTACCATAGACTTCCCTTCTTACTTCATTCTCTTTCTCATCAATGCCTATAGAGTTACGGTGACCCGTGATATGCTTATCTTTCCTTCTGCTATCACGAGGATCATTCACCACTTCTTTGTCTCTTATCTCGAGTCTCCTTATTTCTCCATTATGAGTGCCATCAGCGCGGTGTTCGTTAGACAGAGTGAAGCCCAGCTTCGATTGAAGGGGCCATGGACTGAGACAGCGAGTCCTCTAGCCCGTTCTGCTCCTTCTTCCACGGGTGGTGTGATTCTAGAGGCCATCATGGCACAGCTTTAGCGCATGGATGCTTGCCTTAACACTCTCAGTGATGAGTTGTGTTAGGTGAACACCCATGTTGATCGTATCGCACGACGACAAGCTGTCATGAGTGGCTTCATCGCGTCTCCTTCTCCATCTCCATCTTCACTGGCTTTAGAGGACGAGGGCGATGATGGTGACTTTGATGGTGATGATGATGCTAATGAGGATGAGAATGCTAGCTCTTCCAGTGACGAGGAGATGACTGCTTCTCAGTGACTTGCCCGTTGTCACTCGTGACAAAAAGGGAGAGTAGTTTTAGGTATGAGAGTAGTCATATACTTAGGGGGAGAGTTAGCATAGGACATTTTTGTTAGGGGGAGTGATTTTGTTTATGAGGGATGTAGTGAGGACTTTTGTATCTTTTCTTTTCTTTCTCTTTTAGATACATTAATCTTGTACATCGGTCTTGTGACCACTTAGTGATAGCAAACATTGTATTTCTCTTTGATATATATATTTGATGATGTTGTTATCACATTTTCACCTATCTCTCCATGTGTTGTTTCTTTTCTCTCTTTATACACATGTTTCTTATTATGTATGCAATATTTTATTTCTGTTTCACACTAAGATGCCGTGATGAGTTTTGTTTAAAGTGTTTCAGAAATACAGTTGTCAAAATCTTCCATGCCATGAACTCTTTTCTTGCAAAATTTTTTAAGAGTTTGTGTTAGGGTAGATTTTATTGTATTTAACAAGCGATTATGAGTTGAGTGATTTATGACTTCTCTTATATTTCATTTGTTTGTTGTGGTTTTGTCACGGATTGCCAAAGGGGGAGATTGTTAGGACATGTGTGGAACATGTTATGAACATATGTCCTATAGAATTGGCTAATCCTTTGACAAAACGTACTTTACTTGTAATTGGGTAGATCTAGGATGTGTTTAATACTTCAAGGAACAAGAGTTCAATTCCAAGTATTGAAGCCATGCAAATCTGTCCAAGAATCAAGTGAAGAAGTGTTGTTCATTAAATCTCGACAGATATCTCGACAGATGTATCTATTGAGATTTAATATTTGAAACTTGACAGATAGCTCTACAGATGTATCTATTGAGAATTACGAAATTCAGATTTTCAGATCTGTTTTTCACTCATATCCAAGCTATGTGTTTAGGTTTTCTTTTCTTACAATCCTAGACATATATAAGGATTATTTTAAGGGTCGTCATAAGGTTGTTGCACTTGCGGTTGCATGCATATTGTGACCAAAGACAATTTGCTTTAGTTCATCTTTCTTTTAAAGAAGCTGCTGCGTTTATACGCCAAGAGTTTTGTAATCAAGGAGCTTCTTGATCTTCATCTTGTGGATGAATTGAAGAACTTTGAAGCCAACATCTTTCTCAAGTTGGTGTGTTATTCACGTACTGGGATCCGTGCATCAATTGGTTAGTCACGTACTTGGAGCCATGCATTGAAAGGAGTGATTGTTACTACATTACAAGTCCAATTGTGTACTGGGGTAAGAGTTCAATTGTAGGTTGGTATAAGGTAGTTGGATTCCTTTACTTGTAAACATTTGTTTTGATAATAATGGATTTTCGGGAGTGGTGACCTTAAATTTACCCGGTGGGGTTTTGCCTTGGTGGTTTTCCCCATTTGTAAACAAATCACCCATGTCAAATTTAATTTCCGCTGCATTTAGTCATTTGGTGATTTGTTTGTGCTACAACGCATATTGTATGTTAAATTGACTTAATTAATTCACTTGGCTAATTAATTGGTTAATTTACCCAATGGGACAATACATTCTTGGCCTATTAATAGTATAGAGAATAAATTTGTAAATATTGAAGTGAAGTGTGAGTGTATACTGTGTAGTCCAAATTTTGTAGAAGAAAGAGCGGGGAAAAAAACTTATAAATGTGTTATTTTATTAGGTTAAATTAAGTAACCTAATAATTTTGTGTTTAAAACAAGTCTAACAACTTGTCTACCAATTGGGAAAAAAATCTCATTTTAAAGCATTTGTCTATGTATCGTATGATACGTACGATTTTACGATACGATACACACATTGTATTGTATGATTCATGAGCACTTACAATACGCCGATACGATACGAAACTTTTTACTCACAATATGATACGTATCTTGTATCGTATGATACTGACAACTATATTAATAAGTATTAGATAAAAAACAAAAAAAGATAACAATTAAAACGAAGAGAATTAACAATCATAACAAAGAATATATCAAAATATACTTGTGTTAAAAATTATTAAAATTTTAGTATTAACAAGATTTATCGCCCATTTGTCTGTTTCATATAAATCAAATAAAGTATCCCATTTGTCCTATGTCAAATTTGGTGGAACATTGGCCCTCACTTGCTCCTTACTAAATTTCAAGTAGTCTTGGTAATAGTTACTACGAACATTACTATAGGTACTTGACAATGAAATATCTATAGATTTCTTATCCTTAACGCAATTTGGGTCCAACATGAAATCAGCCTAAAATGTAATAATTAAAAAAAAAAATTATCAATCATTTTTTTACACAAATTTTAAATACCATAGCCTCTATAGTAACAACTTACCACCAAACGATTCTTCAACATTTGTCAGTGTTCTTCTAGGGCCTTAGACCAAGATTGATAACTAAGGTTCGCATGTTCACGAACGATGAAGCCCACCCTTCTTGTAAACACACTAGCATTTTTGCCAATAGGTCCTTGGGCCCCTGGAGGGATGGTTATTGGAATGCATCCATTTTCCCTTAGTTTTTTTTAAACTTGGTGCATAGATTTCTACCTCTTTTCCGTTTGTTGGCCATAGTAGCTATTAGGAAAAATAAGATAGCATAGTCAGTAACATTTTGGCAAAGTAACTTATTCAGAGTCTATACAATAACAAAGATAACTACATGAAAGATTAAACTTTCACTCACCAGATGCAGCAAGGGCTCCTTGCTCACTTGAAATGGGAGTTGAGCCAACCATCTCATGTGGTGGTCCATCAGGTGGAGACATTCTTCTTAGGGGGGCCAAAAACTAATATATATTGACAGAGAGATAGGAAGACAACAAATAATATAATTGACAGAGAAAAATAATCATCGTAAAGAAAATAAAGTAAAAAAATTTAAAGAAAATGAAAAATCATTATTGTGGTAGTAAACTTACATTTTTATTATTTTATAATAGTGATATGGTATTAAAATTTAGCATAGCATATTAAAATTTCAGCCTTTTCTCAATGGCTACAAAGTACAACAAAACACAATCAGAATAAAATCACAAACCACAATCTTTCTTCTAAAACTAATGAAATCATAACAAATTTTAAGAAAAAAAAGGAAAGAAAAAGAAAACAGATCTGACTCATACAGGCTGCATGCTGTTGGCGATGGGTAAAAGTCACTGTTCACTCACCTACTAGTATCTTCCCTTTAAAAATGATTTTTTGAAAATTAGTATTTTTTTTATGAAAAATATAATTTTAAAGGTAGTACTTTTAAGTAATACTCCTATCACTTTCATTTGTAATCCTAGGAAAAGCATAACTTTAAAGGAAGTACTTCGGGGAACATAATTTTAATCAGATGGTCAAATTATAAGAAAAAGGACAACCATATCTTCATGGGGCCACATGGCATGTGACCATCATGCTCCATTTCATATTCAAATCTTGGTCATTGGGATTGAAGAGTATGGTGACATATTGGTGTTGGTGAAATTTGAGACCAATTGGATAGTTAGAGTGAGAGAACATAGCCATACAGGTACACAACACATGTCCATCGTGCACCATACTTGGATTTGAAATCTAACCGCTGGACTTGAAGAGTGTAATGAAAGGTTAATTTTGGTAAATTATGGTCACAATCAAACGGTCAGATTTAGAAAAAGACAAGGTCAAAGTTTAGTTAAAGTTGATCAAAATGGTCCCGAGACCACTAGACTTGGTGAAATTAATATTCAAATCTTGATCATTGGGATTGAAGAGTATGGTGATGTATTGGTGTTGGTGAAATTTGAGACCAATTGAATGGTCAGATTGAGAGAACATACCCATACAGGTACACAACACATGTCCATCACGCACCATACTTAGATTTGAAATCTAACCATTGGATTCAAAGAGTGTAATGAAAGGTTAATTCTAGTAAATTATGGTCACAATCAAACGGTTAGATTTAGAGAAAGGTGCGGTCAAAGTTTATTTAAAGTTGGTCAAACCCGGTCAAACTTAATAGATGGTCCCGAGACCACTAGACTTGGTGAAATTCATATTCAAATCTTGATAATTGGGATTGAAGAGTATGGTGACATGTTGGTGTTGGTGAAATTTGAGAACAATTGGATGGTCAGATTGAGAGAATATAGCCATACAGGTACACAACACATGTCCATCACGCGTTATCCTTAGATTTGAAATCTAACTGTTGGATTCAAGAGTGTAATGTGTTAGGACATATGTAGAACTTGTTAGAACATATGTCATATAGAATTAGCTAATTCTTTGACAAAATGCCCTTAACTTATAATTGGATAGATTTAGGATGTGTTCAATACTTCAAGGAATACGAGTTCAAGTCTAGTATTGAAGCCATGCAAATCTGTCTAAGAATCAAGTGAAGAAGTTCTGTTCATTAAAGCTCGACAGATATCTCGATAGATGTATCTATCGAGATTTAATATGTAATTCTCGACAACTCTCGACAGATGCTGTATCTATTAAGAATTACGAAATTCAGATTTCCAGATTTGTTTTTCATGCATATCCAAGCTATTTGTATAGGGTTTCTTTTCTCACAACCCTAGACATATATAAGGATTATTTTAAGGACCGTCAAAGGTGATGCAACTTAATGCAAAGTGATTATTCACTCAAATTGTGACTGGAGACAATTTGTCCTAGTTCATCTTTCTCTTGAAGAAGCTACTGCGTTTGTGCGCCAAGGGTCTTGTAACCAAGGAGCTTCTTAATCTTCATTGTCTGGATGAACTGAAGAACTTTACAACCAACATCTTTCTCAAGTTGGTGTGTTAGTCACGTACTTGGATCCGTGCATCGATTGGTTACTCACGTACTTGGAGCCGTGCATTGAAAGGAGAGATTGTCACTACATTGCAAGTCCAATTGTGTATTAGGGTAAGGGTTCAACTGTTGGTTGGTATAAGGTATTGGGATTCCTTTAGTTGTAACCGCTTGTTTTGATAATAGTGGATTCTCGGGAGTGGTGACCTTAAATTCACCCGGTGGAATTTTTTCTCAGTGGTTTTCTCCATTCGTAAACAAATCACTCATGTCAAATTTAATTTCCGTTGTATTTAGTTTTATTGGTGATTTGTTTATGCTACCACTTGTATTGCATATAATTGAACCTAATTAATTAACTTGGCTAATTAATTGGTTAATCTACCTATAAGGTCAATACATTCTTGGCCTATCATAATGAAAGGTTAATTCTAGTAAATTATAGTCACAATTAAATGGTTGGATTTGGAGAAAGGCGTGGTCAAAGTTTAGTTAAAGTTGGTCAAACCCGGTTAAACTTAATAGATGGTCCCGAGACCACTAGACTTGGTGAAATTCATATTCAAATCTTGATCATTGGGATTGAAGAGTATGGTGACATATTGGTGTTGGTGAAATTTGAGATCAATTGGATGGTCAGATTAAGAGAACATAGTCATACAGGTACACAAGACATGTCAATCACACACGCCATACTTATATTTGAAATCTAACCATTGGATTTGAAGAGTGTAATGAAAGGTTAATTCTAGTAAATTATGGTCACAATCAAATGGTTGGATTTAGAGAAAGGCATAGTTAAAGTTTAGTTAAATTTGGTCAAACTCTGTCAAACTTAACAGATAGTCTCGAGACCACTAGACTTTGTGAAATTAGGTTCAGTGGGAAGGTTTTCAGTTGATTATTGGGTATTGGAGTAGTTGTTAGAAAATGTTAATGAAGAAATAATTTTGAAAGATGATGAACATCATGTTAACATTGATTTAGATAAAGTTGATTAGGCAAAATGATGAAAAAATTTATTATTTGGCTCATATATTATGTATTATCACTTCTAATTTTAATTAATTTGAATATGTATGTTATAAATATATTTTTTAACTTGATTTATTTACTTACTTCTGGTAAATATTATTACATAATTGATGATTGAATTGGTTATTAGTTGAATATATTATGAATAAACCTTTCATATATTTATAATGAATTTATTAGTTTGGTAAATATTAACTAATACCTTTCTTATGACACATGATACATAAAAATTAAAAATTGATTCACAATACAATTCACATTTTGATAACTATGGGAATTAGTCAGTATTTTTAGTGGAGTCAGAACTTTCTCAATTTTTATTATTTTATAGATTTCAAGTTTCAAATGGGTAACACTATGATTTGAGAGTATTTTGAAGCAACAAGCCCTCCGTTGTCTCATTTTTTTTTTCTTTTTCTTTTTAATGGATTTGAGAGTTTTAAATTACTTTGGAGGTTTCAAGGTTATTATGGTCATTATATAAGTTTGGGTGTATTTTGGTCATTTTGATGAGGTTAATGGTATTTTAATCATTTCAAATATTTTAAAGGAATTTACGTCATTTTAAATATTTAAGAGGCATTTGGAGGATTTGATAAATAAAAAATAAAAATAAAAACAAAAACATATTATATCAAAATTATTTTGGCCACGTATTAGTGACAACAATCTTTGTCTTCATTAAAAGATCCCTTATAGCGACGACCTAATTCGTTGCTAATATATAATCTGCTCCCCTCCAATAATTCCCACCACTTTTTGAGAGTGAAAATTTTTCCCTCCATTATATTTAGTAGATATATTTGCGACGACATGTTGTGTTGTTGCTAAAAGGTGATTATTAGAGACGAAACACAAGGTCCTCACTCTCAAAAATATATAGTAAATATATTATATGTATGCATACATATAATATATTTGCTATATATTTTTGGCCACATATCTGTGACGAAACACAAAGTCTTTACTAAAGATGATTATTAGCGACGATAGATATCGTTGTTAAAATAAACCTTATTTTAGCGACGTAAACGTCGTCGCTACAAAATTTATTGTCTTTGCTAAAAGTTTCTCCTCATTTTTCAAAAGTAAATAAAATTCCCTCCACGGCATTAACGACAACTTACTAGCGACTACCTTAGTGTCATCGCTACTATACACTTATTAGCGATGACCATATATTATCGTTAATGTGTGCCTAATAGTGACAGCTTTTTGGTCGTCGCTAAAACATTGGTCGTAAAAGACCAAAATTCTTGTATTGTATCTAGTTTTGTTTTTATTTTTTATTTTGTCTGTCTAACAGAAAAATTAAGTGTCATTTTTTTTAATGACATATAGCAAGTTTATAATAAAAAATGATACATTAGCAATCTATGAATGGACCTGTATCTTCCGTGTTTGTCTACTTCTAAGTTGATTGTTCTTACATTGTTCAACTCAAAATTGGAAAGAAAACCGTATTAAAAATAAATTAAAAAAAACTATTAGGCCATTCATAAATTTATTTTCGCTCCACATTTTTTTTAATAATATGATTTTGTTAATTCCTCACTTGATGTCATCCCAATAATACGGCCCACAAACACATGCAGCGGTTGACTTGCGCACAAGCGATGACATATGTGTGATGATCAAAGCTTAGTATATCTTTTGGGTTTAGCACCTCCTACATTTGAGACCACATCTTTCTCATCTCTAGTTTCGTGGCTCTGCAATAGACTTGCCATTGTTTGAAATTTAGAAATGATGCCTCATGGGGCAGAATTTTGAGCCCGTAAATCCCAAAATAAAAATTCCACCTTGAAAATTTTCCATTACAGAATTTTAAATCCCATAAAATGACCAAATCTTGACTGAAAATTCCTTACCCAAACACACAGTTACTAAACACACTTGCGTGAAATTTTAAGAATTTAAGGCTCTTAAAAGATAAATTTCATGATCCAATAGTGTATTTTTGCCAATTATTTACACCCTTCTCCCAACACAAAAGACAAATGCAAAACTCTACTTCCATCTTTTTATTTTTCCAAGATTGTTCATAAGACTAAATTCACTATAAAATCTCTCCCCTAGCATGTTGACCCAATCTCCACACTCAATGGCAAGCCATTATCGATCTGCCCTTCAAAACTAGATATTTTTTTCCCTCCAACCTAATAATAATTTATAATATTGGAAAAGTCACAAGTTTTGGGTATTTTTTATATCCTAATAGGTTTTAATACAAGTTTGATCCCATTTAAGTAGTGGAAGAATGTCGCTTTATCCCACTTCGGAAGTGGGAGAGTGTTATTATCACTTATAAAGTTATAATGTGAAAGAAACAATCAAAAATCATTTGGAGAGTGCATTTATATTTTATAATGTCTAACAAATGTTTAAAAATATTTTTAGTTAACAAAATGTCTAACGAGTGTGTAATGAAAGACTCTACCCGAAGCTCGTTAGATACTTGGTTGACTGAATGTCTAACAAAATTGTATAAAATTGTGCTTTTTTAGCATAATTATTGACAAGAGTTGTGCTACTTGATAATTAAACGTTTGCTAATGTTGGAGATTATTTCTAACTATTTTTTTTAGCAATTATAACACTTTATATGTGACTTTAATGGTCTATATATAATGTGTAAACTTTTATTATTCCCCATACTTAGAAAAATTTAAAAACACTAGATATCTTGTGGGGGTTTTTCCAAAGTTGCTAGGGTGTGTTTGGTTAGAGGCACTAGCGGCTCCACATGCAAGCCAAGCGGCTCCACATGCAAGCCAGTACAAAAAACATGTATATATACACTTGCTAAAAAAATATTATATACTAAATTACCCTACTGTGACTACCTTACAACATCTTCACAATAATTTAACAACAAATCCAATGTGGTAAGCTGTTACTAATTCTAATTTGGGTCAAATACTGATATTATTTTTTTACTCACCAATAACATTTTTTTGCCTAAGATTAATTGTAAAAATGTTGTAGATGTAGTATTACTCCAAAATTAACTCTACCTCCCAAACATAATCCTTAATCCCTTTAAAAATAAAATTTAAAAATCGCTAATAATTCAAATTTGTAGCTCGTTCAACCTATTCAATAAAAAATAATCTCTAATTTCATTTTTCTTAAAAAATAGTACCAAGAAAAATATTGTAGTTGTGAATTCTCTTTGATGGTGACAACAATTTTATTCTTTTTGGCTTTGTAGTTGTAACAATTTTATTTTCCATAATGACTCGACTTGCATGCAATTGTAGCAAATATTTAAGTTATCAATTTATTAGATTTTGTATAATTTAAATTTCTTAGTGATTACCTTGAAAAAAAATTTCTAAAGCCACCATTGGTTAGAGGGATGGAAAAGTGGGAGGCTAGAAGTGATTTTAGTTTTCTCTCATTGTGTTTGGTTGAGGGTAGAAAATTGGAGAGATAAAAAAAAAATAAAAATAAAAACTCTTTTGTTTGGCTGAGGAGAAAAGTGAGAGGATTGAAAATGTAATTTATATAAATTAATTACTCTTATGTCTTCATTACATTAAATAAGAAAAATATTACTTATTATCAATTAAAATTACTAAAATCACATATTATAAATGAAAGCTCGAAAATGTGTTGAAAACACAAGAGCAATTTAGACCCCCAATTAAAATTACGGCTTGGTTGATTTTACACTAACTTAATACTAAGTGCGGAATAGTGTAAACCCAAGCGTATAAGCAATACAACTACTCTAATCCATATTTAAAGCAACACAGCAATAAAAAATGAAATGAACAAGAGTAGGGAAGAGAGATGCAAACACAGAAAACACCGAGACGTGTTTTCGAAGAGGAAACCGAAGAACTCGGCGAAAAACCTCTCCGCCGCCCTCCAAGCGGAAATCGATCCACTAGACAATCAGTTGGGATACATGAGTTAGCAAGAGACCCTCCAAGCCTAATCTACCCGATGTACCTAAGCCCTCCAAGCTCCTACTCCAACAAGGCTTCTCGGAACCGTGTCTTGTCCTAGTTCTCCGGATCCCGCAACAAGCTCCATGTTGCATCTGCCATCCTTGGCTTCTTCCAATGCTTCCCAGCAACTCCAAAACACTCTCTACACTCTAAATAGGTGCGGGTTGTGTTTGGGTACAAATCTCCTCTCAAGGTATGATAATGGGAGAGGGATGGAGAAGAGGCTACAATGATTTCTCACTTAAGGAGGAGTAGCTCTCTCTCAAAAGATGGGTGTGTGTGTTGTAGAAAACCTATCTAGGGTTTTTCTCTCTGAATGGCCTCACATACATTTGTGGGTAATGAGGGTATATATAGTATGGGTGAAGGGTAAGAAAGTCACTCATTAAAATCCTCCAGGCAGAATGTTTCGCGACTATCTCGCGGGAAGGCCTTACCCGCGAGACACTCGCGAAAACGACAACCTGGCACGACTCTTCAGCTTCCAGTCATGTGCTTCTCACATGGCTCTTTCGCGGCTTAGCTTCCAGCGACACACCCGCGAGATCCACTGATCTTCAATAAAGCTTGAGTCTTCACCAACTTGATACTAAACCCAATACAATTAAATCCCACAAAATACAAGGAAATGAATTAAAGTAATTACAACACATTTTGTCATGGAATAAAGCCAATATAAAACATAGTTGTAAATCACAACTTTACAATAAAAATTAACACATTACACATATTATATTGTTTTATTAAAGAGCATAGCACTAGTAGTATGAAAGAAAGAAAAATATGAACACAATGAGAGAAAACTATGCAACAATAACCACTGGGTTAGCTTGGCCAGCCATTCTAACATGACTAATAGTGTAGTTTCACCACTAATGTACGAGTTGTTGGGCCTTCATTTTGCAAGTTGTTGATGATATATTACTATGCAACAAAATACTATGCAGATGACATGTTGATGATATTTTTTGATAATAAATTGAAGCGGGCCATCCTATTAATTACCCATCATATGATATTTATGAATCTTTCAATTTGATTAACCGTATTCGCTTACTTGGTCCAAAAATATGATGTGTTGATGATATTTTTTGATAATGAATTGAAGCGGGCCATCCTATTAATTATCCATCATACGATATTTTTGAATCTTTCAATTTGATTAACTCTATTCGCTTACTTGGTACAAAAATTTGGTTTCACTGATGCTTATATATAACTCTGGCTCGCAAGCCAAATCTTTAAAACAGTATGTGTGTAACAAACAATACTTTTGCTGTCTTTGGGTCCACAGGACGCAGAGACGGAAGGGTTTCATTGGTATCTGATGCTGACAATTTGCCAGCATTCACTGACTCCATCGACGTGCTAAAGCAAAAGTTTTCTGCTTTGGGTCTCAATACTCAGGATCTTGTGGCCCTCGTTGGTAATTTAACTTAATTTTCTTTAACTCAAGCTGGCAAGGTTTTGTAACAAAAGTGAGGAAGTAGGGGCGTAGTCAGGAATTTTTACGTGGGGGGCCGATTCGAACCATGAAGGTTAAAATTGACGACGATGAGTATCATCGTTGTATGGATAGTCTATATTTTTAGGTTGATATGGACATTTTTTAAGATAAGCTCGTTGGATTTCATTTTGTTTGTTGATAGGAGTTCACATATTTATTTACGTGATCCTGGGTGGCAACTCCAGGAATTTTTCTTAGGGTGTTCCTGGGTGGGCTTGCTCTATTACAAATTTTTTTTTCTTCAAATTCTCTGTTACAATTTTTTTCTTTTTTAGATTTTAGTTCAATTTTTTTTTTTAGCTTTTTCTTTATGCTTGAAAGCAATATTATGAATACTGTTTTGGACCCTGTTTCGGTTTGTTTAGTGAAACGGAATATTTCGGTACCGATCTATTTCGACGTACTGTTTCAGAGTGTTTCGGAGTTTCTAAAAAAAATTAAAATTATTATTAATCATAAACTATAATTTGTTATATTGTTATTTCATTAATTATAAAATTATTAATTATTATTTAGCCTAACATAATTTAATTTATTTATCTTTTATAATGTAGTGGTTAATTATACAACTTTAATTATTGTTGTTTAGCGTAACAATAAACTATATTGCTTTAATTTGTTTGTCATTAATTATACCGTTTTAATTTGTTATATTGTTTAGCCCCTTGTGCATATTACACTAAAAAAGCTTGACATTACACAAGCACAAGCATCATGCCTGACGCCCCAATCACAATAGCCTGCCAATCAGAAAATTTCACAATCACAAATCACAATACACACTAAAAGATAATTAATATCTCACCAATACAATGAACACACACTGACCAACGGATAAGATAAACACTAAAGCCAAATTCAAAAAGACAAAAAACAGGAAAAAGCAAAATATATATAAAGCCCATTCATTTGGCCAGCCAATCAGAGAGAGAGTTACTGAGTTAATTTAGTCTTAAAGAATAAAGACTAAAGAGAGAGAGACATTAGTTTTCATTTCAGACTTCAGTGAGATAAAGAGAGAGTCAGAGAGAGACTGAGAGACTGAGAGGGATTCAGAGAGAAAAAGAGAGAAATTAGAAATACCTTGAGGGAGCTCAGGGAGGGATCTGCGATCTGCAAGCACCGATCACCGAGCACCGGAGTTGAGCAGACAGAGCGATCTGCGATCTACCGTCTACGATTTGCGATCTGCGATGAGGGGCGAGCGACGACGACGAGGGGCGAGAGAGCGACGACGACGAGGAGCGTGCTACGGCGACGACGAGGAGGAGGAGCGTGCTACGGCGACGACGACAAGGAGTGTGCTACGGCGACGAGGAGCGAGTATTGGGGTTTTTTTGGTTTGGTTTTGGTACAGAGGCTCTGTATTGGGTTTTTTTTTTTTTTTTATAAACACAGTATTGGAGTTTGTTTTGCTCTGTATAGACTGTATCAGTGTATTGGGGTTTGTTGGGGTTTGGTTTTCTCTGTTTTCTCTGCTAGAGACGTGACCGTGGGTACGGTGGGATTGATTTTTGATTCTCTGTGTTGGTTTTTTTTTTTTTTTTTTTTTTTTTTTTGAGAATCCGTGGGTGGGTTTGCTCTGTTGGGCTCGTCGTGGGCTTGGCTCTGTTACAAATTTTTTTTTTGGGCTGTTTTTTTTTTTTTGGTTGAAAGTTGAACAGATTGTGGGTTTTTGTGTGTCTGAAAATGTGCATTTTGGGGAGAATAGATGAGAATTGAGAGGGGGGGGGGGGGGGGGGGGGGGGGGGGGGGGCTGCCCAACATTGAGGGGGCCCAAATTTTTTTTCTACATACTCTAAGGGATTTTTTTTTTTTTTTGCAGGGGCCGGGGCCCCCCCAGGCCACTACGTGGCTCCGCCCCTATGAGGAAGAGAAGTGCTACTAAACAATGAAACCATGATTATTGTTGGTAATGACTAATGAGACAGTAATCAACAAGTTGAATTAGAAAACGAAAATAACACACACAAAAAAGGTAATGCTAGAGATCCCATAAATTTTGATGTATAAAACTTACAAGTTGTTAGGTTACTAATATAAACACACAAAAAAATAATAAAAAATAAAAAATTCATTTTGTTGAAATGACACTGATCGTATTTTACCATGTTAGTATGTAATCTTTTAGCAGTAATTTTTTTTTTTTTCCCAAAAGTCTCAACAATTTCACACTTCTAAGTTCTACCCATTACAGTTAGATCCGAGAGAAGTATTGTTTAGCAAGGAGTAGCTAACAAACTATACATGGACTTTAGCTGCATAGGACTGGTCTAGTAACCAAAAAAGTCAATACCATATCGTACTGGCCGATATTTTTCTTACCGGTCGGTGAACCGGTACAGAAACACTTACATTTCGTTCCGCTTCAAATTTTGCCGATACTGGACTGTACCGGCCTTACAGGAGAAAATATATCCTTCTTGTTTTGTACGCTGACCAATGCAAAAGTTAAAAAATATATATTAAAAGTGAGTTTCTAGGACACGTGGTTGATGTGGGGGGGGGGGGTGTTAAGAGTTTGAAAAAAGCTTTGGGCTTTCACTTTTTCCTTTTCAATGTGAATGACAGCTACTTATGGGAGTGTGTTGAGAGTTTGAAAGAAGTCAATGGGAATTTATTGTTGCTGAAACTGAAAACTAAAAATATTATAACAAAATAATTTTTAAATGTGTGAATAGTACCGTGTGACTCATTTTTAATATTTTTTATTGCGTAAACAGTGCATGAACAGTGAACACACTGTTCATGCACAGTATTTTTTGTCTCTCAAAGTCAAACAATGCGACAAAAAAAAAAAAAAAAAAAAAACACGTTTGCTGAAACGCGGAAGCCAAATCCAAACCCCCGTCTTAAAATTTAAGCTTTTTTATTTGTTTTTTTAGTTGATCGAATTGTACTCATATAATATGACGTTTCCGCTTGTTGTTCAAGAATTAAGCCTTCATTTTATTTTTATTTTTTTACTTTTATATATTTTTCATTATAAAACTACATATTTTTTTAGGAATTAATCCAAGGTAAAAAAAAAAATCTATATATATACCTGAATATCTATATTGTTATTATTATAATTTTACAATTACAATGTTGCGTTGGGTTAGAATGTAATATATATATATATATATATATATGAGAAGTTTACCAAAATATGTATATATATATATATATATGAGAAATGATATGTACACAATATTTTCACAACATTTTCTAAGTGGCAGGTTGTTACTGATTATTGTTAGAGTAAAAAATTAATCTTAGTGTTAGGTTCAAATTTAAAGCAATATCAACTAACCACCTATGATTTGTTGCAAAAACGTTGTAAAAATGTTATGGACATAGCACTTATATATATATATATATATATATATAATTAGCGATAATCTCGAAACAATACACCGGTATTAACTGGTACCAAAATATTTCGTACCTATGATTAAACCAAAACAGCTTCTAGTACGGTATTGACTCCCTTACTAATAACACAAATCTCTTAATTAGCGAGATGAGTATTAAAGTTTTTGTGTCTTAAAGAAAAAAGGCAAAATTTTCTCTTTTGAGATTGTGGCCCATCGTGGAGCACTTTCTCACTTAATTAGCGAGATGAGTATTAAATTATATATATATATATATATATATATATATATATATATTTTGGGGTTTTGGATTGATTTTGAACAAAATATATTACATTGAGCATAAATATAGGCCATAATTTAATTAAGACAATAATCAATTATTGCAAAAGAAAACAAATATGAGACACACATAAGACCTTTGATGAGCAAGGCGATCTTGCTATATAGCATTTTTAATTTCACACTATTGACCCTTTTTTTTAATTACATTTTTTTATACAAGATAGAAAATTTATTCTAGTGTAATCTAAGTATATATGTGTGTAAAGTTCGCTCCTAAAGACTTAAACTCCGGCCCTTTCCCCGCACACCTCATAAACACTTATACTTGTAAAGTGACCACTGCACTAAGGATGCGCGGTGATTACACTATGGATCCTTATTACAAAGGGTTTTTTTTTTTTTTTTTCCCATCAAATACTTTTACATAACCAAAGGTAACATTTTTTTCTCTTTCTAATAGGAGGACACACCATAGGAACTTCAGCTTGCCAGTTCTTCCAATACAGAATGTACAATTTCACTAAAGTAAGAAATGGTGCTGTTGACCCATCCATCAACCCTGCATTTCTTCCTCAACTCCGAGCACTCTGCCCACAATTTGGAGATGGTTCAAAGCGAGTTGCACTGGATACTCATAGCCCTAATAGGTTTGATACCTCTTATTTTAGAAATATGAGAATTGGGCAAGGGATTCTTGAGTCTGATCAAATGTTGTGGAATGATGCTTCAACAAAAGCCATTGTCCAACATTTGTTGCTTGGTTTGAATTTCAAAGTGGAATTTGGGAATTCCATGATTGAAATGAGTAACATTGGTGTGAAGATAGGCAATGCAGGTGAAATTCGCCAAGTGTGTTCCAAAATTAATTGATGATATAATCCCATAAGATCAGCTCACTTGGTGGTATTGTGTGTGTGTGTGTGTGTGTGTGATGGACTCAATCAAACGAGTGAGTGACAATTACATATGAAAGTAGGTGTGAAATTTTTCCTACAAAAGTATTGTAACTTATAAAGTACCCTTACCTCCAAAATTTGAAGGAGAGGGATCAAAAAAGAGTATTGCAACTTATAAAGTATCCTTACCTCCAAAATTAAATGGAAAAAAAATAAATGAAGTGTGAAGAAGAGATTGATAAAGAGGCATCCTATTTGACCCACTGCTTATGGTGGAATGTTGGCTTTAAAGTCAAGATATTTTGTACTAGACTTGTTGTGGTTAGTTAATATTATTGTAAGCACTGAATTTTAAGTTTGGAAATCAAATAATCGAAATAGTTTCATAAATGAATATTTGTATTGATGAATGAGTAGGCACAATTTTTTGAAATTAAATTCCATTACAACATAATACTCCTCCGATTCGATCTCTTTGAATAAATCTTTGATTTAAGTATAATCTTGATTCAAGCACTAGATGCTCCTTAATTTTATTTGGAAACGGATTGAGAGATCTTTGAAAAGAAATTATGATGAATTTCTAACTATATGTTTTTTAGAAATCCTTCGTTTTTCATGTTCTTGTGTTATTTGTCTTCGAAGATTGTAATGGAAGTTCTTCAAGATTTTAGGCTTGAATCCATAGATTTTCGTAAACTTGCAATCTCTTGAAGTTTTCTAACGATTTTGAATTTGATTCTAGTGCACTTTTAGATCTAGGAGGATGACTTGAATGATTTATATTTGAAGGTTGAATTTCTTGAAGTCTTTAAAGCTTGATTCCTAACAGAGTTTTGAAACTTCTAAATGTGGTCTCACAAGATTGAGGAGGAACTCTATTTACAAGAGTCTTGGGAAGTTGTGATGACACATGATTCGCTATCATTGATGACATGTGTCATAATTTAACATTTTGTTTTCCAAGGGACACATGACATAATTTAATTAGCCAAAGTGTCTTAATCTAAAATATCACATGACAGCATTTAATTAGATCCCTAATGTCACTTAAATTAATATATTAACATATGTTGATGTGTGATTGGCTCTTGGGTATACTTTATAATTATTATTCAATAACGATTGAAATATTTTCATTGGTCTCTAAATAGTGATCGTGGAATCCACTAAGTATATATCACTTGGCATCTTGTAATTGGCCGCTTTAAACATACTACGTACGTAGAGTTGAATATGACCATTTGTGATCGGTTTGAATTTTCCAATCTTTACAATGCCTCAATGAAAAAGAAGAAGAAGAAGATAGATGTATCCTATTGTCTCAATGCCTCAATGGAAGAAATGTTTTAAAATATATATGATTAAAGTAAAGTTACAAATACAATATATTTTACAATAAATTTCAGAACTATTGATGAGTACAGCCGGTAGAATTTTTTTTATTTTCTTATCATAGGATTTCAGAACTAATGATAAGTTGGTAAATTGTTTTGAATCTCATATATATAGATCTACTGGACTCTAGACTTATTTATACTGGTTGAAAAGGAGAACTGTAGAAGCTAGGCTGTACATACCTCTTAAAATCTTTCTATCGCCTATGTCTTTTTCGTACTTTTGAGTATATGACCTCTGTCATATATCCTCCACAAGACAATGCTTCCTAAGTTCCTATCACGCTATATAATATAATACGCCAACGGCAACTTTTAACTATTTCACTATAATGCATGAGTGGCTCAAGACTCAAGTGCAATTTATGGCGACCTGATTGATATCTTTCCCTGCTGTATGTATAATCGACGAGAAGAATATTCAAAATAAGCGTCAGAGTGAACTAATCAAGTGGGTATTTTGCATAAAAGTAATCACTATTCGCCGTATAGCTAGGGTTGTCTTTTACTCCGGCCAATAATAATTATTGAGAGACAAAATTACAGTTTCATAATGTTTTGTATCAGGTGACAAAATGAAATTTATAAAAATGATGATAATAGTATGTACGTGTAAATAGTATAAAGCAAGACTTAGGTACAGTATTTAGGTGCTGTTCTTTAAGTTTTCATTTTTATGATTCTGCCATGTGAATTTTTTCTCATGAGAAGGAAGTGTATTTTTTAGTTAAGTAGCCAAATGGCTGAATCTTAAGAAGGGAACCTAAGAAACAGCATCTAAAGTACTGTACTTAAATTTTGTCCAATAGTATATTACTTTAATCACAATATAATTATTATAAAATAATAATAATAATAATAATAAGAGTATTAATTTTTGTCCTTAACATTCGTCTTTTGAAAATCAAGATCTTGTTGTTTCTTGAATGATTCTTAGCTACGTATTCTTGGAGCATGAAAAATTATGTTTTCTCCTTTCACATTTATGATGGGGTCCACCATAGTTATGAGAGGAGGGAGCACAATTTTTTTGTGTTCTGGAATACTTAAGAATTTTCTGTTGTTTCCTGAATTATTTGAATGAATGAACATAACTTACTGAACTTACTGACATGAATGTCTTAATGTTTTTGGTATGACATTTTAAGCAATACTTTTCAGTTTTTAAATAATATTACACGTATTTTCACATATTTTTTCACCTACACGTATTTCTAAAAAATACAAACAATATTACTAGAACAACATTACCAAACGGGCTCCTAGGACTCTTTAACTTTATGAGCAAAGCATGTGATAGCTGCACCTATATATAACTCTGCCTAAAAAATGTGCAAAGTCACACTGAAAGTCAAAAATTATTCTACTTAAAATAATCGAATAAGTAATTTAGTTCATCAATGGTCATTCTACAATAATAATCAACGGCTTAAAAAAAAAAAAAAAAAAAAAAAAAAAACCTCCTAACAAGACCCATGTGCAATTGGAAGAAAAATTCATAATATTCCAAAACTAAAACCAATAGTCTCTGAAACGCCATTCTTTGTTTAGCCCCAAAAAAAAGAAAAAACAGAAAAGAAAAGAAACACCATTCTATGACATTTAATTACTAATGCAAATCCTAAAGCTTTTCATGCACCACCTCTGACTCTGAGAGAACAAAATACATCTAATCCTGAAATTCTTTTATTTTATTGTTTTTAAAAGCAATCCTGAAAATCTAAAATAGAAGAGAAAAGTAGGCAGCTCAACGGTTCAGTAATAATGATAAAGGTTGAGGCTCTTGAACTCTCTCTGTAATTCTGTTGGTGTTTTGTGAATAAAAATTTCCAGTTCATGAAAAAAAAAAGTAATAATAACCAAATGATGACCTAAACTAGCTAAACAAACCATTTTAAAAAAATAAATAAATAACATACACAAAATTCGTAGGCTTGGAAAAAATCATTTTAGTTCATTTTGAACTACTGCTTACATGATTGAAAGTAGTTAACAATAATATCAAATATTCATCAGATTTTGAAAGAAATACTTACAGCTTTGAAATATTATATATATCCATAGACAGAGGTCAAAGTATATGATACTATAGTGATTCAATTTCGAAAACATAATAACTCAATCGTCCCTATCAAAATAATAATAATAATAATAACTCAATCGTCATTTATATCTAGGTTATAAATGACAATATCTCAGTTGGCATTGAGTTTTATTTAAGAGTCCAAACTCCAAACCAAAAGGTGCTTTGATAAAGATGTGTCCTATATATACTCCTATATATGCCTGACGGGATGGAATGTTTTTACTCTATAAAATTTTTCTCGCAACTAAATTGCATGAATTTCCTCTAACTCATTATGTGACACTCATAAAATTGTACTCGTGTATTCAATTACATAATTTAAAAAATTACATAATTATTAAATAAATCATATGTCTAAAAACTACACATAAGTAGTTTATAAAATTGTCACCTAATAGGTTGCTAACTAAGGGAAAGGCTTGGGTCTACTACATCTTGTGCACTGGACTTAATAGGATGTTGAAACGTGAAAATTCTTAAACATATGACAATATCTAATTGGGTTTAGTGCACAGAACACTCAACCCAAACCAAAACTACTGACTATATCCCGATAGAGCACAGAACACTGAACCCAAGTCAAAACTACTGACTATATCCCCTATAGAATGCTTGCTATCACGCTATAAGCCAACAACTAACTTTGACTAATTGACAAACAATATATGATAGATAGTACGTACAGATGGGTGGCTAAGTGAAATATATCCAGTAAGGGGTTCAAAGATATATGACGATGTATATATCTTTCTGAAAGAAATTTAGACCCCTTAACCTAACTAGATTGACCTAGTTAATTAGCCAAGTGATTAACTTAGTTAAATTATGCAAATCTAAGTTATCATAATCAAACAATCATATCAAGAATATAAAGCAGCGGAAAAATAAAAGATACAATGATATGATGACCTAGGAAACCACACGGTAAAAATCTGGGGAGGATCTGACCTAGCTATCCTCAAGATAAACTTGAATCCACTATATGAAAGAATCGAAGTTCATACAAAAGGACTTACAAGCTCCCCGCTTGACTTCCTAATGCTACCCACCAGTAGAACTTACTGACACGACCACGTGTAAGCTCTTAATCCACGGACTCCTTCTTTCTTGGATTCTCCAATCAGCTACAAGCACCCACGCTTGTTATTCTTTAAGCTCCAATGGTAGCAACTGAGTTGATCATCAAGATGTTGAAATAATCTCTATCTTGAAAACCCTAAGTTTATGTGAAGGAAAGCTCCTTAATGATCTCACAAGAGATTCACACAAACTGCAAAGTATGAGCAACAATACAACAAGAGCAACAAAAACTTAGAGAGGTTTGGGTACAAAACCCTAGATACAAAAGAGACACTCTCTTCTCTCTCTCAAGAGTCTCAAAAACGTGGCTTAGGGTTTCCTTTATATAGTGGGAGAAGTAGATCTGAAACCCTAATCCTTAATGGGCTTAAGCTGCTGTTTGGGCCAACTTAAAATTCTGCAGATACGATTTTTGATTGATCAAGCCTGTTCTTCGATCGATCGAACCAGGCAGAATATGAAGTCTTCTTCCTGCAGCTTGTATGTTCTTGAATCTTGACTTGAATCACCTTGAGCATTGTCTAATAAAACCTATAGACTCTAAAATCTATATCTAGACAAGTTTGTGTTCACGATTTACCAATTGTTCTAAACATTTAGAACCTAACACTTTCCTTGCTAAAAATCTATGAGAGAACATTCAAAATAAGTGTCGAGTCAACTAGTCAAGTGTCATTTTGCATAAAGCAATCCGGATAGGGTTACCTTTTTCCAAATCAAGATCTTTTTGCTTTTTGAATTATTTGAACCAGTCAATAATTTATTGACAAAATATGTTTCTTTCTCTGTTTATTTTTTTAAATGTAAAATTTAATGATTATGATGATTTTAATAAGTATTTATTTTATTTTATTTATATTTAAAACTATTTCGTCTACCATATATGACGTAGAAAGATTTTATTAAAGCCTGTAAATATACGGGGTTGTGATCCTTATAGAATTTAATCTAAATTAAAATTATATACTAAAATGATGATGTGGAAAATGTGAACTTGCAACCATTTATGTAGAAATATTAGAAGAAGTCAATATAAGATTAAATATTTTGATTTTCTATATATTATAGTCGAGTAGGAAGATGCAAAAAAATTGTTCACATTTCTTTTTTACACAATTCTTAAAATGCTGCAACTGGAAATTGTGCCATTGGTAAGCCTATATAAAAATCATGTAACCAATTTCGATTTATAATTTAATCATTGTTAAAATATTATGAATTTTTTTTTCTAGCATTAGTATTATTTGAATTTATGAAATCAACTTTAGTGTTGTTACTAAAATTTTTAACATGACAAACCAGTGTACTCACGATGTGTCATGTCTATTTGTTTTATACTAATAGATGAGATTGAAAAGAGGAGGCTATGTATACACACTTTTCAAAACTTACTATAATAGCATATTGTGATAAAAATAATGGCACATCTCTAAGATAGTCACTAAGGAACTTAAATTATAAAAGAAAAATTAATAAAAAGAGAACTTAAATATATCAAGATCACACAAAAAATACGCAAATTGATAAAATTAAGTTAGTTTAGTGTGTGTGTGTGTCTATATATATATATATATATATATATATATATATATATATATATATATATTTCAAATTCAGGGTGTTAGTTTGAACACCTTGACTATAATGTAGAGCCGCCACTAGCTGGATCGAAGCATGTAAAAATATCTATTAGTAGTTGGCCTATATATATAATTATGAACATAATGTTAGACCTATTTGTAATTTACAAACTGTACATTACACCACTAAGGCATGAGAGAATGCGTAAGTGGTTGAATTTGGACTCTACACGTGGAGCAGCTGTGAGGGAAGGGAGAATAGGTGGTCCGTGCCAAAGGCGTGATTGCCTTGAAAAAGAAGTAAAATTTACACCTGACATGGTACTCAAGCACTTACAAAAAGGGAGATAGTGACTTTCTAAGGTCAGACACTATGAGGACACCTCTTATTGGCTGAGTGCACCATGAGTCACCTTAGCAACATGTGTACCAATCATAGTACTTCTGATGTCCTTCTCAATATCCAAGACTTGTCTCCCAAACAGTGGCAACACTACCTACCTATGAGTCCCAATGCCATAATGGCATAGGTCTTATCCCTTAGTTAGCTGATAATATCACAGCTGTGAAAAGATCCAAAAGAGAGAATATGATGACTTGACACCTGTCCTTGTATTCAGCCATGTTCCTTAAAGTATAAAAGGAACATTTTGCTGTGCTATTAGGGCAAGCACCCAACCAGATATTTTGAGATGAAAGTAGAGAGTTGGTAGGAGAGAAAGACAACTTCATTATAAACTAATCTCTTTCCCATACATAATACAAGCTGAGCCGAGCAAGAATGTTGTGTTTTTTCTCAAATTGTGGTTTTTTATCCCTTCTCTAGGGTTTTCCACGTACATCCTGTGTTGTTTTATTAATCAGCTTCTTCATCTTGTTTAAATGTGCGTCTGTTTCATGTCCTATCATGGCTTTCTTTATTTCTTGTTTGAATGTCATGTCAAAGCTTGTGTCTTCTCGAGTTTTCTCACGTAAATATACTGTTAGATAACTTATTTCACTCATATAAATAAGCTCAAATCTAACTTGCACGACACAAACTCAAAAAGTTATGAAAAGTTTTTTTTTTTTTTCCTAAACAAAAGTTGTGAAAAGTGTGTATGAATAATATATGTAACTGCATGAAAAAGGATTAAAGAGAATATTCCAAATCAATCCTTAAGAAAATTATCAAAAGAGACTCCTAAACTATTTAGTAGTATTATTATTTTTTTATAAAAAAACTCTCTCTCTCTCTCTCTCTCTCTCTCTCTCTCTCCAATCCCTGGAATTTTTTTCAACTATATGTGGAACATAGGTACTAATATTGATTGGAATGGAATAAAGGTTAAGAGAAAGAGGGTCAATAGCCTAGTTATTAGTTTCAAATCAATTATTAGTTACCGAGATTAGCTTACCTTATTTCGTATTTTGAGATTTAATATTTCTGGGTAAACCCAGTGTACGTGATAGTTATAACTTAAAGAACATTTAACGAGGCACTGAGTTTAGATTGTTAACAATTCTTACATTTGGTTATTGAAGAGGAGAAAATAAGTTGATGGGTCCAAGTAAAGTTGATGGACGGGCCCATCATGTGCAAGACCTGATGAGGATGGATTCATCATAAACAGCCACAACCTAAACGGGTTTGTTGGCCACGTGTCAGACAGAATCCCTATATGGGAATATTTGCAGCACACACCACAGAATCCTAGGGTAAAAAGAGTCCTAGTACAATTAGGGTTCTAAAAGCTGCGTGCATTAATGGAGATCTTTTCTATAAGGAAAAGACTTGTCCACCACGTTTAGGATTTCTGAAGAAGACTCCTACAAGGAAAGGACTTCGATTCCACGGAAAAGAGGTCAACTTTCGACTATTATAAAAACCCCCAATACCCTCACAAATCAAGGTACACATAATTAACCCTCTCTAGCACTCTGGAGTTGTAAAAGATTCTAACTTGACATTCGGAGGGTATTTGGCCGGCACCACACCGGTGCTCTCTGCAGGTTTTCTTTCTTACTGTGCAGGTGACTTTTTGGGCGTGTGAGCAACATGTGATTCATTGGTGATTTTTTTCGGCATCATCAGTTGGCGCTATCTGTGGGGAAGTAGCGTTTCTTTCGTGATTCGAAAGCCACACTATCGCTTCACGGACAAAAGAGTTACATGGTGCTAACCCGCTCAATGGCGACTACCAATAACATCCAAGAGGAGGAACCACCCATGACTCCCCTTGAGAGACAAGTACAAACCCTCGCCGCAGCTATGGAGCACCTTACCAAGCAAAATCGCGACCTAGAAGAACAGCTGTGCCAGAAAAACGCGGCACAAAACAATCAGAGGGAACAAAAAGGTATCAGTGTCGTGCGAGGAGATCGAGAGGGGCCTAAAGGTAGTAACGCCCTAAGCAGGCCAGAACGGCAAAATATCAGCTTCCCATCCCTCATTGATGTGGCTCCACCTCCTATTATCGCGGAGATGCAGGCGATGAAGGAACAAATGGAGGTCATGATGAACGCCCTGAAGGGACGAGTATCCAGCGACCTTGATGATTTGGTCAATCGAACAGACTCGCCGTTCATTGCGGCCTTCAACTCCTTCCCCCTACCACATAAGTTTCGAATGCCACAGATTGACAGTTACGACGGAGTGAAAGACCCTCTAGACCACCTGGAGACGTTTAAAACCTTGATGCACCTTCAAGGGGTCGCGGATGAGATAATGTGCAGGGCGTTCCCCACCACACTAAAGGGAGCCGCGAGGATTTGGTTCAGCCGGTTGACACCAAATTCCATTAGTACTTTCAAGGAGCTAAGCGCCCAGTTTACTTCACACTTTATCGGGGGACATAGGTACAAGAAGTCCACGGCGTGCCTGATGAGCATTAGACAGCGAGAGGACGAGACGCTGAGATCCTATATAACTCGCTTCAATAAGGAAGCGCTTTCGATCGATGAAGCCAACAATAAGATATTGGTAGCAGCCTTCACAAATGGGTTGCGAAAGGGTAAATTTTTGTTCTCTCTATACAAAAACGACCCGAAAACCATGTCGGAAGTGCTCTACAGGGCCACCAAGTACATGAATGCCGAAGACGCACTGCTGGCACGAGACGAAAAGCCCAAAAAGAGAAAGCGACAGGAAGACACACGGCAGGACCAAGAACGGAAGAGACCCAAAACAGGAGACAGAAGGGACGAAAGGCGCCCTAAGCCCCCAGGAAGAAGGTTTACAAACTTCACCCTGTTGAATGCCCCAATAGACTAAGCCCTGATGCAGATCAAGGACGAGGGGGCTCTAACATTTCCAGGGAAACTCAAGAGTGATCCAAGTAAGTGGTCTAGAGACAGGTACTGCCGTTTCCACCATGACCACAGTCATGACACGCCTGATTGCTACGACTTAAAGCAACAGATTGAGGCCCTCATCAGACAAGGAAAATTGCAGAAGTTCATCAGTAAGGAGAAGACGGACCCAAATCCACAAGAGCACGCCCCCCGACAGGATAACGAGCGTCAAAGACCCCCCGTTGGAGACATAAGGATGATTGTAGGGGGAACCGCTACTACAGGGTCGTCCAAAAAGGCTAGGAAGACCTACCTCAGGTCAGTCCATAACGTCCAGCTGACGAGCCCCGCATCGAAGATAGCATAGAGGGAAAGCCCCATCATTGGGTTCTCGGAAGAAGATACGCGGCGTCTTCATCATCCTCATGACGACGCTCTCGTTGTCAGCATACGTGTAGGAGACTACAATGTGCATTGAGTGTTGGTCGACAATGGCAGCTCGGCAAACATTCTGTACTACCCAGCGTTCCAATAAATGAGAATAGACAGAGAAAGACTGATGCCGACAAACTCCCCGTTAGTAGGCTTTGGAGGAACAAGAATATTCCCATTGGGCGCGGTCACACTCTCGGTAACAGTAGGCGACCATCCCCAGTAAATCATAAAGGAAGTGACATTCCTTGTGGTCGACTATTCATCGGCTTACAATGCTATCCTCGGACGACCCATACTCAACTCATGGAAGGCGGCAACATCGACCTACCACCTAATGATCAAGTTCCCTACAGATTATGGGATTGGAGAGTTGCGAGGAGATCAGGTGGCTGCCCGTGAATGCTACATTGCCATGTTAGAAATGGAAGATCACCACTAGAACATGTGTATAAAAGAGAAACGGACCATAGCGGAGACAGTTGAAGAATTAGAAGAGATAGCATTCGATGAATCAAGGCCTGAACGGACGACTAGGATGGGGACGCTGGCCAGCCAGCCAATACGTTAAGCCCTCGCAGCATTCCTCAGGATAAACCAAGACATGTTCGCGTGGAGCCACGAGAACATGCCCGGGATTGATCCATCAGTCATGGTTCACGAGCTCAATGTGAACCC
Organism: Quercus aquifolioides; assembly: GCA_019022515.1. Classification (NCBI taxonomy): domain Eukaryota; kingdom Viridiplantae; phylum Streptophyta; class Magnoliopsida; order Fagales; family Fagaceae; genus Quercus; species Quercus aquifolioides. The sequence continues at coordinate 20,145,959 of CM032332.1, read as the reverse complement.
CGCATCCTCACCCGTTCGACAGAAAAAGCGAGTGTTCGCTCCGGAACAAGACATAGCAATAGCGGAAGAGGTAAGGAAACTACTAGAAGTGGATTTCATTCGAGAAGTATATTACCCAGACTGGTTGGCGAACGTAGTCATGGTCAAGAAGGCCAACAGGAAGTGGTGAATGTGCGTCGATTTCACAGACCTCAATAGGGCGTGCCCAAAGGACAGCTACCTCCTCCCTCGGATAGATACTCTGGTAGACTCAATGGCCAGACACCAGCTCCTAAGCTTCATGGACGCCTTTTCGGGCTCTAATCAAATCAAGATGAAGGAAGTTGATCAAGAGAAAACTTCCATTGTCACCAGCCAAGGACTTTTTTGCTACAAGGTAATGCCATTCGGGCTCAAGAACGAGGGGGCGACGTACTAGAGACTAATGAACAAAATGTTCACGCACCAGATTGGAAGGAACGTACAAGTCTACGTTGATGACATATTGGTAAAGAGCCTGCACGAAAATGACCATCTAGACGACCTCCAAGAGACGTTCAACACCCTTCGGTTATACAACATGAAGCTGAATCCAAGCAAGTGCGTGTTCAGAGTAACAACGGGAAAATTCCTAGGATTCATGGTATCCCAAAGAGGTATAGAGGTCAACCCGAAGAAGGTACGAGCTATCATGGAGTTAAAACCACTGAGGACGGTGAAAGAGGTGTAAAGCTTGAATGGCAAAATTGCAGCCTTAAACAGGTTCGTCTCTAAAGCGACAGACAAATGTCTACCATTCTTCCGCACCTTGAGAAAATATTTTGAGTGGATGGACAAGTGCCAGAAAGCATTTGAAGACCTGAAGAAATACCTTGCCTCTCCACCATTACTCAGCCCGTCCAAACCAGGGGAAGAATTCTACCTCTACTTAGCGGTTTCGCAAGCGGCGGTCAGCGCGGCCTTAGTAAGAGAAGAGGAAGGATCTCAACTACCCGTCTATTTCATAAGTAGGGGTTTCCGGGGGGCAGAAGAAAGGTACCCCCAGATGGAGATGTTGGCCTTCGCACTGATAACTACAGCCTGAAAACTCAAGCCGTACTTCCAGGTCCATGCCATCATAGTCTTGACGGATCAGCCTCTAAAAAGAGCCATGAGCAGCCCTGAGGCTGCCGGACGAATGGCTCTGTAGGCAATAGAGTTGAGCGAGTTTGATATACAATACCGCCCGCGAACTGCAATAAAGGGGCAAGCTGTGGCAGACGTCATCACTGAATATACTCCATTAGAAGGCAAGGGGGCAGATGCCCTCAGACAATGGAGCATCTACACAGACGGATCTTCAAATAGGCAAGCTGGAGGAGCCGGTGTGGTGATCCAAACCCCTGATGGAGATAAAATCGAATGCATGATTCGACTGGACTTCCCAATGACCAACAACGAGGTTGAGTATGAAGCATTGGTGGCAGGATTGGACCTCGCAAAGGCAGCAGGTGCTAAAAACATGGTCGTATATTGCGATTCCCAGGTAATAACAAGTCAGATTAATGGCGTCTACAAATGCAAAAATGAAAGGATGAAGAAGTACTTGGAAAAAGTCAAGAATCGGATTGGCAGCCTCGAAGTCAGATTCGTTCAAATCCCAATGGAGGAAAACAAATGTGCCAACCGTCTGGCAAAAGCAGCCTCTGCAGAATTTATGCTAGTCCCCGATCAGGTATTGTCGTTTGTCCAAGTTTCCTCAATTATTGATGACGGAACAAAAGTGTAGGAAGTAAATTCTGAAAACAATTGGACCACACTATTATTGGGATACCTGAGATCTGGCACCCTCCCAGAAGGCAAAGACGTTGCAAGGAAATTGAAAATCCGAGCCTCACGATTTGTGCTAATCAGGGATGTCTTATACAAGAGAGGATTCTCTTGCCCATACTTAAGGTGTTTAACCAGCAATGAAGCAGACTACGTGATAAGAGAAGTCCACGAAGGTATCTGTGGAAACCATTCGGGCGCACGGTCCTTGGCGCATAAGATGATTCGGGCAGGGTACTATTGGCCCACAATGTTGAAGGACGCATAGGCTTATGTCAAAACCTGCGATAAGTGCCAAAGGTTCAGTAATTTCATAAGGCAACCATCCAAGGAGCTGACTACAATGACGGCCCATTGGCCGTTCACCCAATGAGGACTGGACATCATGGGCCCCTTCCCAACGGCAGTAAGACAGTTAAGATTTTTAGTAGTTGGGATAGACTACTTCACTAAGTGTGTAGAAGTAGAGGTCTTGGCTACTATCACGGAGAAGAAAATCCGCAGTTTTGTATGGAGAAATATCATCTGCAGGTACGGGATACCCCGAGTGCTCGTCTCTGATAACGGAAAGCAATTCGACAATAGCGCATTCAAGGACTTCTGTTCGGAGCTAGGCATTAAGAATCACTACTCTTCGCCAGCACATCCACAAGCCAATGGGCAAGTTGAGGTCACAAACTGGTCCTTGCTCAAGATTATTAAGACCTAGCTCGAGGGGGCAAAGGGCATCTGGCCTGACGAACTACCAAGCGTCCTATGGGCATATCGTACTACAGCAAGAACACCCACGGGTGAGATTCCATTCCACTAGCTTATGGAAGCGATGCCGTCATCCCAACAGAAATAGGGCTCACTAGCTATCGAGTGGAGAGCTACGAAGAGGACAAAAACGAAGAAGCCTTATGCCTACAGCTAGACCTAGTGGATGAGGTCCGGGCTACGGCAGAGCAGAGGTTGGCGCGATACCAGAACCTCATGGCAAAATACTACAACTCCAATGTCAGACATAGAGACTTTCAGATCAGAGATCTTGTGCTACGAAAGGTAATGGGAGCTGCTAGAGATCCTTCGCAAGGAAAGCTCGGCCCCAACTAGGAAGGACCATATAGGATCTTATCATGGCAAAGGAAAGGGACCTACCACAGAAGCTGCAACACCCATGGAACACGAAGCACCTACGGAGATACTACCAGTAGAGACGACATGAAAAGCTTCGACGCTCCCCCAGTTTCCAGTTTATTACTGAGTTTTATTAGTTTTTACTTCGAACAATTTTTTCTATTATTTAGTTTTGCTATCACTAGTTTTTAGTTCTAACAATTCTTTCTACAAGTGCCTTTTTAAGCCCAAGGGGGCAGGTACTTTTTTAACGCATGGTTTTCTTTTATAAAAGGAATCTTCAGACACGACTATGTTTTTTCTACTTAAAAATTCTAAGTCCAAAAAATGGACGGATATAAACTATCCACAAGCTAGACGGATCATCCCAAGAGGATGAAATTTCAAAGTCCCATGGAGGACGGATAAAACATAAGTCCACAAGATTGACGGATCATCCCATGAGGATGAAAATTCAAGTCCAAAAAATGGACGGATATAAACTGTCCACAAGCTGGACGGATCATCCCAAGAGGATGAAATTTCAAAGTCCCATGGAGGACGGATAAAACATAAGTCCACAAGATGGACGGATCATCCCATGAGGATGAAAATTTAGTCCAGAAAATGGACGGATATAAACTGTCTACAAGATGGAAAGATCACCCTATAAGGAGAAAAAATTCGAAGTCCCAAGGAGGACGGATAAAACCTACAAGTTAGATGGATCATCCCATGAGGATGAAAAATTCAAGTCCCAAGGAGGACGGATAAAACCTACAAGTTGAACGGACCATCCCGAAAAGATGAAAATTCAAAGTTACGTGGAAGACTGATATAATCTAAATACAAAAAATGAAAAGATCCTCTCGACGGATTGAAAGGGTTCGTCCAAAAACGGAATGGCATAAATGGTGCCCAAAATACTGGATGGGCCAATCTCAGATCATCAACAAATGAAATTTATGATCAACAAAGTAGACGGCCTCATTCATAAAACATAAATAGCAAACAGATTCAAATTTGTGTTTAAATAAACTGGACGGACTACGTCCCATAAACAAAATGTTAAACAAATTAATATAACAAGGCGTTGTTCTCAAAATATCTAACAAAGTAATTTTAATCTACGGCTGGGACTCTTTTTTCCTCCTGAGGATAAACCTCCACAACTGTTGGATCACCCTCAGTGACGGTCCTATGGGCCCCGTCGACAGGCGCTTCGTCACCAAACAGCTCGTCGGTGTCATCAGATTTGGCAGGCTAGACGGATGTCTGCTCAGGAACGATAATATTGACGGAGGACACATCAAGGTTAGGATACAAGGCCTTCACTTGACGAAGGGCGTCGTCGAAACCGTCATTGTAGAAGGACCCGAGCTCTGATAAAAGGGTGTCGGAGTCGCGATACTCACGCACCGCAGCCTCCTTTGCCTAACGGATCTCCTTCTCTTTATCTTCCAGTACCTTTGACATCTCCTCCGTCCTCTTGAAGTACTTGTCCCTTGCTTCTTCCGCCATTTTCAGTTTCTTTTCTTGGATAACCTTCCAAGCTCTCAGTTGTGTTAGCTCATCGTCCGTCACCTTCGCCTTCTCTCGCAGACGGTCCAAAGTTGTTTCATGATTCAGGCACCGTCCCATCAGCCCCTTCATCATGAGCATGGCCTGAAAATAGAAAAGAAGTTAGCCATCTACTGGAGTAAAAAATAGAAGCATAGTGGATGGGTTGATTACCTGAGCAATACTGAACAGGCCCGTCTCTCCCATTGCTTTAGTGGAGTGGTTGCCCAAGTCTTCATAGTCATCTTGGGATATGACGAACAACAGCTTCTCCAGCGCGAACTTGGGGTCCTCGCGAAGCAGGACGGGCGCCTTCTCTTGTTGGGTGGATGGGCCCTTCATGAAGCCTTTCCCGGCCCCATGCTTCACGGGAGTGACGACTTTGGCACCCCCAGCCATAAGTCCTAGGACGGGCTCCAAAGAAACCTTAGGCTTCTTTGGAGGATGGTCCCCTTTGGATGGCACTTTCCTTTTTAATAGAAGGTTTGAACCCGTTCCCTTGGGGTCCGCCTCAACGGAGTCCTTTTTCTTGGCAGCATTTGCTCTGATTAAAGCCCTCCTTTTAGCGTCATCCATCTCTGTAAAAGTAGACGGAGTGAGTTAAATGTAGAAATGAAATATATAATAAAAATAAAAAAGAAGGGTAGAAGGATGAAATCACTGGAATTTAGTTGACGGATTTATGTTGACGAACTCTGGCGTCGTACTTCTTCGCTGCAGGTGAAGGCTCAGGTCCGTCACAATACCAGTGAATGGTATCAAGTGTGACCAGCTTTGCCCAGGTCCTCTCCTCCGATGTGGTCTTTTTAAAAATCTTCTCCAAGAAACTGAATTCTTCAAGTTCTACCTAAGGGCGCCATCGGACTAAAAAAAAAAAAAAAAAAAAAAAAAAGGAGGAAAAAGATGGACGTCAGAAGCTCAGAAAGTTCAAAAAAAAAAGAAAAAGAAAAAAAAAAGGGGAAGATAAAAATCATTTAAGACTTTCATATGTCATGTGACGGGATGTACCAGATATACCCTAAGTCGTGTCGACGGGCATGTGATCCGTCTCCCCTGGACGGCGCATCCAACCGTCTCCTTCTAGAAAGAAGTAACGGCTCTTCCAGTCCCTGTTTGAATCTGGAGTTTCATAAATGACCTTCAGGACAGGGCTCCTAGGGACAAAACTATACATTCCCCTTGATTTGTCTATCTCGTCTGGACGGTAACAATGGAGGAACTCCCGCACCGTCAGCCTCCGTTTACCACTCGACATGGCTCCGTACAGAACCTCCATTGCAATAAAAACTCTCCAGGCGTTCGGAGGTATTTGGCTGACGGACAATCCTAGATACTTGAGGAGTTCACGGTGCAAAGAGCTTAGAGGGAACCTAAGGCCTGCCTTAAGCACCTGCTCGTACACTCCAACGTCGTCTACCCCCTTATAGCAACACTTTTCTGACTTATAGGGTAGACGGATGGGGATATAATCTGGGATTTGGTAGTGGTCCCTAAGGGTGTTGAAGTGTGGCTCCTTGATGGTGGACGTAAAAGCATTCACCGTCCACTTTGGTAGCATAATGAACTCCCTAAGTCCATCAGCACCCACGACGGACTTGACTTTTTGATCTTCACCGTCGTTGGAACCCTCCTCTAGCTCGACCATCTCCATATCCTCATTTGTTGAGGACGGGGAAGATGCAGACAGACTCCTCTCCTCGCTCAGGTCGTCTTGGTCTTTTTGACCTGACGGGTATACCTCTTCGTAGTCCGCCCCGTCACGGACGACTGACTGGTTACTTGAAGCACTAGACATTGCCTACATGTAACAACAAAACCTAAGGCTCTGACGGGTTTTGGAAAAGGTGACGGGGACATAAAGTCTAAAGAAAAGTAAAGATTGCCAGGAGGTGGGAAAAATTAAAGAGAAGACGGAGAAGAAATTACTTACCAAGTTTAAGATTGAACGGATTAAGGTCTGGGCGACGGATGCTGGAATTGGACGGATCGGTCTTTGACAAAGGTGACGGTTGCGCTCTGACAATATGTTTCTGCTGAAAGTAGAGAAATAAGAAAAGAGGGGAGAGATATTTATAGAAGAAGTGCACGGAAGACAAAGCGACTTTTCGATCTGATACAACAGCCTATAGAAGCGCGACATGTGTTATGGGTAATAAATGCGTTCCAAACAGTCTATCCGGATGCATGTGTAGTTCATGAACCGTCACCCCAATTTTTGAACCGTCATCCCAATGTTTGAGTCGTCACCCCACGGGTCCGTTTGCTCATTTATGACGGACCCATGGGGTGAGGGGGCAACTGAAGAGGAGAAAATAAGTTGACGGGTCCAAGTAAAGTTGATGGACGGGCCCATCATGTGAAAGACCTGATAAGGATGGATTCATCATAAACAGCCACAACCTAAACGGGTTTGTTGGCCACGTGTCAGACAGAATCCCTATATGGGAATATTTGCGGCACACACCACAGAATCCTAGGGTAAAAAGAGTCCTAGCACAATAGGGTTCTAGAAGCTGCGTGCATTAATGGAGATCTTCTCTATAAGGAAAAGACTTGTCCACCACGTTTAGGATTTCTGAAGAAGACTCTTACAAGGAAAGGACTTCGATTCCACGGAAAAGAGGTCAACTTTCGACTACTATAAAAACCCCCAATACCCTCACAAATCAAGGTACGCATAATTAACTCTCTTTAGCACTCTAGAGTTGTAAAAGATTCTAACTTGACCTTCGGAGGGTATTTGGCCGGCACCACACCGGTGCTCTCTGCAGGTTTTCTCTTTCTTGCTGTGCAGGTGACTTTTTGGGCGTGTGAGCAACGTGTGATTCATTGGTGATTTTTTTCGGCATCATTAGTTGTCATTGGCAGATCAATGACACGTATTAGAGTATCATGGATGTTAGTAATGAGAGCAAAGAAAGAAGAACACGTTGTTTTAAGTGGAGAACCATTCTACCTGATGAGAAAGGATGAAAAACACAGTTGTGGTAGAGAATACTCTTAACTCGAGATACTGATTATAGTTAAACTAATAAGAAAATAGTGAACCATGCTCTCATGGAGGTCAAACTCTTCCTTTTATAGTTGTGGTTGTACTTCTTGAGACACCCTTTCATTTATTTTGTGATTGTGTGTGGTCCTAGCTGGTGAGTTTGGCTCCAAATCCAACCCTCCTAACACTTTGGACTTTTTTTCCCAAACAAATTTTTTTAAGAAGTATTATGTTCATAATTCTTTCATAACAAATCCAAGGTGAGAAGTTGTTTCTAATTCTAATTTGAACCCACTATTAAAGATGTTTTTGACTTTTTTCACCCACTAGTAATAATCAATAACAACCTGTTACTCGGAAATTGTTGTGAAAGTTTTGGAAAAAGTCATGGACAGCATTTTTCATATTTTTTAAAATTTGTGAAATGGATTCCTTGCTCCCCCCCTCTTGAGATCTTTTTAAAATTTAATACTAGGCAGTTCCGAATGCAACCAAGGTTCTTCTAGGGTTGGTGATTTAACTAGAGATCATTTTTGGAAACTGGATTGTAAGTTTTTGCCGTAATATAGATGTTACAATTAGTTTAACAGTAGAATAATAGGCTATTCGCGACGGTTTAACACTTGCTTGGGAAACGGGCTACCATAATCTTATTCTTGAAACTGACTTTTTTTTTTTGAGAAACATTCTTGAAACTGACTTGATATAGGTATTTAACTTGCTTAGTAATACTTCTTTATTGCATCCATCTTCTAATGCTCTAAATTCTGATTGTCGGAGCACCCTCGCTAGGCCTTAGCAAGTGACCATCCGCATATATATTGAAAATAAAATAAATGTGCTGATGTTTTGAGAAACTCTAATAGCTAGTCTTTTTGTGTTTATAGGATTTTCCCTCTCATCTGTATATTTTGTGTACTTATGAGAAGTACAAAGATTAACTACTTCTAGACTTGTGTACTATAAATCTCCCTTGTGTTCTATGTTTACTATCTACTTATTTATCTTATTTAGTATAAAGCTCTCCTTAGAAGCTAAAAAACAAAGAAATTGTGATTATCTTTTTATTGTGGATCGGCATTGACATCAATAAAATGTAGAATATTATCTTATTATCCAAACTAGGATCAAAACTATGCTCTTGAAACTGGCAAACCTCCAGGAGAACGAGATGCAAATCTTGATCGGAAAAAAGCTGGCTAAAGAACTTATATTAGAATAGAACAACTTTGGAAGTAAAAGAATTATGATAGAGAACTATAAACTAATGTGTTATATCACAAAAAATGAATGCAAGAATTTATTTTTTACATGATTATTTGGTTGAAGTGGTTTCAATTAGTCAAGAGCATTTTAGTTATTTTAGTTTAATTGAAATTTCTTGGTGTTTCCAATGAATACATCTAGGGTTTAAATTAAATCTCCCACCCCAATTGTTGATTTATAAAAAAGCGATTAATAGATTGATGATGTGGCAGTATCTTGACTATCAATTTTAAAAGAAATGTGAAGATTTAAATAACTTTATTTTGTAGAGTATCCTAATAACTTTAAAATATTTAAATCTTATGTTTATATGTGAAAATTAAAGGTGAGTGTTATATTTAAAAAAAAAAAAAAAAAAAAAGTGAGTGTTCTCAAAAATTAGAGTGATATGCGTGAGTTCTAGTTAGTTTAATTTATAAAGTTTTTGATTGTTGAATAAGAGATTTAAGATTCAATCTCCGTCTACACCAAAAATCTATTGGTGTTTCGGCTGGTCTGATAATAAAAAACTACCATTAGGAACGGACACTATATATTAAAACTCTCTAAAAAAAGAAAGAAAGAAAAAAAAAAAAAAAAAAGGAAAAAAAAAGTGTGATATGCGAAAGTCTGTTCTACGTTTGATCATAAGCTATGATTAGCTAGCGCATGTAGTAAAGTCAATATTACTTTTCGTTATTAAACTGAAAATCTTTCTCAAGGACCCTTGATCTATTGGCTAACTCCAATAAATAAAGAAGTTTCATTATGTCGAGGGTCATTTTTTGTGAAACCCGAATAGAAGGAAGCCCAACCCAGCAACACGAGCAGCAAAAGAAATGGCAAGCATAGAATAAAACCATTAAGTCCAAGCGGCAGGAATAATGGATCACAGGCCCATAATATAAATAAATGGGCCTTGAAAAAGTAAATGGGCTCAAAAGAGCCCGGAAAGAGAGAAATAGCAAATAACAAACCCATGGGCAGTGTATGATGTAGAAAAGTAAGAATGGGCCACGGCAGGCCCAAAGCAATGCAAGCAAAGAGAGTAGGGGATTGATGGCAAGCCCACAAACCCCAAGGATGAGTATGAAGTAATTGGGCCGGGGAAGCCCAATGAAGTTAGTAAAAGCCCATGGGAACACAAAGTTAGGAAAAGGACCAAGAAAACTCAAGACAAGCAAATGGGTCGAGGATGCCCAAGGGTAAACAAAAGGGACACAGGAGCCCATAAGTAAGAAAACCCATAGCTTTGCTAAGCTACTGGGAAAGAATAAGTGGCAAGCTTGAAAAGGCCCGACAGGATCAAGTCATTACAGCAGGAATGGCAGGACATGATGACAATCAAGAAATAGGCTGGAAGAAATGTAAAGCCCAGCATCAAATAAAGCCCAACTCCTAAAGGGAATAGGAAATTATACAACAGCCCACATAAAAGGTCGAAGAAGGGTGGCAGACTGTGCAAGCAAGCCTCTAGACCGCGGCAAACACATGAGCAGCAGGCAGATTTTGAACATACATGAAAGGGAAGCACGCACAAGGCCCAAGCACCACCGGCCTGTACCTAGTCAATATGGGACGTGGTGGGGTCATGGGTCAGAGGTAAGGGGGTATGGTTTGGTGGTAGGGAGAGGGGAAAAGACCTATTCTGCGGCTCCTGCCCAAACTCTTTTGGGGGGGTACGTCCTGTTGGGATGACAGACCACCCAAAAGAAGCAAGGTTGAGGGGGGGAACCGTTAGGTGCATGCCATGAAGGATAGAGAGAGAAAACACCTACACCGTGGCAGGAATGGGTGCCACAGCAGACTAATGAATAAGACAACCTGCCTTTGTCTAGCAAGGGGGAGTGACACACATACGAACTCTTGGTGGTCGGCAAGTACACCCAGACCAGACAAAGGTGGTTAAGGGGCAAAGTAGTAAAATCTGGTCACGGCAGGCACTATAAGAAGACCCTTGCCGTGCCCATAAAAGGGGATCGAAAAACCGGGGAAAATCACGACATAAAGAAAGAAAGAAAGTAAAAACAAAGGGAAGAAAAAGATAAGAGAGAAAACAGAAAACGAAGAGAGTTAATACAGTGGGCATGCACCAGTAGGTCGATTTCCCTTTCTCCCTCTCAAAAACCTGCTCTCTTCCAAAAAGTGAAAAGGATTTCTTTGGGCATTAACCATTCAGGTTTGATTCCCTCAAAACCATTAATCCCCACAGTAGGATCTTTCTTGGGAGATTAGTTGCATTGAGAGGAGGCGTTCTACCCTCTTTGGTTTTGCTTCTGCGGACCAAACTTGGCTTGATTTATGTTTCTTCATGATTAACTCATATTATCATTCACTCCTTTACTTTCTTTGAAAAAAGTCATTATTATCACTGTGATTATGTCTCATAAATAGGGATTATTTGGTCATTTTCTATTAAATAGTCAGAGGACTCTATTTTTGTTGTTATTATTATATCTGCCTACCATAACTCATCTAAAACAACTCTACCTGACGTAAGCACACTCCTGACAGACGAGGCATAGTTTGTGCTCAAACCGGCCCAAATTGAGTTGCAGTTGGACTAGTCTCAACTCCCTTACTCAGAAACATTCGGGCCCACTACCGCAGGAGGCAACCCAGCCCAATGCACAACACAAAAAAGGCCCCTACACATTACATACGGTTTTTCATCTCCTGAGCTTACACCAAAATGGAAATAAAATTCAAGAACAAATTGAATACATTTTTTTTTTTTTTTTGGGAATAAGTGTAATCATCCTTCGTGGCTTAGCTTGGAGCCCTTTTGATCAGTTAATCTTAGAACACACTTTGCGAATTTCACCTTGAGTACCAGACTTGAGGCCAATGTTGCTCATCTTCACCATTGACTTTCCGAACTGCACATTGAAGGCATTTGACCAGTAGCGGCTTTAGGAATTTTGTTTAGGGTGTTCTTTAGGAAGTATAAATTACATCATCTTATTTATTTTTAGCATTTAGATAATTAGGTTTGATTCAATGTTATTAATTTCATTCCGTTCCGACTGTAACGGCCGGAAAATACTGTGCCGATAAACAAACCAGAATAGTAACCCACCCTATTCCACTTTGGAAAAAATTTCGGGTCATTCCGATCTATTTTGGGTGTTTCAGTAAATACTAGCCGAAATTCAAGATTCGGCCGACATGAATTTTGTGCTTAAAAAAAAAAAAAAATTGTTCTTAAAACCAAAACAAATTTACATTTTGTAAACCAAAAAACCTTAAAAGGAAAAAAATGAAAAGAAAAGAAATGAACAAAGGTACCTGTACAGTTAAAAAAAATCGTATTGAGAAATTTGAGACTCAACTTGAGAAGAGGTACTGCCGCACTAGTACTGATAGAAGACATAGAAGTTAGGATCAAGGAGAAAGGCAAAACGTAGATGTAAAAGTATAGATGAAGATGTGATAAAATTTAAAAGTATGAAGTGTAAAAATCGAGGAGAGAGAAGACGTGTGTGGTTAAGAATAAATAAGAAAAAATAATTAAAAATGAGAAGTAAGTAATATATATCTAATGAGGAAAAATAATACTGTAATAAAAAATAATAAAAGGTTGAAAATTGTGTTGTATTTGGTAGTGTGCTTAGTCGAAGAAATCAAACCACTGCCTAGCTTATAGTAGTTTTATTATATATATGTGTATATATATATATATATATTTTTTTTTTTTTTTTCAAATTTTAGTTCAAAATTGTTTTTTGAGTTTTTCTTTTTTGCTTGAAAGGTCCTAATATATTATTAAGATGCTCAAATTATAGACCAAAATTTAATTTTATTGACATAAAAAAAATTCAGAGTGGTCCCCAAAATTTTTTTAAAGGTAAATAAATATAAAATTTTAAATTATTATATATAATTTTTTGTACCACCCGCCGCCACTGCATTTGACCCAAGCGTCAGCCCATAACTTTTGATCAGACTCAAGTACTCCTCGGCCATTCCTCAAGTTGGAGAAGAAAGATGCGTCAAATATGTTTTGGCCACCTAGTCAATAGTTAATTGAAATGAATAGAAGTTAGATGAAATGTAGTAAACTAGGACACGTACTTTTTGGGTAAATCTATAGTTATAATAATAAAAGACGAGGATTTGAATTGTAGTTCACTGAACTATAAAGTTCTTGACTGTAAAACACATACTTTAACATGTAGCTAGGGATATAAAAAATGATTTATTAAATGATAATGCGTTGATGCTTACCGACAAGAGTAACAAGATCTTGAGCGTTTAAACCTTTCGCTGAAAACTTCTTCTTCTGAGCATCAATGGATTCTGTAAAGCCAGGCAAATCGGTAGTATCGGAAGCCAATGATACCCGACCATCTTTGGCTTCCGATGATACCCGGCCATCTTTGCGTCCGGTTGGCACCTGCCAATTTGGTCCATTTGTCTACAAGAAAAATGCAAAATATGATTAATTACGCGTAAAAGCATGTAAAATATATACTACTAATAAATTAATCTGATGAATATATAAAAGCATGAGATCAAGTACTGGTGTAACACCCCGGTTATTAAGTGTAATTTGGAAGAAGCTTGAGAGGCAAATTGGAAATTTAGTCATAAGATATTTTTGGGGCAAACTAGTAATTAAGCTTTTCAACTTAAATCAACCCCCCCTTTGTTCCTCATTTTCACGTTGATCTCTCTCTCTCCCTCTCTCGTTTTTCTTGTGTTGCCAGCCTCTGTAAAAATCTCCAAGACCCTTCTTCTAATGTCATGGGTATCCATCCTATTTTGTTTGTATTGCTTTTTGATGTTTTGGGTTTTATTTTGGGAGATGTTTTATTGAGGTGTTGGGACATTTAAGACTTTATTTGGAGGCTATTAATTTAATGAGGTGAATTGGATGTTATGTTTGGCTACCATGCGAGTTGGGTTTCTTGAGAAATCATATAGATTCTTGATTTATGTTGAGGATTGGATTGATTTTTGAAAGTGAGTTCCTTGCATTTTGGGAAAGATTTTCACATATGTGAAAGTTGATGGTATTGATTATGAAATTGTTTAAATTGATATGTATATTATGCTTGTTGCATGCTAAGTGTTTGATAAATTGCCTATATAAGTTATGGGATTGAATTTCTTGCTTGCGTTGTGATGATTGTTATATGAGATTATGGGTTGCATTCTTAGTTGTTAATGTGTGCTAACACATGTAGCTTTAAGGTTAATCAAGTCTCAAAGCTTTTGGAATAGTATTAAAATTATAGTAACTTTCTTTTGGGACTCTAAATCTTCCCTTGACAGATTTGAGTCAGCTGCAACAGATGATTTTTAATAAATTATAGAAAAATCATTTTGAACTGAATTTTTTATGGTACATACTACACATATAAGAGCTTATCCCTATTTAATTTCAAGTTAATCGGATAACTTTTAATGGACCAAATGATTTTTACAAAATGGCTAGCCTGCTATGTATTGAATTTGAAAGTGCGATGAAAACGCTGAGATTTTGTGGAATTTACTTCAAATCTTTGTTGAATGGATTGGTTTGTAAATTCATGTGTTTTCTTCGACATGTGTTTTACTTGGGAAATTTTAATAATGGTTTGGTTTAATCATTTAGTGCTCAAAAGGGAAACTCATGAGATATGCTACCTTTATTGGGAATTGATGTGTTTTATGTTTTGTTTATATGTGCACATTGCTTGCAGTGGAGAATTAAAATGCTTTGGTTTTGTGCCGTGACACTATGAGTTTGTATGCTTGTTCGGTTCCAATTTGGGAATGAGTACTTGTCTAAGGTTGGGCAAACTAGGCTTTAGTGTATTTGATTTGATTTAGGGGATCCTTTTTTATTTTGGAGACAAATATGATGATAAACTTTGTGATAGGCCTTGTTATTAATAGGCTTGATCCTTATTTTTCTAGGTTTCGAGATTCTTGGTGATGGACCTAGTGATGGGATAGGTTGATTTTTTGATGCCCGGTTGAGGTAAATTGGTTGGCTTTCCAAGGTAAGTAGCTTTTTAATGGGATTTTTGAAAAATAACCATGTTGCTTAAGCGTTATTTTTGGGTCAAACACATTTTGAAAAATTATTTGTAGGATTATGTTTTCTTAAAAAGTATTTTGCTGTGACCTTATTATATATGATTATTTATAAAAATTGCATCATATTTGGTAATGTGAATGGGGAAATGCATGATTTGTTAGTTTGGAAATGATAAGCATCTTTTATAAAATTCTTGAAAATGAATTTTATGGATTTATTTCATTATTTACAAATTCTAAAGATGTTTTATCTTGACTTGTGATATTTGGGAAATTAATAGAAAATCTTCTTGATAAGGAATGAGTTTGAAGGCTTTGAGAACCGTGTGAATATATTGGATATTACAAAGGTTTTTGTGAAACTACTTGAAATTGAACTGTGTTTTGATTTCATGTAAACTATGAGCTCTTTATGTTTTACCCTTGTGTTGTGACTTGTGATTACCTGGTGATTACCTAGCTAGATACTATAGTCTGTGTGACATTGGTATCTTAGCACTGTTTTTTGTGATGGCATATGAGTTCTGTCTTTGTGACGGTGATGAGTTCTGTTTTTGTGATGGCAGATTAGTTACATCTTTGTGACGACGTTAAGTTCCATCTTTGTGACGACAGATTAGTTTTGGCTGTGTGTTGGCAATAAGTTCCGTCTTTGTGACGGCATTGTCACGTGGCCTTGGGTTGGATTTTTAGGTTTTAAAAGGATGTTTTGATAGCTCACAGTAAATAGTTTATAGTTTCTGTTAGGTTCTAAGGTCTTAGGATTTTATGTATTTAGAACTCTAATTTGTAATGTTGGCAAACCATGATCAAAACATTGTATTTAGTCTTGTTTAGGCTTGCTCAAAGTTGGTTTATTATTGTACAGTTGGAATCGAGTGGCTGCAGAAGTACTTGGGACTTTTGGCCTGGCTCGATCGATCGAAGAATAGACTCGATCGATCGAAAATCGCACAGGTTGAATTTTCTGCAGAATTTCCAACTCAGCCCTACTTCATTAAACGTTTAGGGTTTTATGTTTTTACCCTAGGTATATAAACAAAACCCTAGCCACGTTTTTGAAGGTTGTCCATATTGTATTGTTGCTCATATTTTCTGTTTGTGTGAATCTCTTGTGAGATCTTCGAGGAGCTTTCCTTCACATAAACTTAGGGTTGTCAATCTCTTGATGATCAACTTAGTTGCAACCATTGGAACTTAAAAGAAAAGCAAGCGGGGAGCTTGTAGCTGATTGAAGAATTCAAGAAAGAAGTAGTCCGTGGATTCGGAGCCTGCGCGTGGTCGTGTCAGGAAGTTCGTACTGGTGGGTAGCATTAGGAAGTCGAGCGGGGAGCTTGTAGTCCTTCTGTAAGAACTTCAATTCTTTCATAGTGAATTCTGTTATGCCTTGAGGATCGGTGAGTCAAATCCTCCCCAGGTTTTTACCGTGTGGTTTCCTGGGTGATCATATCTTGTGTTCATTTATTTTCCGCTGCATTATTATTCTTGATATGATTGTTGAATTGCTTTAACCTAGAATTGCTTAATTTGACTAAGTAACAACTTGGCTAATTAATCTAGGCTACGCAATTTGGTTGTTTTAGGGGTCTAAATAACCTATCAGTTTCATGTTGAAATATTTTGAGAAAGATTGGTGCTACATTCTTTTAATCATTCTTGTCATTTTATTAAGAAAAATGGTTTTGCATGATCCAAATGGAAATTCCCAAATTATGAAATGTTTTGTAAAATGCTCATTATCACGAAAATTGCATTTCCCCCATAGTTTTAAAAATCGGACCAGACCGGCCGGTTCGACCAGTTCAACTGGGAACCAAACACTAATCCGGTCCAGTTATGACTAATAACCAAAAAATAATAAAAAACTAGAATTAACTGGGAACCGGCCGGTTAACCGTAGAAATCGAAAAACTGGTATGGTTGAACCGATTTTGTAGAATACGATGAAACTAATGCATTTTTTAGAAAAAGACAAAAAAATAAAGCATTTTTTTCTCAAATACACCATGAAAAACTATAAGATTGATGATCCAAGTCTGTGTAAATGTAAAAACTTCAAAAAGAGAGAGAGAGAGAGAGAGAGAGAGAGAGAGAGAGAGAGAGAGAGAGAGAATGAGGTAAAGACCTAAAAATTGAAATGTGATACTAGATTATTTTTTAGCTGAATCATGGATTACCTTAGTAGGTTCAACTTATTGAAATTTTTTATTTTGAAATTTGTAGCAAACTTGAGAAACATGAGACACTTTGAGAGTTTGAGAGACTTCAAGAGAACCGTCTAAATCCAAAAGAGATAAGAAATGAGAAATGAGAAATGAGAGTTTGAAAAAAGTGGAGTAGGTGGAGTATTAATGAGTGTTTCTTTTTTTCTTTTTCAATGTCTTGTCTCCACCTCCTAGAGCCATGTAGAGCTTACTTTAACAGTATTGGAATGTGTGTGTGGCTATGAGAATGTGAAAAACATAAGTAAAAGTAATTGTTAAAAAATCTACTCGTGGAGAAAGAAACGTGGGGTACATGTGAAAGTTCAATTAGTGTAGAAAACACTATGAACGTTTTGACCCCCAATTACAAATTACCAATTCAAGCTTATTATCAAACAATAAATGTGCAAAACATGAACATAAGCTAATGACAGAATTGATAACCAATCTAAACCAAATAAAATCACATCCACAATAGAAATTAAATGACAAAGATTAAGGGAAGAGAGATGCAAACACAAGTACAACACACGATGTGTTATCGAAGAGGAAACCGAAGCCCTCGGCGTAAAACCTCTCCGCCGCCCTCCAAGCGGTAAATAATCCACTAGAAAATGTAGTTGGGATACATGAACAGCAATAGACCCTCCAAGCCTAATCTACATAGGTACCTAAGCCCTCCAAGCTTCTTGTTCCAACGAGGTTGCGCTAAACCTTTTTCTTCTCTAGCTTACCGGATTCCGCTATAGCCCATAGCATTAACCAATAACCATTGGTCCCTTCCAAACTGCTTCCCTAAGCACCAAAAGACCTTATCACAGATGTGGGTGTGGTGAGAAAAGGATTTGGTCAAGAACCTCTCAAGGATGTATCAATGGAGAGGAAGAGAGTAGAGGAATTTGAAGAGTCTCTTAGATGAAGATTGTAGATGAATCAATCTTGTTTTTCTCTAGGGTTTCTCTCTCAAAATTCTCTCTAGAAGCTCTCTCATTTTGTGGGTATAAGGGTCTATATATGGTGGGGTGAGAAAGGAATACGAAGATTCATTTTTTCCCAAACAAGGCTGGCTGGCGGCTTGGCCTCGCGACTTGACTGAGTCGCAAGTTCAAGCCACGAGTTAACTACATTGCCAGTCTGGATATTTTGTCCTGTAGTGCACCAGCAGGCATAACGCTTCAACTTCCCGCATGCTTGACACATGACCCTCTTCTGGCGGCTTGCCACCCGCGAGTTCCAGTTGTGAGTCCCTGCTTCTTTGTACAATGAGGAACATTTCTTCACACTCTCTCACACACTACCCTTACATGAATCCCACCTAAATATAGGGTTTCTAAGTGCTGAAATACAAGCAAATTAACATGGAATAAAGCCAACAAGATGGTTGATTAAATTCAACCTTACAATCTCCCCCTTTGGCTATTCCATGACAAAACCCTACAACAAACTCTAGACTTAACGCGTGAGTTGGGAACAATTGGAAAACTCACTTACACCTAACTCTAGAATCTGTGAAGTTCTTGAACCATAAGAACAAGTATCTCCTGAAACACAACAACACAGTTTGATCATTGTATGCAGAAAACTTGTAATGCATATAGAGCAAGCACAATGCGATCAAGCAAAATGGAAATAAGACATAGACCATGGCTTGACCAAACAGGCAATCACTACATACTAGTGATCACAATGCTGATTCACTCAAGGAATGAACATCTGGACATGCAAGCTAATAAGCGTATTTGCAAAGTATTATTTGCATGTCCAACACTCAACCAATGCATAAAACATATATGCATCTAGGAACAAAATCCTACAAGGGCACAAGAGTGGTGTACTTAAAGAAAATGCATGACATTAAACAGCAAGTACTTAAGCTACACAACATGTGAACAAAAACCTTAAAAGCTTACAAAAGCAACTGGTACAAACATACATAAAGTACTAGAACCAATTAACCACAGTGTATCAAACTCATAAACAAAGCAAAACATTATCCAAAGTATAAACATAAAATAAAGCTGAAAAATAAACTAGCTGTTTATAGACTGCTCCCCCTCAAAAATAGCACTCCCCTCAAGAGATGCTCCTAAAAAATTCTCTCCCTTTTTGACCGGAATGGCCAAAAGATCACTGTTGGGTGTTGAAGCTGTCAAACTTGGCTGAGAGTATGTTGAGCTGATCTTGTATTGCTGCCATCCTGTCAGTTTGTTCATTCTAGACCTCTCTGAGTCCATCAATCCTCTCCAGAATGATCTGAAAAGCATCTGGAGGTACAACTGAAGAAGTTGAAGCTCTGCTCCTCTTGCCTCTGCTTCTGGGTGTGGATGTCTGCCCTCCAACCTCTGCTTCAGTTTCCATAGGATCACCTTCTCCTAGGTCACCCTTCTCTTCATCACCTGGAAGACGAACTTGTATCCTTGTGATGGTTTGTTTGTTAATGGCTAAGAGTGGAGTCATGGGACTGATATCTTGAGGGATTGCAACACCCGTTGCTCTGAAAATCCTCATAAGAAGGCTAGGAAAGATTAGCTTGGGCCTAGAGGTGGTTCTAGTCTCATCCACAATTGTGTCAAATATGTGGGAATTGATGTCAATGAAAGTTTTTTCCTTGAGCTCCATGAGGAAGATAGCTCTGGCATTGGTGATTGTAGTCAGCTTCCTTATTAGATACAAGTTGAACATCATGATGGTGGTCAGACACCTCATGTCAGCCAAGAAGGCATTGGTGTTGAGACATCTCCCCTCTTTAACACCACCAATCCTATTCTGGACAGTTTCTATAGAGAGCATTATGTCCTTGTAATTAGTGAATTCATAATCCTCTAAACCCTCAAGCCCTAGAACCTCATCAATGTCATGAGCATCTAAGGTGAACTCACGACCTTTGATCCAACAGTTCAGCTCATCCTCCTTTATAACAACATTTGCATAGAATTCTCGTATTAAGGGCTCACAAACTGTAGGTAGATCACTCAGCAACTTATCCCATCCTCTGCCCTCAAAGCATTCTGGAATGAAGGTATCCTTCAAGTCATTTAAATCCACAAACCTCTCTTGGATAATGGTTCCCTTCATGAAAGAATCTTTGTATCTCTCAAAGTGCTGAACAGGCCTAAACAGGTTGTGGTCCATTTTCAGCCTTTTGTCAGCCTTCTTAGCAGGAGTCTTCTTCTTTGAAGGTGTGGGAGACATCTATAAGCAAGCAGAAGAGGCCACAAGAACAAAGCATAATAGATAGCTACTCAACATATTAGAACCAAATTAGAAACACATTGAGGAATAGAGATAAATATAACATGCTATAGTATAGAGAATTTAGCACAAATGACCCAAAACTCAATGTGACATTGTGCACAAACACAACAAGATCACCAAAAGACTTAAAATTTAACATAAGAGAAGATGTGCACCAAGCAATCTATTGACCAAATTCATCAAGAAACCAGCTCTAACAATTTCTGAACACTTAAGCATATGTCAACAAGACATTACAAAATGGGTATGATATAAAAACTGAGTCCAGAAACAACAAAGGAACACAATACATAATAGAAAAAAATACCAAACATCAGATTGATAAATGCAACAAAACCCATTCAAACAAACCCAACAAAATATTCTTAACCCATATCCGAAACCCCTCAAATATCAAAACAACAGCACAACTCACAAATTCAAGAAAAAAAATGTTCAAATCATGAAGAATGAAGTGAAAAAGAGAAAACCCATACCTTTTTCTTGAAGATTGGAGTAGAAATGGTGCCAAAATGAAGGATTTCCGAAGAGATACTCGGAGTGTTTGAAAGAGAGAAATGGAGAAGACACTGAACAGACACAAAAAATCGAGGGAAAAACTGAATTTTTTTTTTTAAAATTGTCTTTAAAACGCAAAACACGCGTTTTCGCGACTGAGTCAAGTCGCCAATCAGTTGCCAGGGTAAGTCGCGAAACACTTTGAAATCGAATTTCGTGAAAAATTTTCTAAGTGTTTTTCGCGACTGGAAGGTCTACTCACGAGAGAGTCGAGAGGTGAGCCTCGAAAATCTCTGTGTACCTCTCGCGACTAGACCTTCCACCCGCGAACAAGTCGCTACACTAAGCCACGAGAATCAACAAAACTCAAATTTTGAAAAATATTCTAAGTATTTTTTGCGACTGAGAGCTTGACTCGCCAGTGAGCCGCGAAAAATCTCGGAGTGGGCTCGCGACTGGGGCATGCGATTGGGCCAACCCGTGACTGAGTCGCCAAAACAGGACAACACTGTTTTTGAAATTTTTGACATTTTTGTAAAAACAAAATACTTTCCAAAACAACTAAAACATTCAAAAATATTTTTGTGTTTGTTCAACAAAGATTGAGCATGTGAAAACACATTTAATCAAGTACAATCACATAAATGAATATGACATTCATTGAACATAGACTTCTGTGATGTGTGTGAATATCAAAAATGAGATAGTCCTTAGTCTAATGTGAAGCTTCAATAATCAATTCAATCAAGGCATACACAGCTAGCACTAGATAATGTGACCTATCTCAATTATAGAAGTATGCATATATGACCTCCCACATAAACTTGATAACATTTCTTTGAAGCTTTTCATTTGGCTCCATACATATCATATCATTTGATCATTAAGAAACAATACATCTCATTATGAGATTGATGCCTGAAATATTTGATATTTCAATTTGATGAGTTAGCCTTTGGCTTTTTGGGCATCATACAATTTATTTTGGTCGCTTTCCCTTTTTCGTAGTCAAATACTAGTATGTGCGACAGGCTTTTGCAGCTCTATATCTCTTTTCATTTGGAGATTTACATTTGGAGAGCTCTTTAAGCAAAAACAACAAAATAAAAAGTGGGAAGATATATAGGCATAAGTCTATGCATGTCTCAAGATCAACAGAACCATTCACTAATCATTCATGTCAAGGTTGAAGATCTATTTACAACAGTCACATAGATTTCAAGATTTCTTCCACAATGATATGAGTGCATAGGGAACAAGCTAAGCTCATAGATGCACAAGGCCATTAGTACAAAAGTACAAGGCAAAACATGTTTTGAGACAAAACACAACAAAGTCGATCAAACTTTTTGGATTTTCTACTTTTTATGTGTTTTTGGATTTTTTGACACAAAAGCAGTAAAAGATTGATAAAAAACAAACAATGTAAAAACATTTTAAAAACAAAAACAAACAAATTTTCAACACACATTAGCAAAAAGCAAACTACCAAACATAATCACAAAGCATAGGAAGAATTAATGCATGGGCATGTTATAATGCTTATGCATGAGTACCCTTCGTCACCCATACGTCACGTGCGTTTTGGGTGATATCCTTGACGGATTGGGTACGAGAGTTAGGACTTTCAAACCTTTTTGTGAAGCTTTCCAAATAAGTGGTGAAGGCACCAATCATTTTCATCACGTCCATTTTTCCGGGATCAAGGTTTTGACTTCTTGGTTGCTCACCACCCCAAGACCTCATGTCATTTCTTCTTCCTCGTGATCGAGGAGCGCTTGCATTGTTTAACGCTCTCAACTTATGACAGTTGGGTCTAGTATGTCCTTGCAGTCCACAATAGTGACAAAAATGATTCGTTCGAGGACCCCGTTGTGATCTCGGAAGAGATCTTCCTCTAACTTCACGTCTGGCTTCTAATTGATTACGGGATGTATTTAACACCCGTTGATCAGCCATATTCTGCTTCTTTTCAGCCTTAACTTTATCAGGAATAGACTCTTCTACAACTGGCTCCTTAGCCTTCACAAACTTTACTTCTTTGGTGACATTGGCTGATGGTCTATTCCCTCCGGTATATCCCAATCCGGACTTGTCTGAGAAGTGTTTTTGAGATGAGATAACATCTTCTAGCTTCTTGGAGGAGACCCTTTCTATCTTTGCATGTGCTTGCACTACCTCTTGCTCAAGAAATCTCACTTTTGTGTAAGCTTCTGATAGCTCACCATTTAGTGTTTCAATCTCACACTTTGATTCCTTATATCTGACTAAGAGACTTCTGTAGTCCTCCTCGGCTTTCTTCATCTTCTTCACAGCTGCCTTCGTCACCCTTGCATACTCTCCCGATTTCCCAAGGAGTGAGTTGTAGTTCTCTTAGAGACCAACTGTGCTCTCATCTTCTTTAGCTTCTGATTCTTCAACAACTCCCATTGATTCTTCATCACTATGCTCCCCAAGCTCTTGTACAAGCAAATTCAAGTCCTCCGAGGACTCAACATGAGCAATGGTCATAAACGCGGAGTAGTTTCCTTCTCCGTCACAGCTATCCTCTGAATCAGAATGTGATGAATCCGAGTCACTTAGAGTGGTGGCATAGACCTTGCCCTTTGATTTCAAATAATTGGGACATTCTTTCTTGAAATGTCCATGTCCGTTGCACTCGAAGCACGTGATTCCTTGCGATGATTGGGATTCTCTACCATATTTCCTTCTGAATTCCCTTTTCTCCTTCCCGAAATTCTGAAATTCCCTTTGTCACCAGATTTCCCACTGTTCTTGAGTTTTAAGAATTTCCTGAAGTTTTTCACAACGTAAGCCACATCTTTATCTACAGCATCTTCATCCAAAGAGTCATGAAATACTACCCTCTCATCAATTGTCTAAAGAGCGAGAGATTTGCTCTTCTTTTGCGTGGGCAGTGACAATTCATATGTCTGCAATGAACCAACCAACTCTTGAACTTTAATGTCGTCGAGATCCTTGCTCTCTTCAATAGCTGTTACTTTGACACGGAAGCTTTCCGGTAGTGATCGAAGGATCTTCCTTACTATTTTAAAATCCTTCGTCTTTTCCCCCAAATTGAATTTGCCGACAACCACCTAGTTCAGCTTACTATAAAAAGAGTCAAAAGACTCATCCTTGCTCATCTTGAGCTCCTCAAAGCGAGTGGTCAACATCTGTAGCTTGGTGTCTTTCTCTTTCTTTGTTCCTTCATAAGTAGTCTCCAGAATCTCCCATGCTTCCTTAGCAATAGTAATATGTGAAATCCTGTGAAATTCTTTTGGAAAGGCACCATAGAAAATAGCATTTAATGCTTTACTGTTAGCATTAGCCACCGCAAGAGCTGCCTTATCCCAAGTGGATTTGGCAGCCTCCGGCCTAGTCCAACCAACTTCAACTGCATCCCACATAGCATCATCAATAGAACACAAAAATGCCCTCATTCGGACTTTCCAAAATGCATAATTATTACCATAAAAAAATGGTGGTACATTTAGAGATTGAGACCTATCCATCTCAATACGGGGTCAGAGATTGCACTAAGGTGTTTAAACCACAGCAAGTGCACCCGCTTTGATATCAATTGAAAGTTTAATTAGTGTAGAAAACACTATGAACGTTTTGACCCCCAATTACAAATTACCAATTCCAGCTTATTATCAAACAATAAATGTGCGGAACATGAACATAAGCTAATGACAGAATTGATAACCAATCTAAACCAAATAAAATCACATCCAGAGCAGAAATTAAATGGCAAAGATTAAGGGAAGAGAGACACAAACACAAGGACAACACACGATGTGTTATCGAAGAGGAAACTGAAGCCTTTAGCATAAAACCTCTCCGCTGCCCTCCAAGTGGTAAATAATCCACTAGAAAATGTAGTTGGGATACATGAATAGCAATAGACCTTCCAAGCCTAATCAACCTAGGTACCTAAGCCCTCCAAGCTTCTTGTTCCAACGAGGTTGCGCTGAACCTTTTTCTTCTCTAGCTTACCGGATTCCGCTATAGCCCATAGCATCAAACAATAACCATTGGTCCCTTCCAAACTGCTTCCCTAAGCACCAAAAGACCTTCTCACAGACGTGGGTGTGGTGAGAAAAGGATTTGGTCAAGAACCTCTCAAGGATGTATCAATGGAGAGGAAGAGAGTAGAAGAATTTGAAGAGTCTCTTAGATGAAGATTGTAGATGAATCAATCTTGTTTTTCTCTAGGGTTTCTCTCTCAAAATTCTCTCTGGAAGCTCTCTCATTTCGTGGGTATAAGGGTCTATATATAGTGGGGTGAGAAAGGAATATGAAGAGTCAGTTTTTCCCAAACAGGGCTGGCTGGCGGCTTAGCCTCGCGACTTGACTGAGTCGCGAGTTAACTGCATTGCCAGTCTAGATATTTTGTCCTGTAGTGCACTAGCTGGCATAACGCTTCAGCTTCCCGCATGCTTGACGCGTGACCCTCTTCTGGCAGCTTGCCACCCGCGAGCCACCCGCGAGTCCCTGCTTCTTTGCACAATGAGGAACATTTCTTCACACTCTCTCACACACTACCCTTACATGAATCCCACCTAATTACAGGGTTTCTAAGTGCTGAAATACAAGCAAATTGGCACGGAATAAAGCCAACAAGATGGTTAATTAAATTCAACCTTACAACATGTATTGATGAGATAGTAAAAGAAGCAAAGTGACTCTTACAAGACAACTACAGGACAACTCATTAAACGTAAGGAAATAGTAAAAAAAAGAAAAAGAACAAAAAGAATGTCACATTAGTACTTTGCAAATATAACAATATATATATATATATATATGTATATTATATTGTTAATTTGATTCTTAACCGTCATAAACTTTTATATAGGGGTAGTGGGTTTTGTTATTTTTATTTCCTAAATTTAATACACGAAAACTAAATTTACATTATTTTTTTTAATCTATGTATATGTTTAACTTGAATATTCTTAGTTAAAAACTTAACAAATATTTTTTTTATTTCAAAATTAATAATTAAATTATTTATGATATCACCGGTTCGACTCGAAAACCAATAACCAATCCCTTTTTCGGTTTTTTCACTGTATTGGTTTTGAAAATTATGATTTCCCCTACTCCCATTAATTATGCTACTTACTAGGCTTTAGTTCATCTCAATCTCCAACAGTTTTACAGATAAATTAGCTATACATTGGACATGGAGCTTAGTTTATTGGTGGTGATTAAAGTACTATGCTAAGTGGGAAATTTGTGCTATAAAGTATTGGTGACTCAACTTACTAAATTTATCGAGGTCATAGCTAATACTATTGGAGATTGGGCTCTTGAGGTTGGTTAGCCTTTTGGAAGACCTAGATTTTTTGTTGAGGTTGTGTACCTTAGAAAGGATCGTGACTTTGTATTTATTTTATTTGCAGCATTGCAATCCTGCACGAAACAGTCATGAAAGTGCATCCTTAACAATCCAGGAGCCACAGTAGGATTAGATTGGAAGTGAGCTTGAACCGTTGAGCGAACAATGAATTCAGCTCGAGGGCATGATTTGGAGTAGAACCCAACACGAGTGGCTTGGCAATGCACATAAGAAACACTCACAGCGAGCAAGAGAAACACCAAAAGGGACGTTTGGATCAAACGTGCACTCTCCATTAATATAATAACAGGATAAGGATAAGGAAGAGATGGAGTGTGTTAAGCTAAATTGGAGGTTTTGTATTTTCAAATTTGTAGTAGCTCTAAGCTTTGCTTGTGGATATTGTGAGAATGAAGGAGGACAATCAATATATTTATAGGATCATTTGAGGTCAAAATTCGGAGAGAGAGTACGCAAAGTCTGCTGATCATAGCAAAGTTAGAGAATAATTAGATGGCCTGCAAATTTAATAATAGTAGTGAGCTCACCTTTGTTTTGTAATGATTCTTATGGATTGCATGGGACTATTCCGCGCGTGAAATAGTCCTCGTGAAAGAATTGTCAAAATCCAACCAAATAAAATTCATATAAAATTACAAAAAATATAATAATAATAAAGAACTGTTATAGCATTAATTTATATTTTTTTTTATTCACCGCCAATACAATTTGCATAAAATGGATTGTCAAACGTCAACGAATGACATAATTATTAACAATTAAAAAGAAAAAGACAAGAAGGATTAGGATAAACAATGTTGTTGGCCTATTTCAAAGTCGCAGCCTCCGATTGAGCGGGGCTGCTGGCACGCGCAATACCAACGAGCCCATAAGTACCAATTTTTATATGCTGTACCCGGCATATATGCCGGGTACCTCACATAGAGGGGGGCCCACAGTGTGTGGGGCCCACCCCCTTGTGAGGTACCCGGCATATATGCTGGGTACAGCATATAACTCCTCCATAAGTACACGTCTATCCTAAAAAAGAAGAGAAAATGCTTTATAGTATTTTCATAATATTTTCACAACAAATTTTATGTGGCAAATTGTTACAGGTTGTTATTGGTAAGGTAGAAAAGTAATTTCAGTAGTACGTTTAAATTAGAACCAATAACAATTAAACCACCTATAATTTGTTGTGAAAATGTTATAGACGTAGTACTTCTAAAAAAAGTGCTATTTTTTGGCTCATTTTTTAATCTTATATCAACAATGTTGATTGCCTATTTCAAAGTTTACCCAAATTAATAATGTTGACAACCCTATTGCGTGAGTTGTTTATGTATGGCTCTAAAAAAAATTGTTGTTTATGAAATGTTTTTATCGAACTATTTTAGGTTTCATTTGTTCAAATTCGTAAGAACATGGCGAGTGTCATGAAATTCAAGAGCCACCCTAATTTCAAATACTTTTGTAGTAAAATATAATTATAATGGCTGTAAACATCTCTCTTTTTATATTTCTGTTTATTTTATTTTATTTTTTACTTTTTAAGAAATGCCATGTGATGAGAAGCTATTCTGATTATGTTTGTTTCAACGTAAAATGTTTATGCAAAAAGACATTTCATTTTTCAGCATTTGGTTGTGTTCTTGAATATGACTTGAAAAACATTTTTCATTCAAAAGAAGATGGTTGAACCAAGTGCTGGTTCATCCAAGAGACCACGAATAGAGTCTATTGCTGGAGATTAATTGCTGAGGAGATTCTTGTTGATCTTACAGTTGCTGTTGCTGAGGATGGTGTTGATAAGGTAGATGTTGAGACCGGTGATGTTGAGCCTATTTTCCTCCTCCTCTCTCTCTTTGTGCTATGATGGAGACATTTATGACGACTCAAGCAGCACATAGACAGCTTTTGGATGAGCTTATCACTGAGGTTGTTGCTTTGAGAGCGGATTTTACTAAGAATAGGAGTGCTTTTCCACCTCCTCCACCCTCTAATTCTTGATGGTTGCCTTTGGCAATGCGTAACAAAAAGGGGGAGTAGAGTGAGAGAGCTCTTGTGCTTAGGGGAAGAGCAAATTTATGCAGCCTTTCTAGGTAGGGGGAGAGTTGAGAGTTGAGAGAAGAGATGATAATTTTTTTTTGCATGTATATTTGTTTTTGTTCTTTTGTTCTTGTTTCACAAACATGATATGTTGTGTTAATACATTGATGGTTTTGATGATGTTTATCATTTGATGTCTGATTCTCTATTATGTTTTGTGAATTCAATTTTAGTTTTTAGTTTTTGATTTACACTGTATTTTCCACATATGCGTTTATGGTTTGTTTTCAGTCTTTTAGGAATTTACAGGTTAATTCTTTCAACAACTGCTACCTATTTTAACAACGTGTAGATAGTAGATTATGTTAGAATTATATTAGGGCAATATCTTGTAATTGGGTTAGTTCTTGAATTAAGCAATTCATGTTTATGTGTGTTTTGTAATGGATTTCCAAAGGGGGGGATTGTTAGGTTCTAATTATTTAGGATTAAATGTTTAGTTTCCAAATTTATGTATCTTGGCAAACCGAGATCAAAACATGCCTAGATTAGGTGTTAGACATTGCTCATGTTAGCTCAAGTCAAGATTCAAGAACATGTAAGCTGTAGAAAAAGAAGTTCAGTAACTGTGAAGCTCGACTGATCGAAAGATAGGATCGACTGATCGAAAATCGTGTTCTACAGATTTTAAATCAAGCCCAAAGCCTGCAAAAAACATCTAGGGTTTCAGTATAACACTTCCTAGTATAAAAGGAAAACCCTAATCACATTTTACAAGCTCTTGGAATTCATGTGAGTTACTCTTGTGAGATCTGTGAGGTTTCTGTAACCTTCTAACTCTACAAGCGTCTACTGGAATGAGATCTACAATCACGAACTGGTTGAAACAAGTTGCTGCATAAAGATCTATTACTGATGGTTACCTGAAACCTTTGAGTGAGATCTCAAAGTCGCAAATGGAAAGTTTGTGTTCAACAAATCCATAGAAGAGTCCGTGGAGTCAAAGCTGCACGTAATTGTGTTAGTAAGTTCTACTTGAGGTAGCTTTAGATTTAGGGTTTAAATCTATTGTAATCTTCCATTCTATCATAGTGGATTTGTTTATCTTGAGGATAGCAATGTTAAATCATCCCTAAGTTTTTACCTTGAAATAGTTAGTTTGATTGGTTTTCTTGGGTCATCCTATTACTATTTTTTTTTTAAACTTTTTGTCACCAAGTAATATGTTTACATATGTTTAAGCTAGATCTCATAATTAACCTAAGTAAATACTTGACTAATTAATTAGGTAAGGGGTCTAAACAAACAAACAAGCATAATTGCCAGCATTGTTAAGAAGAACTCACAACCATTATATTTCTCTTGGTATTATTTTGTAAGGCAAAATGAAATTAGATATTATTTTTATATAATGGGTTGAACGAGTTACAAATTTGAATGATTAGAGTTTTTTTTTTTTTTTTTTTTTTTTTAATAGGCTTTTTCTTGAACAATTTGTTCACTTGTTATTGTTTGGTCTAATCTTGTCTCTCTCTTTTTTGGGTTTTTTTTTTTTTTTTTATTGGGCTAATTTTTATTATTATTATTTAAGCCAATTTTTTTGGAGTTTAAGGGGTTAAGGATTATGTTTGATGAGCCAAAATTATTTTTGGAGTAATGCTAATGTCCTCAACATTTTCATGACAAATCTTATGCAACAAGTTGTTATTGGTGAGTAAACAAGTAATGTCTGTATTGAACTCAAATTAGAATCACTAACAACTTACTATAAGATATATTGTAAAATTATTGTAAAAATGTTGTGGATTTAGCATTATTCTTATTTTTGTTAAACCTAAATTCCTATAATTTTCAAGTCAAGGTGTTCAAAATTTTTATTAGCGCAGATAGAATACGTTACTTTAGTATATAATTTTTTTGCAAGTGTATATATACATTATTTTACAAGTCAAGGTGGTCCTATGACAACCTTGACATTAATGCGAAGGCGCCACTATGAAGAGGCCTTTTAATGCTCTGTGCTTTTTTCTTCCTAAAATCTAGAGGATCTTTATCCTAAAGATATTTGTTGCATGACCACAACGTGGCAATCTATCAATACATTGATATATATATATATATATATATATATATATATATACTCTTAATTAGCAAAGCAAAATGTAGCATTCCAATTAATTTCCCCACCTACCCTACCGATATCCCCAATTTTTTTCACCTTTTCTCTCTCTCTCTCTCTAGAGATCGCTAGTGCTACTTCCTCCACTGCCTACAACTCACAAGTCACTATGACAAAGGGACCTCCACCGCTTCAAGATGGCTAAAAATTGATCTCCTCCACCACAAAACAAAATTTCTCTCCTCTTGTGAATCTCTGTTAGCATCTTCATCTTCTGCTTCTTCCAGAGTCAGGATGTCTAAAATTTTATTTTAGGGGTTATATATATATATATATATATATATATGTGTGTGTGTGTGTGTGTGTGTGTAAATATAATTTTTTTTTCCTTCAAGTTAGGGGTTCATTTGAATCCCTTGCCTTCAACGTGGCGTCGCCCTTGTAAGTGTTACGTGGGGAATAATTTACGGGTTAAGTGTGCATTCTCATAGTTTAGCAGTGTTAAGTGTAAAAGAAGTATAGTTTAGAAGGATAAAGTGTAATTTTCCAAGTGTTTGTGAGAGTATAGGGTGAATAGTGGTATTGATGAATCAGTAGATTAAATTTAAAAGGTAGAAGAAGAACAACCATTAATGAAAGTCACGGTAGAAAACTTGCTCTTAAATCAAGTTTGAATCCAGAGGTTAAGTGTACTCTGGCAACTTTATGTAAGGCAGAGTTTGATTTTTTTGGGGCTAATAGTGGAAAAGTTGACTGATAAGTAACCCTTACTGCCACTCTAAAAAATCGTACATAAGATTTTTACCTCATATGGCTCCTCATTCAATTCTTTCGAAGTCATTGGATCCTTTTCCTCATTTAAGAATCTCCTCCCTTCTTTCACTTTGCCCCAAAGAGTAACTAGGACCGATTCAATCACATTTTCATTCACTTGGAATCTGGGCTCTTCTACTTCATTTTGATCTAATTATTTTTTTGATTCTTTTTCCCTCTCTTTTGATCTTTTCTTTTTTTATTCCCTTCCATCATTCCTTAATTTCCATAGGTTTGATCCTATAGAATCAAGCCCATTTTCTCATTGAATGAAAGGTGTGAGATAAATAAGATTTTTTTTAATGAAATCTCTCACCTTCACTTAATTTGAGATGTAGAGAACTATTACGTTTATAAAAATCAAGAATTAAAAATACAAATTTAAACCCAACATTATCTGATTAATAAATGTTGATTACAAAAGCCCATATTTTATTATAAGGGACTACGATTAGTTCTACTAGTAATAAGCGTATAAGACAATAACAATGCTTTTTTTTTTTTTTTTTTGCAGGCTGATTTTGTATCATTTGATGTTTTCCATCTTTTTCTTTTCTGTTATCCTTGTGACAGTTCTGATCTCTACTGTAACACTGTTTGTAATATTATGCTAAATTTCCTTTGTTCATGATGTTCCTGAACCTAAAGGTTATGGCAGAACTTTTATTTTATTTTATTTTTTTGGTAAACATGGCAGAACTTTTATGTTGCTTGGGAAAGAAATTCTACATACTGCGACCCATTAATTCTGCAATTTTACTCTAGTAATTAACAGCTAGCCTCCCTAGACAAATAAACCTAACACCGGAGTATTTCTTGGGGGTCCTTGTCAAAATCTTGAGCGATTTGATTCCTAAAAATAAAATGTTAATACACACAAAGTCAAATATGTCAATTCTTTTTGGATCTGCTTACTATTCTATGATCTTATCTTATCTAATTTTTTTTTTTAATTTCTGTTATTATTATTATTATTATGTCTAACTAGTGCCATTGATTTGCATGCATTTGCGTTTATCTATTCCTCACAATTGGTCGCATCAATTGTGGGTTCCAGTTAGCTCAACTGGTAAAGTCTCTAATGATTAAATAAAATATTTGGGTTCAATCTCTGCTTACACAAAAAACTGATTGGTGTTTTAGTCTGATAATAAAGAGTTATCATCATGAACGAATACCATAAGTTGAAACTCTAAAAAAAAAATTGATCGCATCAATTATTGCAAAAAAAAGTTATGAGGAATATTTTGTTTTTTGGTCCTCTAATAAATATTGAAGCTGTCCCTGGTTCGCTATCAGTGCAAGTTGGATTGGTTCCTAATAATTTCATAGTCATCCTCTACTTTGAAAAAGGAGAGCTTCCTAAAGTCGGTATAATGCCTTTTTAATTAGCAACTAACAACCAGCGTATTGTCGGGCCTTTATTTCGCAAGTTGTTGCTGAAACGTATGTTTTATATTTTATTGGTACCAAGGTGGGGTTAATTTTTCTTATTCATTGAAGGAATACCCAGAGATTAATTCAGTTTGTGTGTACAGGGTACAGACCTATCTACAAGGGGAGTACACAAGAGTATAAATGTGTACTCCCTCATCTCACATGAATGGTGGGTACCACTAATTAAATTCATGGTGG
Source organism: Quercus aquifolioides (assembly GCA_019022515.1). Lineage (NCBI taxonomy): Eukaryota > Viridiplantae > Streptophyta > Magnoliopsida > Fagales > Fagaceae > Quercus > Quercus aquifolioides. The sequence continues at coordinate 20,113,323 of CM032332.1, read as the reverse complement.
GACTCACCATTCATGTGAGAGGAAGGACTATGCATTTATGGTACTTCGGTAATATTTAATAATTTTCCATCTGCAAGTTGGTATGTATGTGCAACAAGCTTTACCGTTTATGTTAGGTTTTACCATATATATATTCATTCCATATTTGGGAAATGAAGGATTTAAATCTTGACGTTTTCATTGAAAACACTAAAAAATGATTATCAGATTAGTTACATAATTTTTGGCTAATACTTATCTTGTATACTAAAATTGAGGGGAAACTGCACACATAAAAAAAAAAAAAAAACATAGATTTATCATTGCGATACATTAAACTCTATATGTTTAAACTGGACATTGTAAACCCCGACTTTCATAAATGCACCCAAAGAAAAAAAGAAATAAAGAAAATGATTCCATTGTCAAGAGATAGGGATGGCAATAGGGCAAGGTGGGTCCGAAGGATGGGGTATTCGCCCCCGTCCCGCATGGTTTTGTCTTACCCCATCCCCGCATGATGGGAAAAATTTTCTTACCCCATCCCTGTCCCTTGGGGCCCTGCAAAGCCCCGCCACACCCCATAAAACTCTACTTCTTGTTAATTTGTTCACAACTATTACAATTGTTTTTAATAAAATTTATTTCGTTAATAAAAATATACTGGAAATTACAAATAAATTTATCCCATCAAATCAAACTAATTTTTAGCAAAAATTGAATAATATTATTAAAGTGTTTAACAAGACAATATCACAACAAAAACAAAAATATCATAATACAAAATCAATTGTTCGATAGTATATAAATTTTTTTATGATAAAGACAAAAGAAAATGTTAAAATTGGTACCTTATTTCCAACCTTGCCAGAGGAAAAAAAAAAAAAAAAGACAGAAAGCCTTGTTGGGTAGAATAAAATAAATTAATGATATGTTTATTTAAATAGTAGGGTTTTAAGATATTAAAATTTTACAACTTAACCCTTATCAATGTGGGACTGGGTGGGGTAGGAATGGAGCGGGGCGGGACGGGTTGGGTCTAAAATGTCTAAACCCATCCCGCATTGTGGGGTTAAAATGCTGTAAGAGGTGAAGCGGAGAGAGGCGGGGCAAAATTGTCATCCCTATCAGGAGATGTACACTTATGATTTATGAAAGTGTAGGGTTTATTTTCTCAAAAAAGAAAGTGTAGGGTTTAAAATATTTCATTTAAAAGTCTAGAGTTTAATTCGTGCAATACAAAAACTGAGCTTTTTTTTTTTTTTGGGTACTTTCCCCTAAACATTTATTTACTGCTTGGTATATCTTTCATTGTTTTTTGTGAGCTTGGTATCTCTTTCCTTCTTTCTTTCACGGAAACAACCTATACAGTAACTTGTTCGATCACTTTTTCAACAGTCTAGGTGGGGTTAAATTATAAATGGATATATTAAGTAATTATAAGACAAAAAACTCTGCCTCGTGTTCACGTGAAAGTTGAAACACTATTGCGTCAGGACCGCCATGCAAACTATGGAAATGATTGGGGGGACAAAATCTTGAAGCCAGCTACAAGCTGGGCCATACATTATCTAATTTTTTGGAATCATTTCAATTTGAATAGCCGTCTTTGTTTACTTGTTACGAAAATTTGACTTCACTATTGCCTATATATAACTCTGGCTTACAAGCAATTTCTTTAACAATTCAAAAATACTTCTCTCAAGAATTGAATTGACTAGTAGTTAGTCTAGTAGTTTCATTTTCTTTCTCTCTTGCTGTCATTTTTCTTTAGTCATAATGGCGAGTGGACATTTCAGCCATATATTGATTTTGTTTACGTTCCTCTTGCTTGCCTTGAGTGCTTCCTTGGTGCATGGCCAAGGCACACGAGTTGGATTTTATTCTGCTGCGTGTCCTCGAGTTGAATCCATTGTTCGTTCAACAGTTCAATCTCATTTCCGTTCTAATCCCACTGTGGCTCCTGGATTGTTGAGGATGCTTTTTCATGACTGTTTTGTGCAGGGTTGTGATGCCTCTATCCTTATTTCAGGGTCTAACACTGAAAGAACAGCTGGTCCTAACCTATTACTGAGAGGATATGAAGTTATTGATGATGCCAAGACACAACTTGAAGCTGCATGCCCAGGCATTGTCTCTTGTGCTGATATTCTTGCCCTTGCTGCCCGTGATTCTGTTGTTCTGGTAATTATCACATGAAAAATATTTACTTTCAAACTAGTATGGAAGTAAATTCCTCTAACCAACTGGCAATTGATAAAATCATTTATGTGTGCAGTTAGTTACATGACCTATTAATAGATTATGCGATTTGTTTAAATGATACACGTGAATGGTTTTATAAGCAAATATGTTAATCGGTCCTGACTGATTTGGAGAAAAACTTTATTAGAAGAGAATGTTGTATGAATTTGTATTTCTGTGTAGTGTTTGTTATCTGTTCTTTGAAGAGTTTGGTTAATAATTAATCCTCCTTTGGGACTTATGATGCAGACAAATGGACCTAGTTGGGTTGTTCCCTTAGGACGTAGAGACGGGAGGGTTTCATTGGCATCTGATACTGCCAATTTGCCAGCATTCACTGACTCCGTCGATGTGCAAAAGCAAAAATTTTCTGCTTTGGGTCTCAATACTCAAGATCTTGTGGCCCTCGCTGGTAGTATTTTTTTAACTCAAGCTGGCAAGGTTTTGACGTTTTGTAATGAAAGTGAGTGAGAAAAGCGCAACTAGACAATGAAACCATGATTATTGTCGGTAATGAGAAAACAATCAATAAGTTGAAAAAGAAAACCAAAATAACACACACACAAGGCAATGCTAGAGATACTACAAATTTTAATATATAAATCTTACAAATTGACATGTTACCAATAACAAAAAAAAAAAAAAAAAAGTAATTTAAACATTCATTTATTATATATTTATTAAAATGATATCAATTTTATTTTTGTTACCTTAATTTGTAAATCTTTTATAGTGTATATATATATATATATATATATATAAAAAGCCTCTAGGATTTCATACTACTGACTGCACAGTTAGATCCCTTTGTTATGAGAGTAATATTGTTTAACAAGGAGCAACTAACAGACTATATTAGAGCTTTGCTTATGAGGGACTAGTCTAGTAACACGAATCTCTTAGTTTTTGTCTTAAAGAAGAAGACAAAAAACTTTTATTTTGAGCCGTGGTACCCATTGTGGAGTGCTTTCTCACTTAATTAGTGAGATAAGTGTTAAATTATCTTCCTCACTTTTTCCAGGTTTTGGACTGATGGTGAACAAAATATATTACAATAAGCATGAATATAGCGATAATCAATCATTAAAAAAGAAAACAAAAATGACACAAGAGAGTGAGAGAGATATACCCTTTACAGTTTTATGCTATGGACCCTCATTACAATTGTTTTTTTGTTTCTTCAAATACTTCAACATAACCTAACATTTTTTTTTCTGTCATTTCTAATAGGAGGACACACCATAGGAACTTCAGCTTGCCGGTTCTTCCAATACAGAATGTACAATTTCACTAAAGTAGGGAATGGTGCGGTGGACCCATCTATTGATCCATCATTCCTTCCTCAACTACGAGCACTCTGCCCACAAAATGGAGACGATTCAAAGCGAGTTGCATTGGATACTGGTAGCCCTAATAGGTTTGACACCTCTTATTTTACAAATTTGAGAAATGGGCGAGGGATCCTTCAGTCTGATCAAATGTTGTGGACTGATGCTTCAACAAAAACCATTGTCCAACGCTTCTTGATGGGTCTAAGCTTTAATTTGGAATTTGGGAAGTCCATGATTAAAATGAGTAACATTGGGGTAAAGATAGGCAATGCTGGTGAAATTCGCAAAATATGTTCCAAAATTAATTGATGATATATAAAAGTATATAATCACGTAAGGAACTCACTTGTTCAGGTTTTTGTTTTGTTTTGTGTTTGTGTTTGTTAGCCTTAGCTTATACAATAACTCTATAGACGCCGAAAATTTTACATAAATTTTCATACCTGAGATATATCATGAGTGACAATTTTATGTGGAGGGTGTGAAATTTCATGTGAAATTTTGGGTGCCTATAATGACAGTACTCGGCTTACTAGTGGCTAATTCGCATAATAAATAAAAACCAGGATCTAAATTTACTCAACAAGTTTTTAATCCATATAGACAAAACATAATGATAGGCCAAAAACGAATTGACCCCTTGTGATGAATTAATTGATTAATTAGCCAAGTTTAATTAATTAATCAAATTAACATGCAAACGTGTGATAGCACAAACAAATCACTAATTAAACTAAGTATGCAGCGGAAAATAAATTGACACGGTGATTTGTTTACAAATGGGGAAAACCAGCAAGGCAAAAACTCCACCGGGTGATTTTAAGGTCACCACTCCCGAAATTCCACTATTATCGCAACAAGCGGTTATAAGTAAAGGAATCTCAGTACCTTATATCAACCTACAGTTTAACCCTTACCCCAATACCCAATTAGACTTGTTCTGTAGTGACAATTTCTCCTTTTGATGCACAGCTCCCAGTACGTGACTAAACAATTGTGCGGATCCCAGTACGCAACTTCAATCACCAACTAGAGAAGGTTGTTGGCTGCAAAGTTCTTCAGTTCATCCACGATGAAGATTAAGAAGATGCTTGGTTACAAAACCCTACGGTGCATAAACACAGCAACTTCTTCACAAAAATGATGAACTAGGGCAAAACTCTGTCTCTAGTCACAATTTGCTTGAACAAACTTTGCTCAACACTTGTGCAACTTGTGTCCTCTTTAACGGCCTTTAAAATAATCATTTTGTATGTCTAGGGTTGTAAGAAAAGAAAACCCAAACACATAATCACGAATTATAGTTAAAACAGATCTGAAATTCTGTTTTTCATAAACCTCGACAGATGCCTATCTGTCGAGATGCTGTCGAGCAGCTGTTGAGCCACGGGGCTGGAACAGCTCTTAAAGCTCAATAGATGGCTAGCTATCGAGCTTTAGCGACAGACACTTCTTTAGCTTGAATCTTGGAAAGACTTGCATGTTTTCAACACTTGATCTTGAAACACAGTTTCTTGAAGTATTAAATACATCTTAGATCTACCCAAATACAAGTAAAATGTGTTTTGTCAAAGGGTTAGCCAATTACATAAAGTAGTGACATATGTTCCTAACAAGTGAATCACATATGTCCTAACAATCTCCCCATTTGGCAATCCGTGACAAAACCACAACAAACAAATGAACATATGAGAGAAGTCATAAATCACTCAACTCATAATCACTTGTTGAATACAATAAAATCTATCCTAACACAAACTCTTGAAAAACTTTGCAAAAAGAGAGTTTATGGCAAGAAGACTTTAACAACCTGTATTTCTGAAACACTATAAACAAAACTCATCAAGGCATCTTAGTGTGAAATAGAAATAATAGATTGCATACAAGTAATAAGAAGCATGTGCATAAAGAGAGAAAAGAAACAACACATGTAAGGGTAGGTGAAAGAAACATACATCAACATATAAAGATAATAAGTACAATGTATGTCAATAATGGTCACAAGACCCAATGTACAAGAAATAAATGTATCTAAAGTAGAGAAAATAAATAAAGATACAAGTAATCCTCACTACATCCCTCAAGATATCAACACTCCCCCTAACAAAAATGTCCTATACTAACTCTCCTCCTAAGAATGACTACTCTCATATCCAAAACTACTCCCCCTTTTTGTGACGAGTGACAAAGGGTAAGAGTGTCAAGTAGAGATCTCATTGGTAGAGCTAGCATCTCCATCATCATCATCAAAAGCATCATCGTCATCACCATCATCATCATCATCCTCAGCCTCAGAATCAGAAGCCACTAGAGGAGGTGGAGGAGAAGCCTCAGAAGCGAAGCCACCCATGATCGCCTGCCGCTATGCAATACGGCCGACACGAACGTTCACCTGATACAGCTTTGTAGAGAGTGTATTAAGGCGAGCATCCATGCGCTGCAATTGCGCCATGATGTCTTCAAGTGACACATCGCTCGTAGAAGAGGATGGAGTGGATGTGGATGGAGCAGAACGAGATAGAGCCGAACGGGAGGGAGGAGCTGCAGAATCCGACTGCTGTGACCTAAATTGCACCTCGCTACGTTTAACGGTAGCGGCATCTATGGCACACATGACAGGGAAGTGATTGGAAGAGGGAAAAGGAACAGAAAAAATGGCATAAAATCTGCGTGATAGCCAAAGGGAAAAGAGCTTATCATGGGTAGCCGTATCCCTAAATACATCTAAAATAGAAAGAATAAAATGTGAAGGAAAATCTATAGTGAGGTGCTCTAACAAAGAAAGCAAAAATCGAGCAAGAGGCTCTGTGATGGAGTTATAGTGAGAGAGTGGGTGCAATACAAAAGTCATCACCATGTTCATGAATCTAGGACCTTTAGCAAAGGGCTTACATGTGATCACCCAAAACAGAAGGGCGCTCGCAAAAAGCAGACATCATCTCATCTTTGGACACAGTCCTCAGACGCTCACAACTGGGGTAGATGGAGCTGACTTACGTTTAGGTGTCATAGACACGATTAACGTAAACAGAAAAGAGAGGGAGAGAGAAAGACAATTAGAAAAGTCCTAAGCAGTTCAAATATATCAAAATATATTGAAAAGAGAGTACGTATACATGGGAAATGCATGAACATGTGACATGCAATATAAAATTCATCATGGGCTCAGCCCAATCCAATCCTACCAGCACATAAACAATTTGCACACATCTAAATGCATGATAATGTTGTTATAATGCAAATGTGATGCAATGCATGAGATTTTAAACTCATTTAAGCAAAAACCCATCCCAAAATTGCAACAATAACTCATCAATTTTGAAAACCCCCAAAACCTAGGTTTCAAAACATGAAATGCGTGAAAATGAGAGACAAGAAACTTACCAAGTGAAAGAAAAACCTTGAAAACACTTGAAAATAACTTGGAATTGAGGTTTAGAGTGAGAGAGAGTGATTTGGGAGGTGAGGAGACAAAGCTATCGAGAGAGAGATCGAGAGAAATGAAGTCCGTATCGCATAGAACCTATTTATAGAACCTAAGTAAATCTCAACAGATGTCTAAAAGAAGCTCAATCAATCCACCAGGTGTCGAGAAGTTATCGAGGAGACAAAAGTTTTCTCGATCGATCCACCCGCTATCGAGAATGTGTCGAGATTGCGATAAGAAACAGCTTAAGAGTTCGACAGACAGCCAGGTGTTAAGAAGGTGTTGAGGAGGTGTCAAGATGGCTTAAAAACAGTTTTTCAAGAAGGGAAAAACACAGATATGAATGCAATCAAGCATGCAACTCAACAAAGGATCCAAGAAACATTTTAAGCTCTCAAAATCATCTCTCAACAACAATTTTAAGCACAAAGATCCCAAAAAAAATAAACACACACACACACACACATTAAACAAGTCTAACCAATTTTATATTTCAAAAAATAAGTCAAGACATTTTAGTGAGCATACATTAACACATGTAAACTTTGTGAGGGCCAAATCACATTGTACCTACACATGTATCAAGAGTAGCAAAGAATATTGAGTGTTGTGTGTGAAAAACATCGCAAGATTGCACAAGTGTATACATGTTATGACGATTTGAGATATGAGAAAATTACTTTAACTCACACACAATCATAACTGTTTGATGGAGACTATCACCTTCGAGGTACTTCCTATAACTCCCACATCTCCTAGAATACACACTTGCAATCATATATAAAGCAATTTTTATTCTTTTTGCTTTTTATTTTTCTTTGCATATTTTTCTTTTTAAGCAAATCATGCTTGGGTATATAAGAGATAGAAAAGAAATACCCAATTATGTTAAGCATTTGACATTCCAATTTTGCTATGCCGAAGCACACAAATGCCATTGACATTGCACTTTTGCTATGCCGAAGCATACAGATGTCATTTCATGATTGGTAGGCAATAGTGGTGAGATGGTTATTTATGCATTTCTCTTAGGATTTTCTAGTCTTTCCCGTCAAAAAGAGTGATACAAGTGTTAAGTACAAGAGATAATTTAATCTTACTCATCACAAACAAGAGCCACAAAGCTCACTTGCTTAGTTGTGCATAGAGATGCTCATCTAAGCTACAAAAGATACAAAGTTTAGAAAACTTTGTTTCAATGGCCATCCAAGGTATACAAGTACCATGTACACAAAACACACACTGTTTTTGTATTTTTTTGATTTTTCAATTTTTTTTTTATATATATCATTAACAAAATAAACAAACAAAAACATGTTAATCAAAGCAAAACAAAAACTATACTGACTCAAAATAAAAATAAAACACATAAGTTATGCAAAAACAAAAAAACAAGAAGAGAGAGAGGAAAGTGATAGAATCACTTGGAGTCCTTTTTCTTCCACACCTTGGAAGAACCTTTCCTTTGATTAAACCCTTGAACCGGTAGTGAGGGGGAGGAGTTGAAACCGTTCAAGTTTGAAAGGAACATGAGGGCTTTGAGAAGATCTCCAAGAGGAGCTAGAGGATTAAAGTTAATTCCGGCTTCCAGATGCTATCATGTCGTTGCTCTGTTGAGTGGCTAACTACTTAAAGCAATTTGGTCGAGTATGTCTGGCAACTCCACAATGATGACAGAGATGCTGCTTCTTTTGTTTAGACTTTTGAGAGTTAGCCTTCTTGGCCCTAGGGTTTTTAGCTTCCTTCTTATCTTGCTTAGGGGGTGCTCCTAAGATAGATTTACCCTTGTGTATGTTCTTACTAGCTAAATCAGTTTTAACATCATTGTTCTCAATTTCAACATTATTATTAGGAGGAACAAAAACAGTAGTACTAGTAGAAGCAATATTAGAAGAAGAGAGACCATACCCTAAACCTATACGATCAGAAGTAGATTTCTGAAGATTGAGCATCTCATCAAGCTTTGCACTTGAAGTCCTCTCCAATTGAGCTCTGACTTGAAACAATTCCACTTCAAGCTTCTTGGTCTTCTCAGCCAAGAAATTGTTTTCAAACCTCAGTGCTCCAATAGTCTGATTGGCTTCATCAAACTTTGTGGAAAGCTCTTCACGATCAAGTTCCACATCATTGAGCTTCTTGGTGGCCAGCCTATGAAGTTTCTCATGATTCTCAGACACTTTGTACAATTTCTCATAGGCTGTATGGATATCATCTTGATCATCCATCTTCTAAACTTAGACTCCACCAAGTCCTCTTCTTCGTCCACATCTTCAGCAATCCCCTTAGTAGGATTAACGGTGGCAGTGAAGGCATTCAAGATTCCGTCATTTTCATTGTCGGAATCATCCTCAGGCTCGGTGTCGCTCAAGGCAGCAGCAAGTGCCTTGCTCTTCTCAATGCTCTTAAGATATGTAGGACATTCCTTTTTCATGTGACCGAAGCCTTGACACCCAAAGCACTTAGGTCCTGCAGGAACAGTGTACTGACCGCCATCCCTAGCATCCTTCTTCCCTTTATCTTGGCTCTTGAACTGTGAAGAACTAGATTGCCTACGATCCTTGTCGAAGCCCTTCCCATTGGCATTCTTTATGAACTTCTTGAATTGCCTAGTGATATAGGACTTCATCTTCGAATCCTTATCATCTGAAGACTCATCAGTGTCACTGCTCTTGGCCTTCAATGCCATGCTCTTGCCCTTACCCAACTTGTCAATTCTTGTTAACCCTAGCTCGTAGGTTTGCAAATTACCAACTAGCTCTGTCAAAGGAATCTTGTCAATATCCTTTAATTCCTCGATTGCCGTAATCTTGGCATGAAATCTCTCGAGTAGAGATCTGAGCACTTTCCTTACAATCTTGGGTTCAGGAATGGTTTCCCCAAGATTGAAGGCTGAGTTCACTATGTCCTTGAGCTTTGCATAGAATTCATCGAACGACTCATCCTCCTCCATCTTGATTTCTTTAAAGCTTGTAGTGAGCCTCTGAAGCTTTGAATCTTTGACAGCCTTAGTTCCCTCACAGATTGTCTGGAGAATGGTCCATGCCTCCTTCGCAGTTTCAGTAGAGGATATCTTCTTGAACTCTTCATTAGTGATTGCACTGAATAAAGCATTCAATGCCCTGCTGTTGAAGTTTGCCGCCTTGATCTTGGCATCATCCCAATTAGCTGGCGCTTCCTTCGGCTTGATCCAGCCAATCTCTACAGCTTGCCACACTTTCTCATCTAAAGACTGCAAGAAAGCTCTCATGCGTACTTTCCAGTATGCGTAGTTAGTGCCATCAAATAAATGAGGTATAATTAATGACTGTCCTCTATCCATAACAAATAGAGGTCAATGGATCAACACAGCAAAGATTAACCCTAATCTCTTGTACTTAAGCTTTTGACATTGCACTTTTGCTATGCCGAAGCATACAGATGTCATTTCATGAATGGCGGGCAACAGTGGTGAGATGGTTATTTATGCCTTTCTCTTAGGATTTTCTAGTCCTACCCGTCAAAAAGAGTGATACGAGTGTTAAGTACAAGAGATTACTTAATTCTACTCATCACAAACACGAGCCACAAAGCTCACTTGCTTAGATGAACATCTCTATACACAAATTTTTTTCAGTGGCCATCCAAAGTACACAAGTACCAATGTACACAAAACACACACTATTTTTGTATTTTTTTATTTTTCAATTTTTTTTTTATGAAAAAAAAATAAAGCAAAGCTGAAAACAAACAAACAAAAACATGTTAAACAAAGCAAAGCAGAAAACTAGATTGACTCAAAACAAACACACAAGTAATGCATACTCAAAAAAAAGAAAGGAAGAGAGAGAAAAAGTGACTAAATCACTTAGAGCCTTTTTCCTTCCACACCTTAGAAGAACCTTTCCATTTGACGAACCATTGATCCGGCGGTGAGGGAGAAGAATTGAAACCGTTCAAGTTTGAAAGGAACATGAGGGCTTTGAGTAGATCTCCAAGAGGAGCAAAAGAGGATGGAAACTAATTCTGGTTTCCTAATGAGATCATACTGTTGCTCTGTTGAGTGGCTAACTACTTATAGCAATTTGGTCAAGTATGTCCAGTTGCTCCACAGTGATGGCAGAGATGCTGCTTCTTTTGTTTAGACTTTTGAGTATTGCCCTTCTTAGCCTTAGGGTTTTTAGTCTCTTTCTTATCAAGCTTAGTATGTGCTCCAAAGATAGATTTACCCTTGTCCATGTTCTTACTAGCTAAAACAATTTTAACACCATTGTTCTCAGATTCAACATTATTAGCAAGTGAAACAAAAATAGTAGTACTAGTAGAAGCAATACCAGGAAAAGAGAAATCATACCCTAAACTGGTTCGATCATAAACAGATTTTTGAAAGCTGAGCATCTCGTCAAGCTTTGCACTTGAAGTCCTCTCCAATTGAGCTCTGACTTGGAACAACTCTGCCTCAGGCTTCTTAGTCTTCTCAGTCAAGAAATTCTTCTCAAATCTCAGTGCTCCAATGGTCTGATTGGCTTCATCAAACTTCATGGAGATTTCTTCTCATTCAAGCTCCACATCATTGAGCTTCTTGGTGGCCAACCTATACAACTTCTCATGCTTTTCTGAGACCTTGTATAATTTTGCATAAGTTATGTAGATGTCATCTTGTTCATCCATTTTTTCAAACTTGGACTCCACCAAGTCCTCTTCTTCATCCACATCTTCAACAATTCTCTTAGTAGGATTTACAGTGGCAGTAAAGGCATTTAGGATTCCATCATCCTCATTGTCCAAATCATCCTCAAGTTTGGTATCACTCAAGGTAGCAACAAGGGCCTTACTTTTCCCAATGGTCTTGAGATAAGTTAGGCACTCTTGTTTCATGTGTCCAAAGCCTTGACACCCAAAACACTTTGGTCCTGAGGGAACAATGTATTGACCGCCATCCCTAACATCCTTCTTCCCCTTGTCTTGGCTCTTGAATTGAGACGAATTGGACTGTTTGCGGTCTTTGTCAAATCCTCTAGCATTGGCATTCTTCATAAACTTTTTGAATTGCCTTGTAATGTAGGATTTCATTTTAGAATCTTCATTTTCTGAAGACTCATCTGTGTCACTACTCTTGGCCTTCAGTGCCATGCTCTTTCCTTTACTCGATTTCCCAATCCTTGTCAAACCTAACTCATAGGTCTGCAGATTGCCAACCAATTCTGTCAAAGGAATTTTGTCAATATCCTTTGATTCCTCAATTGTGGTGATCTTGGCATGAAATCTCTCGGGTAGAAATCTGAGCACCTTTTTAACAATCTTGGGTTCAAGAATGGTTTCCCTAAGATTAAAGGCTAAGTTCACTATGTCTTTGAGCTTGGCATAGAACTCATCGAATGACTCTTCCTCCTCCATCTTGATCTCTTCAAAGCTTGTAGTAAGTCTCTGAAGCTTCGAATCCTTGACAGCCTTGGTTCCTTCATAGGTTGTCTAGAGGATGGTCCATGCTTCCTTGGCAGTTTCAATAGATGATATCTTCTTAAACTCTTCATTCATGACCGCATTGAATAAAGCTTTCAATGCCCTGTTGTTGAAGTTAGCCGCCTTGATCTTAGCATCATCCCAATCGATCGGCGCTTCCTTTGGCTTGGACCAGCTTATCTCCACAGCTTGCCACACTTTTTTATCTAATGACTGTAAGAAAGCTCTCATGCATACTTTCTAGTATGCATAGTTAATGACATCAAATAAAGGAGGTATAATCAACGATTGTCCTCTATTCACGACAACAGGGGTCAACGGATCACACAGCAAAAATTAACCCTAATTAAAGTATGCCTGCTCTTATACCACTTGGTAGGCCAAGAATGTTTGTGATGAATTAACCAATTAATTAGCCAAGTTAATTAATTAATTCAATTATCATGCAATACGCGTGGTAGCACAAACAAATCACCAACTCAGATAATATGCAGTGAAAAATAAAGTTGACACGGTGATTCGTTTACGAATAGAGAAAACTTTCAAGGCAAAAATCCCACCGGGTGATTTTAAGGTCACCACTCCTGAGAATCCACTATTATCACAACAAGTAATTACAAGTAAAGGAATCTCAGTACCTTATACCAACCTACAGTTGAACCCTTACACCAATACCCAATTGGACTTGTTCTATAGTGACAATCTCTCCTTTTCAATGCACGGCTCCCAGTACGTGACTAACCAATCGATGCATGGATCCAAGTACGTAACTAACCAACAACTTGAGAAGGATGTTGGCTGCAAATTTCTTCAGTTCATCAACACGATGAAGATCACGAAGCTCCTTGGTTACAAAACCCTACGGTGTACAAATGTAGCAGCTTCTTCAAGAGAGAGATCAACTAGGGCATATGTCTCTGGTCACAATATGCTTGTGAAAATCTTTTGCATTAAGTTGCATCAGCTGTTACAGCTCTTAAAATAATCCTTATATATGTTTAGGGCTGTGAAAAAAGAAAGCCTAAACAAATATACACGAATTGGAGTGAAATCAGATCTAAAAAACTAATTTTCGTAAATCTCGATAGATAAGTTACCTATCAAGTAGCTGTCGAGCATCGGGCTGAAAATCCCTTTCAAACCTCGATAGATGCTAGCTGTCGAGCTAGCTATCAAGCTTTAAAATCCAGCACTTCTTCACTTGTTTCTTGGACAGATTTGCATGGCTTTCACATTTGGACTTGAACTCTTGTTCCTTGAAGTATTAAACACATCCTAGATCTACCCAATTACAAGTAAAGTACGTTTTGTCATAGGATTAGCCAATTCTAAATGACATATGTTCCTAAAATGATTCACATATGTCCTAACAATATTTGTGTGGGTACTCGTTATTTTTATTTTTATTTTTTCAGTAATTAACCATGCTTCTGGACTTATCATGTAGGTTAATGGATCAAGTTGGGTTGTTCCCACAGGACGCAGAGACAGGAGGGTTTCATTGGAATCTGATGCTGAGAATTTGAAAACATTCAATGACTCTATCGATGTGCAAAAGCAAAAGTTTTCTGCTTTGGGTCTCAATACTCAAGATCTTGTGGCCCTCGTTGGTAATTTAACTTAATTTTCTTTAACTCAAGCTGGCAAGGTTTTGTAAAAAAAAGTGAGGAAGAGAAGCGCTACTAAACAATGAAACCATGATTAGTGTTGGTAATGACTAATGAGACAGTAATCAACAAGTTGAATTAGAAAACGAAAATAACACACATAAAAAAAGTAATGCTAGAGATACCATAAATTTTGATGTATAAAACTTACAAGTTGATAGGTTACTAATATACACACACAAAAAAAAAAAAAAAAAAAAAAAAAAATCATTTTGTTGAAATGACACTGATCGTATTTTATCATGTAGTCTCGACAATTTCACACTTCTAACCATTATAGTTAATTCGGAGAGAAGTATTGTTTAGCAAGGAGTAGCTAACAAACTATACATGGGCCCGCTTTAGTTGCATGGGACTGGTCTAGTAACACGAATCTCTTAGTTTTTGTGTCTTAAAGAAGAAAGGCAAAAATTTCTCTTTTGAGATTGTGGCCCATCGTAGAGCACTTTCTCACTTAATTAGTGAGATTGGGGGGGCGGGGGTGGGGTTGTATTGATTGTGAACAAAATATATTATATTGAGCATAAATATAGGCCATAATTTAATTAAGACAATAATCAATTATTGCAAAAGAAAACAAATATGAGACACACACACAAGACCCTTGATGAGCAAGGCGATCTTGCTATATAGCCTTTTTAATTTCACACTATGGACCCTCCTTTTTTTTTTCTTTTTTCTTTTTTCTTATATATATATATATATATATATATATAAGATAAAAAATCTATTCTAGCATAATTTAAGTGTATATATATGTGAAGTTTGCTCCTAGAGACTTGAACTCTGACCCTTGCCTCTCACTCCCCACAAACACTTATACTTGTAAAGTGACTACCGCACCAGGGGTGCGCAGTGATCACACTATGAACCCTTATTACAAAGGTTTTGTTTTTTTTTTGGTTTCATCAAATACTTTTACATAACCAAAGGTAACATTTTTTCCCCTTTCTAATAGGAGGACACACCATAGGAACTTCAGCTTGCTAGTCCTTCCAATACAGAATGTACAATTTCACTAAAGTAAGAAATGGTGTTGTCGACCCATCCATCAACCCTGCATTTCCTCCTCAACTCCGAGCACTCTTCCCACAATATGGAGATGTTTCAAAGCGAGTTGCACTGGACACTTATAGCCCTAATAGGTTTGATACCTCTTATTTTAGAAATATGAGAATTGGGCAAGAGATTCTTGAGGCTGATCAAATGTTGTGGAATGATGCTTCAACAAAAGCCATTGCCCAACACTTGTTGCTTGGATTGAATTTCAAAGTGGAATTTGGGAATTCCATGGTTAAAATGAGTTACATTGGTGTGAAGATAGGCAATGCTGGTGAAAATCGCCAAGTGTATTCCAAAATTAATTGATGATATAATCCCATAGGATCAACTCACTTGGTGGTATTGTGTGTGCATGTGATGGGCTCAATCAAACGAGTGAGTGACAATTCAATATGAAAGTAGGTGTGAAATTTTGCCTACAAAAGTATTGTAACTTATAAAGCACCCTTACCTCCAAAATTAAAAGGAGAGGGATCGAAAAAGAGTATTGCAACTTATAAAGTACCCTTACCTCCAAAATTAAATGGAAAGAAAATAAATGAAGTGTGAAGAAGTGATTGATAAAGAGGCATCCTATTTGACCCACTGCTTGTGGTGGAATGCTAGCTTTAAAGTCGAGATATTTTGTACTAGACTTGTTGTGGCTAGTTAATATTATTGTAAGCATTGAATTTTAAGTTCGGAAATCAAATAATCGAAATAGTTTCATAAATGAATATTTGTATTGATGAATGAGTAGGCACAATTTTTTGAAATTAAATACCATTACAACATAATACTCCTTTGATTCGATCTCTTTGAATAAATCTTTGATTTAAGTATAATCTCGATTCAAACACTAGATGCTCCTTAATTTTATTGGGAAACGGATCGAGAGATCTTTGAAAAGAAATTACGATGAATTTCTAACTATATGTTTTTAAGAAATCCTTCATTCTTCGTGTTCTTTGTCTTCGAAGATTGTAATGGAAGTTCTTCAGGACTTTAGGCTTGAATCCATATATTTTCATTAACTTGCAATCTATTGAAGTTTTCTAACATTTTTGAATTTGATTCTAGTGCACTTTTAGGTCTAGGAGGATGGCTTGAATGATTTATATTTGAAGGTTGAAGTTCTTGAAGTCTTTAAAGCTTGATTCCTACAGAGTTTTGAAACTTCTAAATGTGGTCTCACAAGATTGAGGAGGAACTCTATTTACAAGAGTCTTGGGAAGTTGTGATGACACATGATTCGCTATCATTGATGACATGTGTCATAATTTAACGTCTTGTTCTCAAAGGGACCCATGACAGAATTTAATTAGCCAAAGTGTCTTAATTTAAAATATCACATGGCAGCATTTAATTAGACCCCTAATGTCACTTAAATTAATATATTAACATATGTTGATGTGCAATTGGCTCTTGGGTATTCTTTATAATTCTTATTCAATAACGATGAATATTTTCATCGGTCTCTGAATAATGACAGTAGAATCCACTAAGTATATATCACTTGGCATCTTGTAATTGGCTGCTTTGAACATACTACGTAGAGTTGACGGTACAATGTGACCATTTGTGATCGGTTGGAATTTTCCAATCTTTACAATGCCTCAATGAAAAAAAAAAAAAAAAAGTTGTATCCTATTGTCTCAATGCCTCAATGGAAGAAATGCTTTAAAATATATGTGATTAAAGTAAAGTTAAAAATAAAATATATTTTACAATAAATTTCAGAACTATTGATGAGTACAGCTGGTTGAATGTTTTTATTTTCTTATCATAGGATTTCAGAATTAATGATGAGTTGGTAAATTGTTTTGAATCTCATATATATAGATCTACTGGACTCTAGACTTATTATACTGGTTGAAAATGAGAACTGTAGAAGCTAGGCTGTTTGTACCTCTTAAAGTTTCTCTATTGCCTGTCTTTTTCGTACTTTTGAGTATGTGACAAACCTCTCACCTCTGTCATCCTCCTCAAAACAATGCTTCCTAAAAGTTCCTATCACGCTATATAATACGCCAACAACTTTTGACTATTTCACTATAATGCATGAGTGGCTCAAGACTCAAGTGCAATCTATGGCGACCTGATTGATATCTTTCCCTCCTGTATGTATAATCGACGAAAATAATATCCAAAATGAGAGAGTCGATGTCAACTAAATCATGTGGCCATTTTGCATAAACGTAATCACTACACGCCGTATAGCAAGGGTTGTCTTTTACTCCAATAATAAGTATTGAGAGACAAAATTAGAGTTTCATAATGTTTTGTATCAGGTGACATAATGAAATTGATAAAAATGATGTTAATAGTATGTACTTGTAAAAAGTATATTACTTTAATCATAATATAATTATTATACAAAATAAAATAAATAATGATAATAATAATAATAAGAGTATTAATTTTTGTCCTTAACATTCGTCTTTTGAAAATCAAGATCTTGTTGTTTTTTGAATAATTCTTAGCTACGTATTCTCATAGAATAAAAAATAATACTTTCTCCCTTCATATTAATGATGGGGTCTATCATAATTATAAGAAGAGGAAGAACAATTTTATCCAAAATACCTAAGAATTTTTTGTTATTTCCTAAATTATTTGAATGAATGAACGTAAATTACTGAACTTACATGAATGTCTCAATGTCCTAAAAAGTTAGGACTCTTTAACTTTTTACAAGTAAAGCATGTGATAGCTGCACCTATATACAACTCTGCCTAAAAATGTGCAAAGTCACACCGTTGAAAGTCAAAAATTATTCTACTTAAAATAATCGAATAAGTAATATAGTTTATCAATGGTCATTCTACAATAATAATCAACGGCTTAAAAAATAAACTCCTAACAAGATCCACGTGCTACTAGAAGAAAAATTCATAATATTCCATGAAAGTTTGGAAATGTGTTGAAAAACACACGAGCAATTTAGACCCCCAAATTAAAGTTACGGCTTGGTTGATTTTGTTAGGTTCTAAAGGTTTAGGAATTTATGTATTTAGAACTCTAATTTGTAATATTGGCAAACCATGATCAAAACAACATGTTTAGACTTGTTAAAGTATGCTCAAAGTTGATTAATTATTGTAAAGTTGGAATCGAGAGACTGTAGATGCATTGGGGCATTTCGGTCTGGCTCGATCGATCGAGGAATAGATTCGATCGATCGAAAATCGATCAGACTGCGTTTTTCTGCAGTTTTCCAACTCAGCCCTAACTCATTAAACGTTTAGGGTTTTATGTTTTTGCCCTAGGTATATAAGGCAAAACCCTAGCCACGTTTTTAGAGTTGCTCTAGTTGTATTGTTGCTCATACATTGCTGTTTTGTGTAAATCTTTTGTGAGATCTAGAGGAGCTTTCCTTTACACAAAGCTTAGGTTTTCTAGATGGAGATTACTTCAACATCTTGATGATCAACTTGGTTGCTGCCTTTGAAGCTTAAAGAATATTAAGCGTGGGTGCTTGTAGCTGATTGAAGAATTCAAGAAAGAAGGAGTCCGTGGATTCGGAGCTTGCACGAGGTCGTGTCAGTAAGTTCTACTGGTAGGTAGCATTAGGAAGTCGAGCGGGGAGCTTGTAAGTCCTTTTGTATGAATTTCAATTCTTTCATAGTGAATTCAGTTTTGCCTTGAGGATCGGTGGGTAAAATCCTCCCCAGGTTTTTTACCGGTTTGGTTTTCCTGGGTGATCATATCGTGTGTTATTTATTATTCCGCTGCTATATATTTTCATGATATGATTGTTTGATTGTTTTAACCTAGAATTGCTTAATTTGACTAAGTAACAACTTGGCTAATTAATTAGGCTACTCAATCTGGTTATGTGTTAAGGGGTCTAAAACCGATCAAGTGGTATCAGAGCGGGTAGCTCTTTTTGTCTGAGATTTTTTGATCTCTGAGCTGATCCTTGACCCCTGTTGTCATGGAGCATGGACACTCTCTTGTTGTTCCTCCTCACTTTGATGGGAATAACTATGCTTATTGGAAAGTAAGGATGAAAGCATTCCTAAAATCCATTGATGAGAGAGTTTGGAATTCCGTTGAGTACGGATGGGAGAAGCCCGCTACTCCTGTGAGTGAGTGGCAAACTTCTGAAAAAGAAGCAGCAGGCTTCAATAGCAAAGCTATGAATGCCATCTTCAATGCTGTTTCAATGGAGGAATTTAAGAGGATCTCTAATATTGAGGTTGCTCATACTGCTTGGAAAATCCTCCAAACTGTGCATGAAGGCACAAAGGCAGTTAAGATAAACAAACTACAGCAATTAACTTCTAGGTTTGAGAGCATTAGGATGTCTGATGATGAATCCTTTGATGAATTTTATGCCAAACTGAATGATATTGTTAATTCTGCTTTTAACTTGGGTGAAATCTATGATCAACCTAAAATTGTTAGGAAGATACTTAGATCGTTAACTGAAGACTTTAGACCCAAAGTGACTGTCATTACTGAGAGCAAGGATGTGGACTCCATCCCTGTTGATGAGCTTGTAGGATCTCTTCAATCCTATGAGTCTGACTTACCCAAAACAAACAAATCCAAATCAATGGCTCTTAAGTCTGTTGATGATGTTGAGGCTGGTGGATTTGATGATGAGCTCTCTGCTACAGAGATAGCTTACCTTACCAAGAATTTTAGAAATTTTCTGAGAAATACAAATAGAAGGGCAAGAGGTACAAACACTGTTGAACCTAGAAACTTTAGGAAGAATGATCCCACTAAGGTTAATAACTTTGAAAAACCTAGAGAAAGAGTAGGTCAATCTTCAAACAATTCTTTGGGTGCTCAGTGTTTTGGTTGTCAAGGGTATGGTCATGTTAAATCTGAATGTCCTACATTCTTGAAAAATAAGGGTAAAGCTATGGCTGTAACCCTTAATGATAATGAGGTTTCTGATGATGAGTCTGAATGTGACGAGGATGGAAACTTCATTGCTTTCACTGCTACTGCAGTAGTCAATGAAAGCATATCTGCTGAGGAGAACCCTTCTGATGGGGAACTCTCTGAGGATGCAGATCTTCAAGAGGCCTATAATAAACTTTGCAAAGTTGCTGCAAAGGATGCTATGAATGTTGAACTTGGCCTGAAGAAAATTGATTCTCTTGAGCTTGAAAAGAAAAATTTGCTTGTTAAATTATTTGATGCTAATGATCTTTTGAACCATGTGAAATCTGAGAACATGTTTTTACTTGATAAAGTTAAAACTTTAGAACATGATTTATTTGTTGCTAGAACTGCTAGTTCTAAACTTGATCACATGCTGAATGTTCAAAAGTATCCTTCTGATAAATCTGGGATAGGATATGTTGAAAGCATCTCTGTGTCTACTCCACATACCACAAACTTTGTTCCTTCATCTTCTTCTGAACCTTCTGTGAGTGAGGTTGTGAGTGAAACTGTCAAACCACCTGTGAGTGAGGTAGTCAAACCTGTAGAAGTTTCACCTCCTAAGAAGATTAGGGTTGATTTGAGAGAAACTAAACCTACCCTTTCTAAGGACAAGATGCATGGTAAACCTACTTGGGTTTGTCATTATTGTGGTAAGTCTGGACACATTCGTCCTAACTGTTACAAGCTTCAAGCTGCTAAGAGAGCAACTAAACCAAAGGTGCCTGTGCCTT
Organism: Quercus aquifolioides; assembly: GCA_019022515.1. Lineage (NCBI taxonomy): Eukaryota > Viridiplantae > Streptophyta > Magnoliopsida > Fagales > Fagaceae > Quercus > Quercus aquifolioides. Next base: position 20,092,559 of record CM032332.1, on the reverse strand, counting down.
AAGCACAAGATCCAATGGCACTTATTGGTGAATTGGTAAAGGTGTTGAACCTTTATTCCAATCCTGGAGTTGGAAACCACTCGAATGTGAATAAGAACTCCAATGCTCGTGGTGCATCTAAAAGGTTTTGGATGCAAAAGACTCGACCTAATTGAGTCTTTCTGACATGGTCCTTGTGCTTCATTGCTCATTCCTCTGTGACCACTGTTCTTTGGTTTTTGTGTTTCTTTTGCTTTTGTTTCTAGGATTTACATTGCATTACATTCATGCATTTCATTCTAGGATTTATTTGTTTTCCCTTAATAAAAATAAAAAAATAAAAAAAAGGAGAAAAGGAGAAAGCAAAAATTTGTTTGACATTATGTTTCTTGGTTTTTGAAAACAAGGTTGGTCAATTTATTTACACATATCATATCTTATGTACCTTGTTTAGCTTTGATGAGCTTATTTATTGCACTTGACTAGTTGAAGCTTTGTAGTGCATGTTGTGTGGGAAAGATGTTTATGGTGTTTATCACTTTGTCTTAATCTTGAAGTCACATGTTATTTGACTGTCGGACTTGGTCCTTTTGAGAAATGCATAAATAACCATCTCACCACTGTTCACTAGTCAATCATGAACACCTTAGTGCATATCATAAGATTTTGTGCTCGAGAAAGTGTAGCACATGCACAAAAAGAACATAAGGTGATGCCTCGGCTTAATTGCTTAATGCTTAAAATTGGTATGTACTATTAGGCTTGATGCCATCTCACATAATTACAATTGGTGTGTACCATTAGGCTTGATGCCATTTCACATAATATATTTCACATTATAATGGGGCAAAATACAAGAAACTTACATGATTGCAAGCTTTTGTTCTAGGAGATGTGGGAGTTATAGGATGTAACTCTTTAGGTGATAGTCTCTTTTAAATTCTATGTGATGGATTTTGTAGACTTTGTGATTGATTGCTATTCACATATCACCTCACATGTTTCTCAAAGTTTTTACTAGTTGCACACACTACACAAGTTACTCTTTGCTAAACTTTGTACATGTTATTGTGTGTGTTTTTGGTCTGACCAACCAAGTTTGAAGATACTTTGAGAATTATGCAAAACATTTTTTTTGCCTGAGAATTTAAAAAAAAAAAAGAATGGCTGAAATTTTCTTTGGAGAAACTGGGATTCAAATTGGGTTTTTGAAAAATCATTCCATCTCATACTCATGCATTTTGTTTTCATAATTTAATGCTTTGAGGAGTTAGTTTTCAAAATGGGATTTGTGTATCAAAACTGTGATTTTTCTCAAAAATTTTGTGAGCCTTTGCCCATTTCGATCGATCCAGTCTGATTTTCGATCAATCGAAAAAGTGCTCTATTTTGTCTCAAAATGACTGTCTGTTTCAATCGATCGAATGTGATTTTCGATCAATCGAGAGTCGCGAATCAGGTTTTTAAAAACACTGTTCTTGACTTTTTCAAAAGTTTTTCAAAGTCTTTTCTCTCTCTCCGACTTGGCAAGCTCAACTATTCCAATTTTTTGTCGTTTTCCTCCGGATTTTTTGCAAGAAATTTCTTTTCTCAAGCCGGTATGTCTATCTTACCCCTCCTTTTTGAGTTTATTTACATATTTCATGCATTTTTCATGCATTTATGCTCAAAATTTCGGACTTTTTTCTTTTTGGGTTTGTTGTTGATTTAGACCCAATTTTGTGTAATTGATCAATGGGTTTTTGTGGGGACACACTATAAACATGTTCTTAATGGTTTAATTTGATAAATTTTGGGTTTTGTGAAAAATTTCAAATTCTAGGGTTTCTAATTGATCCGAATTGGGGATTTTGTTCAATTAAGGTTTAATTGATGAAATTGGCTTGTTGTATTGATGAAATTGGTTATTCTAATCTGTTTTCAACCTTGTGTAATGATCAATTCATCAATTTGTTGCAAAATTTTTCAAGTGGTTTTCAAATTTTTAGGGTTTTTGTTAGAAACTCTATGTTCGAGCCAATTTTGTGTAATTGACCTTAATTTGAACTGTGTTTACTGCATTAGTTCATGCATCACAACATTGTTATTGTTCATGCATCATATAGATTTTTGTTCTATATTTTTTTTGTGCTAACTTGCAGTCTGCCCTTGGTTTTGTTTTCTCTTGTTCTTTTGGTTTTCACTTTGTGTCTCTGTCCTTTCCTTAGCACTATGCCTAGGAAGACTAGAGCCCGTAGGAATGTTTTTTCACCTTCTCCTTCACCCCCTCCCTGACCGTGAGAAGTTTTCGAGTGAGAAAAACCAAGAGATTTATGAGAAGCTAAACGTTAGGAGAAAGATTTGGGCTGAGCGTTTTGTTCACTTAGATGAACTTGATCCTGCCATTAGGGCAAACTTTGAGCGTAGGGGCTAGTTACCCTTGGTGGATATTTCTGATCCTCCTCCACCTTCTGCCTTGATTAGAGAGTTCTACTCGAACATCTCTATCCGCATCTATGATTCCAACACTTTAGTCAAGAGTTGGATACGAGGCGTAGAGTACTCCATTACTCCCAAGGTAGTGGCTGATGCTCTAGGGGTACCTTTGGTCCAGAATCCTGTCTATCCTTATGATGTGTCTCCCGAGATTAGTGATGTCTTGTCTTACATCACTGGGACTACTGTCCAGTGGGGTTCTGATCCTCGGATCACTTCTGCTGAGCTCTCCGGGTTGCACTATTTGTTCTTTAGGATAGCCTGTCATTCTATCTGGCCCATATCTCATGTTCACACCATTCCTCTCGAGAGGTGTGTATTTTTGTACGCTCTAGTTACTGATGCTCCTATTAGTTTTCCCTATCTTTTTCTTCGTTCTTTGAACGATATCTATAGGAGTTCATCTTCTGCTCATGCTCTTGTTCATCCTATTTTCATTCATAGGATTCTCCTTTATCTTGATCTTGGTGGCTTCCCTTCTTCTGAGCCCGTTCATGTGATAGCTCCCATAGGTGCGTCTTTTCTTAGACAAAGGGCCGCTCATCTTCGAGCTGGTTCTAAACACCCTAGGTCTGAGCCGTCTAGTAGCGCACCTCCTCCTTCTTCTTCTGCAGGTCTTGTTGGTGAGGATGTTCCTGATCCAGTTGGTTATGATGCTGCTGCTGCTGATGTTCCTCCACCTCCTTCGACCGACTTTGATGTTCGTCGTACCCTGGAGACTGTCATGACCGTTCAGGCGGCTCATGGTCAGATTTTGGTGGACTTGCTAGATGAGTTTCGTGCTCTGCAAGCCGACTTTGCGCGTCTTCATTCACCCTCACCACCTCCTTTTGATGGCGACTTGTGATTGCCCTTTGGCATTCCGTCACAAAAAGGGGGAGTGGAGTTTTTGACTTGTAGAGGAGTTTTTGTAGTTAGGGGGAGACTTTTTGTTACTTTTTGTTGTTGAGGAGCTTGTGGAGTTTTTAGATTGTATCTAGGTGCTTCACTTTGTATATCATTTTTGGGGATATTCATGTTAGGGGGAGTAACATTGATTGATATACATGTTATATTCATTGATTCTTGTTGCTTTGAGATTCACTGCTTATTGATTTATATTTATGAGTTGTTCATTCATATATGTCTTTATTTTGTGTTGTGTGAATCTTACAAGAATGTTATACATGTTGCTTTACTCTTTTCTGTCACACATGCGTTTATGTGTTTGTTGAGTATTTCAGGAATATACAGGTTGATTCAACAAAGCTGCTGTCTACACTTGCAACCGTTGGATAGTAGTTTGGTTTGAATTTGAGTTTATGAGCATTATTTTTGTAAAGGGCTTTTTACTTGTAAACTTTGAGCTTTTAATTAGGGTTTTGTCACGGATTGCCAAAGGGGGAGTTTGTTAGGTTCTAAAGGTTTAGGAATTTATGTATTTAGAACTCTAATTTGTAATATTGGCAAACTATGATCAAAAAAACATGTTTAGACTTGTTAAAGTATGCTCAAAGTTGATTAATTATTGTAAAGTTGGAATCGAGAGACTGTAGATGCATTGGGGCATTTCGGTCTGGCTCGATCGATCGAGGAATAGATTCGATCGATCGAAAATCGATCAGACTGCGTTTTTCTGCAGTTTTCCAACTCAGCTCTAACTCATTAAACGTTTAGGGTTTTATGTTTTTGCCCTAGGTATATAAGGCAAAACCCTAGCCACGTTTTTAGAGTTGCTCTAGTTGTATTGTTGCTCATACATTGCTGTTTTGTGTAAATCTTTTGTGAGATTTAGAGGAGCTTTCCTTTACACAAAGCTTAGGGTTTTCTAGATGGAGATTACTTCAACATCTTGATGATCAACTTGGTTGCTGCCTTTGAAGCTTAAAGAATATCAAGCGTGGGTGCTTGTAGCTGATTGAAGAATTCAAGAAAGAAGGAGTCCGTGGATTCGGAGCTTGCACGGGGTCGTGTCAGTAAGTTCTACTGGTAGGTAGCATTAGGAAGTCGAGCGGGGAGCTTGTAAGTCCTTTTGTATGAACTTCAATTCTTTCATAGTGAATTCAGTTTTGCCTTGAGGATCGGTGGGTAAAATCCTCCCCAGGTTTTTTACCGGTTTGGTTTTCCTGGGTGATCATATCGTGTGTTATTTATTATTCCGCTGCTATATATTTTCATGATATGATTGTTTGATTGTTTTAACCTAGAATTGCTTAATTTGACTAAGTAACAACTTGGCTAATTAACTAGGCTATTCAATCTGGTTGTGTGTTAAGGGGTCTAAAACCGATCAGATTTTACACTAACTTAATACAAAGTGAGGAATAGTGTAAACACAAGCGTATAAGCAAGATAACTACTCTAATCCATATTTAAAGCAACACAGCAGTAAAAATGAAATGAACAAGAGTAGGGAAGAGAGATGCAAACACAGATAACACTGAGACGTGTTATCGAAGAGGAAACCGAAGAACTCGGTGAAAAACCTCTCCGCCGCCCTTCAAGCGGAAATCGATCCACTAGACAATCAGTTGGGATACATGGGTTAGCAAGAGACCCTCCAAGCCTAATCTACCCGATGTACCTAAGCCCTCCAAGCTTCTACTCCAACAAGGCTTCTCGGAATCGTGTCTTGTCTTAGTTCTCTGGATCCCGCAACAAGCTCCATGTTGCATTTGCCATCCTTAGCTTCTTCCAATGCTTCCCAGTAGCACCAAAATGTCACTTCACACTCTGAAAGGGTATGGTAAGTGTTTGGGCTATCAAACTCTCAATGGTATGGAAATGGAGAGGTAGGAGATGAGGAAATTTCCAAAACAAATGTGTAGAGGATTGTGGGTATAACAATCTCTAACTCTCAAGGTGTTTTGCTAGGGTTTTCTCTCAGAGGCTCTCATCTCAAATGTGGGTAATATGGGTATATATAGTGTGGGTACAGAAAGTGTGATTCAGACTTGACAGGCTGGCAGAACAGAATGCCTCGCGGGTGTCTCATGGGAAGGCCTTACCTGCGAGATACTCGCGAGACACAGCTGTCTCCACCTGGCCTGACTCTTCGCATTCCAGCATGTGCAGGGCACATGTATCACTTCGCGGGAAGCTAAGTCGCTAGACACTCGCGAAAAATCTTCAATCTTCAAATGCTTGAGTCTTCACACTCTCTCTCTCTAACACACAACCCTTACAATGAAATCCCACAACAAATACAGGGTACAACAGATTGAATATAATTACTATCAAATTTGGCAGGAATATAAGCCAACAAAAACATATTGTTGTAAATAATAACTTTACAATCTCCCCCTTTGGCTATTCCGTGACAAAACCCCTAAAACAGACTCTAGACTTAAACGTGAGTTTGGGAACATTGGCAAAACTCACTCACACCTAATCTAGAAACTGTGAAGCTCTTGAACCATAGTGACAAGTATCTCCTTAAACACAACAACACAATAAGTTCATTGTTATGCAGAAAACTTGTAATGAAAGATGGAACAAGCACAAAGCGATCAAGCAAAATGGAATAAAAACAGTAGACCATGGCTAGACCAAACACGCAATCACTATACAATAGTGATCACAATGCTCATTCACACAAGGAATGAACATCCGGACATGCAAGCTAATAAGCTCAATTGCAAACTTTCATTTGCATGTCCAACACTCAACCAATGCATAAAAACATATATGCATCTAGGAACAATCCTACATGGGCACAAGAGTGAGGTACTTAAGACATAATAGCAATATCTTAAAAGTACAAAAGAGATGCTACAAAAGCATTGAGAGAATCACAAAATAAATAGAAACGAAACTGAGATTAAACCAGAGTATTTAAGTTTAAAACATAAGCAGTAAAAACAGTAAGCATAAAACAGCAGTTATAAAAACTAAAATAACCAAAGATAAACCGTTTATGAACCAATAACCAATGCTTATAAGTCTAAAACTATGCTCCCCCTAACACTGTGCAAGCTCTTCCTCAGCTCCCCCTCAAAAATTTCTCCCCTTTTTTGACCGGAATGGCCAAAGAGGCTAAAATTTATCTGACTCTGAATCTGAGCCCTGCTCCATAGACAAGTCTTGTATCTGTGAGGACAAAGCAGTGATCTATCCTTGGAGGTAGGCAAACTGGGTCGCGGTGTGATGCACATGGGAATCAAGCACTGCAGACATCTGGTCCATTTTAGCTAGTAAGAGATCAAGTTTACTCAAGCCTTGTGTTGGAGCCGAAGATGATGGCTGATCCGCGGCCTCTGGAGCAGAAGTGAACCTGTCAATCTCCTCCTCTATATCTCCACCCTCGTCCTGCTCAACACGTGGTGGTGGTATGGTATGCGCACCAGTCTTGGAGCCTTTGATGTGTGCTGTGCTCCTAGTCAATGTATGACCACCAATGGGGTAGTCCCTCTGAACTGCTGTGAGGCCACTAGGAAGTTTGAGCTTTGCTTTAGCAATCAAGCCCATGATCAGAGAGGGAAACGGCATTACAGTCCTTGTATTCTGCTTTGTAATGCTCTTCTTCAGGACATGGATGATATGGCCACAAATGTCTATCTCCTTATGGGTAAAGAGATCATACAGGAATCTTGTTCTTGGAGCAAATAGTGTGGTGAGGTTGGTGACCGGATACAAATTATGAATCATCACATAACTCAGTGTCCTCATTTCCAGAGAGAATTTGATTGTGTTCATGGATGATTTCTTCGGTTCACCACCAAGAACTGTAATCATCTCAGCAGTAGAGCCCAATATGTCCTCATATGCAATTGTAATTGGCTGAGATGGAGGACGAATTTCCAAAAAATCTTGGATGATCTCTCTAGTAATCACAAATTCTTTGTGTCTCACCCAGCACTCAATACGATCTCCGTTGACAGTTGCATTTGAGAAAAATTCCTTTATTATCTCAGAATAAACAACCCCAACTGGATTCAACAACTTGGTCCAAGTTCTATCTTTGAACACTTCAGGGATGAATGTGTCCTCAAGAGTTTCTAACTGAACCACCCTCTCCATGATGATTGTCTTGTCCTTATAGCAGTCATTATACTTCATATCTGCTTCAGCAGACTTGAAATGATCAGAATCAGTGTGTGCACGCTTTGAAGATGGTTTCTTTGTAGCTGCATGCTTGGTTGGAGCCATCTGTATAACAATAGAACCAGAAAAGAACCAAGTCCACAAAGCACAAATAGAACATAAAACTTGATTAGATTCAAGTTAGTTCCATAACATAGGTAAAATTAGCCAAAAACAGAGCATAATCAACTTTAAACAACATGCTAAACACATAAAAACAAGAAAACATAAACACAATACATGAAAATATGATGTTGTGCGTGTGTGTGCGGCTGTGTGCATATGTAGATGCATGTGTGTGCGTGTGTTGATGCATGAGGGTGCCTAGGTGTGTGTCTAGTATGTGCATGGCATGGCATTGAGGCAGAAAATGGGCAAAGTGTGTAAAACACATAGCCACTGATTAAAGCATGAAACACATGACAAATAAGACCAAGAAACATGATTGAAACTAAGTTTAGTCCAATTCATCACACAAATGTCACTTAGACATTTTGTCAAACACCTAACATGCAACAAAGCAAAAAACACATGAATAATGCATGAACATGATGAAATCAAGCCTCAATACATGTTAAAATGCCTCAAGGGGGCAACACAGATGCACAAGAGACAAATGGGACTCAGCCCAATCAAAGAAATTGAAAAAATTTCACTTTAAAAAGAAACCCAACCCAATTTTTCGAAAATCCCCAATTTTCAAACCCTAAGCATAAAAACTGCATAATCCGAGAATAAAAGATGAAAAAAGTGTAAAAGGTACATACCTTGAAAGGATTGTGCAGAAATTTTGCTTGAAAATGATGGGGTTTGAATGAAATAGTGATTTTGGTTGAAAGAGGTTGAGCGAGGGAAATGAGAAAGTTTTGAAAAACTGTCACATCTGCTACATACAAACTGAAAACACGCGTTTTTCGCGGGTTAGAGAGTAGCGAGACAGTCGCGAAAATGGCCACTGAAGCACATGAAATTTCACGAGAAGCTCTAGGTCGCGATACAATCGCGAGACAGTCACGATACCTTCTATCTGAATTTGGAAAAATCTAGTTTTTGCCAAACAGCATTTCGTGAGAAGCTATTGGTCGTGAGACAATCGCGAAACAGTCGCGAGAGTTTCTGAGTGACATAATGAAAAAAAATATTTCCCTCAAGCTCATTTCGCGGGAAGCTCTAAGTTGCGAGCTTCTCGCGAGAACACCTCTGAACCAGTTTTTGAAGAAAAACACAAAAATGCATTTTGAACAAAAACAAAAGACTCGAAAGAATAAAATCACTTTCAAAAACATATAAAACACTCAAAAATCTTTTTGGGTTTGATCATCAAGTATTTGAGCATACACATCACATTTGAACGCGTACAATCACACAAATGAAATAAGCATTCATTGAATCAAAGTCTTGTGTGTTGTGGGTGAGTATCAAGTGTGAAATAGTCCTTAGACTAGAGTGAAGCTTCAATGATCAATTCAATTGAGTCATACATAACTGATACAAAATCAAGTGGACTATCTCAATTATAGAAATGAGTATATATGACCTCCCACAAATTGATTACATAGCTTAGAAGCTTTTCATTTGGCTTCTGCATAAATCATAAACTGATTACATTTGATCCATTTTGGATGATACATCTCCTTTTTGAGATCGGTGCTTGATATTTTTGATATATCAACATTTAGGATTAGCCTTTAGCTTTTTGAGTACCATACATTTCAAAACACAAGTCGCTTTCCCTTTTTCCTAGTCAAATACTAGTATGTGCAACAGGCTTTTGCAGCTCGATATCTCTTTTCATTTGGAGATTTACATTTAGTGAGCTCTTTTGCAAACAAAAAAAAAAAATAAAGTTGGAAGAGATATAGACACAAGTTTATGCATGTATCAAGACCATCAAGACTATTGACCAATCATTCATGACAAGCTTGAAGATCTATTTACAACAATCACACATAATTTTCAAGATTTCTTCCACAAAGATAAATGTGCATACATAACAAGCTAAGTTCGTAAATGCACTACGCCATAAGTACGAAGGTACTAGGCAAAACTCACATGAGATATGCACAAAACGAGCGATCAAACTTTTTTGAAGATTTTTCAATTTTTTTATGGGTTTTTGAATTTTTTGAACACACTAAAAAACAAATCGAAATAAAGTAAGATCAACAAAACAAAAAAACAGGCATAAGCCAAACAAGTAAAAGAAACATGCTATAAAAAGAAGACAATGCATGATAAGATGCAGCTGCAAATGTCCCTAAGCATTGAAAGAATTAGTGCATGGACATGTTATAATGCTTGTGCATGAGTACCCCTCTTCACCCATACGTCACGTGCGTTTGGGGTGATATCCTTGACGGATTGGGTACGAGAGTTGGGACTTTCAAACCTTCGTGTGAAGCTTTCCAAACAATTGGTGAAGGCACCGATCATCTTCATAACGTCCATCACTCCGGGATCACGGTTTTGACTTCTAGTTTGCTCACCACCCCAAGACCTCTCGTCGTTTCTCCTTCCTCGTGACCGAGGAGTGCTTGCATTGTTCAATGCTCTCACTTTATGACAATTGGGTCTTGTATGTCCTTGTAATCCACAAAAGTGACACACATGATTCGTTCTAGGACCCTGTTGTGATCTTGGAAGTGATCTTCCTCTGGATCCAAATCTGGCTTCTGATTGATTACGGGACTTATTAAACACCCGTTGATCAGCCACATTCTTCTTCTTTTCAGCCTTAACTTTCTCAAGTGTCGGCTCTTCTACAACCGTATCTTTGGCCTTCACGAACTTCACTTCTTTGGTGACATTGGCTGATGAGCTGCTCCCTCCGGTATATCCTAGTCCGGACTTGTCTGAGGCATGTTTTTGAGATGAAATGACATCATCTAGCTTCTTGGAAAAGACCCTTTCTATCTTGGCTTGTGCTTGCACTACCTCTTGCTCAAGAAATCTCACTTTTGTGTAAGCTTCTGATAGCTCACCATTTAGTGTTTCAATCTCACATTTCGCCTCTTTATATCGCACCAAAAGGCTTTTGTAATCCTCCTCAGCCCACTTCATCTTTTTAATGGCTGCGTTAGCCACCTTTGCATATCCACCAGTCTTCTCAAGGAGGGAATTATAAGTCTCTTGCAGACCCACTTCTTCTTCGTCTACCTCATCTTCAGATTCCTTAACTATTCCAATTGATTCCAAATCAGAGTGCTCACCAAGCTCCTTCACAAGTGCACCCAAATCATCTGAGGAATCCACATGAGCAGTGGTCATAAATGCGGAGTAGTTTCCTTCTCTGTCACAGCTCTCTTCAGAATCAGAATTTGAAGAATCCAAATCACTCAGCGTTGTGGCATACGCCTTACCCTTTCCTCTTAAATAATTTGGACACTCCTTCTTGAGATGTCTATGACCATTGCATTCATAACACACAATGTCTGAAAGGAGATTGAGAATCCTTCCCCTCTTTCCTCTTAAACTCTTTCCTATCACCTCTTGAAGATGAAAACTTCCCTCTGTGGAATGGTTTCCCACTGTTCTTCATCTTTAGAAATTTGTAGAAGTTCTTCGCAAGAAATGCTACTTCCTTCTCCACTCCATCTTCTTCGGAGGAAGCATCCATTCTTTCGGTGATGGTTTTGAGAGCAAGCGATTTACTCGTCTTATAGGAAGGCAGTCCAAGCTCATACGTTTGAAGAGACCCAATGAGCTCTTGGATCTTAATTTCATCCAAATCTTTGCTTTCCTCTATGGCTGTGACTTTTGCTCAAAAGCTTTCCGGTAAGGACCTCAAAATTTTTCTCACCACCTTAGTATCTTCAATCTTCTCACCAAGATTGAGCTTCGCAATCACAATTTCATTGAGCTTTCCATAAAACGAATCAAAGGACTCATCATCTCCCATCTTAAGCTCTTCAAACTTGGTGGTAAGCATTTGAAGTTTTGTGTCCTTAACTTTCTTTGTACCTTCATAGGTAGTCTCCAAAATCTCCCAAGCTTCCTTTGCAACTGTCATGTGAGATATCCTGTGGAATTCATCTAGAGACACACCACAGAAAATAGTATTTAAAGCTTTACTGTTAGCATTAGCCACCGCAAGAGCTGCCTTATCCCAAGTGGATTTTGCAACCTTCGGCCTGGTCCAACCAACTTCAACCGCATCCCAAACGGTATCATCAATAGAGCATAAAAATGCCCCCATTCTGACTTTCCAGAAAGCATAATTGTTACCATCAAAAAATGGTGGAACATTTAGGGATTGAGACCTATCCATCTCAAAAAGGGTCAAGGATCACACTTAGGTATTTAAACCACAGCAAGTGTACCCGCTCTGATACCAATTGAAAGCTCGAAAACGTGTTGAAAAACACACGAGCAATTTAGATCCCCAAATTAAAGTTACGGCTTGGTTGATTTTACACTAACTTAATACTAAGTGCGGAATAGTGTAAACATAAGCGTATAAGCAAGACAACTACTCTAATCCATATTTAAAGCAACACAGCAGTAAAAATGAAATGAAAAAGAGTAGGGAAGAGAGATGCAAACACAGATAACACTGAGACGTGTTATCGAAGAGGAAACTGAAGAACTTGGCGAAAAACCTCTTCGCCGCCCTCCAAGCGGAAATCGATCCACTAGATAATCAGTTGGGATACATAAGTTAGCAAGAGACCCTCCAAGCCTAATCTACCCGATGTACCTAAGCCCTCCAAGCTCCTACTCCAACAAAGCTTCTTGGAACCGTGTCTTGTCTTAGTTCTCCGGATCCCGCAACAAGCTCCATGTTGCATTTGCCATCCTTGGCTTCTTCCAATGCTTCCCAGTAGCACCAAAACGTCACTTCACACTCTGAAAGGGTATGGTAAGTGTTTGGGCTATCAACCTCTCAATGGTATGGAAATGGAGAGGTAGGAGATGAGGAAATTCCCAAAGCAAATGTGTAGAGGAATGTGGGTATAACAATCTCTAACTCTCAAGGTGTTTTGCTAGGGTTTTCTCTCAGAGGCTCTCATCTCAAATGTGGGTAATATGGGTATATATAGTGTGGGTACAGAAAGTGTGATTCAGACTTAACAGGCTGGCAGAACAGAATGCCTCACGGGTGTCTCGCGGGAAGGCTTTACTCGCGAGATACTCGTGAGACACAGCTGTCTCCACCTGGCCTGACTCTTCGCATTCCAGCATGTGCAGGGCACATGTATCACTTCGCAGGAAGCTAAGTCGCGAGACACCCGCGAAAAATCTTCAGTCTTTAAATGCTTGAGTCTTCACACTTTCTCTCTCTAACACACAACCCTTACAATGAAATCCCACAACAAATACAGGGTACAACAGATTGAATATAATTACAATCAAATTTGGCACGGAATATAAGCCAACAAAAACATATAGTTGTAAATAATAACTTTACATTCCAAAACTAAAATCAATAGTCAATAGTCGCTGAAACACCATTCTTTGTTTAGCCAAAAAAAAGAAAAAAGAAAAACCATTCTATTACATTTAATTACTAATGCAAATCCTAAAGCTTTAATTTCATGCACCACCTCTGATTCTGAGTGAACAAAATACATCTAATCCTGAAATTCTTTTATTTTATTGTTTTTAAAAGCAATCCTGAAAATCAAAAACAAAAGAGAAAAGTAGGGAGCTCGATGGTTCAGTAATAATGATAAAGGTTGAGGCTCTTGATCTCTCTTTGTAATTCTGTTGGTGTTTTGTGAATAAAAATTTCCAGTTCATCAAAAAAAAAAAAAAAAAAGTAATAATAACCAAATGACCTAAACTATCTAAACAAACCATTAAAAAAAATAAATAACATACAAAAAATTTGTAGGCTTGGAAAAAATCATTTTAGTTCATTTTGAATAGGGGTGTCCAGGCAAACCAGCGACCCGTCCGACCCGCCGCCACCCGATCCGACAACTCTGGCGGTCGGACGCAGTTTCCGACTTTGCTAACTCGACACCCAGCGGGTCGGTTATCAGTTTTTTAGTTCAAAACCCGTGAAACCCGACCCGAACTGAAGTCCATTCAATATCCGGCCACTTTTTCCAGATTCCAACCACTTTTTTCCAGATTCTGACCCCTTTTTTCTAGATTCCGACCTCTTTTTCACTTAAATTCGTCAATTTCTGGCACAATAAACACTGAATCTGGCCAAACCAGTGATTTCTCATCACGATTTGGCAGAAATCTCGTCGGATCCGACGAGATCTCACCGAATCTTGGATGGATCTGGCAAGATCTCGTCGGATCTAGCGAGATCTCGCCACGTTTCGAAGGATTCCGGTGAGATCGGTTTCACCCGAAATCGACCACCACCCGCTGGCCACCTGAACCAATGAATCCGTTACTGTTACGAGTCAATTACGGGTTGAAAAACCACCCACTCGAACTGCTACGGGTCGGTTGCGGGTTAGACAAAAACCCGACCTGCCCGACCCATGGACAACCCTTATTTTGAACTACTACTTACATGATTGAAAGTAGTTAACAATATAATCAAATATTCATCAGATTTTGAAAGAAATACTTATAGCTTTGAAATAATATATATATCCATAGACAGAGGTCAAAGTATATGATACTATAGCGATTCAATTTCGAAAACATAATAAATCAATCGTCATTTATATCTAGGTTATAAATGACAATATCTCAGTTGGCATTGAGTTTTATTTAAGAGTCCAAAGTCCAAACCAATAGGTGCTTTGATAAAGATGTGTCCTATACTCCTATATATGATGGAATGTTTTTACTCTATAAAATTTTTCTCGCAACTAAATTGCATGAATTTCCTCCAACTCATTATGTGACACTCATAAAATTATATACGTGTATTAAATTACATAATTTATGAAATTATTTAAACAAATTACATAATTATTATGTAAATCATGTCTAAAAACTACACATAATTAGTTTATAAAATTGTCACCCAATAGGTTGCTAAGGTAAAGGCTTGGATCTACTGCATCTTGTGCACTAGACCCAATAGGATATTGAAAGTGAAAATATATTCCTAAACATATGACAATATCTTATCAGGTTTAGTGCATAGAAAACTGAACCCAAGCCAAAGCCATTGACTATATCCACTATAGAATGCTTGCTATCATGCTATAAGCCAACAACTAACTTTGACTAATTGACAAACAATATATGATAGATGGTACATACACATGGGTGGCTAAGTGAAATATATCATGTGCGTTTTTAGACCCCTTAAAACACAACCAGATTAACCTAGTTAATTAGCCAAGTTATTACTTAGTCAAATTATCAGATCTAGGTTAACACAAATATATCATATCATTGTAAAGTACAGAAAATAAAGAACACAACAATATGATAACCCAGGAAAATCAAAATGGTAAAAAACTTGGGGAGGATTTAACCTAGCTATCCTCAAGGTTAAACAAATCCACTATGAAAGAAATGAAGTTTACACAATAGCGACTTAGACCACTAATATCCTATTGCTATCTCGAGTAGGAAACTTACTACCACGACCACGTGACAGCTCCTAGTCCACGGACTATTTCTTTCTTGGATTCATAGCAAGCACAAGCACTCCCGCTTGTATATCTTTAAGCTCTTGAATCTACAACTGAATTGATCACCAAGTTCTTGACATCAATCTAGATCTTGATAACTCTAAGTGTATGTGAAGGCAAACACCTCTAGATATCACAAAAGATTCACACACACAGCATAAAGAGCAAACCTAAAATGTGGCTAGGGTTTTCCCTTTTATACTTAAGGCAAAACATAAAACCCTACACGTCAAACGAGCTTAGGCTGAGTTGGAAAATTCTGCAGAAAAACAATCTACACGAGCTTTGAGCGATCAAGTCTAATTCTCGATTGATCGAGCCAGGCAGATTTACATAGTAAATCCTGCAGTACACTCAATTCCAACTTTACACTTCAAACATACTTTGAGCAAGTCTAAAACAAGTCTAAACGTTTTGATCAAGGTTTGCCAACATTACAAATTGAAATTCTAATACATTTAAACCTAAAGTCTTAGAACCCAAAAAACTCCCCCTTTGGCAATCCATGACAAAACACAAACTAAACAAAGTGCTCAAAGTTTACAAAAAATAGACCATTACAAAAACATTGCCCAACAAAACAAATTCAACCTAACTACTATCTATCAGTTGCAAGTATAGGCAGCAGCATAACTGAATCAACCTGTATATTTCTGTAACACTTAACAAACACATAAACGCATGTGTGGAAAATACAAGTAAAACAAAATAATTCTTTATTTCACATAACATAAACTACAAGACATATATCATGAATAACCTTATAAATATAAATCAATAATCAATGTAGCACAATGTGAAACAAGAAACAGAAATAAACACATCATAGTATCTCCCCCTATCATAGACAACTCAAATGAAACAAAATACATCAAGAGCCAAAAAATATAAATACATGATGAAGCACTTAGATACAATCTAAAGCTCCACAGCTCTAAAACAACAAAAAACTCCCCCTATCAACAAAATCTCCTATTGACATGTACTCCCCCTTTTTGTGACAAATTACCAAAGGGCAATCACTCATCATCAAAAGGAGGCGACGGAGGTGACCGTCTAAAACTCGCCAAATCTACTCTTAAAGCCTGAAGCTCGGTAAGCACGTCTACCAACAGCTGACCATGAGCCGCCTGAACGGTCATGACAGTTTCCAAATCACGACGAATGCTAGAAACGTCTGAAGCAGAAGGTGGAGGAGCAGCAACAGCAGTCTGATCGACATAAGCATTAGCAGCCGGATCACCTGTAGAGGAAGGAGTAGGAGGAGGTGCACCAAAAGAGGAAGAATCGACTCTAGGGCGTTTAGAGCTAGCTCGCATCTGAGCAGCCCTCTGCCTAAGAAAGGTGGCACTTATAGGAGCTATGATATGAACAGGCTCAAATGCCGGAAATTGCTATAATCCTAAATGTAACAAAATCCTATGAATAAAAACAGGAAAGAAAAGAGCATGAGCAGTAGAACTACTCCTATGAACCTCAATCAAAGAACGAATGAAAACATAAGGAAAGCTCATAGGAGCATCTGTGACAAGGGCATACAAAAATGCACATCTCTCCAAAGGAATAGTGTGCAGGTGAGAGATAAGCCAAATGGAATGGCAATAAATCCGGAAAAAAGATAATGAATCTCGGTCAACTTGTGAGAGGTGATCCGAGGATCAGAAGCCCACTGGATAGAAGTACTAGTAATAAATGACATAATGTCATCTAGGGGTGGAGACTCATCGTAAAGATACACAGGATGCTGGACCAATGGCACCCTAAGAGCATCAGCCACTACCAAAGGAGTAATGGTGTACTCTTCACCTCGTATCCAATTCTTCACCTGAGTGTTGGAATCATAGGAGTGGACCGAGAGGTTCGAGTAGAACTCTCTGATCAAGGCAGCCGGAGGGGGACGGGAAATGTCCAACAAAGGAAGCCAACCCCTACGCTCAAAGTTTCTCCGAATCTCACCATCTAACTCATCTAACAAAACCTTCCTCTTAGCCCACACATTCCTACTAATTTTCAGCTTCTCATAGGTTTCCTAGTGTTTCTCACTAAGGAATCTCTCACTATCAAAGGTGGGAGAAGAAGAAGAGGTGGAGGTCCTATGAGCTCTAGTCTTCCTAACCATGATGCTAAGGATCAAAAGGACAAACACAAAAGAGACAAAGAGGAAAAAAAAACAAAAACCAAGGGCAGACTACAAGTTAGCACAAAATAAATATAGAAAATAGCAATCTATATGATGCATGAACAATATCAACACATGATGCATGCTCTAATGCAGTGAGAGTAAGTTCAATTGCACTTTAAAATCACAAAATTGGCTTAAGCATAGAGTTTATATCAAAAACACCAAAATTTTGAAAACCCACTTTCAAAAATCCCAACAAATTGATCAATTGATCATTACGGAAGATAGATAACATAACATAATGATCAAATCAATCAATCTAACAAGCCAATTTCATCAAATTAAGCTCAATTGAACAAAAACCCCAAATCGGGTAGTTTCAAGCCCTAGAATTTCCAATTTTTCCAAATCATCAAATTGATCAAATTAATACACAAAGATCAGTTTTATATTGTCCCACAACAAAAACCCACTGATCAATTTCCAAATAAAAGGCTTAAATCAACAAAATCCCCAAATTTTCATAGGTTTGAAATTTCCCAAAATGCATGACTAAAAATGCATGAAAATATGAAAATAAATGAAAAAGGAAGGATATAAAGGTCTTACCAACCAAAAAATTTTAGATGCAACTCTAGCATTGGAGTTGTTATTCACATTTGAATTCTAAGCAACTCTATGATTGGAATAAAGGTTTAAAACCTTTACCAACTCACCAATAAGTACCATAGGATCTTGCGCATGAGGCACTGGTACTTTTGGTTTATTTGCTCGCTTAGCAACTTGCAACTTGGAACAGTTTAGACAAATGTGCCCAGACTTTCCACAAAAATGACAAACCCATACAGGCTTATCATGCAACTTGCCATTAGAAAGAGTAGAATTCTTAGGTTTCGACTTTTTAAGATCAACCCTAATCTTCCTAGGAGGTGTGACTTCTACAGGTTTAGCAACCTCACTTACAGAGGGTTTGACAACCTTACTCACAGTGGGTTCAGAAGAAGGAACAAAGTTTATGGAATGGGGTTCAGGCACAGAGATGCTTTCTACAAAACCTAAACCAGTTTTGTCTGAAGGAGACTTTTGAACACTCAGCATATGATCAAGTTTGGAACTAGTAGACCTATTTGTTTGTTCTCTAGCAACAAATAATTCAAGTTCCAAATTCTTAACTTTATCAAGCAAAAGCATGTTCTCAGTCTTCACATTATTCAGCAATTCATTAGCATCAAACAGTTTCACAAGCAAATTCTTCTTATCAAGTTCAAGAGATGCAATTTTCTTTAAGCCTAAATCAACACTCATAGCATCCTTTGCAGCAACTTTGCAAAGTTTATTGTAGGCTTCTTGTAAATTTGCATCCTCAGAGAGTTCCCCATCAGAAGGGTTCCCTTAAACAGTAACACTTTCATCAACTACAGCAGTAGCAGTGAAAGCAATGAAGTTTCCATCCTTATCACTACCAGACTTATTGTCAAAAACTTCATCATCACTAAGGGTTACAACTATAACCTTACCCTTAGACCTCAAGAATGTTGGACATTCAGATTTCACATAACCATACCCTTGACAACCAAAACATTGTTGACCCATAGAATTATTAGAAGGTTGAACTACTTTCTCTTTAGGTTTTTCAGTGTTATTCACTTTAGTGGGATCATTTCTCCTAAAATTTCTAGGTTCAGCATTGTTTTTACCTCTTGCCCTTCTGTTATTGTTCCTAAGAAAGTTTCTAAAGTTCTTGGCAAGATAGACAATCTTTGTAGCAGAGAGTTCATCATCAAATCCATTCACATCAACATCATCAACAGACTTAAGAGTCATTGATTTAGATTTGCTAGTCTTAGGTAGGTCCAACTCATAGGACTGAAGAGATCCTACAAGTTCATCAACAGGGATGGAGTCCACATCCTTGCTTTCAGTGATGGCAGTCACTTTGGGTCTAAAATTCTCAGTCAAAGATCTAAGAATCTTCCTAACAATTTTAGGTTGATCATAGATTTCACCCAAATTATATGCAGAATTAACAATATCATTAAGCTTAGCATAGAATTCATCAAAAGATTCATCATCAGACATCCTAATGCTTTCAAATCTAGTTGTTAATTGCTGCAACTTATTGATTTTAACTACCTTTGTGCATTCATGCACACTTTGGAGGATATTCCAAGCAGTATGAGCAATCTCAACATTAGAGATTCTCTTAAATTCCTCCATAGAAACAGCATTAAAGATAGCATTCATAGTTTTGCTATTAAAGGCGGCTGCTTCTTTCTAAGAAGTTTGCCACTCATTAACAGGAGTAGTGGGCTTCTCCCATCCGTATTCAACGGAATTCCAAACTCTCTCATCAATAGATTTCAGGAATACTTTCATCCTTACTTTCCAATGACCATAATTATTCCCATCAAAGTGAGGTGGAATAACAAGAGAGTGACCGTGTTCCATGACAACCGGGGTCAAGGATCAACTCTTAGATTAAAGGATCTAAACACTAGAGCTAACCCGCTTTGATACCACTTATGCATTTTTAGACCCCTTAAAACACAACCAGATTAACCTAGTCAAATTATCATATCTAGGTTAACACAAATATATCATATCATTGTAAAGTGCGGAAAATAAAGAACACGACAATATGATAACCCAGAAAAACCAAATCGGTAAAAAACCTGGGGAGGATTTAACCTAGCTATCCTCAAGGTAAAACAAATCCACTATGAAAGAATTGAAGTTTACACAATAGCGACTTAGACCACTAACATCCTATTGCTACCTCGAGTAGGAAACTTACTACCATGACCAGGAAACTTACTACCACAACCACGTGACAGCTCCGAGTCCACAGACTACTTCTTTCTTGGATTCACAGCAAGCACAAGCACTCCCACTTGTATATCTTTAAGCTCTTGAATCTACAACTGAATTGATCACCAAGCTCTTGACATCAATCTAGATCTTGATAACCCTAAGTGTATGTGAAGGGAAACATTTCTAGATCTCACAAAAGATTCACATACATAGCATAAAGAGAAACCTTAAAACGTGGCTAAGGTTTTCCCTTTTATACTTAAGGCAAAAAACGAGCTTGGGTTGAGTTAGAAAATTTTGCAAAAAAAACAATCTGCACGAGCTTCGATCATGGTAAATCCTGCAGTACACTCGATTCCAACTTTACACTTTAAACATACTTTGAGCAAGTTTAAAACAAGTCTAAACATTTTGATCATGGTTTGCCAACATTACAAATTGAAGTTCTAATACATTTAAACCTAAAGTCTTAGAACCCAACATATCGAGTAAGGGGTTCAAAGGTATATGGCGACGTATATATCTTTATTCCTTGCTAAAAATTTATAAGAGAACATTCAAAATAAGTGTCAAGTCAACTAGTCAAGTGTCATTTTGCATAAAGCAATCCGGATAGGGTTGTCTTTTTCCAAATCAAGATCTTGTTGCTTCTTGAATTATTTGTGTTTGTTCGTTTAGACCCCTTAAACCATATTGTTTAACCTAATATATTAACCAGGTGATTACTTAGATTAATTACTCAAATCTAAGTTAAACATAAATAAATCATATCATGCAAAGCAGCAAAAAATAAATAACATCATGATATGATGACCTAGGAAAACCAATAAAACAAACCGTTTCAAGGTAAAAACCTGTAGAGGATTTGACCTAGCTATCCTCAAGGTAAACCAAATCTGTTAAGTTCTAAATGTTTAGAACAATTGGTAAATCGTGAATACAAACTTGTCTAGATATAGATCTTAGAGTCTATAGGTTTTATTAGACAATGCTCAAGGTGATTCAAGTCAAGATTCAAGAACATACAAGCTGCAGGAAGAAGACTTCATATTCTGCCTGGTACGATCGATCGAAGAACAGGCTCGATCAATCGAAAATCGTATCTGCAGAATTTTAAGTCAGCCCAAACAGCAGCTTAAGCCCATTAAGGATTAGGGTTTCAGATCTACTTCTCCCATTATATAAAGGAAACCCTAAGCCACATTTTTAAGCTTTTTAAGAGAGAGAAGAGAGTGCCTCTTTTGAATCTAGGGTTTTGTACCCAAACCTCTCTAAGGTCTTTGTTGCTCATATTGCTGTTTTGTGTAAATCTCTTGTGAGATCTAGAGGAGCTTTCCTTTACACAAAGTTTAGGGTTTTCAAGGAGGAGATGTTATCTACACCTTGATGATCAACTCAATTGCTGCCATTGGAGCTTAAAGAAACACAAGCAGGAGTGCTTATACTTGATTGGAGAATCCAAGAAAGAAGGAGTCCGTGGATTCGGAGCTTGCACATGGTCGTTTCAGTAAGTTCTACTGGTGGGTAGCATTAGGAAGTCGAGCCTGGGTGCTTGTAAGTCCTTTTGTATGAACTTCGATTCTTTCATATAGTGGATTCAAGTTTACCTTGAGGATAGCTAAGTTAAATCCTCCCCAGGTTTTTTACCGGTTTAGTTTTCCTGGGTGAGCATATCTTTGTGTTCTTTATATTTCCGCTGCTTTATATCTTGATATGACTATTTGATTGTGTTAACCTAGATTTGCATAATTTGACTAAGTTATTTACTTGGCTAATAAACTAGGTTAATCCAATTGTTGTGTTTTTAAGGGGTCTAAAAACCTAACAAAATCCACTCTAAGAGAATTGAAGTTTTTACAGTCAGATTTAACCCAAAATCTATTGCTACCTCTAGTAGAAACTTACTGACATGGCCACGTGCAAGCTCCGAATCCACGGACTCCTTCTCTTCTTGGATTTACAACAACACAAGCCTCCTTGCTTGTGACTTTGAGATCCCACTCAAAGGTTTCAGCAACACAAACTCTCCAGTTTGTGACTCCAAGACCACCCTTGAAGGTTTAGATCATTAGCAGTTGTTGATCTTGTTGCAGCAACTTCAAATCTACCAGATCTAATGATATAAGAATGATTTCCAGTAGTGACTTTGAAAGAGGAAGGCACAATAACTTTTAAATCTCACAAGAGCACCTCCAAAATCTCTTAAAAAGCTCTGAAAACATAGTTAGGGTTTTCCTTTATATACTAGAAGTGTTTCACTTGAAACCTAAAACGTTTAAGCAAAGTTTGAGCTGAAATAAAATTCTACAAAAATTTAATGTCTACGATTTTTGATCGGTCAAATCTAATTTTCAATTGGTTAGATTTCACTAAATTTGAATTCTTTGATTTTCGATTGGTCGGATCACATTTTTGATCGGTCGAATTTCACTGAATTTGAATTCTCCTTTCTGCAACTTGAATGTTCTTGTGTTCTGACTTGTAATACCTTGAGCATTGTCTAATAAACTCTATAGACTCTAAGATATATACTTAGATAAGTTTGTGCTCACAGTTTGTCAATCGTTCTAAACTTTTAGAACCTAACAATTTGAACCAGTCAATAATTTATTGACAAAATATGTTTCTTTCTCTCTTTATTTTTTTAAATATAAAATTTAATAATTATGATGATTTTAATAAGTATTATTTATTATATTTATATGTGGAACTATTTGGTCTACCATATATGATGTAGAAAGATTTTATTAAAGGGTGTAAATATATGGGGTTGTGATCCTTATAGAATTTAATCTAAATTAAAATTATATACTAGAATGATGATGTGGAAATGTGAGCTTGCAAACATTTACGTAGAAATATTAGAAGAAGTAAATATAAAAATTAAATATTTAGATTTTATATATATTATAGACAAGTGGGAAGATGCAAAAAAACAAAATTCACATTTCTTTATTACACAACTATTAAAATGTTGCAAATGGAAATTGTGTCATTGGTAAGCCCATATAAAAATCATGTTACTAATTGCAACTTATAATTTAATCATTGTTAAAATATTATAATTTTTTTTTTCTAGCATTAGTATTACTAACATGTAACCCATGCATATGCATGGATGCATTTAAAATTAAACACAATTTTTATTATAAAAATATAAATAATTAGTCAAATTATTTTTTAAAAATAGTATGTAACACATGCATACGTATAGATACATTTAAAATTAAACAAAAATTTTATCATAAAAATATATATAATTAGTCAAATTATTTTTTTTTAAAAGCAAACGTAATTAGTCACATATTAAAATTCTTACCTAAATTTAATACTACTTATGATCATTTTTTTTTTCTAATTTTTAATAAGATAAAGCATGTGGTGATGTTTATTATGTGGTGATTTTTATTGAGTATACGTGATTAGTTTTTTATTTTTTTATTTTATAGTTCATTAATATTAAATTCTTAGTATTTTGCACTCACTAACTCACTTGACACAAAAATTAAAAAAATTTAAGTAGATAATTATAGTGTGGTCACCACATAAATTTAGACACATAGCTCAAAATTTTAGTATAATTTCAAATTCTACTTGAACTTTCTCTAAGTTTTACTTATTAATATATATATATATATATATATATATGTTGGACCGTGAGTTGTGCCATTCTACCTCAAAACCAATTGGTGATGAGGAAAACACATTCAAATCTTTTATGGCATTCGACATCACACCACGCGGGCCTGTTTCTCAAAACTAATTGGTGATGAAGAAAGCACATTCAAATATTTTATGGCATTCGATATCATACCATGCGGACCTGTTTTTAGAGTGGTTGTAGGGAGTCAAATTGTGGTCCCCCCAACAATTCCTCTCTCATAATAACACTCCTGTGACTCGAACCCATGAATTTAGCTCTGATACCATTTGTCGGACCGTGACCTATACCATTCCACCTCAAAACCAATTGGTGATGAGGAAAGGACATTCAAATCTTTTATGGCATTCGACATCACACCATGCAGGCCTGTTTTAGAATGGTTGTAGGGAGTCAAATTGTGGTCCCCCAACAATATATATATATATATATATATTTGAATTTATGGAATCAACTTTAGTGTTGTTACTAACATTTTTAACATGGCAAACCAGGAGTACACACAATGTTTCATGTCTATTTGTTTTATACTAATAGATGAGATTGAAAAGAGGAGGCTATCTATACAAACTTTTCAAAACTTATTATAATAGCATATTGTGATCAAAACAATGGCACCTCTGCTAAGATAGTCACTAAGGAACTTAAATT
Source organism: Quercus aquifolioides (assembly GCA_019022515.1). Taxonomy (NCBI): domain Eukaryota; kingdom Viridiplantae; phylum Streptophyta; class Magnoliopsida; order Fagales; family Fagaceae; genus Quercus; species Quercus aquifolioides. The sequence continues at coordinate 20,068,243 of CM032332.1, read as the reverse complement.
ATAAAAAAAAAATTAAATAAATAAATAAATATATATGTATGTATATATATATATATATCAAGATCATTTAAAAAATATGCAAATTAATAAAATTAAGTTAGTTTAGTATATAACTTTTTTTTCAAATTCAAGGTGTTAGTTTGAACACGTTGACTATAATATAGAGCCACCACTAGCTGGATCGAAGCATGTAAAAAAAAATATAATTATGAACATAATGTTAGAGCTATTTGTAATTTTACAAAACTCAAAAAGTTGTGAAAAGTTTTTTTTTTTTTTTACCAAGTGTATATCAATAATATATATAACTACATGAAAAAAGGATTAAAGAGCATATTCCAAATCAATCCTTAAGAAAATTATCAAAAGAGACTCCTAAACTATTTAGTGTTATTATTATTATTATTATTATTATTTTAAATTCTCTCTCTCTCTCTCTCTCTCTCTCTCTCCAATCCCTGGAATTTTTTTCAACTATACGTGGAACATAGGTACTAATATTGATTGGAATAAAATAAAGGTTAAAAGAAAGAGGGTCAATAGCCTAGTTATTAGTTTCTAATCAATTATTAGTTACCGAGATTAGCTCACCTTATTTCGTATTTTGAGATTTAATATTTTTGTGTAAACCCGGTGTACGTGATAGTTACAACTTAAAGAAGATTTAACGAGGCATTGGGTTTAGATTCGTTAACTATTCATACATTTGGTTGTCATTGGCAGATCAATGATACATATTAGAGTATCATGGATGTTAGTAATGAGAGCAAAGAAAGAAGAACACATCGTTTTATGTGGAAAACTGATGAGTCCAATAAATTTCCTTCGTCCAAGCAAGTCCACGCTGGACGAAGGGAAAAGCCATTTAAGCCACAATAAATAGAATGCTGTTACACATCAACAATAAGTAGCACGGTCGTTGAGGAGGCACCGAATCTTATCATTCAAACCATTCAGAGGTGTTACAAGAATGACATTGATACTGCCATTGAATGCCCCCAGTGGCTATAAAAGAAAGCCATATATATAGGTAACACAAAACCCCAAGGGAGGTACATTGTTTTTCTGTCTTTATTCTTATACTCACAACACAGATAGAGCCATTGGCCATTCTTTTCCTAGTCATCTGACTTTATCATCAGAGGCCCAGTGGTTGGCACCACACTGGTGACCTTTCCAGCTTGAATCTTTCTCTCTTGCAGGCACCTTCCGTCTAGACGATCACCTTGACTGACGATTTTTGCATCATCATTTTGGCGCTATTTGTGGGAAGTTTCTCAAACCTCGGTTTGAAAATGTAGCTCTAACCTCTGTGATGCCCAGATGGAATCCAATGCATCTCAAGATCTACTAGCCTTGGCCCTCCAAATCCAAGCACTCACAGCCAATGTGGAAGAACTAACTAGGCAGAATCAGGAGATGAGGTTGCAGCTGCAACAAAAAGAAAATTGTGACGTCAACAGGAATGAAGATGAAGAGAACAGCAATAGGAGAGATGGGTCAAGAAAGGCAAACCCATTAGACAGAGCTAGCAATGACCTCTTAAAGAGCATGTGGAAGGAAATGGACGGGCTCAAGAACGTGATGAAGGAGAAGATGGACAAGAACCTGGATGGGATGGTCAAAAGAACTGGCTCTCCATTCACCCCCAGTGTCCTAGAATGCCCCCTGCCGTTGAAGTTCCGTCTCCCCCAGCTCGAGTTGTTTGACAGTTTGAGGGACCCTCTGGATCATATAACGACCTTGAAGATGACCTTAAGTTTACAGCAAACCCTCGATAAAATTCTATGTAGGTCTTTCCCGACCACCCTCAAGGGGACCACGAGAGTATGGTTTAGCAAACTCACTCATTCGTCTATTGAAGACTTCAAGCAACTCAGCAACACTCCTTTGTCCGCCACTTCGTTGGTGGTCAACGTCAAAAAAGACCAGCGGATCACCTCCTCACAATCAAGCAAGGAGAAGGGGAGTCACTAAGATCCTACGTGAAGAGATTTAACAGGGAAGTGTTGGAGGTAGACAAGGCAGAAGACAAAGTGCAATTGACTACGTTTATTACTGGCTTGAAGTCGAAGGATTTCGTGGTTGCCCTTGCAAAAAGTCCACCTGGATCGATGGCAGAGATGTTGCTAAAGGCCCAAAAATATGTGAACGTTGAAGAGACTCTGGCTGCAATTAAACATGAGGGTCCATAGAAGGAAAGAAGAAGCACCCAAGACGAGCAAAGAGGTAGGAAGAGGGAGAGAAGCTCCCCTTCATTTAGCCGAGACTCCGTCAAGAGGAGAGATGATAAGCTTTCAAGGACGGTAAAATTTACTCCCTTAGTTATGCCTGTTAACAAGATTTTGATGCAGATCAAAGATGACCATGCCCTTAAGTGGCCAAAACCGCTACACTCCTCACCTAACATTCAAGCAAGGAGAAGGGGAGTCACTAAGATCCTACGTGAAGAGATTTAACAGGGAAGTGTTGGAGGTAGACAAGGCAGAAGACAAAGTGCAATTGACTACGTTTATTACTGGCTTGAAGTCGAAGGATTTCGTGGTTGCCCTTGCAAAAAGTCCACCTGGATCGATGGCAGAGATGATGCTAAAGGCCCAAAAATATATGAATGTTGAAGAGACTCTGGCTGCAATTAAACATGAGGGTCCACAGAAGGAAAGAAGAAGCACCCAAGACGAGCAAAGAGGTAGGAAGAGGGAGAGAAGCTCCCCTTCATTTAGCCGAGACTCCGTCAAGAGGAGAGATGATAAGCTTTCAAGGACGGTAAAATTTACTCCCTTAGTTATGCCTGTTAACAAGATTTTGATGCAGATCAAAGATGACCATGCCCTTAAGTGGCCAAAACCACTACACTCCTCGCCTAACATTCGTGACAAGAAGAAGTAATACCGTTTACACAAAGATCATGGCCATTACACGGAGGATTGCAGGGATCTAAAAGAACAAACAGAAGAATTAATCCAAAAAGGAAAGTTACAAAAATTTGTGAGGAAGGACGGACCAGGTCAGGCAAAGCAAGTGGCATAGGCAAAATCAAATGAAAAACCCAGGAATGAAAATCGTCCACAAGATCGCCCAAGGGACGCCATAGGAGAAATAAGGATGATCAATAGAGGACCTACCATGGGAGGATCATTCAAGTCCCTTAATAAGTCACAGCAGAGACAAGTAAACAGAGTCCATACAATATGCCCATCCAAACACCGAAGAAGGGAAAACTTAGATATGGTCTTTTTCGAAGAGGATGCCCGAGGAGTGAAGTAGCCACAAGATGACCCCCTAATCATTATGCTCATGATAGAAGACTTCAACACTAGACGAGTCCTGGTAGATAACGGGAGCTCAGCAGACATCATTTACCTCTCCGCTTTTCAACAGCTGAAGGTAGACCCGAAGAAACTTCATCCATTCGAATCTCCCTTCGTTAGTTTCAATGGAGACAAGGTGTACCCGAGAGGGATAGTAACGTTGATGGTCACAGCTGACTTATACCCTCTCCAGGTAACTAACCAACACAATTTCTTGGTAGTAGACTCCCCTTCGTCCTATAATGTCATCATAGGAAGGCCTACTCTCAATCGTTGGAAAGCAGCCACATCTACCTATTGCCTGAAGGTGAAGTTCCCGACGGAACAGGGAGTTGAGGAGATAAAAAAGGACCAGGTACTAGCTCGAGAGTGCTATCAGGTAGTGTTGGCCTCAAAGGAAAACCATACATGGATGATCGAGGAGAAGACACCAGAGGTCATGGAAGCTCTGGAAAACCAACGAAGACAACCAAGGTAAGGACGAACCTGGATCCTTTGACGAAAGAAAAAATCATAAGTTTTTTAAAGAGTAACCTGGATATGTTCGCATGGAGCCATGAGGATATGCCTAGCATACCAACAAGTATCATTCAGCATCACCTAAAGGTGGATCTCGAAAGAAAACCAATCCAACAGAGAAGAAGGGTTTTCGCCCGTGAACGGAACAAGGCAATAATGGACGAAGTGGACAAATTACTTGTCGCTTACTTTATTAGGGAAGTATACTATCTAGAGTGGCTGGCCAATGTCATCATGGTCAAGAAAATGAATAGGAAATGGAGAATGTGTGTGGACTTCACAGATCTAAACAGTGCTTGCCCCAAAGATAGTTTCCCTTTGCCAAGGATCGACCAGCTCGTTGACTCAACAGCAGGGCCTAAACTCCTCACCTTCATGGACGCTTTCTCAAGGTACAACCAAATACAAATGGTTAAGGAAGATTAGGAGAAAACGGCTTTCATCACTAGCCAAGGACTTTATTGCTACAAGGTCATGCCCTTCAAGTTAAAAGAATGCAGGGGCCACATACTAGAGGTTGGTGAACTAGATGTTTAACAAACAGATCGGGAGAAACGTAGAAGTGTATATGGACGATATGCTCGTCAAGAGCAGGGAAGAAGAAATTCATCTAAACGACCTTAAAGAGACCTTTGATACACTAAGGCAGTACGGTATGAAGTTGAACTAGACCAAATGTGCATTCGGAGTATCCTTGAAAAAATTCCTCGGCTTCATGGTATCACAAAGGGGAATAGAAGCCAATCCAGAGAAAGTGAAGGCCATCCTCGAGATGTCATCACCAAAGACAGTCAAGAAGGTATAGTCACTCACGGGAAGGATTGCGGCCCATAATAGGTTCCTCTCTAGAGCCACAGATAAGTGTCTTCCTTCCTTTAAAACCCTGAAGCAGGTTTTCATTTGGATGGATGAGTGTGAAGCAGCATTCCAAGAACTAAAGCACTACTTGAGCAACCCTCCACTCTTGAGCCCATCAAAGGAAGGTGAGGACATGTTCCTCTACTTAGCAGTATCCACGATTGTGGTGAGCGCAATGTTAATTAGTGAAGTAGCGCTTGGTGTATTATGTCAGCCAGGCCTTCCAAGGGGTTGAAGCCAAATACCCATGTATGGAAAAGATCACATTCGTCCTGATAGTGGCCTCTTGGAAGCTTCATCCATACTTTCAGGCGAACCCAATCATAGTAATGACAAACCAGCCCATCAAGAAAGAAATGAATAAACCCGAAGCCACCAGACGAATGATACAGTGGGCCATCGAGCTTAGTCAATTTGACATCGAGTACAAACCTAGGGTGGCCATAAAAGCCCAAGCACCGGTAGACTTCATAGCAGAGTTTACCATGCCCAAAGATGGAGAAAACCAGGAAGAGACAATCCAATGGACGGATCATTAACACAAAAGAGGGGAGGAGCAGGCGTTGTCATCATTACTCCCGAAGGAAACACCTTGAAGTATGGAGTCCAGCTTCAATTCCCTGTGACCAATAATGAGGCTAAATACGAAGCCATATCGATAGGTTTAAGGGTCACGAAAGCCCTAGGAGCCAAGATTGCATTGCTAAAAAACGACTCAAAGCTCATCATAGGACAAATCAACGTAGAATTCGAAGTAAAGGAAAAGAGGATGCAAAGGTACCTAAAGCTAACGAACCAGCTGATTAACAAATTTGATTGGGTAAGCTTTACTCAAGTCCCACGAGATCAGAATTTGGCAACCAACGAAGTGGCCAGATATGCGTCGTTAGAAAGCAAGACAGGCTCGACTGATCTAAAATTAGAGGTACAGAAGTATCCCAATATCGAAGAATTTCAGACCTTCCCAATACAGAATCGCGCTGGCTGGACGAGCCCAATTATGTCCTACCTTAGGGACGGACGATTGCCACCTAATCCAAACGAAGCTAGGTAGATCAGAAAACAAGCTACAGATTTACTATGCTGAATGACGAACTTTACACAAGGGGATTCTCACAACCCTACCTGAGGTGTGTTGAAAAGGAAGAAGCTAAGTACATTCTGGAAGAAGTCCATGAAGGTATCTGCGAGGACCATATGGGTGCAAGGTCCTGGTATGAAAAATCATGAGGGCAGGCTATTTTTGGCCCACGATGCAAAAAGAAGCAACAGAGTTTATTAAAAAGTGTGACAGCTGCCAGAGGCATGGGAATGTCTAGCGATTTCCAGGAGAAAATATGATAGCCATCACTTCACCATGGCCTTTTGCCTAGTGAGGGGTTAATATCATGGGCCCTTTGCCACAGGGTAAGAAACAAGTGAAGTTCTTGCTCGCTGCTATTGATTACTTCACGAAATGGGTGGAAGCAAAGGCGCTCACCATGATCACAGAAGCAAAAATCCAGAATTTTGTATGGAAAAACATCATATGCAGATTCAGGATACCCAAGACGATCATTTTGGACAGCGGTCATCAATTCGATAGCCAGGGATTCCGTTCTTTCTACTCAAACCTCATCATCAAAAATAAATTCTTGTCACCAGGACATCCTCAAGCCAACAAAAAAATAGAAGTGAAGAATCGAACATTGCTGAAAATCATCAAGGCTCAACTAGTGGGGGAAAAGGGAGCATGGCCCGAGGAACTACCAAGTGTTTATGAGCTTATCAAACCACAGCAAAGACCCCAATAGGAGAAACACCCTTCAACCTCACATATGGAACGGAAGTAGTCATACCCGTCGAGATAGGAGTCACCAGCCTGAGAAAGGAGTTTTTCAGCGAAGATAGCAACGACTACCAACTGAAGCTGAATTTGGATTGCCTGGACGAAGTTAGAGATCAAGCCTCTTAGAGAATGGCCAAGTACTAGCAGAAGATGACTGAATATTACAACCAAAAGGTAAAACTCAAGAGATTCAGCATTAGAGACCTCGTCCTACGGAAAGTGACACCTGTAACGAAAGATTCAACTCAAGGCAAATTAGGACCAACATGGGAAGGCCCGTACCGAGTCGTCCACTAATCACGACGAGGAAGTTACCACCTGGAAGACCTAGACAGAAATAAGTTACCTCATCTATGGAATGTTGAACACCTAAAAAGGTATTACCAATAGGAACTATAACTCGCTTGTAAACGATTGACAATTTTTTGTGATTTTTGAAACAGATTAATAAACGTACTATTCAGTGCCCATTGTGAGCTCGTTCATCCTAAATTATAATGATAAAATTCCTTAACTGGATGTAAGTCACAAAGTGATAAGATTCCTTAACTAGGATGTAAATCGCTTGACGAAGCTAATATGATAAGATTCCTTAAATGAATGTAAATCATTTTTTATGAACCTAAAATGATAAAATTCCTTAAATGGATGTAGATCATTTGGACGAGCCTAGAATGATAAGATTCCTTAAATGGATGTAAATCATTTTGACGAAAATAAAATGATAAAATTCCTTAAATGGATGTAGATCACTTGGACGAGCCTAGAATGATAAGATTCTTTAAATAGATGTAAATCATTTTGACGAACCAAAAATGATAAGATTCCTTAAATGGATGTAAATCATTGGACGAAGCTGAGTGGTGGAATTCCTTGACTAAATGCAAAGCAAATTGATTGGCAAAGTCCTGTGATGAGTGCAAATCACCAAAGCAGTTCTCCAGACGAACTTAATAATGCCAGGCCCAAAGATCATAGAAGGCAAAAGCTAAAACACTCACGGAAAAAACAGGCCGCACAAGTGTTGCTAAGGAGTTGCACAAACTCCCTATCAACGAGTAACAACCCTGCCTACTACTCAGCATGAAAATATATGGGATAAAATAAAGGCAAGTAAACATGGCATGTAAGTATTCAAACGCAATGTGACTAAAAGATACGATGAAATATAAATATTCAAAAAATATATGTCTGAAATTGTTAAAAGCCCAAAAACATTTTAGGCACCCCGAAAATTTATTTATATATATATATATATATATATAAAACAAAAAAAAAGAATAAAAAAAAAAGGTATGATAACTAAGTGGCAGGAGCGTCGTTTCCACCTTCTCCAGGATCCACGAGGTTTTCGTCACTAGTGGCCACAGCTTGAGCAGCCTCATCAGCCTCCATCTCTTTATCTATAGCTTCAAAGTCCAGATCTTCCAAGTCTATCCCTAGGCCATGCTTCACCAGGTACCTCCTTAATAGTTCAAAGCCTTTGTAATACCAGCTAAACAGAACTGTGTTATACTTGTATGTCAGTTGGAACGCCTGGACAGCCTTGGCAGCAATGGACTTAACTTTCTGGTTGGCCGCCACAAGCTGCTCGTCCTTCTGCATCACCAGTAGCTTCTCTGCCTTAAGCTTATTGGACAGGGCCTTAATCTTCTCTCTGGACGCATTACTATCATCCATCGCATCAATGAGGTCTTTTCTTAGGTGAGAACCCTCGACCTCCAGAGCCTTCACTTTAGAGTTGGCCACCACGGCATTCTCCTCATTAGCCAAATACTCCGAGGTGATGTGAATCGTCTCTCCCAGTACCTGGCAATTACCCATGTAAGGACAGAGTAAACAAGACAAAGAATTATATGGAGTACATGGACGATACAAAGGGACAACAAGAAGTTACCTGGATAAGTTTATGGACATGACGACTCACCATCTCATAGGAAGGCACCCCAAAGATCTCCTTCAACTCCTCAGGCGTAATGGCTTCGTGAGCCCTTGCCAAAGCCGTCCCTGCATCAGCCCAGACGCTAGCTCCAACTTTCTCTTTCCCTTTGTCCCCAGTTCATCGCTTCTTTGGACGAGGAGTGATCTCCTCTAGGGAAGCAGATTACGAAGCGACCCAGACTTCCTCAGAAGCAGGATTAAATGAACCCTTTTCGGTCGTCTCCTTCTGGATGACCCAAACCCTCCTTTGCTCGATACTGGAAAGTGGCTTGTTCTTTTTTTCCTTAATACAGGCGTACATCTCTTGGTTGAATTTGGTCGTCATCTTTGCAAGAAGAAAAGAAATCCTTATCACACAAAAAGGGAGAGGAAAAATGACTTGTAAACAAACTTGCCCCAGATCAACTTACTTTTTTCTTCTCTCTGTATAGCACAAAGAACGTAGTGGGAAAGGTCTGGACCCAAGCAATGATGAGCCAAAGTTTGAGGGTCAACCAGCTCGTCAAAATCTTCGATGGTGCTTGCGTATTCAATAACCACCTAAACACGCCCTCTGAATTTACTCTCGAGCTCGGGACGCTCCTTAACTGCAAAACAAGTGGAAACATACTAAGAGATAAGAAATGACAACCAGAATAAATAAACAGAAGATTTTCTTGCAAGAGATATAGCACCAATTTGAGGGGTCTCCCATCTACGTAGCAGCCTAGGAATCTTCCCCCCAAAAATCGTTAGAAAGGGTCTCCCATCTGTCACCTGAGACGAAAAAATACCTAGACTTCGAATAACGAAAGGACGAAGGAAGATCAATGATAAGCCGAGACCTTCTGTCCTAGAGCACAAGCTCATAATACCCGAACTCCTTTGATTCCTTTAGACAATACAGGTGAACAAACTCGTCCAGCTTGATCATGTCCAGTCACGCCCTGAACCCCAAACGGTCCAAAGCATGAGAAAAACATCTCAAAAGTACTTGTAGATTTTTCCTTTTCGAAAATACAATCCAAATAAATCATATCAAGTACCAACATCAAGAATTATCATAATAATTCCATTAAATATACTCCCAAAGTAAGTCAGAGCTCTATGCAATAATTACAAGAACCATTGGTTACAAAAGAATAGAAGTCTGAATAAATAATTACATATCATCAACTTGTCCCATCAGTAGCTTGTCCATCAGTGGGAATAAAGTCACAACCACTATAATGTACAAAAAAAAATTAGTCAAGTCTATTCTAAGATGTACATCATCTAATATCTCCATTACAAAAATTCAACCTCCATTAGTAGTTAGTCTAACTATTGTTAGCCACCAAAAAGCTATCTCAAAAGATTGTTGCCTACTCTGAAAATTTTATAAAATAATGGGATGAGATAGAGCCCAGTAAGTAACATAATTAATGGGGGTGGGGGAAATGCAAGTTTCATTTTCAATAATAATAATATGATATGACAAGAATGATTGAATAATGAAACATAAAATTTCTCAAAGTAAATACCTTGAAGCTATATACTAGAGTCTGTGAGCACCAACAATATAATTTCCAAAGTCATAATATCTAACATAAGATAAATTATCACAAATATACCACACTACCACATAGATCGGTCAGGGGATCCACTCATTCACAACTGATATGATATTGTCCTCTCTGGTATGCAGACTGTAAAGTTGTGATTCACAACTATGTTTTATGTTGGCTTTATTCCATGACAAAAAGTGTTGTGTTTGCTTTAATTTTATTCCTTCTATTTTGTGGGATTTTATTGTATTAGGTTTAGTATTAAGTTGGTGAATAATTGAGCATGAATTGAAGAACAAGTGGATTTCGCGAGAAGCTCATGAGAAGCTAACCCGTGAAAGAGCCACGTGAGAATCACATGTTGGAAGCTGAAAAGTCGTCTCAGACAGTCAGTTTTGCGAGTGTCTTGCGAGTAAAGCCTTCCCACAAGATACCTGCGAAACTCTCTGCCTGGAGGATTTTTTAAGTGTGACTTTCTTACCCTTAACCCATACTATATATATCATCATTACCCACAAAAGTATAAGGAAGCCATTTAGAGAGAAAAACTCTAGATATGCTTTCTACAACACACACACCCATCTTTTAGAGAGAGGGCTACTCATCCTTAGTGAGAAATCATTCTAGCCTCTTCTCCTTCTCTCTCCCATTGTCATACCTTGCGAGGAGATTTGTACCCAAACACAAATCACATATTTTCAGAGTGAAGAGAGTGTTTTGGAGCTTAGGAAGCTTTGGGGATTTTCCAAAAGAAGCCGATGAGGCATGGCAGATGCAATCAGGTGTATTTTGGGATCCAGAGAGCTAAAGAAAACAAGGCTTCGTTAAATCAGTTGGTAGCATGAGCTTGGAGGGCTCAAGTACATTGGGTAGACTAGGCTTAGAGAGGTCTTTTGTTATTCGTGTACTCCAACTTTATTTCTAGTAGATCGATTTACCGCTTGGAGGGCGGCAGAGAGGTTTTTCTCCGAGTTCTTTGGTTTCTTCTTCAATAACACATTGCAGTATTATCTTGTGTTTGTATCCTTCTTCCCTACTCTTTTAGCTTTCAATTTATTGTTGATATTTAATGAATATGGCTTAAAGTAGTTATATTGTTGGTTTGCTCACATTTACTCTATTCCGCACTTAGTTTAAGTTATAGTAAAATCAACCAAGCCGCTTTTTTTTTTTTTTTTTTTTTTTTTTTTTTTTTTTTTTAATTTGGGGTCTAAACAGCTCTTGTGTTTTTACACAAATTCGAGCTTTCACAAACTCTTGGCCCTATGGACAGCAGCCTCCCCATGTCCTCAAGGTTTTTCTCTCCATGGACAGTAGAGAGAGCGCGTCAAATAGGACCTTTCTTGCGCATGTGGTCTCTTGGACCCATAGGCAGCAGCCTCACCCACACACAATCAAGGAACCTCTTCCCCCCATGGACAGCAGGGAAGAACGCGTCATCCAAAGTGAAAGGGCATTGACCTAGATTTGATTCCGTTGTCACAAAGACAACGAAAACCAAATCGGGTGATCACCGAGAAATCACGCATGACATAAGGTTAAAACAACATAAAGCTCATAGGTATACATACTTTCAAATACATAGTTTATATCCAGGTAGTTTCTTTCTTGTCAAGAGATTTTCTATCAATTTCCCACATAACAAGACAAGATAAGCATCTTTAAATTTTCTAATATACCATAAAATCCATGATTTCCTTATCAAAGATTAAATAAAAGATTCTCATTTTTCCATATCAAAAATTCATGCATTTCCCCAAATGCAATACCAAATATGATGCACTTTCATATGTAATAATATATAGTAAGGTCACATCACAACACTTTTTAAGTAAACATACTTTTATAAATAATTTTCAAAAATGTGTTTGACCCAAAAAGAAAAACATCATTTATGCAACATGGTTATTTTCCAAAATTCCATTAAAAGGCTACTTAGGTCGCAACTGCAAAAGCCTAATTCTCCAAGCGCCAAGGAGATTAGCTAGAACCTAAACAATATCAAGTAAACCTATCACAATAAGCATAGAGCTTGAAATTGTATTTAGCTACAATTTAGGAATTGCCAAATAAACACTTATTTAGGCAAGCCTAGTATTTAACCTCGTCAATAATAATATATTCCACTTCCAAAGTTTCTCAACAAATTGATTCACAAGGCATAAACTCCAATTTATAAGGTTAACCCATTTAATATCATCTCCAACATTATGACTAGCATCCATAAAATTTACACTGCATCATTAAGAGACCTATGAAAGCAAAATCAAAATATCCTCCAAGACAAGAAATTTAGAACTTCAACTAACTCCAAATAAACCCAATGGCAATAGAAAAATTAGATTTACCAACCATCACATATTATAACTCAAAACTCCCAAATTTTCCACCATAAATAAACCTTAGGTAGTCATCATTAGCACAAACCATATACCCACTCATCAAATAATTCCACCAATACAAAACCCATACATACAAACACATAAATATCACTTCCAATGCTCATAAATCACATGGGTATCATTATTAAAGCTTAGATAAAAAATAACCTCAAACCAAAATGTAAAACCCCCATAAAGATTGAAAATTTTTACCTCAAAAAAGGATGTGAAGGGGCTTTTAGGTTCTTAAGGATTTTCCATTGATCTTGCTGGAAAAATGATGGTGGAAATGGTGGGTGTGGTATGGAAGTACCGGTGGAGAGGATGAGAGTGATAGAGAGGAGTATGTTTAAGTGAAAAGAAAAGAAAAAGAAACAAATAAGAGATATGGCCGAACATGAGAGGGTGAGATAGATTGAAATGAGTGGTGGGGAGTGGTGTGGTAGGTGGGGCACGTGTGGCCTAAAAAAAATTTAATCTCTACCCTTTTTTTTTTACTGACTAAGACATTACATGTCCCCATCAGCCACGATCATCCAAATCACCATGCAACTTATGACAATCCTCCACAAATTCGTCATAAGTTGCCTAGGAGCAATGTTCAAAAGAAGTTCCATTATGAAGGGATAGACGGGAAACCTAAGACCACACAGGAAGGCCGCCTTATAGAAACACACCTCACCATGGGCGAAGGCACAAGATTTCTCACTTGACCTAGGAAAACGAATCCTAGTCTCCTTAGGAAATTGGAACCTATACCTAAATCTGCTATGGTTTTCCTCGTTCAAGGAACACTCCTCCTTGAGAGCATGAAATGGTTGGGGTGGTTATGAAATAGAGGATTGGGAAGACGCGGGTACAGAGGCTATGGTGTCCGTCTCAACCCCAGTAGTGTTAGCACTAGACTACAAACCTGTTTCTAGATCTCTCGACCTAATCTCGAAGCCCATTCTCTCTTCCCTCAATGTTTCTCATACAGTCCTAAACCAATCTAAAGATTGGCGCAACAAAGGGTATAAATCACCCAAAACTAAACCTAGGCTATTACCCCCTACGGCGAAGTCCCCAACCCGTGGACAATGATTACCAGAAGAGCCAAAGGATGCTCCTAAGCGAGCAAAGAAGAATCAAACAGAAGGAGAAAGGTACCTAATTTTAGAATAGTCAACCATTAAGCAAAAAGGAGGAAATAAATGTTCTCAAAAAGGAAAAAAGAAAGGAAAAAAGGCGTACCTAAGAAGTAGGGTAATTGAAACTCAAAGGAGAAGACGCAGAGTAGAAAGAAGAAAGGTAAAGTGAAGAGAGAAGAAGGTGAAGGAGTTTAAAAAGTCACCTCAAGAAACGAAAAATCGCGGGAAACCAAAGGGTCTCCTTGAAAAAAGCACCCTCACTAGCCAACCAGAATATGACACGTGGCCATGATGCGCGCCATGCCGCCACTATGCAGTAAATGCAATAAGGGTGGTATCCCAAGCGCCATAACCACACAAAAAAAAAAAAAAAAAAGAGAGAGGGAGAAGATGACTCTTCATATTCCTAAGATCGTCCTTAGGTGGCTCGACGATCATGGAATAGGAGGGCAACTGATAAGTCCAATAAATTTCCTTAGTCCAAGCTGAGTCCACGCTGGACGAAGAGAAAAGCCATTTAAGCCACAATAAATAGAATGCCGTTACACATCAACAATAAGTAACATAGATGTTGAGGAGACACCGAATCTTCTCGTTCAAACCATTTAGAGGTGTTACAAGAATGACATTGATATTGCCATTGAATGCCCCCAACGGCTAGAAAAGAAAGCCATATATATAGGTAACACAAAACCCCAAGGGAGGTACATTTTTTTCTGTCTTTATTCTTATACTCACAACATAGATAGAGCCATTGGCAATTCTTTTCCTAGTCATTTGACTTTATCATCGGAGGCCTAATGGTTGGCACCACACCGGTGACCTTTCCAACTTGAATCTTTCTCTCCTGTAGGCATTTGGGCGATCTTGAGTCACCTTCCGTCTGGATGATCACCTCAATTGACAATTTTAGCATCATCAAAAACCATTCTACCTGATGAGAAAGGATGAAAAACACAATTGTGGTAGAGAATACTCTAGCTCTAGATACTGATTATAGTTATACTAATAAGAAAATAGTGAACCAGCTCTCATGGAGGTCAAACTCTTCCTTTTATAGTTGTAGTTGTACTTCTCTTGAAACACCCTTTCATTTACTTTGTGATTGTGTGTGGTCCTAGCTGGTGAGTTTGGCACCAGATCCAACCCCCCTAACACTTTGGACTTTTTTTCCCAAACAAAATTTTTTAAGAAGTATTATGTCCATAATACTTTAATAAATCCAAGGTTGTAAGTTGTTTCTAGTTCTAATTTGAACCCACTATTAAAGCTGTTTTTGACTTTTTTTCACCCATTAATAATAGCCAATAACAACCTGTTACTCGGAAATTGTTGTGAAAGTTTTGGGAAAAGTCATGGACAACATTTTTCATATTTTTTAAAATTTGTGAAATGGATTCCTTGCTCCCCCCTCTTGAAATCTTTTTAAAATTTAATACTAGGTAGTTCCAAATGCAGCCAAGGTTCTTCTAGGGTTGGTGATTTAACTAGAGATCATTTTTGGAAACTGGATTGTAAGTTTTTCCCGTAATATAGATGTTACAATTAGTTTAACAGCAGAATAATAGGCTATTCGCGACGGTTTAACACTTGCTTGGGAAATGGGCTACCATAATCTTATTCTTGAAACTGACTTGATATAGGTATTTAACTTGTTTAGTAATACTTCTTTATTGCACCCGTCTTCTAATGCTCTAAATTCTGATTGTAGGAGCACCCTCGCTAGACCTTAGCAAGTGACCATTCCGCATATATATTGAAAAGAAAATAAATGTTCTGATATTTTGAGAAACTCTAATAGCTAGTCTTTTTGTGTTAATTTATAGGACTTTCCCTCCATCTTTATATTTTGTGTACTTATGAGAAGTCCAAAGATTAACTACTTCTAGACTTGTGTAATATAAATCTCCCTGAGTACTTGTGTTCTATGTTTACTCTGTACTTATTAATCTTAATTTTTTAGTATAAAGCTCTCCTTAGAAGCGAAAAAACAAAGATATTGTGATTATCTTTTTATTGTGGATCGGCATTGACATGAATAAAATGTAGAATATTATCTTATTATCCAAACTAGGATCAAAACTATGCTCTTGAAACTGGCAAACCTCCAGGAGAACGAGAAGCAAATCTTGATCGGAAAAAAGCTGGCTAAAGAACTTATATTAGAATAAAACAACTCTTGAAGTAAAAAGAACGATGATAGAGATACTATAAACTAACGTGTTATATCACAAAAAATGAATGCGAGATGACGGGACTGACGAGTCCGTCCCACACTGACGACACCATTCATGGACGAAGACACCCTCAGGAGTGACAAAATGATCATTCACGTTACTGACGAAGACATTCAGGTCATTCAATGCAGCCAATTAAGCCCAGAACGGTTAGAAGGCCAACTGTACGGACCGTTGGAGCATATTGATGCCACATTAATTGCTCCCAAACGTTACCAGAAGGAGCATTAAGATCTCCATAACTACTCCAACGGCTAGAGGCCATGAAAGAGTATAAAAAGCCCACACATTGCCAATGACAAGGTACATACACACTGAGAGATCTCTTTTGCTCTGTTATTTTCTATATTGTTCATTCTCAAATAGCAATTGATACTAACTTTAGCATCGGAGGCGCTGTGGCAGGCACCACACCGGTGACCACCTTTGTAGGCTGGAGGTTGCTTCCATCTGACGATTGACTGACGAGTTTACATCTCATCATTTTGGCGCCGTCTGTGGGGAAGACATTTTCGTGCTCTGACTCGAGAAAATAGTTTCCAATCAACTATTATTTTCAAATGGAATCCAACCAAGATTCCGCGGCCTTAGCCCAGCAGGTTCAAGCTCTCACAGCCGTTGTCGAGGAACTCACTAAGCAAAATCAGGAGATGAAATTACAGATTCAACAGGAGGAGAATCGATCCAAAAACAACATGGAGGACGAGGGAAATAGTAACAGGAGGAGTGGTCATCCAAGGCCTACAACTCCAGGAGATCAAAATTCAGATCTTCTTCAGGAAATGAGGAAAGAGATGGACGGATTGAAAAATGCCATCAGGGAGAAAACAGACCAGAGTGTGGGCAGGTTGGTAAGGGCAACAGATTCGCCTTTCACAGTCGCGGTCTTGGGATGCCCAGTACCGTCGAAGTTCAGGCTGCCACAACTGGAACCGTTTGACGGGCTCAAGGACCCACAAGATCACCTCAACACCTTCAAAACGACTCTAGGGCTCCAGCAGCCCCCTGACGAGATAATGTGTCGTTCCTTCCCTACTACCTTTAAAGGAGCTGCAAGGGAATGGTTCACCAAGCTGCCAACGTCGTCCATTGACAATTTTGACCAGTTGAGTAATGCCTTCTTACGGCACTTCATTGGAGGACAGCGTCCCAAGAGGCCAGCGGATTATTTGCTTACCATCAAGCAAGGAGAAAAAGAAACCCTGCGGTCATACGTTAAGCGCTTCACTAGGGAAACCCTAGAGGTGGACGAAGCAGACAATAAGGTGCAGCTGACGACTTTCAAAGCGGGTCTAAAGTCCAGGGACCTCGTGGCTTCACTCGCGAAGAACCCTCCAAGAACAATGGCAGAAATGCTCATAAAAGCACAGAAGTACATGAATGTTGAAGACGCACTAGCAGCCATAAAAGATACAGAAAAGCCAGGAGACAGAGGAAGGAAGGATGACGAACGTAGGGGACAAAAGAGGGAGCGCCCAGATCGTCGGACCAATGACGGTAACAGAAGGAGAGACGATAAAAATCCAAGGACGGTAAAACTTACTCCCCTTGTTATGCCTGTTGACAAAATCTTAACGCAGATTAAGGACGAACATTACCTTAAGTGGCCACGGCCATTACATTCGTCTCCTAACGTCCGCGACAAGAATAAGTATTGCCGATTTCACAAGGATCATGGCCATTATACCGAAGACTGTCGGGACTTGAAGGAACAGATAGAGGAGTTGATACGGAAGGGGAAATTACAGAAGTTTGTGAAGAAGGGAGAATACAGTAAATTTCAAGACGGAAATAAGAACCAGCACGAATCTTCGTCCAGGGACGGTAGCCGTCAATCCCAACCACCTCAGAACGTGATCAGGGAGATACAGACGATCACAGGAGGACCCATCACCAGAGGGTCGTTCAAGTCCCTCAGGAAGGCCCATCAAAGGCAAGTGAACAGTGTCTACATGATACCTCCGTCCAAGCAGCGACGGACAGATCAAGATATGTCTTTTAATGAAGCAGATGCCAGAGGAGTAAAGCAGCCCCACAATGACCCGTTAGTCGTAATGCTGACCATAGAAGGATTCAACACCAAAAGGATCCTCGTAGACAACGGTATCTCAGCAAATATCATCTACCTCCCAGCATTTCAGCAGCTCAAGTTAGATCCAAAGAAACTGCGTCCGTTTGACACCCCTCTCTTCAGCTTTAGTGGAGACAGAGTATATCCCAAGGGCATAGTGACGTTGACAGTAACAGTGGGGACCTACCCGAAGCAATTGACTCGCCAGATAGACTTTTTAGTGGTAGATTGCCCCTCGTCTTACAATGTGATCATTGGAAGACCCACGCTCAACAAATGGAAGGCAGCCACGTCCACCTACTGCCTGAAGGTAAAGTTCCCAACGGACAACGGGGTTGGAGAAGTAAAAGGCGATCAGATCTTAGCCAGAGAATGCTACCAGGCCGTCTTGGCCGCAAAGGAAAACCATACTTGGACGATTGAAGAGAAGGAAGAAGAAAAAATAGAAGCTTTAGAAACAGTGAAGCTGGACGAAGAAGAGGACGCCAAGACGACAAGGATAGGGCTGACGCTAAGCCTCGAGATGAAGTCAAGGCTAGTCCAGTTCCTAAAAGAAAACCAAGATATCTTCGCATGGAGTCATGAGGACATGCCTGGTATATCCACAGAAATCATCCAGCACAAGCTGGACGTGGATCCCGAGAAGAAGCCCGTCAAGCAGAAGAGAAGGGTATTTGCTCCAGAACGAGATCAGGCAGTCACAGACGAGGTAAATAAACTACTGAAGGCGGGATTCATCCGGGAGGTCTACTACCCTGATTGGCTTGCAAATGTCGTCCTCATTAAAAAGGCGAATGGAAAATGGAGAATGTGTGTGGACTTCACGGACTTGAATAAAGCGTGCCCGAAGGATAGTTTCCCCCTACCAAGGATTGACCAGCTTGTGGACTCTACTGCCGGACATAAGTTGTTGACATTCATGGACGCCTTCTCGGGATACAACCAGATAAGAATGGCTGACGAAGATCAAGAGAGGACTGCTTTCATCACAAGCCAGAGGCTGTATTGCTATAAGGTAATGCCCTTTGGATTGAAAAATGCAGGTGCTACCTATCAGAGATTGGTGAACAGAATGTTCAACAAGCAAATAGGCAGGAATATGGAAGTATACGTGGATGATATGCTCGTCAAGAGTAAAGAAGAACTGGCTCATCTGGACGACCTCAAGGAGACATTTGCTACCCTCAGGCAATACCAAATGAAGCTGAATCCTAGTAAGTGCGTTTTTGGTGTAGCTTCAGGCAAATTCCTGGGATTCATGGTGTCCCAGAGAGGAATAGAGGCAAACCCGGAGAAGGTGCAAGCCATAATCAACATGGCATCAACCAAGACCGTCAAAGAATTCCAAAAGCTTACTGGAAGGATTGCAGCCCTCAATAGGTTCGTCTCTAGGGCTACGGACAAGTGCCTGCCTTTCTTCAAAACCTTAAAACAAGCTTTTGCTTGGACGGACGAATGCGAAGTAGCCTTCCAGGAGCTCAAACGCTACCTGAGTAATCCACCCCTCCTAAGCCCATCCAAAGAAGGTGAGAATTTATATCTGTATTTAGCAGTATCAGATACGGCCGTCAGTGGAGCCCTGATCAGAGAAGAAGGCAAGAAGCGCTTCCGGTTTATTACGTCAGCCAAGCCTTCCAAGGGGCTGAGTCCAGGTATCCAAAGATTGAGAAGATTGCATTTGCATTGATTGTGGCCTCCCGAAAACTAAGACAATATTTCCAAGCAAATCCCATCCTGGTGATGACAGACCAACCTATCAAAAAATCCATGAACAAGCCTGAAGCAGCAGGAAGAATGGTCCAATGGGCAATTGAACTCAGCCAATTTGACATCGAGTACCATCCCAGGACAGCCATTAAAGCACAAGCCCTGGTGGATTTCATCGCCGAGTTCACTTCCCCGAATGAAGCTAATCGCGCCAGCGAGGCCGAAAGATGGACGATACAGACCGACGGTTCGTCAGCTCGAAATCAGGGGGGGAGTAGAGGTCGTCATAGTCACCCCAGAAGAAGAAGTACTGAAGTACGGTGTTCAGCTAAAATTCCCGGCTACCAACAACGAGGCAGAATATGAAGGGATTCTGACGGGATTGAGACTCGGAAAGGAGCTCGGGGCTAAGAACCTACTAGTCCAAAACGATTCAAAACTGGTAATAGGGCAGATCCGGGGAGAATATGAAGCAAAGGAAGAAAGAATGCAGAAGCATCTCAAGCTGATGAAGCGTTTAACCCAGGAGTTCGATGAAGTGGAGTTCGTACAGATACCGAGGAGCCAGAATATGGAGGCAGACGAAGTCTCGAAGATAGCCTCGTCAGGAGATGGATCAACGAACGTGGACCTGAAGATGGAAATCCAGAAATGCCCCAGCATCGAAGAAGTTCCAACGTTCTCAATCCAGAACAAAGATAGCTGGATGACGTCCATCATATCCTTCCTCCAGGACGGGCACCTTCCTCCGAATACAAACGAGGCTAGAAAGATTAAAAAGAGGGCAGCCAGATTTACAGTTCTCAACGATACCCTCTACAAGAGAGGCTTCTCCATGCCCTACTTGAAGTGTGTTAGTGAAGAGGAAGCTAAGTACATCCTAGAAGAGATACACGAAGGAATCTGTGGAGACCATGCTGGCCCTAGATCCCTGGTAAGCAAAGTTCTTCGAACAGGTTACTTCTGGCCTACCATGCAAGCGGACGCAATGCAGTTCGTCAAGAGATGTGACAAATGCCAGCGGTTCGGGAATGTCTAACGACTTCCGGCAGAAAGACTGACAACGATAACATCCCCCTGGCCATTTTTACAATGGGGAATCGACATCGTTGGCCCACTGCCCCTAGGCAAAGGTCAGGTAAAATTCTTACTAGTTGCTATTGATTATTTCACTAAATGGGTTGAAGCAGAGCCACTGGCGACCATCACCGAAGCAAAAATCCGAAGCTTCGTGTGGAAGAATATAGTTTGCAGGTTCGGGATTCCAAGGACGATCATATCAGATAACGGACGACAATTCGACTGCCAAGGCTTCAAAGATTTCTGCTCAGGATTGGGAATCAAGAACCAGTTCTCATCGCCAGGACATCCGTAGGCGAACGGACAGACGGAGGTGACAAACCGTACGCTACTCAAGATCATAAAAACTAAGCTGGACGACGCGAAGGGTGCCTGGCCAGAAGAATTGCCCAATGTCTTGTGGGCCTACAGAACAACAGCAAGAACCCCGACGGGAGAGACCCCCTTCAGGCTTACTTACGGAACTGAAGCAGTGATCCCGGTCGAAGTAGGAGTAACCAGCACCAGGCGAGAGATGTTCGACGAGGAAGCCAATAATGATCGTCTACAATTCAACCTGGACTGTCTAGATGAAGTAAGAGACAAAGCTTGCAGCAGAGTGACGGATTACCAGAAAAAGATGACGGACTATTACAACAGAAGGGTGAAACTCAGGGGACTTGACATTGGGGACCTCGTCCTGCGCAAAGTAACCCCAACAACCAAAGACCCTACTCAAGGGAAGCTCGGCCCCACATGGGAAGGACCTTACCGAGTCGTCCATTACTTTAGGCAAGGTAGCTACCACCTGGAAACCCTGGACAGACAAAGACTCCCGAGACCATGGAACATTGAACACTTGAAGAAATACCATCAATAGAAGTTACATTGAAATGTATTCATTACCTAAATTAATAAAGATGTTATCCAGCTAATGTTTCTCTGTGAGCAGGTCTATTTGAGTATAAGTCACAAAAAGCCAAAAATGGCTAAGTAACAAAATTCTGCCTTGACGGATGTGAGTTACTGACGATGACGAAGATCCCTAAAAATGGGTGTAAGTCACAAAAAGCCAAAAATGGCTAAGTAACAAGATTCCGCCTTGACGGATGTAAGTTACTGACGATGACGAAGATCCCTAAAAACGGGTGTAAGTCACTAAAAGCCAAAAATGGCTAAGTAACAAGATTCCGCCTTGACGGATGTAAGTTACTGACGACTATAAAAATGGTTCAAGTAAAGCAAAAAAAAAAGGCTAAGTAACAAGATTCCACATAGAACGGATGTAAGTTACTAACAATGACGATACCTACAAGGTTAAGGGATTGACCCTACATAGACGAGCATATTGCAAACGACGACCAGGCAAACACAAGCACAAGTAAGTACGCAGATGAGAATTAAGTTAAAAGCCCAAAAACAACGGGCAAATTACAGGTGTTTCTACAATCAAAGACCCATAAACGCTGGGCTAAAAACGTTGTTCTTAAAATAGATTAATTGTTTGAAAATTGGATATAAAAAAAAACCCCCAAAACACGGTGGGTATCCAAAAAAGAAAGACAAAAAAATTTTCTAAGTATCAGGTTCAGGCAGCATCATCGTCAGCAGGAGCTGCGCCGGCAAGAGCCTCGTCAGCAGGAGCACCGTCAGCAGGAACATCGTCAGTAGGAGCATCCACGGAAGCTTCAGGCTCGGAAGCAGAAGGACGGGCAACCTCATCTGCAACCATTTCTTGATCCACCTCCTCTAGGTCTAGCTCCTCCATATTCACCCCCGAAGGGTGCTTCACGAGATATCTCCTCAGAAGCTCGAAACCCTTAAAATACCAAGTGAAGAGCACAGTATTGTACTCGTCAGTAGTTTGAAAGGCTTCAACGGACCTGGCGGCTATGGTCTTAAGACTCTCCCTGACTCCAAGGAGTTGCTCGTCCTTCTCCTTAGTCAACTGGCGCTCAACCCGGAGGTCGTCGTTCAGCTTCTTGACCTGCTCCTTCAGAGTGTTGTTCTCACCCATGGAAGCAATAAGGTCTTTCTTCAGCGACGAGTTCTCCGCCTCCAAGACCTTCATCCTAGACGTCATAGACGCCACCTTAGCCTCCTGAGCAAAATACTCAGAAGAAAGATGCAGACTCTCCCCTAACACCTGAACGAGCTTGTGGACATGACGAGCCGCGACCTCGTTGATAGGGACGCTAGTCAAAGCCCTCAAATCTGCAGACGTCACTACCTCGTGGGCTCGCTCCACAGCCATCTTCTCGTCAGACCAAAGGGTGGACGGGCGAGCGGCAGCTTTCTCCTTCTCCTTTTCAGACAGCCGCGGCCTTTTAGAGACGGGAGTGCCACCTATCTCCTCCACGGAAGCTGTAGGAGAAGCCGTCCTTGTCGTCTCACTCGCGGGAACAATTGGACAAACGATGGAGGTTGGAGCAGCATGACTCCCCCTTCCAGTGACGCGCACTGTCTTCGCTCCCAAATTCGACAGAGGCTCATCCTTCTTGGACCTCATTTTCGCGTACATGCCCTTATTGAATTTGGTCGTCATTTCTGCAAAGGGAAGACACTAGTAAGAAGAAAAATCAAGGGGAAGAAAAAAGGTGAGTACCGACGAATATAACACTTACTCTTTTTTCCTTCAATATCAAGGTTACGAAGGACGATGGCAGAGGGGTCCGGTCCAAGGCAGTAGAAGGCTAGTGTTCTGGGGTCGACAAGCTCGTTCCAGCTTTCAATCGTCAGTGTGTAATCAATCGCCTTCTGTACCCGTTCTCTATACCTGCTCTTGAGCTTGGGTCGTCTCTTAACTGTGCAAAAAAAAAAAAAGGGTCAATAGCCATGGAAGAAAACGCAAAAAAATTCAAAGGACGAGGATGGATATCGATGCACCTAAAGTCGGGGTTTCCAACCGATGACGCAACCTCGGGATATCACCCGAAACCTCTCCAGAGGCAGTCTCAAAATCATCCCCAGACACAAAGAAGAATCTGGACTTCCAGTACCTGAAGGACGACGGTAAACCCTTGACGATCCTGGTTCTTCTCTCCCAGGGCACCAATTCGTAGTACCCATACTCCTTTGATGCTTTTAAACGGTACAAATGGACAAGCTCGTCCACCCTGAGCATATCCCCGTCATTAGCGGCCAACCAGATCACCATACAGCTAACCAAAATCCGCCACGAATTCGGCATAAGTTGCCCGAGGGCAATACCTAAATGGTCCAAGAGTTCCATCAAGAAAGGATGGACGGGAAACCTCAATCCACAGACGAAGGCAGATTCGTAGAAACAAATCTCCCCAGGAAAGAAGTGACAGGCCCGGTCTGCCTCGCTAGGCAGACGAACCCTAACTCGTTCTGGGAACTGAAACCTGTCCTTGAACCTACCTAGCGCGTCGGCGTCCAAACCACACTCCTCCTTTAGAGCATAAAAAGCCCTAACTTCTCGAGGCATGGAGACGGCTGTGTCTTCCTCCACTGGGTTACCGCTAGACGATAACCCAGTCTCGAGCTCACTGGATCTGACCTCAGACGCCATTCTACCCTCTCTCACCAAATTATCAAACCAATCTATTGACTGACGAAGCAAAGGCAAGAGGTCAGCCAACACCACAGCTAGGCAACTACCTTCGTAAACAAAATTTTCAAGGTGTGGAAAATTTCCCAACGAACCCCCTAATCGAGCAAAAAGAAACGAGATGGAGGGGCAAGCTATCCTAACCTCGGAACTACCAACCATAAGTAAACCAGAAAAACACAAAAAAGGCCTAAAAATCCCAAAACCCGGCGAGCAAAACACAAAAAAAAAAAAGAGAGATGGGAAAAATCAGAGATCCACCACCGTATGAATAGACAAAATATGAGAAGAAAGGAGTAGGAAGCACACCTCAGAAAAGAGAACCGCCACCACACGACGCACCGGTTGAGAAGAAAGTTGTCGAATAAGGCTGGCGGAGAAGATGCCCAGAGAGATAAATGGGAGTTCTTGAGAAAAGTGAAAAGGAAAAGTGAAGAAGAAAGGAAGTTTAAAAACTAAGGCCTTGGAAACTGAAAAACCAGCGGGAAGCCCAATAGTCCCATTTACTCGGGCATTAACTCCACCAGTCAGCATCTGCCACGTATGCCACGTTCTGTGGAGCGCCGTCACTTCGCAATTAATACGGAGCAGAACCCCAAGAGTCACCTGCAACATGTGACCCTTCAAATTCTATAATCGTCAAGGACATGACGAACATAGAATCCGGGGGCAACTGACGGGACTGACGAGTCCGTCCCACACTGACGACACCATTCATGGACGAAGACACCCTCAGGAGTGACAAAATGATCATTCACGTTACTAACGAAGACATTCAGGTCATTCAATGCAGCCAATTAAGCCCAGAACGGTTAGAAGGCCAACTGTACGGACCGTTGGAGCATATTGATGCCACATTAACTACTCCCAAACGTTACCAGAAGGAGCATTAAGATCTCCATAACTACTCCAACGGCTAGAGGCCATGAAAGAGTATAAAAAGCCCACACATTGCCAATGACAAGGTACATACACACTGAGAGATCTCTTTTGCTCTGTTATTTTCTATATTGTTCATTCTCAAATAGCAATTGATACTAACTTTAGCATCGGAGGCGCTGTGGCAGGCACCACACCGGTGACCACCTTTGTAGGCTGGAGGTTGCTTCCATCTGACGATTGACTGGCGAGTTTACGTCTCATCACGAGACATTATTTTTTACGTGATTATTTGGTTGAAGTGGTACCAATTAGTCAAGAGCATTTTAGTTATTTTAGTTTTATTGAAATTTCTTGGTGTTTCCAATGCATACATCTAGGGTTTAAATTAAATCTCTCACCCCAACTGTTGATGTATAAAAAAGAGATTAATAGATTAATGATGTGGCAGTATCTTAACTATCAATTTTAAAAGAAATGTGAAGATTTAAAAAACTTTACTTTGTAAAGTATCCTAATAACTTTAAAAGATTTAAATCCTATGTTTATATGTGAAAATTAAAGGCAAGTGTTATAAATAAATTATTTTAAAAAAAAAGTGAGAGTTCTCAAAAATTAGAGTGATATGCGTGAATTTCAGTTAACTCAATTGGTAAAATCTCTGATGATTTTTACCTAAAAAAAAAAAAAGTCTATGATGATTGAATAAGATCTAAAATTCAATCTCTGCCTACACTAAAAATTTATTAGTGTCTTGATTGGACTGATGATAAAGAGCTATTATCCGGAGAAGTAAATGCTATATATTAAAAAAAAAAAAAAAAAAGTGTGATATGCGAAAGTCTGTTCTGCGTTTGATCATGAGCTATGATCAGCTAGCGCATGTGGTAAAGTTAATATTACTTTTCTTTATTAAACTGAAAATCTTTCTCAAGGACCCTTGATCTATTGGCTTACTCCAATAAATAAAGAAGTTTCATTACATACGGTTTTTCATCTCCTGAGCTTACACCAAAATGGAAATAAAATTCAAGAACAAATTGAATACATCTTTTTTTTTTTTTTTTTTTTTTGGGAATAACTGTAATCATCCTTCGTGGCTTAGCTTGGAGCCCTTTTGATCAGTTAATCTTAGAACACACTTTGCGAATTTCACCTTGAGTACCAGACTTGAGGCCAATGTTGCTCATCTTCACCATGGACTTTCCGAACTGCACATTGAAGGCATTTGACCCAAGCAAGCTTTGAACAAAACTTCTGGTGGAGGCGTCAGTCCATAACTTTTGATCAGACTCAAGTACTCCTCGGCCAGTCCTCAAGTTGGAGAAGAAAGATGAGTCAAATCTGTTTTGGCTACCGGTGTCTAGTCCAACACGCCTTGTGGCATCACCATTTTGTGGGCAGAGTGCTCGTAATTGAGGAAGGAAACTGGGGTTGATTGTAGGATCGGCACCATTTCCAGTAGTAGTGAAGTTATACAATCTGTACTGAAAGAACTGGCAAGCTGAAGTTCCAATAGTATGGCCACCTAGTCAATAGTTAATTGAAATGAATAGAAGTTAGATGAAATGTAATAAACTAGGACACGTACTTTTCGTGTAAATCTATAGTTATAATAATAAAAGACGAGGATTTGAATTGTAGTTCACTGAGCTATAAAGTTCTTGACTGTAAAACACATACTTGAACATGTAGCTAGAGATATAAAAAATGATTTATTAAATGATAATGCGTTGATGCTTACCGACAAGAGTAACAAGATCTTGAGCGTTTAAACCTTTCGCTGAAAACTTCTTCTTCTGAGCATCAATGGATTCTGTAAAGCCAGGCAAATCGGTAGTATCAGAAGCCAATGATACTCGACCATCTTTGCGTCCGGTTGGCACCTGCCAATTTGGTCCATTTGTCTACAAGAAAAATGCAAAATATGATTAATTACACGTAAAAGCATGTAAAATATATACTAGTAAATTAATCTGATGAATATATAAAAGCATGAGATCAAGTACCAGAACGACAGAATCACGAGCAGCAAGAGCAAGAATATCAGAACAAGAAACAACACCAGGGCATGCAGCTTCAAGCTTGGTCTTAGCATCATCAATAACTTCATATCCTCTCAAACAAAGGTTAGGTACGGCTGTTTTCTCAGTGTTAGGCCCGTCAATAAGGACAGAAGCATCGCAACCCTGCACGAAACAGTCATGAAAGTGCATCCTTAACAATCCAGGAGCAACAGTGGGATTAGATTGGAAATGAGCTTGAACCGTTGAGCGAACAATGGATTCAGCTCGAGGGCATGATTTGGAGTAGAACCCAACACGAGTGGCTTGGCAATGCACATAAGAAACACTCAAAGAGAGCAAGAGAAACACCAAAAGGGACGTTTGGATCAAACGTGCACTCTCCATTAATGCAATAACAGGATAAGGATCAGGAAGATAGAGATGGAGTGTGTTAAGCTAAATTGGAAGTTTGTATTTTCAAATTTGTAGTAGCTCTAAGCTTTGCTTGTGGTATTGTGAGAATGAAGGAGGACAATTAATATATTTATAGGATCATTTGAGGTCAAAATTCGGAGAGAGAGTAAGCAAAGTCTGCTGATCATAGCAAAGTTAGAGAATAAATGGTGGCCTGCAAATTTAATAGTAGTAGCTGAGTTCACCTTTGTTTTATAATGATTCTTATGGATTGCATGGGACTATTCCGCGTGAGAAATAGTACTCGTGAAAGAATTGTCAAAATCCAACCAAATAAAATTCATATAAAATTACAAAAAATATAATAAAGAAATGTTTATAGCATTAATTTTTTTTTTCTTCACCGCCAATACAATTTGCATAAAAAAAATGGATGGTCAAACGTCAACGAATGACATAATTATTAAAAATTAAAAAGAAAAAGACAAGAAGGATTAGGATAAACAATGATGATTGCCTATTTCAAAGTCGCAGCCCCCCATTGAGCGGTGCTGCTGGCACGCGCAATACCAACGAGCCCCTTCTGTAAGTACACCTCTGTCCTAAAAAACAGAACTATTTTGTGGCTTATTTTTTAATCTTATGTAAACAATGTTGATTGCCTGTTTCAAAGTTTGCCCAAATTAATAATGTTGACGTCCCTATTGCATGAGTTGTTTATGTATGGCTCTCAAAAAAATAAGTGTTGTTTATGAAAATGTTTTTATCGGACTATTTTAGGTTTCATTTGTTCAAATTCGTAACATGGCGGCTTTCATTCAATTCAAGAGCCACGCTAATTTCAAATACTTTTGTAGTAAAATATAATTATAATGGCTGTAAACATCTCTCTTTTTTATATTTCTGTTTATTTTATTTTATTTATTACTTTTTAAGGAATATAATTATAATGGCAAATTAATATGTTTATATAGGATGTGAGGTCAAAACTTGGAGGAAGAGTAAGCAAAGTCAGCTGATAGAAGTATTAAACTTCGAATATATTTAGCAAAGTAAAGTTGGAGAATTTTTCTGGTAGCTGGGCTCACCAACAAAAGGAGGCTTTGTTTTGTAATGTCTTATAAGTATCGTGCATGGCACTATTCCGCGTGAGAAAGTGCTTTTGATTCTGTTAAGGAATTGTCAAAGTCCAACCAACTAGAAAATAATATAAAATTATAAAATAGGGAATTGCAAGGCATTACTTTTTGCACCGCCAAGACAATTTGCATAAAGTGGATATAAAGAAAAATAGACAGCTGGGATTATACCACGTTTTTCTAAATAAATAAAACGATAATACCGCAGTCCATGACATACTGCTCAAATTTCAAAGTAAGGGCACACAACCGAATTGTTGATGTCCTCCATAAACAATTTTTAGTTGGTTCCACGTTTCTTAGATAGCTGGATAGTTTTCAAACTCCCCAATAAAATCATTGAGTATGCTACTAAGAATAGTCACGCACCAATCTTTCTCAATCCAATACTCATAAGCCTCCATATCACGATGATGTTGGGCAGTGTGGGATCTTCCTCTGCCACATGTTAATGTTATAGTTATTCTCATCTACGAGTAATTTTTCTCCATTGGCTAGAGGTTTTCAACTATGTCCTTAGTGTCCATTTGCCCTGAATTTATTACACAAGGTTGACATTAGGACACATCTTCATTTTACTTCAAAACTCCAACTAAACTATGGTATTCTTTCTCGTATAGCAAGATAAAATATTTCACAAAGCTAATAATCATCTCCCACTATGTATCCTCTCACAAAATAATAATAATAATAATAAATCTCCCACTATGTAAGTTGGAGAATCATATCTAATTAATTTTTAATAAAATTTTAGTGAGGAATATTACATCTCATCATCCTCATTAAATATTGCAGAATATAAAATTTTCCATCATTCATGTGCACGACACATTATGCATGGACTCCACTCAAAGCCTCAATTGTATTTTGGTGCAATTGTTAAGGCGAACTTAAAATTTATTGGTAAGCATGAAACACATTCCCTTACAAGATTTCGAAAACTAAATTATATAGACCAAAATATTACATTACATTGCCAAAACTTTCATTACATTGACAAAAACTACGTTAGATATCTCCAAAGATTCCACTATAAAGATTCTATTTGAAATAAACAAATAAGAGTATATATGTTTTTGTATTATTTTCTTCTAAGAAGCATATGTTATTTCTTATTCAAATATAAGCATGAGAATATATGAAAATTGATTTCATAAATAGTAAACGTATCTCGCTACATAGGAAAAACTGCCAAATGGATAGGAAGGTCGATCGGCGGCCTAAAATCTGATGTCGACACCTATTCTCTCAACCCTCCCACATAAACCACAATATCAATCACTTTCAACCTTCATTTACTTAAAACTTCCATCTTTCATAAACATCAAAAGTATCCAAACCATTTCCAAACATCAAAGTTATACACATCTAGGCAATTGTCAAATACAATAACAACATTTCTTTTCACAACATCACCAACATAATTCTTTCAATTCAACTAGATCAGGGAGAATTTAGGTTTCAATTAGTTCAATTGGTAAAGTTTCTTATTGTTAAATAAGAGATATGATGTTCGAATCCCACTTATAATAAAAATTAATTGATGTTTTGATTGGATGATAAAGAGTAATCATTATAGAGCAAATATTATACGTTAAAATTCTATCAGATATATCAAAAAATTTAGGAGAAGGCTCATGGATCATACCCCAACAAAGGCAAGAACATGTCGATCAATAGTTCCTCAATCATTAAAAGGAGATATTCCTTGAAGAAATTCACCATTAAACTTCTTGACAGGATTAGAGCTCCATGTAACGATTCATACATACAAGAGTTAACCATTCAGCAAAAAAAATACAAGAGTTAACCTCTCCTCTCACTCTAAGTATTTTGGTCTACACTTTCGACTTCATAGGAAAAAGTTGAGCAGAAAGTGCTTCCATTATGGCATTACCCACATTACAGTTGTTTTATTTAGAACTACGGATTACATGGTTCTTGCAGTATAA
This sequence comes from Quercus aquifolioides, assembly GCA_019022515.1. Lineage (NCBI taxonomy): Eukaryota > Viridiplantae > Streptophyta > Magnoliopsida > Fagales > Fagaceae > Quercus > Quercus aquifolioides. The sequence continues at coordinate 20,037,711 of CM032332.1, read as the reverse complement.
TTTTATATATGTCGAAATTCATTGTTAATTCTTAAAACATTTATCTTTTTAGCACTTTTAGTCCTTGAATCTCAAATGAACACTTTTAATATTTAAGATTTAAAAAATGAGCACTATTAGTCCATTTATATATCTAGTTTTTTTTTTTTTTTTTTTTTTTTTTTTTTTTTTTTTTTTGTCTGTCTAACAGAAAAATTAAGTGTCATTGTTTTTTAATGACATGATAGCAAAGTTTATAATAAAAAACGATACATTAGCAATCTATGAATGGACCTGTATCTTCCGTGTTTGTCTACTTCTAAGTTGATTGTTCTTACATTGTTCAACTCAAAATTGGAAAGAAAACCATATTAAAAATAATTTTTAAAAAAAACTATTAGGCCATTCATAAATTTATTTTCGCTCCACATTTTTTTTTTTATAATATGATTTTGTTAATTCCTCACTTGATGTCATCCCAATAATACGGCCCACAAACGCATGCAGCTGTTGACTAGCGCACGAGCAATGACATGCGTGATGATCAAAGCTTAGTGTATCTTTTGGGTTAGCTTAGTGTATCAATCAAAGGTGCAGTGTGAAAAGATAACCTGGAGGCAATTATATGTCCTGTATTATAATTAATTTTTACAAACAATTTGAATACTCATTGCAAACTGGTTAAAGAAAAATAAAATGCTTACTAAGTGATGCTTAAATTTTCAAAATAATAATAACCATTTGCTTTTTATAAAATTTCTGAAATCCTAAGCTCTTCTTATCTTTAATATTTTGATGCACCTGTGAGCAACTAAAGAATTGGGGGACCACGAATAGGTATCAAGTCCAAAACTATATGCACGGGTATGACATTGACATTTGACATCATGATTTCACATATATGCAGCCTTTCCACTTGTAATTTATTCAATAGCCACTAGAAGGAGACACACTCATAGTCACTTAACGTGCCCCATGTTACTACAAAGCAGAGTTATACAAAGTTATGATGGTTGAATACCCTTTTAGTTAAAACTTAAAACGGGCTTCACCCCAATTAAAAGAATTAATTAAGCAGGTAAAGTAATTAAGCTAAAGTCATCAGAAGCTTAGAACTAAAGCAACCGCATTACATAGTCACAAACTGATAAAGACATAAGTTAAATTAACAAACCTGCTCGAATGGCATTCGATGCTGCCCTGCGATAGTGCTCCACAACATCTAATATTTCATAAGTTTCCAGGGCTCTAGGCTTCGGGTATATGCCATAGGACCCGTCTGGCAAGAGAACTCTCCATCTATTTGATATGGGCTTGCTCGTGGATGAAATTGGAGGCGCCCCACCGGGTTGATAAACTAATCAATTGGTCAAAGACACCAGCTAAAATGGTCAGCGCTCGGCTTCAACAACAACAACGAAATTACCAGTCTACTAATAATAATAATAACATCAGTCATCTTGTCTTCAAGAAGAAAGCAATGAATCTTGAATCCAAAATAAGTTATGAAAGAAGCATCATTTGAGATTAATGAGAATTTGATTAATTATTAATTATATAACATCAATTTCCAGATAGATAGATAGATAGATAGATAGATAGGCACCTTGATGAGATGCACGGCCGACATGCCATAATTGGCAGAAAATGATGGCACCTTTGGCATGAACTGCATCCACTACTTTCTTCCATGCTTCCACCTGCTCTTCATTATATATCCCAGGAACATGTGGGAACCTGCTTCCATCAACAAAAAATATTCATTATTAAAACTTTCAAAATAATCTTCTGTACGTAAACAAAAAAGATCATATATATTTGAACCTATATATAGTTAGTGTTGTTGTGACATATTGATCGATGACATTACCTTGCAATAGCCAAAGAAGATAAGCTTGATTCCAAGATGTTTAGGTTTGTGGACAATAAAAATTCATTAAAATGACACATTAATTTCTGTCGTATTTATTAAACAAAATGGTTAAAGTTTAATCAAGTGATATGATATCGTCCTTTTATTTATTTATTTATTTATTTGTATAAATTCTTATTCATGTACAATATGTGGTGCGTTCAGATTTGTTTCTGCATTTTCTTCTTACACCACCTGCATTTGGAAAACCCCTTTCACTCAACTTTCAGACATTGAAATAGTAACTGTAAGCCCATGGCCATCCAAATCCAAAACCACTCTCACTCTGTCCTAAATCCACAAAGATCCAAACTACTTATCATGCCCAAATTGGAGTAAAAGAGGATTTATTATACTTTGAATAATAACTACATACAACTTCCGTTCTCACATAGAGGAGGACGGTGGACCTCACAAATATGAAACCCATCTTCATGTTAAAAAAAAAAAAATTATGTATTTTTGTTGCTGTTAATTCCTACATTCCATGTCTTTCAGACCAAATCTTTCTCAGCTCTAGTGATGAAGTATGAATTCGTCAGTCACTGAGTGTTGCCAGGCGATGTGCTTAGCCTCCTGGAAAGAAGTTTCTTAGAGACGGCCACCGGTGTGGTGCCTGCCACAACACCTCCGAAGCTCAAGTTAGAGTTAAGAATTGCACAAGAATAATATCTCAAAATAGCACAAATCTAGCAAAAATATCGTACCTCTTCTATGGGAGAGTGTGGGGGATATATATATGTTGTTGTAGGTTCTAGCCGTTGTACCATTTATGGAGGCTTAACTTCCCTCCAGGTAACGCTTCCTGGCCTCATCATGTGGCTTTAATTAGGTCCCAACGGTCTGTCCAGCTGGGTCTGTAACTGTCATTGTTATTTACTGAGGGCATTGAATAGAATGTTATACTCGTCAGTCTCGTGTTTCCTCGTCATTGAAGACTCTTCTCGTCGGTATGATTTACCTCTTGCAGGGCCTACTTCGTCAGTCCCATCAGTTGCCCCCGGATTCTGAGGTCGACAAAACATGTCGTGACGACCAAGGAAGGTGAAAAGTTTCTATGCAGTAGGCGGTTGGGTTTTCGAGCCGTATTTAATGTGTTGTGGCAGTTCCTTTTGGGTTGTGGCCCGCGTGGCGCTTTTTGATTGGAGGAATCAATGCTTCACATGATGAGTCTCCTTGATTTTCCCGCTGGTTTTTCAGCTTCTCAATCTTGGGTTTTAAACTTCCCCTCTCCTCATCATTTTCTTTTTACCTTTTTGAAAAAAGAACTCCTCCATTGTAGCTCTGGTTCTCATCTTCTCCGCCTTCTTTCCCAGCGGTTTTCTTTTTGCGTAGTTTCCTTTTCCGAGGTGAGTCTTCCCTTTCTGCCTCCTTTTTACCTTGTTTATTTTTGTTATCATAAATTTCTGATCTTTTTATTTCTTCTTTGCTTGCTTTTTCTTCTTTGCTTGCTGTTTCTTCTTTGCTTTTCTAGCTTTTTCATGGTTAGTAGCTCTGAGGTTAAGTTAGGGTGCCCTTCAATTTCATTCCTTTTCACTCGATTAGGAGGGGGTTTAGGAACTTTTCCTTACCTAGAAAACTTTGTTTACGAAGGCAATAGTTTGGCTGTAGCGTTGGCTGAATTATTGCCAATCCTACATCAATCCGTCGAGTGGTTTGAGGAATTAGTGAAGGAAAGGACGATGTCAGTGGTCAGGTCTAGCGAACTTGAGACTGGGTTGTCGTCTAGCGGCGGCCCAGTAGAAGGGGATACGGCCATTTCTGTCTCCCGTGAGGTTAGGGCTTTTTATGCTCTGGAGGAGAGGTGTGGGTTGGACGATGATACCCTTAGGAGATTTCGGGATAGATTCCAATTCCCAGATCGGGTTAGGGTTCGTCTGCCCAACAAAGAGGAACGGGCTTGCCACTTCTCTCCAGGCGAGGTGTGCTTTTATGAGTCCGCCTTCGTCTGTGGGTTAAGGTTTCCCGTCCACCCCTTTGTGATGGAGCTGCTAAACCAGTTTGGCATTGCTCCCGGGCAACTTATGCCAAATTCGTGGAGAATATTGGTCAGTTGTATGGGAATATGGCTGGCTGCCCTGGACGGAGATATGCTTAGGGTCGATGAGTTCACTTACTTGTATCGCCTGAAAGCGTCGAAGGAGCACGGGTACTATGAACTGGTGCCTTGGGAGAGGAATACTAGGATCGTCAAGAATTTACCTTCGTCCTTCAGATACTGGAAGTCCAGATTTTTCTTTGTATTTGGGGACGATTTTGAAACTCCCTCGGGCGAGGTTTGGGGTGATCTCCCGAGGTTGCATCGTCGGTGGGGAACCCCGACTTTAGGTGCGTTAATACTCCCTTTGATATATTAATCTTCTGCAACTTTACCTTTATCGTCACTGACTCTGTTGTCTCCTCTTCTGTGCAGTTAAGAGACGACCCAAATTGAAGAGCAGGTACAGGAGTCGGGTCCAGAAGGCGATCGAATACGCACAGACGATCGAAAATTGGGACGACCTTATTGATCCCAGGACACTTGCCTTTTATTGTCTTGGGCCAGATCCGTCTGACTTTGTTCGGAGAAATCTTGAAATTGAAGGAAAAAGGAGTAAGTATTTAGTTCGTCAGTATTTGTCTCTTACGCAGCAGGTTTTTTTTTTTTTTTTTTTTTTTTTTTAACAAGCGTTTCATTCTTGCAGAGATGACGACAAAATTTAACAAGGAGATGTATGCCAAAATGAGATCCAAGAAGGACGAGCCCCTGTCCAGCTTGGGAAAAAAGGCTGTGCGTGTCACTGGGAAGAGTGGCTTGGCACCTCCAATTGCTTCCGTCAGCCCAGTCGTGTCAGGGGTGGCAACGACGAGGACTGCTTCTCCCACGACCTCAGTGGAGGAGATCGAGGGTACTCCATCTTCAAAAAGACCGAGGATGACTGAGAAGGAGAAGGAGAAGAGTGTCCCTCGTCCATCCACCCTCTGGAATGACGAGAGGCTGGCTGTGGATAGGGCCCACGAGGTGGTGACCGCTGTGGACCTGAAGGCTTTGTCGGGTGTCCCGTTTAATGATGTGGCGGCTCGACATATTCACAAGCTCGTACAGGTTAGCTTATTTGTGCCCCTTCCTTTCTTCGTCCTCTTATTCGTTCCATTTCTTTTATTGAGGAAAAAATTTTGTTTTAGGTACTGGGTGAGAGCATGCACATTGCTTCGGAGTATCTCACTCAGGAGACGAAGGTAGCCTCTATGACGTCCAGGATGGAGACCTTGGAAGCGGAGAACTCCAAACTGCAGAGAAATCTTCTTGACTCTATGGGTGAGTCTGCTTCCCTGAAGGAGAAGTTGAAAAAACTAGATGACGAGATTAAGGTGGAGCGTCAGTTGACGCAAGAGAAGGACGAGCAGCTCTCAAGTGCCAGGGAATCACTGAAGACGATAGCTGCGAGGTCGGTTGAGGCATTCCAGACAACCGACGAGTATAGCACCGTCTTGTTCAGCTGGTACTTCAAAGGGTTTGAGCTCTTGAGGAGGTACCTGTTAAAACATCCTACTGGAGTGGACATGGAGAAGCTGGATCTGGAGGAGATAGACCAGGAAATGTCTGCTGACGAGGCTGGCCAGTCTTCTGCCATTGTTCCCTTTGCTCGTCAGGATACCCCTGTTGACGATGCTCCAGCCGGTGACGATGCTGCCAACGCTTGACCCTGACACTTATGAAAATTTTTGTTGTGCAAATTTTCCCCCTTTTTTTTTTTTATTTTTTTTATTTTTATATATGGGTGCCCATCGTGTTTTCGGGCCAAACCTTTGAACAATTTGCTTGTTCATTTTGACAACGATATTGGCAGCCCAGTGTTTATGGGTTTTATTGTGAAAACAAATGGAAATTGCCCTTGGTTTGGGGACCTTAACTGAATATTACATGCTTACTTAGATTTATCACAAGCTTACTTGCATTTCATGATTGTCTATGTATCTGATGAGTTTTGACCTGGCCTCACATGCTGTGCTGAGTACATTGTCGTCAGTAGTTTACATCCGTTAGTGCGGAATCTTACTACTTAGCCATTTTTTGGCTTTTCAATAACTTAATTTGTTGCCGTCAGTAGTTTACATCCGTCAGTGCGGAATCTTACTACTTAGCCATTTTTGGCTTTTCAACAACTTAATTTGTAGTCGTCAGTAGTTTACATCCGTCAGTGCGGAATCTTACTACTTAGCCATTTTTGGCTTTTCAACAACTTAATTTGTTGTCGTCAGTAGTTTACATCCGTCAGTGCGGAATCTTACTACTTAGCCATTTTTTGGCTTTTCAATAACTTAATTTGTTGCCGTCAGTAGTTTACATCCGTCAGTGCGGAATCTTACTACTTAGCCATTTTTGGCTTTTCAACAACTTAATTTGTTGTCGTCAGTAGTTTACATCTGTCAGTGCGGAATCTTACTACTTAGCCATTTTTGGCTTTTCAACAACTTAATTTGTTGTCGTCAGTAGTTTACATCCGTCAGTGCGGAATCTTACTACTTAGCCATTTTTGGCTTTTCAATAACTTAACTTGTTGTCGTCAGTAGTTTACATCCGTCAGTGCGGAATCTTACTACTTAGCCATTTTTGGCTTTAGGTGACTTATACCCGTGTTAGGGATATTTCCTTCGTCAGTTACCTTCGGTTGCACACACCTGCTCACAGAATAATATCAGCTGAATAGATTCTTTATTGATTTTGATAACAAGTACATTTGAGAGTTACGTCTACTGATGATACTTCTTTAAGTGTTCAATGTTCCATGGCCTCGGGAGTCTTTGTCCGTCCAGAGTCTCAAGGTGGTAGCTTCCCTGTCTGGAGTAATGAATAACCCGGTACGGTCCTTCCCATGTGGGGCCAAGTTTCCCTTGAGTTGGATCTTTGGTCGCTAGAGTTACTTCGTGCAGGACGAGGTCCCCGATGTTGAGTCGTCGGAGTTTCACCCTTTTATTGTAATATTCTGTCATCTTTTTCTTGTAATCTGTTATCCGGCTGCGGGCTTTATCTCTGACTTCGTCTAGGCAGTCCAGGTTGACTCGTAGGTGATCGTCGTTGTCTTCCTCGCTGAACATCTCTCGCCTGGTGCTAGTTACTCCGACCTCGACTGGGATCACTGCCTCAGTTCCATAAGTAAGCCTGAACGGGGTTTCTCCCGTCGGGGTTCTTGCTGTTGTTCTGTAGGCCCACAAGACGTTGGGTAGCTCGTCTGGCCAAGAGCCCTTTGCGTCATCTAATTTCGTCTTTATGATTTTGAGTAGAGTCCGGTTCGTCACTTCTGTCTGTCCATTTGCTTGAGGGTGGCCTGGTGATGAGAAATGGTTCTTGATGCCCAGACCAGAACAGAAATCCTTGAAGCCTTGGCAGTCGAATTGTCGTCCGTTGTCCGATATGATCGTCCGTGGAATCCCGAACCTGCAGACTATGTTCTTCCATACGAAGTTCCGGATCTTTGCTTCGGTGATAGTTGCCAGTGGCTCTGCCCCAACCCATTTTGTGAAGTAATCTATAGCGACGAGTAAGAATTTTACCTGGCCTTTGCCCAAGGGTAATGGGCCAACGATGTCAATTCCCCACTGTGCAAATGGCCAAGGGGACGCTATCGTCGTCAGTCTTTCAGCTGGCAGTCGTTGAATGTTCCCGAACCGCTGGCACTTGTCACACTTCTTAACGAACTTCATTGCGTCCACCTGCATAGTAGGCCAAAAATAACATGTTCGCATAATTTTGCTTACCAAGGATCTAGGGCCTGCATGATCTCCGCAGATTCCTTCATGGACCTCTCTTAGGATGTACTCAGCGTCTTCTTCGTTCACACACCTTAAATAGGGCATGGAGAAGCCCCTCTTGTACAGAGTGTCATTAAGAATTGTGAATCTGGCAGACCTCTTCTTGATCTTCCTGGCCTCATTTGTGTCCTGAGGCAGGTGTCTATCCTGAAGAAAGGATACAATGGGCGACATCCAGCTACTTGTGCTCTGGATTGCAAAGGTTGAAATTTCTTCTATGCTGGGGTTCTTCTGTTCTTCCATCATCAGGTCTGCATTCGACCCCATTTCTTTCGACGAGGCTATCTTCGATACTTCGTCTGCTGCCATATTCTGGCTTCTGGGAATCTGGATGAATTCTACCTCTTCGAACTCTTGAGTCAAGTGCTTCACCAACCTGAGGTATTTCTGCATTCTTTCTTCCTTTGCTTCGTATTCTCCCTTGATCTGCCCAATTACTAGCTTTGAGTCGTTTTGGACTAACAGGGTCTTTGCTCCAAAAACTTTCCCTAACCTCAACCCCGTCAGAATCCCCTCATACTCGGCTTCGTTGTTCGTCGCCGGGAATATCAGCTGAACTCCATACTTCAATACTTCTCCGTCGGGGGTGGTTATGACGACCCCTACTCCTCCCCGCTTTTGGGCTGACGAACCGTCGGTCTGTATTACCCAAGGTTTGCCCTTACTGGCAAGGTTTTGTTCGTCCGGAATGGTGAACTCGGCGATAAAGTCTGCCAGAGCCTGTGCTTTAATGGCTGCCCTGGGATGGTACTCTATATCAAACTGGCTAAGTTCGATTGCCCATTGGACCATTCTCCCTGCTGCCTCGGGTTTGCTCATGGACTTCTTGATAGGCTGGTCCGTCATTACCCAGATTGGATTTGCCTGGAAATACTGCCTGAGCTTGCGTGAGGCAATTATCAACGCGAACGTGATTTTTTCGATTTTTGGGTACCTGGACTCAGCCCCCTGGAAGGCTTGACTGATATAATAAACGGGGAGTTGTATTCTATTTTCTTCGCGGATCAGGGCTGCGCTGACGGCTGTGGACGAAACAGCTAGGTATAGATACAGGTTCTCTCCTTCTTTTGACGGGCTCAGGAGAGGTGGATTGCTCAGGTAGCGCTTGAGCTCTTAGAAAGCCGCTTCACATTCGTCGGTCCAGGCGAAGGCCTGCTTCAGGGTCTTAAAAAAGGGGAGGCATTTATCCGTTGCTCTAGAGACGAATCTGTTGAGGGCGGCGATCCGTCCTGTGAGCTTTTGGACCTCCTTGACGGTCTTGGGTGACGCCATGTTGATTATGGCCTGAACCTTCTCCGGATTTGCCTCTATTCCTCTCTGGGATACCATGAATCCCAAGAACTTCCCTGAGGCTACACCAAACACACACTTACTTGGATTCAGCTTCATTTGGTATTGTTTGAGAGTGGCAAATGTCTCTCTGAGGTCGTCCAGATGGGTAAGCTCTTCCCTGCTCTTGACGAGCATATCATCCACGTAAACCTCCATATTCCTGCCTATCTGCCTGCTGAACATTCTGTTCACTAACCTCTGATAAGTAGCACCTGCATTCTTTAGTCCGAAAGGCATTACCTTATAGCAATAGAGGCCTTGGCTGGTGACAAAGGCCGTTTTCTCCTCATCCTCGTCAGCCATTTTTATCTGGTTATATCCTGAGAAAGCATCCATGAACGTCAATAGCTTGTGCCCGGCTGTGGAGTCTACGAGCTGATCTATTCTTGGAAGGGGGAAACTATCCTTCGGGCAGGCCCTATTCAGGTCTGTGAAATCTACGCACATCCTCCACTTCCCATTTGCTTTCTTTACCAGAACAGTATTGGCCAGCCAGTCTGGGTAGTACACTTCCCTGATGAAACCTGCAGTCAAGAGCTTCTTCACTTCGTCAGCAACTGCCTGATCTCTTTCTGGTGCGAAGACTCTTCTTCTCTGCTTGACGGGTTTCTTCTCTGGGTCTACATTCAACCTGTGTAGGATGATTTCCGGGGATATACCTGGCATGTCGTCATGGCTCCAAGCAAAGACATCCAGGTTTTGCTTAAGAAACTGGACGAGCTTTGTTCTCATTTCGGGGCTCAAGGTCGTCCCTATTCTGGTTGTTTTGGTTGTTTCTCCCTCAATTAGTTGCACTGTTTCTAGAGCCTCCACTTTTTCTTCTTGCTTCTCTTCAATTATCCAGGTATGGTTTTCCTTTGCGGCCAACACGGCCTGGTAGCATTCTCGAGCTAAGACTTGGTCTCCCTTAACTTCACCAACCCCGTTTTCCACAGGGAACTTTACCTTTAAGCAGTAGGTAGATGTGGACGCCTTCCACTTGTTGAGGGCAGGTCTTCCAATGATGACGTTCTAGGAGGAGGGGCAATCCACCACTAAGAAGTCCAGCTGACGGGTCAGTTGCTTTGGGTATGTTCCCACTGTCACTGTTAGCGTTACTATGCCCTTGGGGTAGACCCTGTCACCACTGAAACTGACGAGGGGGGAGTCAAAAGGACGTAGCCTTCTGGGGTCCAGCTTCAACTGTTGAAATGCAGGGAAGTAAATGATGTCAGCAGAGCTACCATTGTCCACGAGGATCCTTTTGGTGTTGAACCCTTCTATGGTAAGCATTACGACCAGGGGGTCGTTGTGGGGCTGTTTTATTCCCCTGGCGTCATTTTCATTGAAAGTCATGTCTTGCTCGGTTCGTCTCTGCTTCAACGGGGGAGTCGTGTGGACGCTGTTCACCTGGCGTTGGTATGCTTTTTGGAGGGACCTGAACGAACCTCCGGTGACGGGTCCCCCTGTGATTGTCTGTATTTCCCCGACCACATTCTGAGGAGGTTGGGACTGACAGTCATTCCCTCGCGACGAAGCTTCGAGTTGGCCTTTGTTTCCGTCCCGAGATCTACTATATTCACCCTTCTTTACAAATTTCTGCAACTTCCCCTTTCGTATCAGCTCCTCTACCTGCTCTTTGAGGTCCCGACAGTCCTCGGTGTAATGGCCATGGTCTTTGTGGAACCGGCAGTACTTGTTCTTGTCGCGAACATTGGGAGACGAGTGTAACGGCCGCGGCCACTTTAGGTAATGCTCGTCCTTAATCTGCGTTAGGATTTTATCAACAGGCATTACAAGAGGAGTAAATTTTACCGTCCGAGGATTCTTTTCTTCTTTTCTTCTGCTTCCGTCATTGATTCGGCGATCTGGACGCTCACGCTTTTGCCCCCTACGGTCGTCTTCCTTTCTACCCTTGTCTCCTGGCCTCTCAATGTCCCCGATGGCGGCCAGTGCGTCTTCCGCGTTCATGTACTTCTGTGCTTTGAGGAGCATTTCAGCCATTGTTTTCGGGGGATTTTTTGCAAGCGACGAGACGAGTTCTCTGGATCTCAAACCAGCCTTAAAGGTTGTTAGCTGCACCTTGTCATCAGCCTCGTCTACCTCCAGTGTCTCCCGGGTGAAGCGTTTCACATATGACCTCAAAGTTTCCCTCTCTCCCTGCCTGATGGTGAGTAAATGATCCGCGGTTCTCTTTGGTCGTTGTCCTCCAATGAAGTGACGCAGGAAGGCATTGCTCAACTGTTCGAAGGTGTCGATGGACGATGTGGGCAGCTTTGTGAACCATTCCCGTGCGGCTCCCTTGAAAGTGGTTGGGAAGGAACGACACAAAATTTCGTCTGGGGGCTGCTGGAGTCCCAGGGTCGTCTTAAATGTGTTAAGATGATCCTGGGGATCTTTTAGCCCGTCAAACGGTTCGAGTTGGGGCAGCCGAAATTTTGACGGCACTGGACAGTCGAGGACGGCCACAGTGAACGGCGAATCTGTTGCCCTGACCAGTCGGTCCACACTCCGTTCAGTTTTTTCTTTGATGGCGTTTCTAAGCTCGTCCATCTCCTTCCTCATCTCCTGGAGTATATTCGAGTTCTGCTCGGTTGGAGTGGTAGGCCTTGGATGGTCGATTCTTCTATGACTATCACCCTCGTCCTCTCGATTTCCCTTGGACCGATGCTCTTCCTGCTGAAGCCTCTGCTTCATTTCCTCATTTTGTTTGGACAATTCCTCGACGGTTGCTGCCAGGGCCTGAATTTGCTGTGCCAAGGCCGCAGAATCTTGATTGGACTCCATATGAAATAAGTATTTGACAGGAAACTACCTTTTCGCAACTGAATGAAAAAATGTCGTTCCCCACAGATGGCGCCAAACTGATGAAGTATGAATTCGTCAGTCACTGAGTGTTGCCAGGCGATGTGCTTAGCCTCCTGGAAAGAAGTTTCTTAGAGACGGCCACCGGTGTGGTGCCTGCCACAACACCTCCGAAGCTCAAGTTAGAGTTAAGAATTGCACAAGAATAATATCTCAAAATAGCACAAATCTAGCAAAAATATCGTACCTCTTCTATGGGAGAGTGTGGGGGATATATATATGTTGTTGTAGGTTCTAGCCGTTGTACCATTTATGGAGGCTTAACTTCCCTCCAGGTAACGCTTCCTGGCCTCATCATGTGGCTTTAATTAGGTCCCAACGGTCTGTCCAGCTGGGTCTGTAACTGTCATTGTTATTTACTGAGGGCATTGAATAGAATGTTATACTCGTCAGTCTCGTGTTTCCTCGTCATTGAAGACTCTTCTCGTCGGTATGATTTACCTCTTGCAGGGCCTACTTCGTCAGTCCCATCATCTAGTTTCGGAGAAAATACACCCTGTTACAGGGAGTATGTTTCTCTCCTCTCACAGCTGGTGAGACCCACCTGGTGGGTCCCATAAGCTTGTGAGAGGGAGGAAGCATACACCTGTAACAAGATATATTTCCTCCTAGTTTCGTGGCTCTACAATAGACTTGCCATTGTTTGAAATTTAGAAATGATGCCTCATGGGGCAGAATTTTGAGCCCGTAAATCCCAAAACAAAAATTCCACCCTGAAATTTTTCCATTACAGAATTTTAAATCCCATAAAACGACCAAATCTTGAGTGAAAATTCCTTACCCAGACACACAGTTACTAAACACACTTGTTTGAAATTTTAAGAATTTAAGGCTCTCAACAGATAAATTTCATGATCCAATGGTGTATTTTTGCCAATTATTTACACCCTTCTCCCAACACAAAGGACAAATGCAAAACTCTACTTCCATCTCTTCATTTTTCCAAGATTGTTCATTAGAATAAATTCACTATAAAATCTCTCTCCCCTAGCATGTTGACCCAATCTCCACACTCAATAACAAGCCATTATCTGCCCTTCAAAACTAGATTTTTTTTTTCCGTCCAACCTAATAATATTTGAAAAGTCACAAGTTTTGGGTATTTTTTGTATATCCTAATAGGTTTTAATATAAGTTTGATCACATTTAAGTAGAGGAAGAATGTCGCTTTATCCCACTTTGGAAGTGGAAGAATTTTATTATCACTTATAAAGTTATAACGTGAAAGAAACAATCAAAAATTATTTAGAAAGTGCATTTATATTTTATAATGTCTAACAAATGTTTAACAAGATTTTCAGTTAACCAAATGCCTAACGAGTGTGTAACAAAAGACTCCGCCCGGAACTCGTTAGATACTTGGTTGACTGAATGTCTAACAAAATTGTATAAAATTGTGTTTTTAGCATAATTATTGACAAGAGTTGTGCTATTTGATAATTAAACGATTGTTAATGTTGGAGATTATTTCTAAATATTTTTTTTTAGCAATTATAATACTTTATTTGTGACTTTAATGGTCTATATATAGTGTATTAATTTTTATTATTCCCCATACTTAGAAAAATTTAAAAACACTAGATATCTTGTGGGGTTTTTTCAAAATTGCTAGGATTTGTTTGGTTGGAATGATGGAAAAGTGGGAAGCTAGAAGTGATTTTAGTTTTCTCACATTGTGTTTGGTTGGGGGTAGAAAAATATAACGATAAAAAACTCTTTTATTTGGTTGAAGAGAAAAGTGAGAGGATGAAAAATGTAATTTATATAAATTAATTACTCTTATGTCTTTATTACATTAAATAAGAAAAATATTACTTATTATCAATTAAAATTACTAAAATCACATCTTATAAAAATTAACACATTACACATATTATATTGTTTTATTAAAGAACATAGCACTAGTAGTATGAAAGAAAGAAAAATATGAAAAGGACAAAAAAATCAAGAGAGATGTCATTGCAATTTATGGCAAAAAAGTAAATGAGAAGACTCAAGCAAAATCAGTCTTATATTTTGCTTAGTTTAGGGAAATTGATTTTTGATGGACTCAGTACGAAAACTCCTCGACCCTACCATTTTCTTCCCCATTCCCCCCCTCAAACTAAACACTTTCGACTCCCATTTTTTCTCCACTTTTCTCTCCCAAATTTTCTATCCATCCAATAACCACCCCAACCAGACAGGCCCTAGCTAATGTATATTGGGAACAAATTTGCCATAACATATTTGTGTTGTAGCAAATTTTTCTAAAGATAGCAATTTTATCATGCCTATAAGCCATTAAAGATTTCTTGTTCATATCATCGCTTCATTGTTTCTTCCACCCTTTATCTCCAATTAAAATAGTCTTCCAGTTACATAGCAATTGAAGGAAAATAGTCTTCCAGTTAATTTTTTTTCCCCCCTAAAATAATTAAACTAACACCGCAAGAAAACAAACTCCATCATGACAATTTAGGTTTTGAAGGCGTTTTCTAGCCTTTGTTGATGCTTTCAACGAAGAAAAATATATTTTAAACCATTCACTTAAGCATATATTTGAACATGTTATACTTATCTCAAAAAAAGAACATGTTATACTTAAATTTATTTTTCAACATGGACAGAATTTTTCTTCAAAAAATTTGGGAAGCTGTTAAATTAAGTTACGTAATTAATATAGTTATCTTCTTCTCATGCAATTGAATGGTTACCAAAATTCATATGATATTAACGTTCAATTTATTTGCTTTTATTTAATCTTTCAACTCGATTGTGTATTTAACAATTAATAACCTTCCTCGAAAAGATTGACTTTTTAGAAATTCGAATCAATCGAGACAAGCTTATCCTTATCTTCTCCTCTGGCTATAGCTGAAACACAAGACCACACCAAAGGAGTTTAAACCTCGTCAGAAGATAAATATCAGTCAAGCCAATCTTTATTTCATGGAGATATCGCACAAATGTGTAATCTGAAAATTCAAAGTTAGATGTCATCTAAATATTTAAACGTTTAAATTCATTGTATATCTGATATGTATATCTGAAGTCTCTATATTTAATTATTTCATATTATTGTGCAGAGATTTTTTTTTTTTTTTTTTGTGAGTGTGTGTGCGCGCGCGCGCGTGTTTTAATCTAAGTGTTGGAGTGGTGTGAATCTGCAGCCAAACCGAAAATATTTTTGGTTGATCAGGGCAGTGTCGGTATGAGGGTTGTAAATTTTTACGTAGAACATTTTTCGCCATAAGCTCTTCACAGTTCACATTATCCACATCAAATACTTCTAAAATGACCAAAACACCCTTAAATGCCCAAAAATGACTAAAATGTTAAAAGAATCTCCAAAATGACAAAAATACTCCCTAAAGCCACCAAATGAACAAAATGCCTTTAGAATATTCAAAATACCACTGAGAATTATAAAATTACAAAAATACCTATAGAACCTCTAGACTGAACTAAATACACATAAAACCTCAAAAATTCCCGAAATGCCCCAGAATCTCCAACATGACCAAAAAAAAGTCATTTTGGTGATTTCTAGGATATTTTAGTTTTTACATTGTGTCAAACGTCGAAACATGTTTTTTGAAACATTTTCATGAATGCAACCAAATATTGATTATTTTTTTTTGGTAAAAAAAAAAAAAAATCCTTAAGAAAATATTTTACGCTGAAACAAACATAATCAAAATAGCTTCTTATAATTTTGGCATTTCTTAAAAAGAAAAACAAAAATAAACGGGTACATAATAAAAGTTGGGTACTAGAAACGTGATTACACTAATACTTATTTAGACCCCCAATTTTAAATTACGGCTAGATTGTTTTTATTCTAACTTATCTAAGTGTGGAACATGAGTAAATATAGCTCAATAAATCGGAACTACTCCAGTGCATGAACATAAGCAATAAACAATAAATGTAAAACACAAAGAGTAAGGGAAGAGAGATGCAAATACAAGATAACACCGAGATGTGTTATCAAAGAGGAAACCGAAGAACTTGGTGAAAAACCTCTCCGCAACCCTCCAAGTCAAAATCGATCTACTAGTGAATAAGTTGGAGTACATGAATATCAAATTTCCCTCCAAGCCTAATCTACCCAATGTACTTGAGCCCTCCAAGCTCCAGCTACCAACGAACTTCTCGGAGTCTTGTCTTCACTAGGCTTTTCGAATCTTGCAATTCATCCCGATTGCATCTACCACTCAATGGCTTCTTCCAATGCTTCCCAAAGGCACCAAAACTTCTCTCAACACTCAAAATAGGTGAGGTAAGTGTTTGGGCAAAAAACCTCTCAAGGATGTATAGATGGAGAGGTAAGAGTAGAGGAAAACCGAGAAAAAAATGTGTAGATGATTGTGGGTATGAGAATCTTTAACTCTCAAGTGTTTTGCTAGGGTTTTCTCTCTGAAAAGCACTTCTTACATTTTGTGGGTAATAATGGTATATATAATGTGGGTAAAGAATTTGGTAAAGCACTCTTCATTTTTGCCAAACAGAGAGTTTTGCGGGTACCTCACGAGATGGTCTTTCTTGTGAAGTACTCGGGAACTAGACAGGTTGGCATGACTCTTCAACTTCTAGTCATGTGCTTCACACGTGGCCTTTTCACAGGTTGCTTTACTTGCGAGCTAGTCACGAATTGCACTGTTCTTCTTTTGAATCATTAATGGAAATTTAGACCCCTTAAACCAACCAAATTAACCTAGTTAATTAGCCAAGTGATTAACTTAGTCCAATTATGCAATTCTAGGTAATCACAAGCATACAATCATATCAAAAATATAAAGCAGCGGAATAATAAATAATACAAGATATGATCACCCAGGAAACCACACAGTAAAGACCTGGAGAGGATTTGACCTAGCTATCCTCAAGGTAAACTGAATCCACTATGCGAAAGAATCGAAGTTCATACAAAAGGACTTACAAGCTCCCCGCTTGACTTCCTAATGCTACCCACTAGTAGAACTTACTGACACGACCATGTACAAGCTCCAAATCTACGGACTCCTTCTTTCTTGGATTCTCCAATCAGCTACAAGTACCCACGCTTGTTATTCTTTAAGCTCCAATGGCAGCAACCGAGTTGATCATCAAGATGTTGATATAATTTCTATCTTGAAAACCCTAAGCTTTGTGTAAAGGAAAGCTCCTCTAGATCTCACAAGAGATTTACACAAAAAAGTAATGTATGAGCAACAATACAACAGGAGCAACTCTAAAAAAACGTGGTTAGGGTTTTGCCTTATATACCTAGGGCAAAAACATAAAACCCTAAACGTTTAATGAGTCAGGATTGAGTTGGAAATTCTGCAGAAAACGTAATCTGGCCGACTTTCGATCGATCGAGTCTATCCTTCGATCGATCGAGCCAGGCCGAAATGCACCAATGCATCTGCAGCCTCTCGATTCTAACTTTACAATAATTAATCAACTTTGAGCAAGCCTAAACAAGACTAAACATATTGTTTTGATCATGGTTTGTCAATATTACAAATTAGAGTTCTAAATACATAAATTCCTAAACCTTTAGAACCTAACATTAGTGACTTTCAGCCTGGCTCGATCAATCGAAAATTAGACTTGATCGATCGAATCTTGAGTAGAACGTTTTTCTGCAGAATTTTCCAACTCAGCCCAAGCCCATTAAGGATTAGGGCTTCAGATCTACTTCTCCCACTATATAAAGGAAACCCTAAGCCATGTTTTCTAGACTCTTGAGAGAGAGAAGGGAGTGCCTCTTTTGGATCTAGGGTTTTGTACGCAAACCTCTCTAAGTCTTTGTTGCTCATAGTTGCGGTTTGTGTGAATCTCTTGTGAGATCCTTGAGTAGCTTTCCTTCACATAAACTTAGGGTTTTCAAGGTAGAGATTACTTCAACATTTTGATGATCAACTCGGTTGCTGCCATTGGAGCTTAAAGAATAACAAGCGTGGGTACTTGTAGCTGATTGGAGAATCCAAGAAAGAAGGAGTCCGTAGATTTGGAGCTTGTACATGGTCGTGTCAGTAAGTTCTACTAGTGGGTAGCATTAGGAAGTCAAGCGGGGAGCTTGTAAGTCCTTTTGTATGAACTTCGATTCTTTCGCATAGTGGATTCAGGTTTACCTTGAGGATAGCTAGGTCAAATCCTCCCCAAGTTTTTACCATGTGGTTTCCTGGGTCATCATATCATTGTGCTATTTATATTTCCGCTGCTTTATATTTTGATATGATTGTATGTTTGTGATAACCTAGAATTGAATAAATTGACTAAGTTAATCACTTGGGTAATTAACTAGGTTAATCTAGTTGTTTTAAGGGGTATAAAACCGTTCAAGTAGTATTAGAGCGAGTAGCTCTTTTCTTGTAGATCTTTTGATCTCTAAGCTGATCCTTGACCCCTGTTGTCATGGAACACGGTCACTCTCTTGTTGTTCCTGCTCACTTTGATGGGAATAACTATGCTTATTAGAAAGTAAGAATGAAAGCATTCCTGAAATCCATTGATGAGAAAGTTTGGAATTCCGTTGAATACGGATGGGAGAAGCCCACTACTCCTGTGAGTGAGTGGCAAACTTCTCAAAAAGAAGCAGCTGGATTCAATAGCAAAGTTATAAATGCCATCTTTAATGTTGTTTCCATGGAGGAATTTAAGAGAATCTCTAATGTTGAGGTTGCTCATACTGCTTGGAAAATCCTCCAAACCGTGCATGAAGGCACAAAGGCAGTTAAGATAAACAAACTGCAGCAATTAACTTCTAGGTTTAAGAGCATTAGGATGTCTGGTGATGAATCCTTTGATGAATTTTATGCCAAACTAAATGACATTGTTAATTCTGCTTTTAATTTGGGTGAAATCTATGATCAATCTAAAATTGTTAGGAAGATACTTAGATCTTTAACTGAAGACTTTAGACCCAAAGTGACTGCCATTACTGAAAGCAAGGATGTGGACTCCATCCCAGTTGATGAGCTTGTAGGATCTCTTCAGTCCTATGAGTCTAACCTACCCAAAGCAAACAAATCCAAATCAATGGCTCTTAAGTCTGTTGATGATGTTGAGGTTGGTGGATTTGATGATGAGCTCTCTGCTACAGAGATAACTTACCTTGCCAAGAATTTTAGAAACTTTCTGAGAAACACTAACAGAATGGCAAGAAATACAAACACTGCTAAACCTAGAAACTTTAGGAAGAATGATTCCACTAAGGTTAATAACTTTGAAAAACCTAAAGAAAAAGTAGGTCAATCTTCAAACAATTCTTTGGGTGCTCAGTGTTTTGGTTGTCAAGGGTATGGTCATGTTAAATCTGAATGTCCTACATTCTTGAGGACTAAGGGTAAAGCTATGGCTGTAACCCTTAGTGATAATGAGGTTTCTGATGATGAGTCTGGATGTAACGAGGATGGAAACTTCATTGCTTTCACTGCTACAGCTGTAGTCAATGAAAGCGTGTCTGTTGAGGAGAACCCTTCTGATGGTGAACTCTCTGAGGATGCAAATCTTCAAGAGGCCTATAATAAACTTTGCAAAGTTGCTGCAAAGGATGCTATGAATGTTGAACTTGGCCTGAAGAAAATTGATTCTCTTGAGCTTGAAAAGAAGAATTTGCTTGTTAAACTTTTTGATGCTAATGATCTTTTGAACCATGTAAAATCTGAGAACATGCTTTTGCTTGATGAAGTTAAAACTTTGGAACATGATTTATCTATTGCTAGATCTGCTAGTTCTAAACTTGATCACATGCTGAATGTTCAAAAGTATCCTTCTGATAAATCTGGGTTAGGTTATGTTGAAAGCATCTCTATGTCTGCTCCTAATTCCACAAACTTTGTTCCTTTATCTTCTTCTGAACCTACTGTGAGTGAGGTTGTGAGTGAAACTATCAAACCACCTGTGAGTGAGGTTGTCAAACCTGTAGAAGTTTCACCTCCTAGGAAGATTAGGGTTGATCTGAGAGAAACTAAACCTAAGAATTCTACCTTTTCCAAGGACAAGATGCATGGTAAACCTGCTTTGGTTTGTCATTATTGTGGAAAGTCTGGACACATTCGTCCTAACTGTTACAAGCTTCAAGCTGCTAAGAGAGAAAACAAACCAAAAGTGTATGTGCCTCAAGCACAAGATCCTATGGCACTTATTGGTGAATTGGTAAAGGCGTTGAACCTTTATTCCAATCCTGGAGTTGGAAATCACTTGAATGTGAATAAGAACTCCAATGCTCGTGGTGCATCTAAAAGGTTTTGGATGCAAAAGACTCGACCTAATTGAGTCTTTCTGACATGGTCCTTGTGCTTCATTGCTCATTCATTTGTGACCATTGTTCTTTGGTTTCTGTGTCTTTTTTTTTTGTTTTGTTTCTAGGATTTGCATTGCATAACATTCATGTATTTCATTCTAAGATTTATTTGTTTTCTCTTTTAAATTTTTTTTTTTTTTAAAAAAAAAATGGGAGAAAAGCAAATTGTGTGTGGCACTATTTTTCTTGGTCTTTGAAAACAAGGTTGGTCAATTTATTTACACATAACATGTCTTATGTACCTTGTTTAGCTTTGATGAGCTTATTTATTGCTCTTGACTAGTTGAAACTTTGTAGTGCATGTTGTGTGGGAAAGATGTTTATGGTGTTTATCACTTTGTCTTAATCTTGAAGTCACATGTTATATGACTGTCAAACTTGATCCTTTTGAGAAAGACATAAATAACCATCTCACCTCTGTTCACTAGCCAATCATGAACACCTTAGTGCATATTATAAGATTTTGTGCTCGAGAAAGTGTAGCACATGCACAAAAAGAACATAAGGTGTAGCCTCTGTTAATTGCTTAATGCTTAAAATTGGTGTGTACTATTAGGCTTGATGCCATTTCACATAATTAAAACTGGTGTGTATTATTAGGCTTGATGCCAAATTACATCTAATAATGGGGCAAAATTCAAGAAACTTACATGATTGCAAGCTTATGTTCTAGAAGATGTGGGAGATATATGATGTAACTCTTTAGGTGATATTCTCCTTTAAATTCTGTGTGATGAATTTTGTAGACTTTGTGATTTATTGCTATTCACATATCACCTCACATGTATCTCAAACTTTTGCTAGTTGTACACACTATACAAGTTACTCTTTGTTAAACACTGTACATATTATTGTGTGTGTTTTTAGTCTGACCAACCAAGTTTGAAAATACCTTGAGTATTATGCAAAACATTTTTTTTGCTTGAGAATTAAAAGGGAGAATTGGCTGAAACTTTCTTTGGAGAAACTGGGATTAAAATTTGGGTTTTTGAAAAAGCATTCCATTTCATCTCATATTCATGCATTTTGTTTCATTGATTTCAATGCTTTGAGGAGTTATTTTTCAAAAATTGGTTTGAGTTTTTCAAAACTGTAATTTTTCTCAAAATACTATGAGCCACTGCCTGTTTCGATTGATCTATTCTGCTTTTCGATCGATCGAAAATACTTAAAATATCTTTCAAAATTTCAGAGTGATTCAATCGATCGAATGTGATTTTCGATCAATCGAAAGTCGCGAATCAAGTTTTTTAAAACACTGTTCTTGACTGATTCAAACACTTTTTCAAAAAAGTTTTTCAAACTTTTCTTCTCTCTCCGACTAGGCAAGGTTCTACAGTCAATTTTTTGTCGTTTTCCTCCGGATTTTTTGCAAAGAATCTCTTTCCTCAAGCCAGTAAGTTCCTTTTTGCCCTTCCTTTTTGAGTTAATTTACATTTTTCATGCATTTTTCCTCAAAATTTCGGACCTTTTTCTTTTTGGGATTTTTGTTGATTCAAGCCCAAATTTGTGCAATTGATCAATGGGTTTTGTGGGGACATGCTATAAACATGATCTTAATAGTTTAATTTGAACAATTTTGGGTTTTGTGAAAAATTGCAATTTCTAGGGTTTGTATTAATTCCGAATTGGGGATTTTGTTCAATTAGGTTGAAATTGATGAAATTGGCTTGTTGTTTTGATGAAATTGATTATGCTAATCTATTTTCAACATTGTGTAATGATCAATTCATCAATTTGTTTCAAAATTATCAAGTGGTTTTTCAAATTTTTTAGGGTTTTTGTTAGAAACTCTATGTTCAAGCCAATTTTGTGTAATTGAACTTAATTTGAACTGTGTTTACTGCATTAGTTCATGCATCACAACATTGTTATTGTTCATGCATCATATAGATTTTTGTTCTGTATTTTTTTTTGTGCTAACTTGCAGTCTACCCTTGTTTTTTTTTTTGGTTCTTTTGGTTTTCTCTTGTGTGTTTGTCCTTTCCTTAGCACTATGCCTAGGAAGACTAAGGCTCGTAGGACTGTTTCCTCCTCTTCTCCACCCTCTCCTTCTTTGGACCATGAGAAGTTTTTGAGTGAGAAAAACCAAGAGATTTTTGAGAAGCTAAACCTTAAGAGAAAGATTTGGGCTGAGCGTTCTGTTCTACTAAATGAACTTGATCCTGCCATTAGGGCAAACTTTGAGCGTCGGGGTTGGTTACCCTTGGTGGATATTTCTGATCCTCCTCCACCTTCTGCCATGATTAAAGAGTTCTTTTCAAACATCTCTATCCGCGTCTATGATTCCAACACTTTGGTAAAGAGTTGGATATGAGGCGTAGAGTACTCCATTACTCCCAAGGTAGTAGCTGATGCTCTAGGGGTACCTTTGGTTCAAAATCCTGTCTATCATTATGATGAGTCTCCCGAGTTGAGTGATGTCTTGTCTTACATCACTGGGTCATCTATCCAATGGGGTTCTGATCCTAGGATCACCTATGCTGAGCTTTCTGGGTTGCATTATCTCTTCTTTAGGATAGCCTGTCATTCTATCTGGCCCATTTCTCATGTTCACACCATTCCTCTTGAGCGGTGTGTACTTTTGTACGCTCTTGTTACTGATGCTCCTATCAGTTTTCCTCATCTGTTTCTTCGTTCTTTGAACGAAGTTTATAGGAGTTCATCTTCTTCTCATGCCCTTGTTCATCCTATTTTCATTCATAGGATTTTGCTTTATCTTGATCTTAGTGGTTTCCCTTCCTCTAAGCCTGTTCATGTGATTGCTCCCATAGGTGTGTCTTTCCTTAGACAAAGGGCCGCTCATCTTAAAGCTGGCTCTAAACACCCTAGGTCTGAGCCTTCTAGTAGCGCACCTCCTTCTTCTTCTTCTACAGGTCCTGCTGGTGAGGCTGTTCTTGATCCTACTGCTGCTGTTCATCTACCTCCTTCAGACTACTTTGATGTACATCATACCTTGGAGACTGTCATGACCGTTCAGGCGGCTCATGGTCAGCTTTTGGTGGACTTATTTGATGAGATCTGTGCTTTGTGTGCTGATCTGGCACATCTGTGTTCGCCCTCACCACCTCCTTTTGATGATGGCTTGTAATTGCACTTTGGCATTTCGTCACAAAAAAGGAGAGTAGAGTTTTGACCTTGTAGAGGAGTTTTTGTAGTTAAGGGGAGTACTTTTCGTTGTTGAGGAGTTAGTAGCGTTTATAGATTGTATCTAGGTGCTTCACTATGTATATCATTTTTTGGGGATATTCATGTTAGGGGGAGTAATATTGTTTTTTGATATACATGATATATACTTGATTCTTGTTGCTTTGTGATTCACTGCTTATTGATTTATATTTATGAGTTGTTCATTAATATATGCCTTTATTTTGTGTTGTGTGAATCTTACAAGAATGTTATACCTGTTGTTTTACTCTTTTTTGTCACACATGCGTTTATGCGTTTGTTGAGTATTTCAGGAATATACAGGTTGATTTGATTGAACTGCTGTCTACACTTGCAACTGATGGATAGTAGTTAGGATTGAATTTGAGTTTATGAGCATTACTTTTGTAAAGGGCTTTTTACTTGTAAACTTTGAGCCTTTAATTTGTGTTTTGTCACGGATTGCCAAATGTGGAGTTTGTTAGGTTCTAAAGGTTTAGGAATTTATGTATTTAGAACTCTAATTTGTAATATTGGCAAACCATGATCAAAACAATATGTTTAGTCTTGTTTAGGCTTGCTCAAAGTTGATTAATTATTGTAAAGTTGGAATCGAGAGGCTGCAGATGCATTGGTGCATTTCAGCCTGGCTCGATCAATCGAAGGATAGACTCGATCGATCGAAAGTCGGCCAGATTGCGTTTTCTGCAGAATTTCCAACTCAGCCCTAACTCATTAAACATTTAGGATTTTATATTTTTGCCCTAGGTATATAAGGCAAAACCCTAACCACGTTTTTTTAGAGTTGCCCCTGTTGTATTGTTGCTCATACATTGCTGTTTTGTGTAAATCTCTTGTGAGATCTAGATGAGCTTCCCTTTACACAAAGTTTAGGGTTTTCAAGGTAGAGATTATATCAACATCTTGATGATCAACTCAGTTGCTGCCATTGAAGCTTAAAGAATAACAAGCGTGGGTGCTTGTAGCTGATTGGAGGATCCAAGAAAGAAGGAGTCCTTGGATTCGGAGCTTGCACGTGGTCGTGTCAGTAAGTTCTACTGGTGGGTAGCATTAGGAAGTCAAGCGGGGAGCTTGTAAGTCCTTTTGTATGAACTTTGATTCTTTCACATAGTGGATTCAGGTTTACCTTGAGGATAGCTAGGTCAAATCCTCCCCAAGTTTTTACCGTGTGGTTTCCTGGGTGATCATATCATTGTGTTATTTATATTTCCGCTACTTTATATTTTGATATGATTGTATGTTTGTGATAACCAAGAATTGAATAAATTGACTAAGTTAATCACTTGGCTAATTAACTAGATTAATCTGGTTGTTTTAAGGGGTCTAAAACCATTCAACTAATACTTCTGCAGCCACTTGATTCCAATTTTATATAAAACGCCCACACTTTGAGCAAGTCTAAATAAGACTAACAACCTGTTTTGATCATGGTTTGCCAACAATACACATTAGAGTTCTAAATACATAAATTTCTAAATCTTTAGAACCTAACAAACTCCCCCTTTGGCAATCCATGGCAAAACACAAATTAAAAACTCAAAGTTTACAAATAAAAGCCCTTTACAAAAATAATGCTCATAACACAAATTCAATCTTAACTACTATCTATCAGTTGCAAGTGTAGACAGCAGTTCAATTGAATCAACATGTATATTCCTGAAACACTAAACAAAACGCATAAACGCATGTGTGACAGAAAAACAGTAAATCAACAAATAAATTCTTGACTTCACAAAACACAAAACAAAGACATATATCATGAATAACTCATAAATATAAATCAATGAGCAGTGAACAAGAAACAGAAATAAAAACATAAGTAAACTAACTCTCCCCCTAAGTTAGATACAACAAAAAGTTTTTATTTATATTCTCCCCTTTCAAAAATACTTTCAACTCCCCCTAAACAAGACAAACATGATTCTCATAAATCAATAATTTCTCCCCCTTTTTGTCACGTATTGACAAAGACAACTCATACAAAGAGTAAACAGTCAACATACGCAATAAAGGATAAGAGAAAATAGAGAATCAAGGGGACACAAACCACTTCAACTCTATAGAAAATAGAGACAACTCCCCCTAGGAACAGCAACAACTCCCCCTAAGAACCACAAAGGTTAAAAAAAATAAAGGAGGGGGGGGGGGGGGAAGACACACAAACCAAAGTTAAAAACTAAGGTGAGGATACACATGAAGAAAAAATATTCTCTCTTTTAATAAAATGCAAACATGGCACTATGTGACCCATAAACAGTTGCATGAGTAGAGAAAATATTTGCACATTGATTATCCATCATATCTCTTAAGAAAAATATTTTCTATAGTTCACACATAAGAAATAGCATATACTAGAATGTACAAAACTCAAAAATTAATCAATCAATTTTTAAATCAAGTTGAGTACCCAATGTAGCAAAGTGTATGCATGTTATGTGTGAAAACAATGAGAGATATAACTGCAAAACTGCAAGATGGATAAAAAATCAGTGTAATGCATGTGAATCCAAAACACAAATGATGCTTAAAAAAATTTTTGGTCAAAAACATAGAAACTGAAAATTTTTTAGTTTTGATCGATCGAGAATCGATCGAACATCAATCGAGTCAGGCAGACTCAAACCAAAAATTTTAATCGCAATTTTGATTGATTGAAAAACAGGTTCGATTAATCGAAAGTCTGGAAAAATCAGATTTTTGAAAGACAGAGCATTTTAATGCAGAAACTCCTCAAAGCACATTGTTTTATAAAAAATGCATGAGTATGAGACGAAAAGTTTGTCAAAAACACTTGAATTTAACCCAGATCTTCCAAAATGAAGATTTTCAATCAATTTGTCCTCAAAGCACAAACATTATACACATTTTGCATTAAAATCAAGGAACTTTTAATCTTAGATGGCCACAACAAAATCACACACAATATAATGTACCAAGTTTTGCAAAGAGTAACTTGTGTAGTGTGTGCAACTAGTAAAAGCTTGAGATACATGTGAGGTGATATGTGAATAGCAATCAATCACAGAGTCTACAAAATTCATCACATAGAATTTAAAAGAGGCTATCACCTAAAGAGTTACATCATCTAACTCCCACATCTCCTAGAACATAAGCTTGCAATCATGTAAGTTTCTTGAATTTTGCCTCATAATATACACATCAATTTTAATTATGTGATTTGGCATCAATCCTAATAGTACACACCAATTTTAAGTATTAAGCAATTAAACCGAGACTACACCTTATGTTCTTTTTGTGCATGTGCTACACTTTCTCGAGCACAAAATCTTATGATATGCACTAAGGTGTTCATGATTGGCTAGTGAACAGTGGTGAGATGGTTAAATCAAGGACAAGTTAGCAACACTCACCTTAGAGAATCTTTTCTCACCCATTTAGCACAAGTATTCGGATTTGTAGGTGAAAATCCATGTGAAGCAGAGTGTATTTGGGGGATTACACCAATCTTCTGAGAAAGACTAAAATCCTGCAAATTCCTTTCACAAGCCAACAAGCTCAAATTTTTCAAAAGAATATGAAACAATTTATATAGACATATGGCAGGAGAAATATCATCACATATCCCAGATTGACATACAGAATGCTTAAGTTTCAACTTATGACAATTAGGACGAGTGTAACCACGAACACCACAAAAGTGGCAGATAGGAACAAATTTAGGAACATCAGTATTCCTAACAACAAATCTATTCTCAGATTTTGGTTTTTGTCTCAACAAAGAACAATTTGGTCTAATATGACCAACAACACCACAAAGGTGACAGGTAGGCACAAAAACAGATTTATTATGCTCTCTAACAGTAGGTTTAGACTTAGGTTTAGAAATTTCAGCGTCTACATCAGAACTTTTTCCTTTGTCTAACCTAGCAAAATAAGCCTTTTTTTTATTATTCCTCTTGAAAGGAGGGATATAAACTTTCTCAGTTTTAGGTTTAAGAGAAACAGAAACATTTCTGTTATCATCAGTAGGCTTGGTACTAGTCAAATTTTCAATTTTAGCTTTAGATTCAACTAACTCTTGTTCCAAGCTTTTCATCTTCTCATCTTGAGAGGAAATTTGATTTCTCAAAAATTTATTCTTTTTATTAGATTCATCTAATCTAACAACCAATTCCTCGTTTTCAAGATTAGCCAATTTTAACTCTTCTTTAAATTTCTTAGCAATTTTCAAAGATTTAGATAATTCCTTACGAAGAGTTTCAAAAGCATCAAAAAAATCAACAGAAATAATAGTGTCCTTTTTATTCAAAACATCACAGGCATCAATAAAATCAGCAGAAGCATGAGCAGAAATATGATCAGAAAGACACTTCAAATTATCCATGGCAACAGGGGTCAAGGGTCAGCTTTTAGATCAAAAGATCTAAAACAGAAGAGCTACCCGCTCTGATACCACTTAATGGAAATTTAGACTCCTTAAACCAACCAGATTAACCTAGTTATTTAGCCAAGTGATTAACTTAGTCAAATTATGCAATTCTAGGTTATCACAAGCATACAATCATATCAAAAATATAAAGCAGCAGAATAATAAATAACACAAGATATGATCACCCAGGAAACCACACGGTAAAAACCTGGGGAGGATTTGACCTAGCTATCCTCAAGGTAAACTAAATCCACTATGCGAAAGAATCGAAGTTCATACAAAAGGACTTACAAGCTCCTTGCTTGACTTCCTAATGCTACCCACCAATAGAACTTACTGACACGACCACGTGGAAGCTCCGAATCCACGAACTCCTTCTTTCTTGGATTCTCCAATCAGCTACAATCACCCACGTTTGTTATTCTTTAACCTCCAATGGCAGCAACTGAGTTGATCATCAAGATATTGAAGTAATCTCTACCTTGAAAACCCTAAGTTTATGTGAAGGAAAGCTGCTAAAGGATCTCACAAGAGATTCACACAAACCACAAATATGAGCAACAAAGACTTAAAGAGGTTTGGGTACAAAACCCTAGATCCAAAAGAGGCACTCTCTCCTCTCTCTTAAGAGTTTAAAAAACGTGGCTTAGGTTTTCCTTTATATAGTGGGAGAAGTAGATCTGAAACCCTAATCCTTAATGGGCTTGGGCTGAGTTGGAAAATTCTGCAGAAAAACGTTCTGCCCGAGATTCGATCGATCGAGTCTAATTTTCGATCAATCGAGCCAAGCCGAAAGTCACTAATACTTCTGCAGCCACCCGATGCCAACTTTACATAAAACGCCCACACTTTGAGCAAGTCTAAACAAGACTAACAACCTGTTTTGATCATGGTTTGCCAACAATACACATTAGAGTTCTAAATACATAAATTCCTAAATCTTTAGAACCTAACAATCTTTATTCTTCACCAATCTCTCACACTCATCTCTTACAAATAAACTCACATAAATACAGGGAAATAATTAAATGAATTACAATCAAATTTGACACGGAATTAAAGCCAACAGATGCTAGTTGGAAATCACAACTTCACAATTCAGAATGGAAGTATTCAGGGCTTCAGATTGTGAATTTTTTATCTTTTAAGGATGATAAAAAGATCTTTCAGTATTGTTCTTTATAGTCGAATTTTTCAGATTAGATTGATGTTATTTATACAACAATGAATTGATGTGAGAATTTGTGTGCTTTGTACTGCCAATGGGCTATTAGTAATGTCTTTGATTGTGTTTACAATGCCTTTTTTTGTCCTCATTGTGTCAATCATGTGGAGGTTCAAACCACATGCAAAAAGAACCCGCGGGGCTTGAAGGCCATTTGCTTGGTTGGTCATAAAGGACTAAGAGCCATTGGGAGAGGAACAATAACTTAGTGCTTGTGTTATAGTAGTAAGAATTCATATTGCACTAGGAATTTAAAAAATACAACATCTATCATGTCTATTGTAGTATATAATGTGCAAGTCAGGTTTTTTCACTGTACCATATTGCACTGGTGATTTGCGCTGAATGAAGTCCTATCTAAGTCATTTGAGTCAATCCATTGGTTTCCAGATGGGAGAATCCAAACCCAAACCCTAAATTTAAATTTCAATGCAAGTAGATTCATATGGATTCTGTTTCTCTTTATAAGTTATTATGCATATTTTCTTAAGTTATTTGATTGTACTTATGATATTAAATGATAATTTTGCAATAGAAATGAATAAGCTTTTTGTTGTGCGAATTGGGTGAAATAATTTATTAACACAAAGTTAAAGAAGTGAGAGAGAGAAGATAATATGACACAAGGAATTTACGTGGTTCGGCAATATGCCTACATCCACGGGAGGCGACAGAATAAATTTTCACTATAAATGTGGAGATTACAACAATGACTTGAAAACACTCTCTCACAAACCCAAACCCTAAATACACCCTTGGTTCTCTCACAAATAAATATAGAACATCCTATTGTATTTAGACAAAAGTTGCAAGACACTAACTTCCTACACTCTAGTGCACACACACAGAAGAAGTTATTTTACTATCTCCGTGGCTCACTTGCCCCAAATTGCTCTCATTTGCTTCAACTCTATTTATAGCCAAAGTTCAACCAAAATGCCACACAATTTTAGCACACTAGAGACTTCTATTTTTAAGGAAGTCAACAATAGTGGCTAAGCATTTATTGCCAAAGAATTCATACAATTCGGCTAGCACACTCTTCTTGATGATTCATGAATTCAATGAAGTCATATTTCGGCTAGCATGTATTTGGCAACTTTAGTGTAGTTCCTTGCCCTTTCTAGACAATTCATGAATGCCAAGGAGTCTTACATTTCGGCTAAGAGGTGAAGCATGCATGCATGTCAATAATGCAAGACTTCTATCAACCAAGAAGTCAATAATTTCGGCCATGAGTTCATACAACATTTATGATGGTTTGTTGTCTAATTGTCAAGCCACCAATTTTGACAATTCAAGCCATTCCAACAAATCTCCACCTTGGCTTGAATTGTATCAAGTTCCACAAACTAAACTCTTCAGTCGCCTCCACCTTAGCCCTTTCGGGCTACCACAAGCCACAAACACTGATCAAGTCCAAGCAATGCTTGAACTTGCTTGTAGGTACTGGCTTCATCAACATATCAGCTGCATTCTCTAAAGTGTCAATCTTCTTAAGAATAATTTCTCATGTAGCAGTCAACTCCCTTATCTTATGGAATCTCACATCAATATGCTTTGTCCTAGCATGATAAACCTGATGCTTTGCCAAGTAAATGGCACTTTGACTGTCACAATGCAACTGAACTCCTCCTTGGTTCAAATCAAGCTCTTTGACTAGCCCTTTCAACCACAGTGCTTCCTTTGCAGCTTCAGCTACTACCATGTATTCAGCTTCTATAGTAGACATGGCTACTAGGGATTGTAGTGTGGATCTCCAACAAACAGGCCCTCTTGACAGTGTGAACACATAACCTGTTATAGACCTTCTGTCATCTATATTGCCTGCATAGTCTGAATCCACATATCCTACCACTGAATTATCACCATGTTGCCTCGCAAACAAGATCCCATATCCTGCAGTTCCATTCAGGTATCTGAATATCCACTTCACTGAATTCCAGTGCTCTCTACCTGGGTTTGCCATGTACTTACTAACAGTACTTACTGCATAAGCCAAATCTGGCTTGGTGCAAACCATCGTGTACATTAAACACCCAACTGCACTTGCATATGGAACCTTTGACATGTCTTCAATTTCTTTTTCATTCTTCGGGCACTGACTACCAGATAATTTGA